>CM062817.1:1333592089-1334192089 GCA_031772625.1 Pinus tabuliformis | reverse complement strand
ACGCTGCAAAGAGTACGCTCCAGACCCCGCTTCTCTGGGATGACATAAGGTTTAATGGTCTGCCACTGGGCCAAATACCAAGTATCAAGCTCAAAGATTGGGATCTTACAGATAGAAAGAAGTTCCCTCAGTTGGCCAAGGATAAATTATTGCAGCAGAAGTGGCTAAGGGTTGTGGAAAAGGAAGGATTACTCAATCTAAGGTGGATACCCCACTGTCACCATGCGGCCATCACCATTTTTGTTATCCAACAATTACTATGTCTGGTACATGATGGGCATCTCTAGTTGGAGGAATCAATTCCAATCATGACTGATTTAGTACACCGACTTACCCATCTGCCTACCAAAGGGAATGACCCTGTAGACATAGCCAGCATTAGTAGCAATGTGGGTCTTGCCGAAGAGATGAAGGCCAAATATAAGTTGGAGAAGCGGAAGCGCGGGTATGCCATAGCGAGCATCAAAGACTAAGGGGTGCGAATCATCACCCAGTTACTGGCCAATAAACTCATGAGGAAATGCCGCACAGACAAGGTGTCAGCCCCTGTCATTGCACTTGCAGAATAGTGTGCAGAAGAGGTTCACTTCAACTAGGCACAGTTTCTATACGATGAATTTTTGACCAGTTTTAAGGAAGCACAGGAGAAAGGTAAGACTTTCCATTATGCATGGTTGCTACTATTAATCCTTCTAGTTACAGGAGAACTATCGTAGGGTAGCTAGTTTCCTAGCATAAAAAAGAACCTACCTGAAGCAGTGTGGTATAGCTCGCTTTGGGCTACAAAGGATGCCACGAAGGTTTGTGACATCAAGGTATTTTGGATATTCATGGAGGCAAGTATCCAGACATGGATCGCTCGTAGACTGTAGTTGTCTCTAACAGTATACAACAATTTGCAAAGCATGGTTGATTTCAAAGCAGAAAGGATCCTAAACGTGCATGGGTAAAGCCTCCATTCATTGAAATGGACAATGCAATCTATGAGGTATTGGTAGCATGGACCCCATAGAAGTGCACCCCAGACGTGGCCCTATTAGAAAGGATGGCAGCACAATGACAAAAGAAGGAAATCTAGCTGTGACTCACTGAACTGGCAGAAAGGACACGTCAGGGACAACTGGCAGCTTCATAGCAGGAGGTGACCAAGGAAGTAATAGCCGAGGAGACCATGCAAGATCAGGAAACATCATCAGAATAGGACATGTAGAGGGAAACAGAGACATGGGAACACATAGACCTTCCCACAAAATTGACCGAAGGCAAGAGGCCACGCATCAAGGAATTGCCACATACACACAAAACGTCAAAGACAACAAACACTTTGGAGAAATAATTTCTTGACAGTAGCAAACCGGCATGTAGTGTCACTCTAGGTGCCTTGGAGGAGTTGATGAGAGAGCAGACAACTGTGTTGGGGGAGCTTAGAGCACAGTTGCAGGCATTACAGGTGTGACCCCAAGAGGGATGATACCAAACCTAGCAGATGACACAGTCACAACCGAGCAGATGGTGCGCACCCACACAATGAACACTTTAGTGGTGCCAGCAGGCGCTATCTTAGCAGAAGCTGAAGGTAACATGAGAAGTTGGGGGTTTAATTTGACCACCCTTCCCAGAGAAACATTATACCAAATACAGGATGGGGTAACCACCGAGATTTATGTTAGGGAAGGACGCACCCTCAAAATCTTAATGGAGCACAAGGCAAATCTAGAGCAGGTCAGTCTACAGTGTGATGACTTGATTGCACACAACTAGGAAATGGAACAGGCCGTAGCGGTGGCCTACAGCAAGGTACCAGAGCTGGCTATCCCAACAAAACTTCCTATAACTGACAAGATTCATCACATGACCGCAGGATTCCGTACGGCCCAAGAGGAGGCTGCAAAAGCCCAGTTGGAATTAAATTTACAAATTATGGAGCTAAGACTGAAGGCACAACCACCCACCCCCCTGAAAGTTTGAGAGCAGCACCACGGGGAAATTCAAGCAGGACTGGAAGTGATAAAGTGTGTTGTCTAAGATTTCTCGGAATTGTTGGATCAGGCCCTCCTGATGATCGCATCCCTCCAGGAAGACCGAACGCTATAGCAGGTACAGGTAAAAGCATGGGAGATATAGTAGGCTTATGACAAAGTCTGGGGAACTATGCAAATGTTCGCCATCACACAGTGATTGGCCAAAATGAGGGAGGCTCAAGTTCTCAAGGCACAAGTTGATGCCGCTCGGTAGAAGGAAGCAGTGCTTAAAGAATGCATCCAGTTGTCGTTTGATGAGGCATTCATGGTCTCTACCAACATCGAGGGAAATTTAGCACACATGCAGGTAGTATATGAACTTGGACAAGCAAAGGAAACTGATACTAATGCATTGGTGGCTCGTGTAGAATGGGTACAGCAGATGGTGGGAGATTTTGTTGCAAGTGTAAGCAAAGTGTAGAACTTGCTGAATGCCCTTCGTGTAAGGATTGCCGCACCAATCGAGTGACTCCGGACGAGCAACAATGATTGTATTGGGGGCCTGCTAGGTAGCAGAGGCCCCGCGTAATGGTTTTGGGGCTCAAAACCCATAATTTTGGGTAAAATTATGGTAAAGGCTCCGCGAAGTGAGTGGATCATGAATTGTAATGAGTCAAGTCAAAGGGTTGTCCGCCCGAAAATAATATAAGAAAATAGAAAGTGAGTCGGCCTGCCCATGGTCCGCAGACCATGGAAATGTATAAATAGAGCAAGGATCTATGGTTAGAAGTCAGTTTTTAGAATATCTTGAATGGTATGGGTTTATGAAGGAAATATTCTCTCTACGTCTGTAAGTATGAGTCAAGGGTGTTGGAAGATAGATAGAGGCTCTACAGCTGTAGGTGTAGAGGTCTAGTAGAGTCCACAGCTATGAGCGCAGATCCCTGCAGCTGAGTGCGTAGGGCGGATATGGTTGTATTGATAGAAGATAAATAAAGATAAGAATTTTCTGAATCATTGTGTGCTTTATCATGAATCTATATGTTGTTTATGTTCTAAATTTATGCACCGCCTTTAAGAATTGTGATTTCATGCACTGGGTTTTATTGTTAAATGCTTGCTTAAAGACTATAAGAAGAAGATCAGATCAGTAATAATTTCATTAATAAGAAAGTGCATATGTACGGATATTTGCGGAAGCCCAACAACAGTAAAGAGTGGCTCAAGGCCGCAGAATAGTTCGCGACCCCTCTAGACCACATCAAGACATCCCAAGGGTGTGGAAACCTAGTTCCAGCACCCCCCCACTACCTCAGGTGAGACTTCAGTCCATGCTTTGTGGACTATTACCAAAAGGGCCAGTAGTGCGGGATTTGTTTGGCTAATAACTCTTCCAAACCTGGGTCAGGCCCCAACAAGCCAACAATATCTTTCTCAATGTCCATGGAAAATTCACCCAAAAATAAATCTTGGCTTCTAGCTACATTTTCATGACTTTAGATAATAAGACAAAAATGAAGAAATTTTTTTATCCACCTCATCATCTGTACACATATTTTTCCATTCTCTAAAATCTTGAATGGAAGAACAATCTGCTACTAATGCTAGTTTCTCCATCCATGTTTTCAAGAAGATAATCCATAAACTTGTTAGAGACCTTATGGACTTAACAGGTGAACTTTCAACCCAACTTCTACATTTTCCTTGGAATGAATCATACAATAGTCTAAGAAATACATCTTCATTCTTGATTTTAAGGATATCAATAAGGTCACAATATTTTTTTGTATGTTTCAAGGCGAGGCTTAAATCATCTCCATTAAATTTAGGACCATTCCTTAAAAAATATTCATATGTTGGTAGAAGATTAGGAAAACTAGGAAGTTCTGAAAAATCCAAACATGCAGATCTTGAAATAATAGTTGTGATACCTGAGTTCTTCACTGAATCCAGTGGATTCATCAATACATTATTCAAGCTTCAAATTCTTCAGAAAGTGGAGTCACCATGAACTCTAGATTATTTAACAATGGAGTCACTAGGTGAATGGTACACAAATCTTTGCATTTGACCTTTGTTGACCATCAGAAGTAAATTCTAATAGTTTATGTTCCTCTGAGGGAGGATTCAACCATCCTTCCCTAGTAATAGTGCTAAAATGTTATCACTTAGAGAAAACCCTGGTTGTGGGGGGGAACTCTAAGGTAACCTCTAACCACTTTGGGATTGAAGTTTGCCCCTCAATCCGGAGGGGAATATCTCCTCAAACTAAACTACCCTAGGTCACAACGGTAGCAGGTATGTTAAACACTCTATGGCTAGATTAATACAAAAGTTTCTAGTGTGGTTGGAATATAGGAAGAAACCATTGGGAAATGGATTCAAATAATATGAGTTAAGAATCTTTGGAACTTTTTCTGTAAGGATTTTGCATTTCAAAGGCATGTATCTCAATAATATGCTAGACATTAATCATTTATAGCATGAAAGGAAGAAGATGAATACATTAAGAGCTTTAAAAGAAAAGTATCATAATGAGGAATTATGTATTTAAGTCATTAGCTGAAAAGTGAATATCTAAATATAAGATATAGAACACTCTGACATGCATTCTACATCTACTTATTGATTCAGATGACAAGCTTAAACACTCAATGAATAACGAAGAAATAAATCAACATTAAGAAACAAACCAAAAATACTGAAAAATGAATCTTTGGCACAAAACCCTTGTACTTTTGTCCAAAATTTCTTTTATTAATCAAATGCACACGATTACAATAATTTTTCACTTCAAAGTCCAACCATGTTCATTACAAAAATGATATTCTTTATAGACTACTTAAAAACTATTCATGATCCAAAAATTAATGGATCTCAAACATATTCATCTATATATAACTTACTAAATAAAATAATAAAGGAGATAAGATTTGACCCCAAGTCGAGTTGTAGAGGTGGCCCTCCAACTGATTGGGCTCCTTTTGTATAAATAGTAAAATTTAATTCTGGCTAAGTTCTAAAAAATAGGCTTCAAATATCCATTTAAAACTCTCAAACTGTCATATATGTGTAAAAAATAAAAGAGGTTTTTTTTAATTGGTCTATTCCCTTAAAAATATTATTTAGTGGTTCAAAAACGCATCCCTAGGTGTTCAAAAACTGAATTTTAAAACAATGGCTAAAGCCTCTTCTTCTTTTTTAAATTTCATTTCCAACTATGCGTAATCTATGCCCAAAGCTATTGTGTTTCACAGGATGTTGGCTTGATGGGGCCTGTCCTACGTTCAAAGTTATTTAGCCAAACAAATCCCTATACTATTGGCCCTTTCGGCAACAGCCCGCGCAGTGCAAACTGAGGTCTCACCCAAAGCAGTATCGGGGGATGTTGGAACCAAGTTTCCACACCCTTGAGATGTCTGAGGGGTCGATTTAGTTCGACTGTGAATATCTTCGCGCAGGTCACTTCGTGCACTTTCCTAACTTGCGAGGCCTTTTTGCCCTGTTATACTCACCCTCGTGCAGCCCTAACCAAGAGCTAAGGAGCTTTTGTGCGACTAAAGAAACGATCTGCGCTATTTCCCCAAGTTACACTATGGACCTTACTTATCTTCTTATAACAGTTAGTTATCTTCATGTAAATAGATACTTTATCCTATATTCACTTATTCAACACATTCATATAAGTTTGTGCAACAAATAAATGGTAAACTTGCAATTCATACCCAATATACTTCAATGCATAAAACCAGAAAAGATATACAAAATATTGTAAAACTTCTCTTTATTAATGCTTCAATCAGTTACAGACTCAACCTGCCCTGTGCAGACAACTGCGGGATCTACGCACTCAGGTACAGACTACTAGTCCTTTGCGCACTCAGCTGCAGAACCTTCTCCTACTCTATGACCCTAAGACTTGACTTTATACTTAGACTCAATGCTTCATCATTACATCTTACATGGATTACTTCTTGTTCCTCTAAACTTAGAGCCTTGCTCTATTTATACAATCCCATGGTCTGCGAACGATGGGTAGAACTCTCAAGACGACATTACATTACAAAAGTAAGGGAAGACAACCCTATGACTTAGTTACAACTTAGCGCTCCGCGCCCACAAATCGTAGAGTCTTTACATCAGACTTAGTCAAAACTTGGGCTTTAAGCCCCAAAACTTACCTTGGGGGGATCCCACACCAACAAGCCCCCAACACAAACATTGTGACTCGCCCTCGAGTCACTTTGTTGGTGGGGAGATCTTTGCGCAGAGACCTCCCAACTCTACTTGGATAGCTGCGAGGTCATAAACACACTGAGTGGCAACCTGATGTATCTCCTCGACGCGTTGTTTGGAGACCACAGTTTCAGAACTACTTCCTTGTATCTGCTCCTGTATCCCCTACATCTACACGAGCTTGCCTTCAATTGTTGTTGTGATTACGAAGGCCTCATCGATCCAAGGCTGAACACACACCTTCAAAACCGCTTCTTTGTGTCACGCGGCATCTACTTTCTCCTTAAGCGCTTTTGCATGTTTCATTCGTGCGAGCCTCTATGTGAGGGCCACCATCGGCGCAGTCCCCTTGACGTTGTCATATTGTTTCTATAGCTCACATGCCTCTATCTCTAAGCACTATATGTTTGGGTCCTCCTGTAGAGTGGTGAGGACCTCGAATGACTCTTCCAACATTTTGGTGCAGTCCTTCACTGCACTGCTAATTTCCTACATCCCTTATGTAATGCCGCTGGCGCATTGTTCCCTTACCTCTGGAGGACTTGAAGGCTACACCTTCAACCATAGCTCTGTTATCTAAAGGTTCAGCTCCAGCTGAACCTTGGCCATCTCTTCTCATGCCTTGCGCACCCCTACTACTAACTTGTGGATGCGTGCCTCTGCTGGTGCCTCTAATGGGATGGCCAACTTAGGGACCATTGGGCAGGCTTCCTCAACCACCTGCACCGTCTGTCAGTTTTGTGCCACAACCTCGTCATGATGTAGGCTCAGTTGCTCCATGTTGATTCTTTGTTCACTCAACACCAGTAGCACATGGCCATCCCTAGCCTGCAGTTCTATAATCACTCCATCCTACAGGACATAGAGTATCTCTCAAGGGAGGAGAACCATGCTGATTCCTACCTATTTCAATGCACTAACCATAGGCATGTCAACCCCATTTTCTATAACCAGTGCCCCCTCTGGAAGAAGTATTGTGTTGGTCGTGTGGGCGCGCATCATTTTATCAGCTGCGATCGTTCCTACTATGAGGCTAGTTGAGAGAGTACGATCCTAGGGAGTGTGCACCTGTAACTCTTGAAAATATGTTTGGAGGGCCCCCAACACAATATGATTCTCCTCAGCCAACTGTTGGAGGGCCTCCATGGTGACTTCACGCACCGTCTCTCCTATATCATACAAATCTTCCTCAGTGAGGGTGATCGGGTTGAAACAAGTCTTAGATGCTTTCGACTTCTTTCATAGCCCCACCTGCTATCTTGGGAACTGGTGCTTTAACTATGTAGATGTTGTTTCTGGGTCTACACCACCCTCCTCTATCTCTCTCTCCATTTCTTGTTCTTGTTCAGGAAAAGGAGACTTCTGACCCTCGCACTCCTTTTGTTCTTTTGTTGTCGCTGCCTCTTTCCTTCTCTTCTCTTCCAATTATGCCATCTGTAGTTTTGTCTCCTCCTTCTTTCTCTATATAGCAAACGTTTCCATTTCCGTAGTGGAGAGGGTTGGAGCATGCCACTTCGATGGCCACGACTCCAGCACGGTGAATATGAAATCATTGGTGGCCTGGTATGGTAGATGACTCCACTTCTTTGTGGAGTCCTTTCATGCCCTGATGTAGACATGATGGAAGTCCGCCTTAAACTCAGCGAAGCTTCGTAAGCTATTGTAGATAGTGGGCGATAACTGTGGCTTGCGGTTAATCCCCATTCTAATGTTCATCTCCGTGAACACCCAAAATATTTTACTATCTCAAATCTGGTGTGTGCCTTTAGTGGCCCACAGCAAAGTGTACTTTGCGGCCTTTGGGAGATCCCTGAAAATTGTGGGGAACTGGCTATCCTTAGGCAATTACCTAGCCACCAGCACTATGGATAGCAGAAGCCTTGCATAGTGGAAGGTTTTCCCCTATTCTTGTGCCTTGCGGAAATTCTCTACGAACTCCTTGCATAAGAATTTGGACCAGTTAAGTTAGACCGCCTCTGTGCACTGCTCAGTAAGTGCAACCACCGGTGCAGGCACCTCATCTGCTTGGCACTTCTGCATGACCTTACCCACCAGTATCTGAGTCGCAACTTTGATTACCTTGTTATTGATACTGGGGATCGTATAGCCCCTCCTTTTCTTCTCCAGCTTATATTTCTTTTTCATGGCCTCCACAATGGCCAAATCGTTGTTTTTACCCTCCAAAATTTCTATTAGGTCTTCCCCTTTACAAGGGACTCAGGTAATTCTATGGATCAGGTGGTCCATGATGGGGATAGGATCCTCCAGCCACAAACACCCATCATGCACCAGGTAGAGTAGTTGCCTGATGACGAAGATAGTCACTGGGGCACGATGGTAATGCGGCACCCAGAGCAAGTTCAATAACCCTGCCTTTTTGACTCCGTGTAACCACTTGCGCAGCTTCAACTCTATGACTCCTTCCGTGGTGTTTTTCTTTGGCTTCATGAGATGCATGGTTTCCACATGTGGGAACTTTTCATGGTCCGCGAGGTCCCAATATTCAAACTTCAGACTCGGCACCCATCCCAAGTACGCTCCTTCAAAAATGATATTGTCAGGTAGTAGCGGAGTTTGCAGAGAGCTCTTTCTCTCATCTAGGTCCTTGGGCACCTTTTCCTTCCCCTTTTATGGAGGAACATATGTGGGTAGCTTGGTTGGAGGGTCCATGCCTTCAGGTTCTTCCTCCATGTCTTCGTCCTTGTCCTCTTCTATCAAGATGTCCTCAAGGTCGTCCTCCTCCTCATCGATTTCCAAATTAACCACTTTCCCTTTTCCTTCCATGGTCAATTTAGTTCTGAGTGGGTTTTGAGGGGACATGCGCACTGAAATCATGGGCTACTTATCTTTCTTGGGTCTTGGCGTGCATGCTGATTTAGGGATTTTGACAACTATCCCGTCACTCTTGGGGGCATCCTCTATTGTCATGGCCTACGCGGCCTCTTCAGTGGTCATTTCTCTGATTCCCCTAGCTTCTTCAGATGCTTCCATTTGGTTTGTCCATAAATCTCTCAACTTTTCAATCAGGGATTCAAATAATATTCTCAATAGGTTAAGCAGGTCTTGGTTCAGAATACTCTGGGTGCACGATAACTCAATTCTCAAATGACCATGTGTTGTTTGCTAGACAGCCCTTTGAAATATATATCACCTTTTGAATTCAAATTTGACCGTTCCCCCCAAATCTGGTTCATTAATGCTCCCTTGGTGGTAGATTTTTCTAAATCTTGCCCATAAAGCTTGCGTTAAATTCCTGTTGCTCGCTCCATTTGGTCTCAAATCAAGCATCACATCATGAATAGTCACTGCAATGGTCACTTTCTAGTCAACCCACATGGCAGTGCAGCCACCATTGCATTGTCGTGGACCCCGTGACACTTTGCTCCTACGCACAGCCCTGACATCACGGAGCTCTCAAGCATAGTAGTTTATAGTCCCGCGCCTCCTTTCAACTACTTGGAGCACTAATATTATGCTTCCCATGGCTAGTCAGGTGGTTGGGCCACCTATATATGGCTTCAACTGACCATCAAGCACTTTTCCTAGGAAAAGTATGATTTTGAACTTGATTGTCTACATTGCGCACTTCACCATCTGCATCGTGCCATCATCAGTGATCCCTATAGTAATACACAGTCCAATCCAAACATCAAGCTAATTAACTTTCGGTGGTAGTCCCCAAATTTGTCAACGTAATCGTGTGCATCCTATTTTATCACAATAGTTTTCGTATCGAGAAAATCTTTCTTTATTCCTTCCTCAAGATTCTTGACTTCTGCTTCCACCAGAGCACTTTTCTCCCTTAACCAAACTCTTTCTTTCATGAGTTCTTGGAGCCTAAGATCACCCTATTGGATCTCTTCATTAGGTCCCAAACATTCTTCTTCGTTCAACTGCACGATCCCTTCTTCCAATTCTTTGTGGACCATCATATCCACGGGCATTGCTATGCGTGGACTAGGCATAATATACTCCACCGGCATTACAGTGTTTGCTCCATATGCCAGCCTAGAAGGCATCTGTCCTATCAATTTCTTGCACGTCGTCCTATAAGCCCACAAAACTGCCGGTACACGTAGGTCCTAATCAATTTATTGCGCATTATATACCCTATTCAGTGCTTCACATACTTCATTAAATGCTTCTACATACGCAACCTTCTGCACACTTGTTCTTTCCACACTTTTTTGTTCCAACTCGAGGGACCATTCGTTTAATTGCCTCCCAAACACGTGCTTGTTGACCATGTTCCCCAATGTGAAGTCCATGTGCATCAACGCAAGTTGTTTACCATATGCTTGTACCCACCTAGAAAGATGCTGTTATAGACATTTTTGTGCCTTACAGCATTTAGCATGAAATGTCCATAATCTAAGGGATCCAAAGTCCCTAAACATGTTGTTCCTACCCCTAGAGGAACAAGGCTAACAAACCACAGCAATTCACAAAAGTTCTCCACCTGAAACTGCTCAGAAACAAGTCAATTCAGGATCATTTCAGTGGCTACACTAGCTGTCTGCGCTGAATGTCAAAGCCAACACTGGCTACCTGCGTTGAATGTCAACTGGAACAAAGGCTACCTGCGCTGAACGAGAGTGGACAAGTGGCAGGCTCATTTCTCAAGGTGTCAAGACCCAGGAAGCTTCCAAAATGACACTTGCCTCAGGGAATTCGACTGGTGATGAGTAAGAGGTTCCAAATCTCCAAGTGGAAGCAAGAACCTCCAAGTGGACTCAAGAACTCATAGAGGGAGGGGACACTAGTCAGATCTCAAGCTGACTCATCCTCTCTCCAAACATCTATATATGGATCTCTCCTCCATGAGATCTGGAGGCTGGAATTTTATTATTGCAAAGAATTGTTGTTGGTTTGAGACTGGAATCATTGGGTGCTTAATGCTTTGAAGGGGCTGAAGATAGGAATTCCATTTGCTGGGAAGGAGATGTTGGATTGGAGCCCTCTGGGTTGTATCTCTTCCTGAACCTTGTTATTCATCAATAAAGCTATCTTGGTTTCTCCTATATGTTGATGTATTTTGATGTATGAATGTATTAGTGTATTTGGTTTATTTCTAATCCTAAACTAGTTATGAATGTGAACATCTGCCTTTGTGTAGTGTTCTTCTCTTGTCTCAAGTAGCTGTTCTCTTGTCACAAGTAGCTGTTCTCTTGTGATCTTGCAGGAAGTTGTAGCTGGATAAGCAAGAAGGCAAGTAGCTGTGAACACCCAAAGAGAAGGGAGATTGGATCGAGGGACAAACGGAAGACACCGGTAAGTCTATTGATCTCTCTTCTTTCACATTTCATAAAGGAAGAAACCAGTATGGCTGTACTCGTTTGTTGCTAAGGCACTGTCACACCTTAGGTGGATAGGATCGTCCTCCATAGGCATTTTTCCCCACAATAAATTGGCGACTCCATTGGGGAGATCTGTTTAAGTCATTTCATTTGTGTTTCTATCATTTGTTTGTTTCATAGACTTGACAGTAACAATCGAACTGCATCTTTCCCGGATGCAAAGTAGAAAGTTGCTGCTTTGATCCAATTGCTGGACTTGTCTATGATCTGAACAATGGATTCACAAATGATTTGATGATCCTTGTGATAGATCTTAGTAGCCCTTCAAAGCATCCCTTTGATTACACCTTTCTTGTTGCTTTTATTTGGCCTGAAACAGTTGATTAAGTAGCGAACTGTGACCCAGAACCTGAGGGAAACGAGAGTTTCTCCTTCAGCGCAGACCCAGTGAAGGGATTCTGCATTTCAACGCAGGTCCCGTGAAGGTTACCTGCGCTGAATGTCAAAACCCCTGTGTTGAGGTTGCGCTGAACCAGTTTGTCCTTGTGCAGCTGGGGTTCTCTGCTCTGTTTTGCCTTGTTTTGATCTCTGATTTTTGTGGCCTGTAACCAGCATAGGTACCAGTCTGAAAACTCCTTTTCTCTGCTTACATTCCGCCTCCTTTTGTACAAAAATACTGTGAGTGTTTTTATGTGTTTGTGGCGTCATTTACAGTCTTCCTTTGCATGAGTGAAATAGTCATCCTGTAGCCCTTGATTCAGATCTGTTGGTTGTGATCTTAGAAGAGAGTTCATTGGCTGTTTGCAGATTGATTATACATTTGCTTTTGCTTATTGGTTTGAGTTTGTCTCTTTTAAGTGTTAAAACAAGTATTCATTTCGAAAATCGTTAAGTGTTGTAATCTCTTCTATCTTCTCTGATTTCGAAAAAGTAAACTTGTTTGTATTGATCATTTAAAAGCAAGTTCAAAGTTGTACAAAAAGCTTTCTTTGTAGGCATCAATACTAAGAAAGTGGAAAACAAACACCTGCATTGTGCATTTGCATTTGATAGTTTGCATGTTGGATTTAGGAAAAGTGCATTAGAGTGTGCTGATTGCTCTTTGAGAAAAGATGGTGTCTTTCTTTTCCCTTAGTAGCTAGGATTTTCAAAGTTGAAAAGATATAAAGCTTGCTTATCATCTTTAGACTGCATTTAGGAATTTGTATCATACATCTCGTGGTGAACCTTGAAAGGCAAACTTTAAAAATATCAACCTAAAATAAATTGAATGAACTTAACAACGCTTTGTAACATAACGCACAACATAGAGGTCTAGGCTAGAGACGTGTTTCGGCGTCGTTAAGCCTGGTGACTGTCGATCTCGTAGAAGGTGGGTGATTCCTCCTGAGGGACGATAGCGCCAGTACGGATTGTGCTCCCACGTACCGTCGCGTATATATTGGGAGACCCCTATAGTCATAAAACCTTTATCCTTAGGAAGCCGTGTCGGCCGCCCTACTGATCGCAATGCACTGAACACAGCATTCAGGAAGATCGACCGCCCATACCATAAAAAGTATTCTGCGGTTTTGCGAAAAGTTTGGCACACCTTTTGCCTAGAACTCCAGAGCAGTTCCTTTTGGCCTTTTTCAGACTCTATAACGGAAAAAGTCCATCTGAGCATTTGTCACTTCGGGCTCGTTAAAACATCGAAGGAGACTAGAGTCATCTTTAGCTTTTTCTCGACTCTTTAAAATTGAAAAAGCAAGTTGTGTCTAAAGCGTTGTTAAAATTTATTTTAAACGGAACAATCACCCTTTAATTCCTACGTTGATCTTTAGGTTGAAAAAATGGAGCACACCAACCAAGGAATTCCCCTTGGTGGAAATCCTAGTCCCTTCTCCTCTTGGGGAGATGTTGGTGCGCCCCACATGGCCACATTGTCGCTTCCAGGACTGACAATTGGCTTGCCAGTTTGGCTCTTTTCAACCAATGTCTTTCAGAACACCACCATTCCTGAACAGTCGAGTCAACAGTTAGACCAGACTAGAGTTGCCCACCAGCCTTCTACTTCATCTTCCTCTCCTCCTTCTTCTTCGCTTGACGGAACTGGTAAAACAAAAAACTAGGTTCCTAAGGAGAAGAAGGAAAAGAAGAAGAAAGAGAAGAAGAAGAAGGAGCCAAAGGCGACTGGGGGCAAACAAGTGTCGTCTGACAAAAATCCACACACAACACTGACAAGGCCTAAATCGCCATGTGTCATATGCAAGGGAGACCACTTCCATAGAGATTGTCCCTGTATCCCTCGAATACTAAGGGACTGGTCTCCCCGTTTGCACAATTCGGTAGCATCAACCTCTGATAGCCATGTTGACTGCTCACCGTCAACTAGTGAAAGTGAAGTTACAAGACAGAGAGGGAAATCCAGATTTCCCTGCAAACTATGTGAAGGCGATCACGCCATCCACCGTTGTCCCTTCTTAGACGAGGCTAAAAGAGTTCTGGAAGATCGCCCGATTTTACGAGTGCAACTTCCTCCTGGATATCAAAAACTCCTGCCAAGTCCTTCACTAGTTGAGAACCCGGCTGATCCGCCTAGGTGGTCAGTCGAAGCACCTATCATTGAAGATGAACCGTCTGGATCCATGCCTGACGAAAGTCAAAAGGTTGATACGGCAGTTGACCCGGTTTTGCCTTCAGAGGCTCTATCTTCGAATGATACCATCACAGAGGAGAATAAAGACGACACCGTCCAAATTCTCTTCATCAACACTGACTCTGATGAACAAGGGGGCAATGCCCCCATTCCTTTATCGCAGGAAGGAAGTTCGTCAGAGCGATATCCGGCCATTTATTCGGTCCCACCACCAAGCAACCTGGTTGTGTCCTTTGACTGGAACCAACTAGGCAGACCCCGGTTGCCAGCAAGCATACCATTCAGAATTATCGTTCAAATATACAGAATGGTAATGGCTAGCACTATCATTGATGAGGGGGCATCTGTGAGTATCCTTTCCTCTATTGCTTGGAGAGCGCTTGGTTCGCCAGCGCTTCTGCCTGAAATGAGAAATCTATCGGGCTTTGATAAAGGAACCAATCGACCTTTAGGGATCCTCCCCAATGTGCCTATAACATTGAAAGGGAATACTGTTCAAATGAACATGATGGTCATTCAAGGACCCTTGGATTATAACCTACTCCTTGGACGAGACTATATATATTGCATGGGAGCTATTGTCTCCTCACTCTTTAGAGTAATGTGTTTTCCGCATGAAGGAAGAGTGGTCAAGCTCGTGGACCAACTTTCATTTCCCGGATCACGCATCGCAAATAGTCATATACCATCCCTAAATGGTCTATTCATGCAAGAAGTGTCTCAGCCCACGGTCCATCCTCCTGATGAGCGCGAGTAATCCGGGAGGATACGACTGGAACCCAGGGGGCATGCGTCCTGGTCTGCTTCGGCAGGGAAACTTTGGGTATAGAGTAGGTTTCCGCGGGAGAATATGACTAGTCTGTACCCCATCCGTAGAGGAAGAGGGGTTATTCTAGAATAAGATTCTTTTGTCAAAGTTATGTAAGTTGACAAGAATCGTCACTCACCTTTGTCTATTTCGGTAGACATTGCCGAGGAAGTGTTTTGTTTGAAAGATTAACGAGACAATCTTTGGGTAACCTGAAAGACGTAAGCCTCTCTCGTAAAAACAAATGTTTTGGCGGAAGAGAAGTAGAGTTAACCTTGAAACTCTGTTTTATACCTGGGGGCATGCAAACCTTTTGGAGTGCAAGCAAAGAGCGGTTATTTATCTATTTTTTGGGTTAGCCATTTCCTAACTTGCATAAAGGAAGGATGCGGAGCAAAGCTTAGTGAGATGAAGCTCCATAAAAAATAGAATCTTGATGAGACACTCTTATTATATGACTGGGTATATCGAGCAGTTTTAGCATAAAGTTCATGCTCGTTAAAAAATAAACGCAAGATCCAAGCAGTTTTAGCGCATAGTTCATGCTCGTTAAAAAATAAACATAAGATCGAGCAAGTGTTTCAATCCGCATTTAAGCTCGTTAAAAAATGAACTATCCCGGTAAATAACCACTGTGAATGTAATATCATCAGCCGTTAAAGCCTTGGTCGTGTTTGCACCATCACCTCCACTTTTCATTTGGCCGATCGTTCACCTCCATATGATTGTTTACCCATTTTGAGGAACAGCTGCGAAGAGTGATTTCACCTAGCCATCCTTGTGACATTGCCGTGATTGGAAAATTCCAACCTGTACCTGGAATCAGCTGCTAACCCCGTTTATCACTCTTTCCTCAAAATACGAGTCTTGTTTAAGCTCTTTTCAATTGACTCGTAAAATATGAAAAGATTTTCGAGTTTTGGCCTTCCAGCTCGTTAAAGAGACTGGAAGAGCTATCCCTCCTCTAGATTTTAATCTTTTTGGACCTGAGGGATTATTGCACAAAAAGATCGAGCGCTTGTTTTGTTCCGCTCGTTAAAACTATCGAAAACTCATCCCTTCTGTATTGTTTTATACTTTTTCGGACTTAAGGGATTAGATGACGAAAAAGGATTTTTGGAGTTAACTTTATGTACCTTTTCAGACTCTCTAAAAATGAAAAGGACCGAGTTATCCTTGTCGTTAGACTCGTTAAAATCATTAAATAGCGTCAAACTTGTCTTTAGACGAGAACGAGTTTCACTATCGATAAGCTCATTAAAACATAGCGATGGGCTTGCCCGAAGGGCAGGTTATAGAACAAGCATATGTTATCCTCCTCAAGCTTGACAAAAATAAAGAGGTACTGGTCAGCAATGATTAGGGAAAAATTGGGAGAAACTAAAGAAAACTTTGATGGTAGCAAGTCGCTCTTGAACATGACACTTTTCCTCCGTACCACAATCGGGTTGGGTTGTTTCATTCACCGGTCACATCCATGGTATCGCCATACCATCCATATTTGGGGTAATGCTACCAATCCATCGTATCAGTGTCGCCATATGTTCAAGAGAAGTCGTTCAGAAAGAGTCAACCGTGTCCCATCCACTACCATACATTATCCTTCATCCATTCATGACTGCCACCCTGAATCATATGTCACAGGTTGTTTTCACCTCCATTAAAATCATTAGCTTTGTTCCGTGTCACTGATGTGGGATTCATTAAGGCCCTCCTATGACGGATCGCTTCTTGTCGACATCAGCTCATTATCCAGGAAGTTGATCTAGGAACAACCCCTTCAGTACTTTGAAGCTTGCATGCCACAATGGCAAGTTTCTCACTTCCGGCGACAGGTATACATCAATGACCTTCGACCGAAAGATTTTGCGTGGTGTTCGACGCCAAGTCCTTTATTCACACCACGTGAGTTGTACTGCAGTACCTTGAGGGTCATTATAATTATCGGTGATTCCTCTCGTGCTTGTTAACGGTTTACATCATTGACCGGTAATCAAGCGATGTCTTTCCATGTTCGACTTCAGAACAATTCTCACATGGATCGACTTGTACTTAGAGTGAAGATCGAACGAGTTTGAAGACCCCGGATCTAGTTTCATCCATCCGGCTGCGATATATATTCAGGAAAGATAAAGACATTGACATGTACATCATTGCAGCAGATAATCATCCTACTCAAAGGATGATAATTTCATCAAAATTATCAGTCTACCATCAGACGATTGTCTGTTCTATGTACAGAAAAATGTATTTATAAATCTGAGCATGGGAATGCCCGCCTCAGCTAGATCATGAAAGCAGAATGAAAAATAATGTATTGTATTGTATCTTATTACAGGTCTCCTCCCAGCATTGGATGAACTTCGGATCCCCCTAATAAAGCATTTCACCCGATAAACAGCCTCATACTTTAGGGGGCAACTGTTATAGACATTTTTGTGCCTTACAGCATTGAGCATGAAATTTCCATAATCTAAGGGATCCAAAGTCCCTAAACATGTTTTTCCTACCCCTAGAGGAACAAGGCTAACAAACCACAGCAATTCACAAAAGTTCTCCACCTGAAACTGCTCAGAAACAAGTCAATTCAGGATCATTTCAGTGGCTACACTAGTTGTCTGCGCTGAATGTCAAAGCCAACACTGGCTACCTACGTTGAATGTCAACTGGAACAAAGGCTACTTGCGCTGAACGAGAGTGGACAAGTGGCAGGCTCATTTCTCAAGGTGTCAACACCCAGGAAGCTTCCAAAATGACACTTGCCTCACGGAATTCGGCTGGTGATGAGTAAGAGGTTCCAAATCTCCAAGTGGAAGCAAGAACCTCCAAGTGGACTCAAGAACTCATAGAGGGAGGGGACACTAGTCAGATCTCAAGCTGACTCATCCTCTCTCCAAACATCTATATATGGATCTCTCCTCCATGAGATCTGGAGGCTGGAATTTTGTTATTGCAAAGAATTGTTGTTGGTTTGAGACTGGAATCATTGGGTGCTTAATGCTTTGAAGGGGCTGAAGATAGGAATTCCATTTGCTGGGAAGGAGATGCTGGATTGGAGCCCTCTGGGTTGTATCTCTTCCTGAACCTTGTTATTCATCAATAAAGCTATCTTGGTTTCTCCTATATGCTGATGTATTTTGATGTATGAATGTATTAGTGTATTTGGTTTATTTCTAATCCTAAACTAGTTATGAATGTGAACATCTATCTTTGTGTAGTGTTCTTCTCTTGTCTCAAGTAGCTGTTCTCTTGTCGCAAGTAGCTGTTCTCTTGTGATCTTGCAGGAAGTTGTAGCTGGATAAGCAAGAAGGCAAGTAGCTATGAACACCCAAAGAGAAGGGAGATTGGATCGAGGGACAAACGGAAGACACCGGTAAGTCTATTGATCTCTCTTCTTTCACATTTCATAAAGGAAGAAATCAGTATAGTTGTACTCGTTTGTTGCTAAGGCACTGTCACACCTTAGGTGGATAAGATCGTCCTGCATAGGCA
Source organism: Pinus tabuliformis (assembly GCA_031772625.1). NCBI lineage: Eukaryota > Viridiplantae > Streptophyta > Pinopsida > Pinales > Pinaceae > Pinus > Pinus tabuliformis. The sequence continues at coordinate 1,334,173,657 of CM062817.1, read as the reverse complement.
TTTTTCCCCACAACAGATGCGTGCACGAATCTTCCAATACATTGTATTTATCTGTTCATCTCATTTTAGGCTTCCCAAAATGCATGTGCATCATTCTCCTGCATTCGTGCCAGTCCTCAATGCTTCCTTGGTGTGTACCCCACCACTTCGTGGGCATAGCATGCAATACTGACTTCAAATCCTACAAACGTTTCTTTTCTGGCACCTCCCTTTCAAATCTCTCCAAGAAAGCATCTACCTCACCTAATCCATATTAAGTAGGAAAATCTCTCATTTCTGTCAATACGTAGCACAATGATCTTCTCATCATGTTATAGTTCAGTGTGGTTACCTCGTGTAACCGATTTTGCCATCACTCTACCTCTTCATCCAAATCTGACGTACAGGACCTTTCGTGCTCCCATGATATTCGTCCATCTGTGGTGGGATTTATCCAGTCTTGCTCTCACGCGGTTATCTTGTAGATGAAATCCAAATCATCGTTGTTGTCATAGTCGTGCACTCACTTTGTTTAGCACTATCCTTCCTCAGGGTCCAAAGGTATGACTAAGTGCAGAGACTTTTTCTCAAAAATCATCTTGAGCTTCTTCAGATTAATCACCCTGTTCATGTCAATGGCCCAATCGATTCCTAAGAGCGCGGGGTAGGGATTTCTATCATCAACAATCTCTATCACTTCAAAGTTTGCTAGTGCACTTGCACCTTCAATATCCATGGTGATTCCCTACAATCTCCCCATAGGTATTATATTTTCCTGGTTCACCATTCTTAGTTGGATAGGAGACCATTGCAGGGTAGGCCTTCCCATGTGCTCCCATGTCTGCTTCGGTAGAACGTTCACATCTGATCCTAAATCTAGAATTACCTGGTCCATCTCATATTCTCCAATCTACGCGGTCAACCTGATTTCTCTTCCCATCCTTGTCGCATGCTTTCCAATCTTTTGGACTACATGCGGTTCTCCTAGCATGGTCCCAATGCATCTATTAATGAGTTCCTACAATCCCTTTACAGCCTTACTGTCACGTAGTAGCTTCATGCATGTTTCTAGAAACGTCATAAGCATAGATGGGTCCATTTCCAGCTCTGATCTATCTTTTCTTCCTTAAGTGGAGGCATCAGTGAAGCTCTTCTTACCTTCCATGAAGGCTTCCTTAGTGTGCTCCAAATCAAACTCTGCTTCTTTCATCGGAGCCTTGCTAACCCAAGTACTATCTACTATCTTTGGGTTATTTGCCTTTATCATCTCTCGTTGTAATTCCACTTTAGAGCATAATGTTCACATTTGGATCTTCCTCGCATGTCTCGAACCTCATCATCTGCAGGTTCTGAGCCAGGGGAGGTTGGAGCGCTCCCTTGACCCGCAGCCTAGCTATTAGCATAGGAAAATCCTTCGTCTCATGATCAAACAAGGTACAATATAGACATGATGGATGCGTTGGATTCCTACATCACAGGCATAATGTCCTCGCCCTCCACAATTGTAGCATATTAGCTATCTGCAACCTCTTCCAGGCCCTCCTCCACCTCGGCCTCATCCATGCCCCTAAAATCCAGTTCGTGCCACTCCTATGTTCTGGTCAAGTAGTCACGTTTCAGCCTAAACTCTGTAAGTGGGAGTCTTATCCATCATCAGCTCATAGCTTCTATAGGTGTGATCATCATGTCCAACTAATCTAAAAAAATTACAGAAGAATTGTTGTGAATTTCGTGTGTACTTCTGTAACAAATTCAGTTATCTGTAGCATGCTTTCCTCCTATTTAACAAATTGCACACCACAAAGCAGGCACCGTGCTAGGTCCTGCTTGTGCCCCTGGTCTTAACAGAATTGGTCCTCCTGCCACGAGGTAATTCGCAAACACTGGCTAGTGGTCCTTTTCATGAACCTGACCCTTGCATTTTACACACCATACTTCTTTGCGCACTTCCAGGTGAGTTGTCCTATCTTGTTTTAGACTCTACATTTTTCAACTACACATGGATCTACTGAACTCCCAAGTTAGGATCTTGTATAAGGGTCTCATGCAACCTCATCGTAATCTCCAAGGCTTCTTCCTGAGTCATTAACCTTTGTTGTGACAGTGCATTACCCAAATGCAGTGTTAGCAAGACGACAAACCATTCATGGTGTTGTCCATCCATCAAAGTCATGTTAGCTTCGTGAATTGTGCACTTCAGTCTCTGATCCAACTCCCAAGGACTCTTGCCTGGTAGCATTCTGATCTCTTTGAATTCAATGATCAACTACACCTCTGACTACACCTCTGAATTCAGTGATCCCCACATTTGGATTGTCATTAGAATGCTTAATATACTAGGTCAGCGCGCAATCCTGCAGAGCACTGACCAGTGTCACTTTCTTTATATTATCATTTGTAACCCCCCGAGCTTCCCTTACGACTCTTATCATGAACCAGAACTAGTCCAGATCTTCATTTCCTACTCTCTTGAACATAGGAAACTTTATCGTGCTTGCCATATTGACTCACGGTGGTGGTGGAGGCGGTACGGGTAAAGATGGAGGTGAAGGCGGCGAAGTTGGTGGTGGTGTGGGTGGGGGTGGTATGTGCGGAACCCTCTGCCTTATCAAATTGATCGCACTTCATGGCGAGACCTTCGCGAGCACTTCCTTGTCCCATCACGGAGGTGAATTCAAAGGGCTATTCTTTGGTCCCTTACTTCCTTCATTTCTGTAGGTTTTTCCACTTCGTGTGGCTCCAGACATCAAGGTAATTATGTATCCCTTTTTTCACACAATAACATTTTAATCCAAGTATTCAGAGACTTTATGTACTTACCTCATAGTCCTTTGAGAAAGCGTTGCTCAACCTTGCTATAGCTAATTGAAGTATCTACCACAAACTCAGTAATGAATCCTCCTATAATTTGATCGATCCAGTGATCAACAGTGCGCCCGATATTATCCTCCAATGCTTCCAATCTGCGCACCAACTAAGGGGTCCACACAATAGGATTGTCAAGCTTCCACCTTCCTTGGCTATCTACTAGCTTCGTGATCCACTCGTATAGCTCAATAGGAAAAGATGCAAAAAAAATCATGGATCTCTACGTACAGGTGGTAGCCTAACCACTCTTCCTTTGATAGTCACAGATTCATGTTCTCCTGCACCGCGAACTCGTGAATTCTTCTGTCCAACCAACCTTCAATTTCTTTCTTAATTGAATTCCAATGATACGACATCAGACATCTCTATGCAGATTCTGGTCCCAACAATGGAACCATTTGTTGGTTTGATGGGGCCTAACCCAGGTTCAGAGTTATTTAGCCACTGGCCCTTTCGGCAATAGCCTGCGGAACGCAAACTGAGGTCTCACCCGAAGTAGTATGGGGGGATGCTGGAACCAAGTTTCTGCACCCTTAAGATGTCTAAGGGGTCGATTTTGTCCGACTTTGAATATCTTCGTGCAGGTCACTTCGCACGCTTTCCTAACCTACAAGACCTTCGCACCATGTTATACTCACCTTCCCACAACCCTAACTAGGAGTTGATGAGCTTTCACACTGCTAAAGTAGCAATCTGTGCTATTTCCCCAAGTTATACTGCGAACCTTACTTATCTTCTTATAACAGTTAGTTATCTTTACGTAAATAGATACTTTATCTTATATTCACTTATTCAACACATTCATATAAGTTTGCGTAGTAGATAAATAGTAAACTTGGAATTCATACCCAATATACTTCAATTCATAAAACAGGGAAAGATATACATAAATATTGTAAAGCTTCTCTTGATTAATGCTTCAATCAGTTACAGACTCAACCTACCCTGCACACTCAGCTGTGGACTACTAGGCCTCTGCGCACTTAGTTGCAGAGCCTTCTCCTACTCTATGACCCAAAGACTCGACTTTACAGTTAGACTCAATGCTTCATCATTAGATCTTACATGGATTACTTCTTACCCCTTTACACTTAGATCCTCGCTCTATTTATACAATCCCATGGTCCGTGGACCATGGGTAATACTCTCAAGCCGACATTACATTACAAAAGTAAGGGTGGACAACCCTATGACTTAATTACAACTTAATGCTCTGCACCCACAAATCACAGAGCCTTTACATCGGACAGTTGTTTTCCCTTGGTAGGATAGTGAGATTGGATAAATGTGGGAGGGAGTGATTACAACATGGTATCAGAGTGGGTTTTCATTCTATTTAGGTGATATATGATACCACAGGGTGGTATCAGAGAATGGTTCAAACACTTGGATTGAATATGGTTATGGTTAGCCCATTTAGCCCATCTAGCTAAATGTATATGGTTATGCATGCCCAGTAGGTCATAAATGAATCATGGTGGTCATTATGCAGTTTGTGTCATCATGACACTATTGATTTTTTATGAGGTTGATATGTTGGATGAGATGGAGCATGAGATGCAGATCATCAGAGTTAGGTTGTAGCACTAGACCTTAGGGTAAGAGAATATTGGCATACAGGTCTGTATGTTGGGCATGTAGGTATGTTGGTTAATGGTTGTTATAAGCATTATGGTTATGTACATGTATATCATTCTTTTGATGTTGTGGTTACATACATGATAGATGTTATTCGATCAGTGTGGTCATATTCACATGCACTAGATAGTCATGAATGATGGCAACTTGTTGTTATATGTGTTGCGGTCATGTACATGATGATTATGGTTATTACATTTAAGATCTTGATGTTATATGCATCATGTGGATCTATATTGGATTGTATTAATTTTTATGGCTACAATATTCAGGTATGAGTCGATATAGTTGTGATATTGTGTAATACTAATATGGACTGAATTGTGCAGATGTGGTAACCTCCCCTGAGATACATTGAAGTATGAGTTGGATTATGTCATCTATTTGGTTTATCTAACATGGTATGTTTACATGTTGTTTGAATGTTTGAATAATTTCATGATATGAGTATGTTTCTATAAGATTACATGAAGGAATGATCTTGTTTTAAGATGATTGTACTAACACAATATGTGTTGAGATAGATGATATGCACTTGAGTGCAAGTGGGTTTTATTTGTAGTATTATGAAAAATCATTGTGAATTAATTGTTGATTATGACATGGTTATTAGTCTTGGGAAAGCCTGATTTCAAATTAATAGACATGATGCCTTGATCCTTGGAACATGTGACTGACATGTGTGAACAGTTGCAGGGAAACCTACTTGGAATTACCGTGAAAAGGTAATAGTTGATTTGTTTATATAACTAACAATTAGGGGATGTGAAAACACATAAGAAGACTCAATTATAGTAAGGCAAAAGTTAAAATAAAGAAACAATGTAATAATTCTTTGGGAAATGTTCAGAAATTGCAATTCAAAATGAATGAGTGATTTTGGCAAGAATAAAAGAAGTATCCTTAACCATTATTTTTTCTAGCATTATGTGGATATTTGTTATTCATGAACATGTATTTGACAGGTATAATAGGTAGTTTTCAATTATGGTTGGATCCATCAAGGAATTGGAGTCCCTTGAGAGATGATATATGTACGTGTTTAATTACAAGTCAGCGTGTTGGGTACAACAAGGTAAGGTAACATGTATATTTTTATGTTTTTATATGCATTGATAGTGATGTGTTTATGTAAGTATGATGTAGGTGATTACATGGAAAATAAGACTGCCATGAAATATAGAAGAAGCCTCAAGTTGAGTTTTCCCTTGGAAGCATTGGGAACCCATGGGGATTGAGTCATGGCATATGTTGAAAGTTTTGTTCTTTTGGTATTTTGATATTAGTTTTCACTTGATTTTCAGTTTAGATTATGTCTAGTGCATGGCCATGCCACTTTATTTATGGTGTCATATTGTTATTGGTTTTCATGGTTTTATTCTTTTTTGTTTCTTGTTTTTTCCTTTTTTGTTTTAAGGGTCTTGGGAATTGGTTAGGGAAAGGGGAAAGTTAATGGATCTCATGGAAAGCTGAGTGAAACCAAATAGGTAACATTGGGAACTATTTTCCTCAATGTTGTGTATGTTGTGCACGAACAAAGGGATTTCTCTTAACCTTGACATTATGATATCTAGTAATTGTGTTATGATTATGATTATGCTGGTGTCTATATATGTTGGCTTAATGGTTCATGACCTAGGTTTAGAGTTAGTTGCACCAAACAAATCCCTACACTACAAGCCCTTTCGGCATCAACCCACGCAGCGTAGGTTGAAGTCTCAACTGAAGCAGTATGGGGAGAATGGTGGAACCAAGTTTCCACATCTAGAGATCAGTCTAGATTTGCCTTTGCGCAGATCTATGAGCCCCTAGGACTTGGTACTTCACTTCACCTAATGGACTTTAGACCTCCGCGAAGGTTTACAATGGCTTTTTGTGGACCTTTAATAGATCAAACATTCACTTATGCATACCGTAAAACAACCCCAGATCCGAGTTCACATAAATCTACTTAAGTATTTAGAAATATAACAAAATGTAGTATAAGGTTCATGTAAACACTCAACATACATTGTGTATAGTTAGAAAGATCTATCCGACAGAGTCACATATCAATACATCAATAATTCATTAATACATTTATTCTATTATAGCATATATCGCAAACATACATAACGGAAGTAAGTAGATAAACACGTGAATTTCTCCAACAATCTTCTTTATTGATATTCAATATAGTATTACAGACCTAAAACAGGCCTGCGCACTCAGTTTCAGGGGTCCGCACACTCAGCTAGGGAGCCTTTCTCTTCTCTACGACTCACTCCCGTGTTATCTTCTACTGACCCATTACATTCATCACTATCTCCTCCATGACATGCCTTAGACTCTCTAAGACACACCTATTTATAGCTTTCTACATACAATCCCATTGTTCACGGACCATGGGTGGATCTCAAAACCGACTTGATTTTACATAATCAAGGGGCTAAAGCTCCTTTTGACTTATAATTATCTACACGCTCCGTGTGCATAAATTGCAGAGACTTTATATCTTTTTACAAAAATTTACATCAAAATTTTGGTTTTTATCCCTAGAACTAACCCATGGGACCCCATCCCAACAGGCCCCCAACACAAAGGTCGTGACTTGCCCTTGAGTCACTCGGCTGGCATGGTCATATTTCTATGAATATCCCCTATTTCCACTTGTACAACGACCACCTCGGCAGTGCTCTGCAAAGCTGCCTGCTTAATCTCTTCGATGACTTTTCCTGTAGTTGGTCCTTCCACGACTAGCTTGACATTTTGTTGTGCTTGCTGCAAGACTGTTAGCTTCTCTTGAATTTTGTTCATGACTTGGTAGGCTTCATTTAACTAGGGCTCCAATTAGGCCTTAAGCATGGCCTCCTTCTTTTTGCTACATCAACCTATGCAAGGAGCTACTTCCCTTCCTCCAATTTAGCTAGGCATTGTGCTGGAGAAATAGAGCACGCCATTGCACTGACTTCCTCATACTTCTTTTGTAGCTCCTTAGCTTTTGTATTTAGCTTCTACAGGGTTAGGTCTTCTTGTAGAGGGTTGGGTATTCCTCTCTCCTATTTTTCCGCCAAATGTGTTGGCCAAATTCAACCCATCATGTGGTAAGTGCATAAACCTATGAATCAACATATACGCGATTATGATAGGCTCACCTAGCCATAAACACCCATCATGTACTAGTGTGAGCAGTTGGCGTATACACGCTGTGTTAATGGTGGTATAGTGGTAGTGTGGCACCCAAAGTAAGTTGAGCAGCCTGGAGTGCTCGACACCTTGGGCTCATTCCTCTATTTCCAGTGCTATCACACCCATGTCTTCATAGACTACGCGCTTGATGAAGGTATCCATTGATAAGCATGGGAGCTTAGTGAGATCCGCTAAATCCAAATCCTCCATATTCAACAACTGCTAGGGTAGCAGGGGTGTGGAAATGAAAAATTTGTCAAAATCTGGATCTTTGGGAATTTTTTCCTTACCCTTCCTCGGAGGGACATACTAAGGGAGCTTTATGATGGGTTCTGCTCCTTCATCCTCTACATCCTCGACTCCCTGGTTGTCTTCTTCTTCTAGGTTAATAACCTTCTCTTTCCCTTTGGTTGGTTGTTTGCCATTTTTCTGCATTGGGGTCACTATATGCCCCCTTGGGGAAGCGTGTGTCTGTATTCGCTTCTTCAGCTTCTCCTTAGCCATGGATTGTGTCATCCTCAGCGCCATGGGCATTTTAGGCATAGATTCAACACTATATATTTCATGGCCTGGGGTGTCAGGTACTGCTGCGTCCATACTCATATTCTTTATAAATATCTCACGGGCCTTAATGGACACATCTGTGTGGGTGAAGAACTTTGTCCAATAGGTTCGCTTCATCAACAAACAGTGAATTTCAGAGGAAGCTCCAAGCGTGCAAATCGTTTGTGTTTGGATTACCACACGTAATTTATTGTGGTTTTTGGAGTCAAATCCAACCGTTCCCTCCAAAATATGATCACTAATGTTGTATTGGTGACAGATCTTCACAGATTGTCACCTTAAATACCACTAGCCCACTCTTTATACCCATCTTCTGGTCGTCAAATTTTCAACAGTCACTTTCCTACTGTGCTGCGTGGCAGCTCTATCCATAACGTAGCTACCTTCGCACACCATCTGATACTACACTATCACCAGTTTATGGGCATCCAATCCGCTGCGTAGCCCTTCAACCTTGGCAGGGTATTTTATAGTCCTGCGCACCCTTACAACATCCCAGAGCACTAAGACTATCCTACGACCATATAGTCATTGAGCTAGGTCTCCTATATATGGCTTCAATTGGGTGCCATTCACCGTTCTCGTAAAAGGTTCTCGATTCAACTTTGTGAGTTGAACTACACCTCCATCTATAATCTCTTTGATAACATATGGCTCAAGACAGTGCATCTGAAACTTCCTTGGAAACTTAGTGAACTTGCTATCATACAATAAGACCAAATCATTCATTTTGAATATGTGCAGCTTGATGTGTCGGTCGTTCCATGCTTTCTCATGCTTCTTTTGGAATTGTTGATGGAATCCAGCTAAGAATATATCTTCTTTAAGTTCCATCAGCTACGTGAGCCACTCTTCCAAGGCTCCACAATCTGCTATCCCTATGAAAGTAGCTATGTGGAGACTAGGTATGATATATTCCATAGGCATCACAACATCTACACCATAGACCAATCAAAAATGTTTCTGACCTGTTAGCTTTTTTCAAGCAGTCATGTACGCCCACAGTACTATTGGTATGTGCACATCCCAATCACTCCATTGTCCATTACAAATCTCTGTCAGCGCATTCTCCAAGATCTTATTAAAGGCCTTAACTATCCCATTAGTGTGACGGTGATACGGTGTGCTTTTCTAATGGTAAACTTGGAACTCTTCAGTCAGCGCGATGATCATTTCATTGAGGAATTATGTACCCAAATCACTCATCAACACTTTTGGGCAGTCAAACGTAGTTAACACATATTAAAACAATAACTTTACAGTTGTGTCCCTTGTACAATCCTTCACAAGTTGTACCTTTTCCTATCTGGTGAGATACTTCGTCACGATGATGCTATAGCACACACCTGTCTTTTTTCCTGGAGGCTGAATTGGTTCAATGAATTCAATTGCTCATTTTTAAATGGCTACAGCAATACTTGAGGATTCAGTGGCAACTCATCCATTCAAAATGGTCTATCTGTTCATGGACATGCATCACATGCCCTACAATATGGTTTTGAATCTTTATGCAACATAGGCCACCATAGTCCTGCATGCAAAATATTATGCATTATTGCTTTTCCTACATAATTTCCTCCCCCAACTCCTCCATGAGCATCAATGATGATGCTATTTTATTCAAAATATGGCACATACCATCGTAGTATCTCATCTGTACCCATCTTACATAAATGTCCTGTAATTATTGAGGAGTCTGTCGCTCATACTACTAACTCTTTCTTTTGTTGACTGGTGTATCCTTCAGGATCTATCCCTATAGTAAAAAAGTGGATAATATCTGCAAAATTATTATCCACTATGTGCACTATGAAGAGCTACACGTCAGGCATCCCTTCCTTCAAATTAGTAGGCTCTTCCCCTGCTTTAGTCAGCGACAGATGGTCAGGTCCTACATTCAACCTTCCCTGTTTCACAATTACCTCAAATTCATACTCTTGAAATAACAACAACCATTTGCATATCTTCCCCCCAACACAAGCTTCTTGACTATGTACTTCAAGGCATAATGGTCTGTGTAAATATTGAAATGTCCACCCACTTAGAATCTTCAACGGGTTCGATGATACCCACTTCCACCATCTTATCCAACTCCAAGCAAAGCTTTTCCTTATATTTGGGATTAAGGTGATATGGCCTCTACTTTATAGGCTTCACGTCTAGCCTCAAAGTAATTTTCATCACATCCAAGTCACCTACGATGCCTTTCAAGTCCGAGAACTTGTTAGGAAAAAGATCCTAGTACTTGCGGAGTAACTCAACAACTTTATCCACTATGGCATCATCCTAGTAGTCCCCGATCTCCACAAATTTTGGCTCTACTTCAGTACCAATATGATCCAAGTGGATGTTGGTGGCCACCCACCTATCCCATTTGGACCCCCACAATTATCTCTTTCAGCTTTTTCAGTTTCCTAAATTGTAGCACAGTTTACTATTTTTAGCAGTTTTTCGGGTCCTGAACTTCTGGAGCCGTTTTGAGGCCCTAAACGACGTTTTTTTTGGGAATCTGGGGCAACATGGGTCCATGGACCCATGTTGCCTCCCAAAGTGGTAGTACTCGGATAGATCTTTCTAACGAGCTATCGTATGCGTCAAACGGAGATCGTATGCCAAAGTTACGACCCCGGGAAATTGATGTACCAATTTACCCAAACGGGGCCCACAATTTGGTGTTTCATCTTCTAGGGTTAGGTTTTGGGATGTGAAGGGTTTTCCATTGTTTCTCAACAATAAATAGGCCTTCGAGCTTCATTGTAACATAGTTCGGAACAGTTCAGAGGCATGTAGCGACCACATCTCTTCTCAAAGATAAGCTACCATCGCCCTAGCTGCTTTATTTCCATTTCTGGTTGTAAGCATATTTCAGTATTTTCCATTAATGAAATGAAGCATTATTTCCACTGCATCTCTGTGTTTATGGTTATTGCATCTCTGTATTTATGGTTATCTCTGTAATCTATTGTGTTCCTGTTTAAATCCGGATCAGTGGTATCAGAGCGGTTTGCTTTTTCTCTGTTTTTCTTTGCATGTCCCCAACGAGGTCGGGATATAAGGAGTTAGGGCTTGAACTGGTCGAACCTTTGCAAGACCAGCCTCGCAAATCCCGACGGCCTCCCATGGCGGATGAGAAGAAAGACGAGGGAGCAGGAGATCCTATCAAAATCTTGCTCGAAGAAGCACTCGAGCGGCAAAGGAACGCGATGATCGATAGCTTTGCGCAGATCCTTCAGCGGCTACCCAGAGGCGATGCATCGGCTTCCAACAGTGACTCTGGAAACGCCACATCGTTTAAGGTACAAGTTAATTTTGAAATCCCCATCTTCGAGGGTCAAATAGACGCAGATGCAGTAGATAAATGGTTAAATCTGCTAGATGGGTATTTTTCTGTTCATGAATTTTCAAGTCGGGAAAAGATTGTTTTCGCTCTTCTCAAAGCAGCCCCCCACGTCAAGGACTGGTGGGAAACCTACTGCGAGTAGAAGGATGAAAGTACGGGCTCACTATTTTCAGCCGCACCGACTTGGAATGACTTCCGGATGCCATCAAGGAGTAGTACTACCCTGTCGGAACCTATGAGGACAAATACATCAAATGGACCACACTACGGCAGGGACGAGACCAAGATGTGCCGGATTTCACAAACATTTTTCATACCCTTCGCACACAGTTGGGTATCAAAGATTCTGAGCTGCATCTGGTACTCAAATACCGTGGCTGCCTACACAGATACATCCAGGAAGAGATGGTGTTCTTGAACATCTCCTCACTCGGCACAGCGTACCGATACGCTGTCAAAATCGAGCAAAAGTTCAAACAGAAGAAGCGAGACTTTGGATCTGCAAATCTGAAGCCCAAAGGACAAAGCCAAGGCGGGGCAGCCCAAGACAACCCGCCGAAGTTGCAAGAAAAGAACAACACCACGAAGCCGAAGAAGGACACAGGAAAGTGGTGTGAGGTCCACAAGAGTCCCACTCATAACACAAGTGAGTGTCGGACCAAGCAGTCACTGGTGGCTGAGTTGAAGGCTTCCGAATTAGATGCATGTTCTGACCCTAAGCCAGAACCTGACAAGGGGAATTGCAAAGGGAAGCAGATCATTGATGCAGATCCCAGCGCCACTGTTGCCACTGCCAAGATCCAGAAAGATGAGCCCGAAATCCAGAGGAAGGAGAGCGTCTTTTCCACTCACAGATGTGGGTGAAGGGTTCGCCGCTACAATTCATTGTCGACAGTGGCAGTCAAAAGAACCTTGTTTCAGCAGAGGTCGTGAAGCGGTTGGGCCTACCGACTACACCACACCCACAGCCGTAAAGTATCGGGTGGCTTCATGAAGGACGAGATTTCAAAGTTTGCCAGCAGTGCCGCCTTCCCTACAGCATCAAGCCCTTCACAGACGAGGTATTGTGTGATGTTACACCTCTGGATGTTTGTGATGTACTATTAGGCCAGCCATACTTGTGGAGGCGACATGCTGCGTATGAGTCCAGGCCTCGTGTTGTCATTATTTCTTTGAATAATTCATTATACAGGATACCAAAGGTAGCCCCACCTACCGCCACATCTTTGATCACTACCAAGAAAGGCAGCAAGCTCATACCACAGACCAGGAAATTCATCTGTCTGGTTCACTCCCAAAGTAAGGGGAAGATCGTTGCTACATCCATGACCCCTGCAAAGTGTTCCTCTACATAGCAGCAGCAGCAAAGGAATACGGTCATGACAGAACATAGGAACAAATTCTCCTCATCCACAGGGATACCACACAAGCTTCAAGTGGGCAACAAAGTCTGGTTGCATCTACAGAGAGAACGCCTTACTAGAACCCATCAGAAACTTAGACCACTCCGACATGGTCCTTACACCAGTACCAAGGCCACGGGAAACAATGCTTTGAAGCACAGCATTCCTCCATTCCTTCACTTGCACCAAGTGATCAATGTGGACAGTCGTCGACCATGCTTCCCACCATTTCTGAACACATCAGAGATTGCAGAACAGCTCACCATGGACCAAGTTCAGCAGATTGAGGAACTCAACGCAATGGGGACCATTGCTTCCTAAGGGGGGAGGAATGATCCAGGTGGATGTTGGTGGCCACCCACCTATCCCATTTGGACCCCCACAATTATCTCTTTCAGCTTTTTCAGTTTCCTAAATTGTAGCACAGTTTACTATTTTTAGCAGTTTTTCGGGTCCTGAACTTCCGGAGCCGTTTTGAGGCCCTAAACGACGTTTTTTTGGGAATCTGGGGCAACATGGGTCCATGGACCGACTTTGCCTCCCAAAGTGGTAGTACTCGAATAGATCTTTCTAACGAGCTATCGTACGCGTCAAACGGAGATCGTATGCCAAAGTTACGACCCCGGGAAATTGATGTACCAATTTACCCAAACGGGGCCCACAATTTGGCGTTTCATCTTCTAGGGTTAGGTTTTGGGATGTGAAGGGTTTTCCATTGTTTCTCAACAATAAATAGGCCTTCGAGCCTCATTGTAACACAGTTCGGAACAGTTCAGAGGCATGTAGCGACCACATCTCTTCTCAAAGATAAGCTACCATCGCCTTAGCTGCTTTATTTCCATTTCTGGTTGTAAGCATATTTCAGTATTTTCCATTAATGAAATGAAGCATTATTTCCGCTGCATCTCTGTGTTTATGGTTATTGCATCTCTATATTTATGGTTATCTCTGTAATCTATTGCGTTCCTGTTTAAATCCGAATCACAATATTTACCTGCTTGGTTTTTGACGGCACGATGATATCAAGGTTCTCTATTTGTAAACCTTCAACTTCGCTATGGCCTTCCACCTCTGGGATATTAATATTTCTTGGATCTATTAGAGTTAGTATTTGCATACTGCCATCAGCAATCAAGACTCCTATTTTATATGATATTAGTCTCCCATGTTGAAATTTTTATCATTCCACCTAGGTCTTCATGAAAAAATTTACTCACTGATGGTAGCCCATGTCAAAATCCCACTTTCCCTCAAAAAAATCAGTGTTTGTTGGCCCACATTCCTGTGTCTTACTGAGCATACATTCATTTTAAAATATCATTTCATCATGTCTTGTGAGAGTCAAGTCTACATGAAATTTTGTTATTCAAGGTCCCATTAGGTCACTAGGTTTCATTCCTCCAAGGTCCAATAAAAACACCATTCACTGCACAAGGCCAGCAAAAGCATGAGAGTGAAAGAAATAATATCCCTTTTTCATTCAAATAGGATTTTCAAACATGTAAATATGGTTTCCAAAGCTCTAATTTTCATTCCAAAAGTATAAGTTTTGTTTCAGATTGTAATTTTATTTCAAAAAGAGAGATGTAATAATTTTATTTATTTATGTAATTTTACGTTTATCATATGTAACAAGTCACTATTCCTAGCTATTTACTCAAACTCTATTGCCAATATCATCCAAGCAAAATTTAAAAGTAAATATTTCCAAAACTCCAGCATCATCCACCTACAAAGGAAAAGATCAAAAAGGAAATTAGCAAAGAGGTCAAAAAGGTGAAATGAAACATTAGAAAGTAGGTTTTAAATTTAAAAGATCAAATTCACTCAAATATAAAGGACCTTTTGGCTTCAAACTTAGCTTCATTTACCTCATACCACTGATTGAGAAAACCCCAAGAAACCCTTTTTATAGTTTTGAGTGAAAATGAGCAGAATAGAGTAGGCGCTGCACGTTCTCTTCTAGCAATGTGCGTTTACTCGACATTGCACATTTCCTTAAAGCGTTGCGCATTTGCCTGAGGTGCTGCACACTCTCTATTGGCGTTGTTCGTTTGTCCAGGAAGGCTACAGTCACCTCCTTAGCTCCTCCAAAGTGTATTCAACCTCCAAACAAGTAAGTACCAGCTAAGGAATGTGTGTTTCTTCCTCCTTAAGTCACTCCCAAAGTGTTTGAAGGTATAATAGGAAATTTGGTGTTTATCCTATATCTACACCCTAGATCTTACCCACAACTACCCTTGCACTCTAAATTCCTTTATACAGTCCCCTGCACCTTCCTTCCTTTTCCCAAAACCTTTTTATCCCAAATACCCTCTAAACCCTTTGTCCCAAAACCCTAAGTCCTAGGTGCCATAACTACCTAGGCTCCCAAACCCCCTACATTGGAACAATTTCCCCCATCCCAAAAGTTATCATACTAATCCCTTATATCCTCCTCCATTACATATATCCCTTCACCCACCTCCTTCATATTTACCCTTCCCCATTTCTTATTCCCAAAAAACCACATTCCAACTACCTTATACCTCCTAGGGTTTGATATTAAACACCATGGTAGAGGAGGAATACAAACCACATAGTGAGGAAGAGGAAATAGATAGAGAAGAAACATAGGTCAAGAAAATACACAAAGGAGGAAAAATACATAGATTTGAGCCCATAGATCTCAGGGAACTCTTTCCATTTCCCATGACTGTGACATCCTTAAAATATCTAGGCTGTTATGATTTCTGTGAGCAAGTTCAGGTAGTCCAACATCATCTTGAGTTAACTAGGATTTTCATATCTAAACTCCAAGAAAACCAAGTCACTCTATTATGTATCACTTTTACTTCATCTACTGCCATTATATCAACTGCCACCGAAATCCCAGATGTTGCAGAGAAATGGTTTAAACAAGGTGATTTGGAGAGACATTATTATGAGCTTTACATGAAACCAAGGTACCAAAAAGAACGAAGGGACTATTTTCCTTTTTCACACCTCCTTCATAGATATGCCCCAATGATGAAGATTATTATGAAATATTTTTCATGTGAAGGAAAATTTTCTAGGCTCTATTCTTATCACATCTAGCTTTTAATGCATTTCACTAGGGTAAAAATGCTCAATATACCCTACTATATTTTTGGAGTGTTGAGAAGATGGCCTACATTGCTCAAAGGAGGGAGTATAAAGATCAAATTAAGAGTCTCTTTCATCATTCTCTCACTAAAATCAAAGTCCTTTATCATCTCAAGGAACTCAACATTGCATGGAGTACCTTGATAGCTAATCCCATATTCACTCATTCATCTACTCAAAATGTTCAAAGCATCCCTTCATCATCTCATCCTTCCACCTCCATTCCTCCATCTCAGCCCATTGATCATTCATCCTCATCTGATGAGTCAGCCTCACCATCACCTCCATCATCACCATTCCATGAGCATATTCATTCACCTAACATAGATGAAATTAGAGAGCAAGAGCACATTGAACAGGGTGAGGTAATCAAGACTAAAGGGGCTAATTTGGGCACTTTGACACATACTTATCAAAGACGACATAGGAAAGTGTTTTCCCCACAGATTGTAGGAGGGGCTTTGCCTTCTTCATCAGCAAAGCAGGTACAAAAGGGCCAAGAAAACATGATAGAGACAGAGATCCAGTAGCAAGAGGAGGACTTCCATGAGACAGAGTAGGATTTTGACTTAGTTGACCTAAGTGAGCATGATGACAGTGAGAGAACAAGAATTTTCATCAAAGAAAAGGATGCACTCATCAAGGAGCTCTAGGTCAACTTGCAGAGGGAAAAATACATCATCTCATATTATGGTCAACAAAACAAGCAATTTGAGACCAAACATGAGCTCATTGAGATTTAGCTCCTCAAGGTAAAGAGGGAGGTTGAAAAGGATATGGATTTACTTGATGAAGCATATGGAGAATATAGTGACCATCTGGAGGAATAGGTGCCAAGAATAAATCCAAGGACCAGAGGCCTAAAAAGTGAATTGGAGATAGAAAAATAGAAAGAGGCCAAACTAGCTAATGAGCTCACCCTAAATGAACAATTTGCCAAAATGATCAATGAAAAACGAGAGAATTGGCTTGATAGGGTGAAAACCCATCTTGAAATTCTCCTAGACAAGGTCAAAAGAGACACTAGCATTCAGAGGAATATTGCCAAAGAAACCAAATAGAAAGGGCAAAGCTCAAGGCTGTTAGGGCAAGAATTGAAGCCCTAACTCACCAAGAAGAAAATAAGAAGCTTGATATACTTGCAAAGGATTCACTCCATGCCTAGCCACACTAAACATCATCTCCTTAACCAATTTTTAAGACTCTTGGTTCATTTTTTGTAATATTGTCTTCCCTGTCTTTTTTAAGGCAATTTCATATCATCTCCTTGGTCAAACGTGCAACGCCTTAGGCACTGCGCCATTTTTGAGGCAGTTTTTGGAGGAATGGAAGCCACCAGTGGATTCAGAAGGACCACGACATCTAGGAAATCCATGTTTCCATCCATGGAATGCAAAACGGGTAGGTGAGAAAGGAAAACAACTACCTAAAAATCATGTTTCTGCCTCATTTCTGGACCAGGCATTGCGTGTTTGAGTTGTCTTGGGAGGAGGTTTGGAGGGTCAAATCAAGACCATTTTGAATACCAAGGGTATTTTTGAGACTAGATAGGATAATATTTCTAATGAGCAATCCTGGGCTCAATTTTGACACCAAGAAGGCAGGAAAATGTGGGTCTGAAGATGGTGTTGTGTGTTTGACACTAGCACTGCGCGTTTGATAGTTGACCCAATTTTTCACTGTTTCTCTCCAAATTTGATTTTTACCTATGCGAAATCAATGTTTTACTAATGTAATTGATGTGGTTGATGTAATTATTATGTTTTTACTGTTACCTAGGGTAATTACATTAGGTAAATGCCCTCCATCACTTGTAATGAATCAATTCACTTAAGTTAGGGATGAGTCACTTTGACCACCCTACACTCTAACTATCAGTTCAGTTTTTGTTGTAACTGCTCCTCCTCTCATGGATACACCCCCCTGAGGCTAGGATGAGTTGATTTTGAGGACTATATCATGTAATATTTCAATCATTCTATAGGTTGGACTCAATTGGATGTTGTACTAGTGTTTTAGACTTTGGCATGGAATATATTGGATGAGTTGCAACTATTTTGGTGGGATTCTTGTGGCATGGTATTTTGATATTGTTTCTTCTTTTGTTACATGTGTATGAATATTTTGTATCTTCCATGATCCATTTCACTACTAAATATGTTTGATTTTCAAGGTGTGATAGGAAGAATTCATCTTCTATGCTCTATTTTGGGAAAACATCATAATTTGTTTTATTTCTTCAGTTTAAAAAGAATTCATGATTTTCATGTTCTTTCTAGCACCTCACTAGTCTAAACCATTTCATTACCATACTACAAAGTGTTAAAGTAAATTGCCTACCTTGCCCCATCAGATGTCTACAATTCTGACTTTCTTTTGCCCTGACCTAGTTCACTCTCTAACCTAATTCACTCATCCAGTGACTACCCCAACCAAATCAAATCAAAACAACCCTAAAATACTAAATATAACCTAAAACACTAATCTATCCATCCCTCTTAGCTGTGATCCTTTCGAGAGAGCCCTCTCTGTCTTGGTAGGGCTAGCTACCAAGTCAAAAGGTTGGTGTGTGGTTACCTCAGATGGACTCTTCCATAACCTTGGAGATCCAGAGGAGTGATAACATGATCTTCATCCTCGCCCTCATCGGTCACATTATAGCATTCCAGGGCATGATGAAGTTGGGTGCTCCAATCGGGTTGTACCAACTGTAAGGGATCCTATGGTATTCTGAAGATCATTGCCATGACCTCCTGCAAAGCTTCCTCGATTCTTTCGAACCCATATTCAAAATTGAAGGTCATTAACAATCCTTCCCTTAATATATCCCACTCTATGTTGTCGTGGCGAAGATCTATTTCGAGGCACCAATTCATAGGGATTATATCCAAAGTATGACAAAATAAGTGCACCCACTCTGGCTGCATCTCTGTTCCATAAAATTTAGTCCATTTTCCCAAATGATCACGCGAATCATTTATCCCATCATATTTCTCAGTTAATCACACTTTAGGATGACCAAATCTCAACCTCATCATTCTCCTATAATCGCCCCATTCATAAAAGTTGTCCTTGTGCATACCCCACCACCGTGCGAGCATAGTGCATAGCGCCAAATCCAATGCTTGGAAGTGATTATTCTTAGGGACTTCTCTTTCAAAGGCATCCAAAAATTTATCTACATAAGTTAAACCATCATAATAGGGTAAATTTCTTACATCCAGCGACACACAATGAAACGATTTAGTCATCATGTTGTAGCATAGCGTAGATACTTCATGTAGCCTATTCTGCCAGTGTGCCAATTCTTCATCTGAATCTGAGGTACAAGAAATTTCATGGTCCCATGCAATCTATCCATTAGTTGTCGGATTAATCCAGTCTTGGTCTCGTGTAGTTATTTTGTAGATCTAGTCCAGGTCATCATCACTTTCTTCATAGTCATGGATCGGTTCAGTATAGAGTGGTCCCTCTGTAGGGTCTAATGGTACTACTACCCAAAGCAATTTCGTTTCAAATGACATTGTCTTCTTCTTCAAGTTGATGACTCTCTTCATATCAATGGCCCAATCAATTCTGAGGAGAGTAGGGTATGGATTACTATCATCAACGATCCCTATTACTTCAAAAGTAGCCAATGTGCTCGCACCTTTGATATCAACTGTTATGCCATATAATCATCCCATAGCGATAATCTTCTGTTGCTTTGCCATTCTAAGATAGATCACAGACCACTACAGTGCAAGTCTCCCCATCCTCTGCCATGTTTCTTTTGGAAACACGTTCATGTCAGACACCAGATCCAAAATAGCCTAGTCCATCTCATAATCTCTGTCGAGTCCCAAACTTGCATCTTCCCTATATACCTTTTCAGCCTTCTTTTCCATTTACTTGACCCACCAAGTGTCAAATCATTGCATATTAGTTTAAAAAGAGCTTATAAAATGGTTTCCTAACTATGTTTGTGACTACTGTTTCATTTAGATTTTTGTTCAATCAGCTACGTAAACTTGTCACTTTCCGCAGCCAGCTCAAGTTTCCGCAGCCATTTTGTTGAAGACTATGTTACAGGTGTCCAATGGAGAATCTGGCCACATGGGCAAGCTACAAATGACATGTACATGGAGCATGTCCCCTTGGTTCAGCCGAATCACTCACAAACAACCATGGTCAAAGACGGTCAAAGGAGTGGTAAAACCAAGAATTTTGCGGTGGCATGGCTCTGTTTTTCCCACGTGAAGTTTTGCGTGGCAAGTTCCTCAATCTCCGGAGGTGTGCTAACACCTGTGGATCAATCCGTGAACCAAATCGAACAGCCACCACTCCATAGATTTATTTGTCATGATTACCATACTGCTAGATCTCAGGACGTGGAGATTTACGTGTCTATTTGGTAGCGTAGAATTTAGGAATCAGTTATAGCATCTTCAGTTATAAATAACGCATTATCATACGCTTGATAGTTAGCTTTTACATGTAATCTTGACTGTGTTTATGAGCCCACTGTGTCGTGCTCTATTTCTATGTTTTGACTGCACTTTAATATATGAGAAGACAACATTCTTAAGTCCAATTTGTGACTGAGTATTGATTGGCCGAGGTTGCAGAGGGCCCCTGTACACCAAGGCTCTGTATCTACTGTATAGTTTCTTACTTGCTTTCATTATGTTACTGCTTTTATAATCATTTTCTTGTATATATTATGCTGTCCTGATATTCATACTAACTGTTGTTCATCTTTTCTTTTATGCTTTCTCATGATTGCTAGTTGATCAGTATTTTTCTTTCAGGTTCTTGTAGGCAGCCCAGGAAAATTACATAGTTTTAATGACTAATGAGATCAGATCATCTTGTCCTTTCTGCTGATTCATTTACTGAGTTTTAATTCCAGCATTGTCATTTCTTTCAGTTTTGCTTTGCTTATTTACTTTTCTGCAACTTAGATATCATATTACTCATTTGTTTATGATTTCCTTCCTATAGCCAAGTGACTCAAATAGTGAGGAATCAGAATATTACTTGATGTAATGTGATTTAGTTTACTTTCCTGCAAGTTAGTGATTAAATTACTTATGTCATTTTCAGGAATTAAAATATGAATGAGTAGTTAGATCTTAGTTTCATTTTATGCAATTTCATTTCCTGCAATTTAGATATCATATTACTCAATTTGTTTATGATTACTTCCTATAGCCAAAGCGAGTCGAAAGGTGAAGGGTCAGAATATGGGTTGAAGTAGTGTGATTTAGTTTTCTTTGCTTTCAGTCTTTGAGTTTCTTTGAGTTCAATTTTTATTTTCTTTTATACAGCAGTAAGGATACTGGGCTTCATTGTCACTAGTTCACTGTTTTGGTACTTTTTTATTTTCTTTTGAGAATTGATTTCATCACAACCAGTTTGAAACCTTCTTTTTGAGAACTTTAAAGTTTGGAAAATCATTGTAGAAATCACCATTTCCATCCATACTTGACTTTCAATTCTACCATCTCACATTAGGCAATCCACAGAAGATAAACCCAAAAACAAACCAAAAACTCAAAAACAACAAAGAACTAAGAAATCAATTATCTTGCATATACAGTGCACTTCACTTCAGCAGTTTAAAACTCTCGGATTGACATTTTAAATAGCAATTTAGGACACACTAAATTGACCAAACATTTTGGCGCCGTTGCCGGGGAAGTGAAATTAGGTAGCCAATTTCTTAAAAAAAAAACAAGAAAATTTCAAGGAAGGAAAAATTGATAACTTCTCAAAGTATGCTCTCCTCTTGCACCTAGTGTGATCTGGAGGATCATAAAAGAGAGAGTTATTGGTTTAATAATTTCTTGAGTATGCTCTCTTCTTGCACCTAGAGTGACCTAGAAGATCAGAAAGAGAATTATTAGTCCGACTTGAAGAAAAATAAAAAAAATGACATGCATAGAGCAAGAGATTCTAGGGGAAGGTTTTTAGCTAGGGCCAAGAGCTCGATTTTTACAACTCCATCTACTTCAAGGAATAGACAAGAGACACCTCCATCATCTCCAACTCACACTCCTAGCCTTAGGATTCCTTGAATTCAAGAGGCAGTAGTTGAATTAGGAGACTCTCCCACACCATCCACCAAATCTGAATTAGGAAAAGACCCTTTCTTTACTTCTACAGGAAAACACATTGTAATTGAAGAAGTAGAATCACTTGAAGAAGAAGAGGGAGAAATTCCTCCTCATTCGACATTAGTAGAGGAACCAGAGGACTCTGAAGTCTCTGAGGAAACTATCATGACGGAGGAAGTAGTAAACGTATTTGGTAGAGGTAGAGGTAGAGGAGGAGGAGGAAACAATGGAGGAGGTAGAGGTAACAATGGGGGAAATAAGGATGGAGATAACTCATTCAGATTTCCTATAGTTGATGAGGATTCTTGAGCAACAATGAAAAACATCTCACCATCTGTCCTACCAAAGTTTCATGGGTTAAGAAATGAGGATCCTGAAACATTTCTATTTGAGTTTGAAGTCGTGTGTCGAACTTATGATTATATGGAAGACTCTCAAAAACTCAAATTGTTTCCTTCAACATTGAAAGGAGCTGCTTTGAAATGGTTCAGGGGATTAGTCACTCAATCCATTAGGACTTGGAATGATATGAAACAAAAAATTCTGGATAGATACCTGGACTATTGTATGCCCAACAATCACAAGGATGAGGTATTCAAAACGGTGCAAAGAGAAGATGAAAACTTGGAGGATTTACTTGAAAGATTTCAATACAACCTGAAAAGAGAAAAAATGAATAACTTAGATGAGGAAACCTTGAAAGCCCTTCTATTAAAAGCCATTAGAGATGAATGGATAGAGATTTTGAACATGATGGGAAAAGGAGATATATCTCAACTTCCACTTCATGATATAGCAGAGCTATGTATCCATCTCTCAAGGGGAAAATCTAAAACTGGAAAAGGGCCTAGAGATCCTTCTCTCATTAGAGCAAACAAATCTGCAACCGGATCAATAAGTAGGGTTGAGATTGGCAACATGTTTGATGAATTCAAAACTAATATCTTAGGGAGTCTTAGTGAGCAACTAGACACCCTTAAAATACAAAACAAGCAGAAAGCAGAAGCTGAACCTTTGGTCATCTTTTGCCCGAAATGTAGAAAGAAACATGCTCTAAGGGAATGTCCCTTAGATGCAAAAGTTGTAGAAACATATGTGATTTGTTCAGAAAACCATGAGACCAAGGATTGTCCTTCAATTCCTGGGCTCAAAGTTATCTTTCAAGAAGATCCAAATTCAATTGAGTCTCTCTGTTTTGTTGCAAGGAGACCTTGGTAGGGGCAACAAAATCAAGGGTTTAACAACTCTATGAACTTTCAACCCCCTTGGAATCCTTGGCAACAACCTTGATCCTAACCTCAAAATCCTTTTCAATCATGGGTACAAGGTATGAAAAATGCTTATGGGTGATTTGCTCAATTTTATCAATATCCTCCATCTTTTCAAAATCAACAAGCTCCACAAATTCCAAATCAAAATCCACAACTATCATTGCCATTTCCACAACAACAACAACCTTCTCAATAGAATCCAAATTCTCAACTCTTACTTCCATTCCAACAGAAGACAAATCAACTGGCTACCGAACCCCAATAATAAAAACCCTCAAAATGCTTACATGGTAGAAGGACAACAATTTCTTACCTATATGATTGTTTCTCTCAATGATGTACAACTCGGATCTGGTAGAGTTTTAGATAAGCCTTCTATAGATGCTCAAAAGCAAAGCATTTCTGAGGAAGATTCTCTTGAAGCCAATAAAGGTTCTGAAGCATCTCTTCAAAACCCAAGCACTCAAAAAGAAAAGGAAAAAGAGTCAACCCCCACAACTCCTATAGTTGAGCAACCTGCATCTTCATCCACACCTCCTGCTCCTGAAAGATTACAAATTGACAAAGGGGTGGAAAAAGAAATCTTGTTGCCTGACTATTATTTTCTAGATGAATTAAAGAATGTCTATATCAATATTCTCTTGTTACAAGCCATTAGAGAGATTCCTATTCTAGCAAAAACAATAAAGGAGTTGAGTCTGTTAGCGCTTGAAATTTCACCTCAGGCTGAGAAAGGTAAACTTCAAGGCTAAATCAAACCATTCAGCCCCGTAGCTAGCCCTACGGGGCAGGAGAAGTCTCTCTCCGGTCAATCTTGGTAGATCTTCAATGAGATGAGATGACCAACAAGGTAACACTGATATTAGGCTAGTAAACTGATCAAAAGGGTTGATTTGGGGTTTTTTGGGTTTTTGGTGGCAATTTGAGGGAATGGCAATTTTGGGTGCGGGGATTGGACACAGTTTCTGCAGGGGAGTCTCTGGGGCGAGGTAGGAGCCTGTACGATGTCTTTAGCTGAAATGAATGATTAGGAAAGAAAGATAAGAGGGCTAAAGAGAGCAAACAATGAATTTAAATTCTCTTTAGATAGAAGAAAACATTGAAATTAAACAAACTTAAAAGGAGAGCATGGCTAGCATGAATTCATACTTTATCACTTCATTTGTTTAATGTGCAGCAGTAAAAAAAGGAAATGAATCACATGAAAAAGCTTACAAGAACATGAAGAAACGCACCATCAACACATGAGTCCACAAGAATCCCAAAGATGACTGCAAAACCCTGGTCTTTCTTAGCCAAAAATTGCAGAGATACAAGTGATAATACAATGATAGCTTCTCCCTCAAGAGTCCAACCATGAAAATGAGCACGAAGGTACATAATATAGATGATCTAACCTCTTTCCCTGCCTCTATGGGTTGAGCTCACTATCCTAGGAGCTGTTTGAACCACTTCTAAACTAAGCACTAGAAAATAGGCAGTCAAAACAACTTGCCTCTATAAACTTGGAAACCAGTTCATACATTCAATTTTTACCCTTTACATGCAAGAATCTTCTAGAAGAGTTAAACAAGAGTAAAAATATCCAAAAAGTGTCACAATTACATCCAAGAGGACCACCATCCACCTCAAAAAGTCAAACTGGAGCCAAACTGCGTTTTCTGGGCTGAACTGGTCAAATCTGGCAAAGTTTCCTCAACGGGTCGCGCACATTTCCTCAACGGGTCGCGCACTTTGGAGCTCTGTTTGGAGGCCTTCCCGGTGTCAGAATTAGGTGAAGGATAGCTCGTTGGAAAGGTCTCTGAGTCTACTTTCCAACCCAACTAGAATTTTTGGATTTGGAGGTCATTTGCCCAGTAAAAAGTCAATTCTCCCAAGACTGCTTTTGCAACTCAAAAAAGGGGCAGAAAGTCAAATTTTGCATGTATTTTGACCTTCTGGAGGCCCAAAACCACATAAAAACTCAAGTCCATCCATGGGTATATGTAATTTTTCATGAAAAATCTAAAAATGCTGAGTTTTTGCAAAACATAGCTACGATGACAAAGGGTCTCACCGGGGGTGAGACCCGTTGAGGAGCCAAAACCTGTAAATTTCCAAAAAATACAAAAATTACCCAAAATTTTCAAAAAATTTTGGGATTTGTGCTGTAGCTGATGCTAATGAGTGCCATGATCCTTGAGGGATGCCTCAGCCAAGATACAGAGTGGGTTGGTTTTCCTCTTCCGCCTAAGAGCCTCGGACAACCTTCTTTGAAAAACTTTCATTTTAGCCTTGCAGACATGCATCCTCGCCCAATAGTGATTTTTCATGTTTCTTAGCAGCTTCTTCTCTTGGTTGGCCTTAGCCAACAACCTCTCGAAGTGGGCATTCTCCTGAATGAGCAATGACTCCCGGTCAGCAGGCAATGGATCACCGGGCCTCCTACGGTTTAGGACTCGGTCACTACGAATCCTCCAAAGCTCATCAAGAACTTTCTCCTCCTCTAGCTGTTCGTTCCGCTGCTCTAGATAAGTGATGGTCCATTGGGAACCCTCAAGTCTCCGTTGCAAAACATCATTCTCGACCCTGAGATGCTGAATGATCTCCTTTGCCTCTTGGCTAGGAGAACTGGCCTCGAGATCAATCACCGGATCCTCATGAATAATGGGCTCTTTGCCCCTCTGCAGTACCTATGCTGGTGAAGAAAGCGAGGCCCCTTCCACCTGATGTGGAGATAACACTCGCTGATCTGAAGATGAAGGCGAGACCCCTTCCACCTGCTGTGGAGATAGTACTCGCCTAGCTGCTGCAAATAAGGCCCTTGGGCCTTTCTGATAGGTGACCAAAGGAGTGGAGTTGACATGTCAGGTGACGGGAGCATCGGGCTGCTGAGATGGTCCACCTTCCTCATGAATGGCCTCCTGATGTGGCTGAGGTGGCACTGTGAAAAACTCACGGGAGATGAACTCCTCCCATGAGATGCCCTACTGAGTCAACTGATGAGAGACTATGAGCTGGATCAAACCATAGTGACAAAGGCTCCTGTACTGCTGAGCCGGGGTTTTCCTCTGCAACATGGGCACCATCCTCTGAATGTTATGAAACAAGAAGACCGGGAGGTTCATCATCCTCACCCGGGTGAAATGCATCAACAGGCGAATGTGATATGAATACACCTGTGAAAATCTGCCCTCACAGGTAAAATAATGCATGATAAGTCTCATGAGGGGAGCATACTTGCTCCGGAGAAATCTGAATGGGAAAACACCCGTCAATAGTCTCACAAATGATGGCCGGACATAGGGCTCAAAGTGAACAAAATCAAGTAATCTGTGCTTAGGCCACACCTCACCCACATTTGGTATCCATGTAGCCTCTGAGATCACCTCAGGTGTCAATGTGAAGTTCACCCCTGCAAGAGTGACATGGCCATCATGGAGGTGTAAGACAAACAAGCGGGCCAACTCTCTATGATGTTGAATCTGAGAGATCCTCTCACAAAACTGATAGCAAGACATGTACTGGAAGCAATTCACTGCCAAAGGACAAGCCTGTAATTCTGCCAAAGAAGTAGGCTCCTCCCGCTTATGATGTCCTCCCTTACCTCCTCTATGAGGCCTCCTCTGTTCCTCAACCTCTGTAGATGATGAATGGTCATCACTTTGCTCATAAGTTTCGGTTTCTGACATGGTTTTGGAGCAAAGTGGACAAACTGAATCGCTGTCTCTGCCTGCAAAAGGTGCTGAAATCTATGCTGTTTCAAGGGGAACCAAACATGAGGGAAATGTTAGGGGAGGGAATTTTTTTAACAAGGAATGGGAATATATAACAACAACAGGGAGTTTTTAAGGGAAGCTTTGCAAATCATATTCATATAGGAACACATTTTTATAAGGGAAATCATTTGCAAAGAGTTTTACATATGGGAAAAACATACATATAAGTGAACATGAGCACATATGCATATATGTATCAATAGGGAAATAGGGAAACCATATACAAAATTTGCTGATATGTTCACCAATATTGGCTACTGTTTTCACATGAATCTTTTCTTTGCTTTTTACATGTATATGGTAAAGGGGATTTAGGGTTTCACTTTGTTTTGTTTTTGATACTTTGGGAGAGGGGTAGGGTTTGTAGTTTTAGTGATTTAGGGATGTAAAGGGATTTTCATTTCATTGATAAAATGACATGGGGAAAAATGATATACATATGAGTGTGAGCAAGAGGGAAGGAAGGGAAAGGAATCAAAGGAAAAACAACTTGAAACATCATAAACCCTAACACAGTTTGCATACAAATATTGCAGCCATATCAATCCATTCATTTGCAATTTTTGAGGTTAGAATCATAACACACAACCTTACATTCACCACCAATCTTGAAAACCATGCATAAAGAGCCTACCTCGACCGATTGAGAAGAGTTGAAGGGAAATTGAGGAATTTGTTTGAAGTTTGAATGCAAACAGCTGAACGGGTCGCGCAGGCTTCCCAACGGGTTGCGCACCGCCCAACGGGTCGCGCCCGTAGTAAATTTGCACTGCGGTAAGGGTCTGGACGGGTCGCGCACCGCCCAATAGGTCGCGCACCTCCTTGAACGGGTCGCGCACCTCCAAACTGCCCGAAATCACTGTAATTTCGCCCTTTCTTCAATCACTCTCTCACAAACTCTCTTGCAAGCTTTGAAATGCACAATGAGAGTGAAAGGAGGGAATATTACCTTTTATAATCTTCATTTGAAAAAATTTCATCCATAAACCCACTTTACAAAGTCTATTTTGACACTTTTTTAAAACACTGATTTTTTGGTTTGCTTTATCCTGAAGTTGACTTTTTGAGTGCTTTGACTTGATTCTTTTTGCAGGTAGATCATCTGAGGGACTGTGGCAAGGGGACCAGGGTTATTGCTGCCTTTTTGAAGACTTTTGGAAATTTATTCTTTTTACAAAATTTATCATGACCTTGGCTTTAAAAATAGAGTTTTTAAATCCAAGGTTAGAAATGAACTGTATATGATGAAAATATCAAAGGAACATGTTTACCATCCTCCCTCTGGCTTGCTGGGGAGGATTTTCAGAGACATGACCTTGCAGAGACAAATGACCAAAACCCTAGACCTAGAATTTTGACCTTAAGACACATCAAGACAAGCTTAAAAAACTCAATGACTGATATGACCTGATCCAGCAAAGCCAAGATGGGTATGAATTGACCAGCTCCTCCATCAGGGTTATGGCATGCCTAACGGGATGCAAACTTTGACACTGATGAGACACTTACTAATGCAAATGCAAAGAGCTTTGATCACTGATGGAGGGCTTTCAAGACCGACACTAACATTGGCTCCAATGGGGATGGTAGCTCCTTGGAGGTACCAAGAACCTCAGACCTCTGGGAGAGCAGACCAGTGCTTTTGTCATTGGGCAATGGAGTCAACTTATTCACATGTGACCAACTTGAAAACAACTTTATTTGACTTGGACAATTGACTGAACTTCAAGACTATCTTGGACACTAACTCACTAACTCTATACAGAAAATGAACTGACATGAAACAACTTGTAAAACTCACTCCAACTAATCACCATTTTCAGAATTGTAGCCTTCACCGCGGGCCCCAAACTGAAGATGGAAATCACCTTCACACTTGCTGCAGAAAGAAAATGAAATGGTATCTACAATGAGAGTGATCAGAGCAGAAAATGCTCAAGCATGATACCTCTTGAGCAGCCGGCCATTCACCGACCCTCCAAGGCATTCATCACCATTCATTTCTTTGAGAAGGAAAGCATTTGGTCCACGGTATGCTGCAATTTTGTAAGGACCCTTCCATAAATTGTCGAATTTTCCATGCTTCCCTTTATCTTCATTGCGGGCATCCCACCGTAACACAACATCATCAATCTGAAACTCATCTGCTTTGGCCTTTTTGTCATAGATTTTCTTTATGCGCTCCTGCAACTTAAGGGAATTCTGGTGAACCTCTTCTCGTGTCTGCTGTAAATGAATCATTTGACTGATCCGTCGTTGCATATGATCCTCCTCACCACTAGCTTCTTGAAACAACTTGGCTACTGGGACACTAAGTGAAGTAGGAAACACTGCATCTACTCCGTAAACAATTTCAAAAGGCGACATACCAATTGACTTCTTTTGACTTACCCGATCAGCCCATAGTGCGTTTATTAATTTCTTATGCCAGCTCTTCTTGTTTATTTCCAGCAATTTCTTTATAATGTTCACTAGAGATTTGTTCGAAGATTCGGCCAGCCCATTACCTTGCGGATGATAAGCGGTTGAATGCCCCAAGCTGATGTTATATTTATAGCAAAAATCAACCAACTTATTTGATTTGAATGCAACTGCGTTGTCAGTAATCAACTTTTGTGGACAACCAAAACGTGACAAGATATTATTTTCAAGAAAAGAAATAATTACCAAATCTGTGGCCTGCCGGGTGGGAATGGCTTCAATCCATTTTGTAAAGTAATCTGTAGCCGTCAAGATCCATCGATGCTGCCCGGAAGATGCTGGGTGGATTTCGCCAATAAAATCCAAGCCCCACTGCTGGAATGGTGCGCTGATTTCCACCAGCTTGAGAGGCAATGGCTGTAATTTCTGTTTTCCTTGAAAAATTTGACATTCATGACAGCTCTTTACCACTTTATACACATCAGAAAATAAAGAAGGCCAATAGAAACCGGCTCTCAAGATCTTATTAGCCGTGGTCTTCCAAAATAAGTGACCCCCACAGTCACCTTTATGGAAATCATCTACCGTTGTTTTAGCTTCCTCTTCGACTAAACAGTTCAGCAAGATGCCACCGGGATCCTTCCAATAAAGTGCAGATTTGATAATGCAAAATTTGGCCACCTTTAGCTTTAATGTTCTAGCTTTGTTTCTAGGCATTCCAGGAGGTGCAGATAAATTTTGAAGCACATAAACTATATCAGCATACCAAGGAGAAGACACAAAGATATCGGATACCTGTAGAACTGAATTTTCTTCATCTTCATCGGACCAGGCAGCAATCAGATTTATATCAAGGACATGAAGGTTTGCTTTAGCCATCAACTTAGCTAAACCTTGACCCTTAATCAACTTGGTAGGCTTAATTTCTACATCATATTCTAAGAGTGCAGCAATCCACTTACCCCTTCTTCCTTCTGGTTCCGTTTGCACTAAAACATCCTTCACAGCTGCATTAGGAACATATGCTAAAACATGAGAATTCAATATGTAAAATCGGAAATCTTTCAATGCTTTGATCAGGGCCAATGCTTGCTTCTCAATGATATTATAATTTAGCGCTCCGTCTCTTATGATGCGGCTGAAAAAAGCTATGGGCCTCTCAACTCCATCTCTGTTTTGCATTAACACGGCTGCCAATGTATGCTCAGAGGTGAATGAAAACAAGATAAAATCCTGTGTATAATCCGAGCTAATCAAAGTTGGGGCTGAAGATAAGATTACCTTTATCAAATTAAAAGATTTCACCGCCTCTTCGGTCCATTTTAGCTCGCTGTCCTTCTTGAGCATATTGGTTATCTCTCTGAGATGTTCAGCAAGATTGGGAATGAAACGACGCAGAAAATTCAACTTACCATTAAAGGACTGAATTTCTTTCTTGCTACGGGGCTGCTCCAATTGCTGAATTGCTTCCACTCATGCAGGGTCTATACGAATGCCATCTTTAGAAATGATATGGCCTAGCAGCTTGCCTTCACTCATAGCAAAAAGACTCTTCTTCGGATTCAATGAGATGCCATATTTTCTGCACTTTTCAAACACCTTGGTCAAATGAAACAAATGCTCTTCATTTGATTTAGAAAACACGGTCAAATCATCAAGATAAACAAGTAAAATGACATCCTTCTCATTTGCAAAGGCCATGTCCATTGCTCGCTGAAATGTGGCACCCGCATTCTTCAATCCAAACGGCATCTTGGCATAATGAAATGTACCCCATGGAGTAGTAAATGCTGTCTTGTCACGGTCATCTTCGTGCACCAAAATCTGATTATATCCAGAGTAACCATCCAGCAATGACATCCTAGATTCCCCCACAACCCGCTGCAATATGTGGTCCATCTTGGGCAGCGGATAATTGTCCTTTAATGACACTTTGTTTAGATTTCTAAAGTCTATACACAAGCGAATCTCACTGGTTTTCTTCCTCACAGGCACCAAGTTTGAGATCCAATCGGAAAACGGATTTGCACTATGATTCCGGACTTATACAACCTATTGACTTCCTTCTCAATCAATGGCAGCAATTTAGGATTAATTCTTCTCAACTTTTGTCGGAAAGGCTTTTGATTTGGCTTTATGGGAATGGTATGTTGAATAATGCTTGTGTCATAAGTTTTCAAATCTGAATAATCCCATGCAAAAACATTAGAATACAGAGACAATAATCTGATATACTCTTGCTTTACCTTAGGCGACAATGCTTTTGAAAGTTTCACCATCTTTGGATTCGCAGCTGTCCCAAGGTTCACATCTTCAACTCCTTCAGCTGTTGGCCTCAAAGTTGGCTTGCGGGCCACATCATCCTGATCAAACAATTCCTCTAAAGGAATCAATCCTTTTGGAATGTGATTGTCCTTAAGCTGCAATACATCCATCTAATTCACTCCTTCAGCTTCCGTGTCTATTGAAATGTCTTCGAACTTACCCTTAATTTGCAGAAAATCTTCAATTTCTTCATCATCTTGGAACACTTGCCAACACCTTTGGTTATCTGGAACTGTAGGACGATGCTTCACGTATATTTCAAACTTATTACTAGAATTCATGGGTATTTTCAGATTACTCGCTGCCTTAGCCAATGCATCCGCAACACCATTTTGAATCTGGGGCACACATGTCAAAGTATGTTTAGAAAATCTTTTTAAGATATCTAAAACAACATTTCTATAAGCTCTCATACGAGGATGTTTGGCCTGAAATTCACCTTTCACTTGCTTGATAACTAATTCGGAGTCGCCATATACCGCTATCTTCTTTGCCTTCAACTTCCGAAGGATTTTCAGACCAGCAATAAGAGCTTCATATTCCGCCTCATTATTTGAACAATCAAATGCCAATTTGTAAGAACATACCCATACCTTGCTTGGAACTCGATCTTGGGCTGAGAATGGACTTCGAATCCACACACCGATACCAGCACCATCGCTGCCCACTGCACCATCAAAATCCATGGTCCAAATACCCTCTTCATCTTCTTCTAGGTGCTGAAAGTCTGATTTTGATTCATGTTCTGCTTGCTGCCCATTCATTTCTGCAATTGGCCTTATGACAACAGACCTTTCTTGAATTTCCTTTTTCAAAACTTCTCTGAAATTTTCTGAAATGTCTGGTATATCTTCTACTTGAACTAGCTGACTATCTACCTCATTGAAATTTTCAGCAAACAAAACAAAAGATTCTAAATCTGTTTGTACATAATTTACAGGATGATTAACGGGCTTTTCCTTACTAGTGATCATGTATTTCATCTTCTGTTCCCGATATAATTTCCTCATTTGACCGAAAACTAGAATCGAAGCATATGAAAAATCAAGCTGGATTGTACCTTTGAGTTTGGCTCCCCATGACCTTGACAACAACATGCCAAACCGCGGAGGAATATCCGCCACCACCACATCCATCAAAACATTCTTCGCTGGAATTTGATCTAGACTCACCACTAAATCTTTGATCAAACCAATACATCTTACCCGGCTGGAATCAAATGAATACAGATCATGATACTTTCTAGTGATGTCAAGTCCCAGCTTCTCCATGATTGTTTTTGGCATCAAATTATGTGAAGCTCCCGAGTCAAACATGGCATTGTGCAACACAAACTCATGCAAACGCAAACTGATATAAAATGGAGGAATATCACTCTCGGGAGACTCGTCATTCAAAGCTGGCCCAAAGATTAACTCCGACTGATCATCTTGTACATTCACCATGTCAAGCATTGGATCAACATTCAGCAATTTAGAAATTTGACCTCGGTAAGTGGCATTCTTCATGACCTCTGTCAAAGGAATAGATATCTTCAACTTTGCAATCTCATTCTCCAAACTGAAAACTGGAAACTTCTCACCTTCCTTTGCCGGATTATCTCTTTTCTCAACTTTATCCTTTGGTGCATTTGATGGCTGGTCAATTTTAGCTGCCGATGATGTTTGAGTTGATGATGGACCGGCTATATCTTTACCTTTTGAAGAAACCGAATCATTTTTTGCTGCAATGTCTTTCTTTTTCTGCACGGGATTTATAGGAATAGCCCGGCTTCTCAATTGCCTTTGCTGTCCTTGCTGAGCTGATAATGCATTCAAGTACCCTCTTTGATATTCTTCAGATTCTTCTTTAAGTATCATATCATTTTACAAAATATAATGCTCATCTTGGGGAAAGACAGAATTACTCACCAACTCATCTTCTTCCGTGATATATGTAGGCATATCATCAGGGGTGAAGAAATGATTTTCCTCGCCAACATTATCACCCTCATCTTCAGACTCTTGACTAACAAAATTCTGCTGAAAAGGTGGTTTCATTTGCTGCTGAACTACCGTGTCTTGTGCCTTTGTTTCACACTGCTTGATTCTATATTGTTGCTGCAGTTGACCTCTGAAATTGGGATTACGAATCTGAGGCTCCGGCTTGTCAATAGTCATCTTTTCAAGTGCCCTTTTTATCTGCTCAAGAACCTGATTTGATGTGGATGCTTCCTCTTTGATTGTAACTCGCTTTTCCACCTTCATCCTTGCTCTTTTGTCATTCAAATTTGCCTCAACGCTGACAGCAATTTTCTGCATCTCCTCCAAGGTAGGCGGATCTCTATCTCTCAATGAATAAACCATCTCCGGATCAAAACCATCCGGGAACTTAAGAAGTGCTGATTTTCTAGATGGCCTCAAATCATCGGGAATAGCATTATAAACTGTATTGAATCTGATTATGTAATCTTGAACTGACTCACCCGGATTACGTTTGAGGTTGTTGTATTCGGCGTTGATTTGAAGCGGATCCTTTCTGATTTCCCACCGATCTAAAAACTGATTCTGAAGTGCTTCCAAAGTAGTAATGTTGTTTGTTGTCAACCCTCTGAACCATTTTCTAACTTCTCCTGCAAATGTTTGCACGAACAACCGCATGGTAACATCTTCTTCATCCAACTCATATAGATCAAAAAATGTGGTCATCTTATCGATATGTTGCTGAGCTGTAATACTTTGTGGAGTACCATCAAACATGGGAATTTTACTTTGGTAATCAGCTGGCATATCATGAAGATTTGCAGGTAAAACCAATGGGGCAAACCGGGCAGCCATTGCTCTAGGTGGGGGAGTAGGATGTGTATGAAGTGGAGGAGCTGTGATAGCAGGGATTATTATAAGAGGAGGTGTAGTTTGTGGAGTTGGGGGAGTGGGAGGTGTGGGAGACGAAGGAGGAGAACCGGCTGCTGATTCAGGATAGGTGATTATAGGTGAAACTGCAACATAAGGAGGGTAAGACTCTTCGTGAGCCGTGATAGTAGATCCAATGTGATCAGAGATACTCTCAACAAAATCAGCAAGGGTAGTGGCTTGAACACTTGACTGAAGATGTCTTAAAATGAAATTTTCAACCAATTTATTATGCCTCTCAAACTCAATAACAGCTGCAAAATCAGGGTCAAGAACTAGAGAATCAAGCGCACTTTTAGACTTAGCTTTAAACAGAGACAACTCAAAGCTTTCATCAAAATCTAAATCTTCAAGATAATAAAAAATAGCTGGGCATGAATGAGATCTGGAAATGGGTCTAGGATCTGTAGCCAGCTTGTTCTCTCAAAATGACTAGGAAAGAAAAAGCATTCAGCCTGTGAAAACTCTCAACCTATCATCCACGGCTCAGAGTTAACAAATACATGGGGATAAGATGTCAAAGAAGCGCTATGCTCACAAGCTCATGGAGATTGACTGAAGCAGCGTTTATCTACTTGCGCTGATGTAAAACAAGAGCGTTTTCGAAGGCTACCTGGCGTAACTTCAGGCTCCGTCTAAGACTTATGAAATAACACGTCTATGAACAAGAAATTAGATGTTCTCCCCAGTATGGTCGCCAGTATGTTAGCGCTTGAAATTTCACCTCAGGCTGAGAAAGGTAAACTTCAAGGCTACATCAAACCATTCAGCCTCGTAGCTAGCCCTACGGGGCAGGAGAAGGCTCTCTCCGGTCAATCTCGGTAGATCTTCAATGAGATGAGATGACCAACAAGGTAACACTGATATTAGGCTAGTAAACTGATCAAAAGGGTTGATTTGGGGTTTTTTGGGTTTTTGGTGGCAATTTGAGGGAATGGCAATTTTGGGTGCGGGGATTGGACACAGTTTCTGCAGGGGAGTCTCTGGGGCGAGGTAGGAGCCTGTACGATGTCTTTAGCTGAAATGAATGATTAGGAAAGAAAGATAAGAGGGCTGAAGAGAGCAAACAATGAATTTGAATTCTCTTTAGACAGAAGAAAACATTGAAATTAAACAAACTTAAAAGCAGAGCATGGCTAGCATGAATTCATACTTTATCACTTCATTTGTTTAATGTGCAGCAGTAAAAAAAGTAAATGAATCACATGGAAAAGCTTACAAGAACATGAAGAAACACACCATCAACACATGAGTCCACAAGAATCCCAAAGATGACTGCAAAACCCTGGTCTTCCTTAGCCAAAAATTGCAGAGATACAAGTGATAATACAATGATAGCTTCTCCCTCAAGAGTCCAACCATGAAAATGAGCAAGAAATTACATAATATAGATGATCTAACCTCTTTCCCTGCCTCAATGGGTCGAGCTCACTATCCTAGAAGCTGTTTGAACCACTTATAAACTAAGCACTAGAAAATAGGCAGTCAAAACAACTTGCCTCTATAAACTTGGAAACCAGTTCATACATTCAATTTTTACCCTTTACATGCAAGAATCTTCTAGAAGAGTTAAACAAGAGTAAAAATATCCAAAAAGTGTCACAATTACATCCAAGAGGACCACCATCCACCTCAAAAATTCAAACTGGAGCCAAACTGCGTTTTCTGGGCTGAACTGGTCAAAACTGGCAAAGTTTCCTCAACGGGTCGCGCACATTTCCTCAACGGGTCGCGCACTTTGGAGCTCTGTTTGGAGGCCTTCCCGATGTCAGAATTAGGTGCAGGATAGCTCGTTGGAAAGGTCCCGGAGTCTACTTTCCAACCAAACTAAATTTTTGGATTTGAAGGTCATTTTCCTAATCAAAAGTCAATTCTCCCAAGACTGCTTCTGCAACTCAAAAAAGGGGCAGAAAGTCAAATTTTGCATGTATTTTGACCTTCTGGAGGCCCAAAACCCCATAAAAACTCAAGTCCATCCATGGGCATATGTAATTTTGCATGAAAAATCTAAAAATTCTAAGTTTTTGCAAAACATAGCTACGATGACAAAGAGTCTCACCGGGGGTGAGACCCGTTGAGGAGCCAAAACCTGTAAATTTCCAAAAAATACCAAAATTACCCAAAATTCCAAAAAAATTTGGGATTTGTGCTGTAGCTGATGCTAATGAGTGCCATGATCCTTGAGGGATGCCTCAGCCAAGATACGGAATGGGTTGGTTTTCCTCTTCCGCCTAAGAGCCTCGGACAACCTCCTTTGAAAAACTTTCATTTTAGCCTTGCAGACATGCATCCTCGCCCAATAGTGATTTTTCATGTTTCTCAGTAGCTTCTTCTCTTGGTTGGCCTTAGCCAATAGCCTCTCCAAGTGGGCATTCTCCTGAATGAGCAATGACTCCCGGTCAGCAGGCAATGGATCACCGGGCCTCCTACGGTTTAGGACTCGGTCACTACGAATCCTCCAAAGCTCATCAAGAACTTTCTCCTCCTCTAGCTGTTTGTTCCGCTGCTCTAGATAAGTGATGGTCCATTGGGCACCCTCGAGTCTCCGCTGCAAAACATCATTCTCGGCCCTGAGATGCTGAATGATCTCCTTTGCCTCTTGGCTAGGAGAACTGGCCTCGAGATCAATCATCGGATCCTCATGAATCATGGGCTCTTTGCCCCTCTGCAGTACCTGTGCTGGTGAAGAAAGTGAGGCCCCTTCCACCTGATGTGGAGATAACACTCGCTGATCTGAAGATGAAGGCGAGACCCCTTCCACCTGCTGTGGAGATAGTACTCGCCTAGCTGCTGCAAATAAGGCCCTTGGGCCTTTCTGATAGGTGACCAAAGGAGTGGAGCTGACATGTCGGGTGACGGGAGCATCAGGCTGCTGAGATGGTCCACCCTCCTCATGAATGGCCTCCTGATGTGGCTGAGGTGGCACTGTGAAAAACTCACGGGAGATGAACTCCTCCCATGAGATGCCCTGCTGAGTCAACTGATGAGAGACTATGAGCTGGATCAAACCATAGTGACAAAGGCTCCTGTACTGCTGAGCCGGGGTTTTCCTCTGCAACATGGGCACCATCCTCTGAATGTTATGAAACAAGAAGACCGGGAGGTTCATCATCCTCACCCGGGTGAAATGCATCAACAGGCGAATGTGATATGAATACACCTGTGAAAATCTGCCCTCACAGGTAAAATAATGCATGATAAGTCTCATGAGGGGAGCATACTCGCTCCGGAGAAATCTGAATGGGAAAACACCCGTCAATAGTCTCACAAATGATGGCCAGACATAGTGCTCAAAGTGAACAAAATCAAGTAATCTGCGCTTAGGCCACACCTCACCCACATTTGGTATCCCTGTAGCCTCTGAGATCACCTCAGGTGTCAATGTGAAGTTCACCCCTGCAAGAGTGACATGTCCATCATGGAGGTGTAAGACAAACAAGCGGGCCAACTCTCTATGATGCTGAATCTGAGAGATCCTCTCACAAAACTGATAGCAATACATGTATTGGAAGCAATTCACTGCCAAAGGACAGGCCTGTAATTCTGCCAAAGAAGTAGGCTCCTCCCGCTTATGATGTCCTCCCTTACCTCCTCTACGAGGCCTCCTCTGTTCCTCAACCTCTGTAGATGATGAATGGTCATCACTTTGCTCATATGTTTCGGTTTCTGACATGGTTTTGGAGCAAAGTGGACAAACTGAACTGTTGTCTCTGCCTGCAAAAGGTGCTGAAATCTATGCTGTTTCAAGGGGAACCAAACATGAGGGAAATGTTAGGGGAGGGAATTTTTTTAACAAGGAATGGGAATATATAACAACAACAGGGAGTTTTTAAGGGAAGCTTTGCAAATCATATTCATATAGGAACACATTTTTATAAGGGAAATCATTTGCAAAGAGTTTTACATATGGGAAAAACATACATATAAGTGAACATGAGCACATATGCATATATGTATCAATAGGGAAATAGGGAAACCATATACAAAATTTGCTGATATATTCACCAATATTGGCTACTGTTTTCACATGAATCTTTT
Organism: Pinus tabuliformis; assembly: GCA_031772625.1. Taxonomy (NCBI): domain Eukaryota; kingdom Viridiplantae; phylum Streptophyta; class Pinopsida; order Pinales; family Pinaceae; genus Pinus; species Pinus tabuliformis. The sequence continues at coordinate 1,334,134,769 of CM062817.1, read as the reverse complement.
CTTTGCTTTTTACATGTATATGGTAAAGGGGATTTAGGGTTTCACTTTGTTTTGTTTTTGATACTTTGGGAGAGGGGTAGGGTTTGTAGTTTTAGTGATCTAGGGATGTAAAGGGATTTTCATTTTATTGATAGAATGACATGGGGAAAACTGATATACATATGAGTGTGAGCAAGAGGGAAGGAAGGGAAAGGAATCAAAGGAAAAACAACTTGAAACATCATAAACCCTAACACAGTTTGCATACAAATATTGCAGCCATATCAATCCATTCATTTGCAATTTTTGAGGTTAGAATCATAACACACAACCTTACATTCACCACCAATCTTGAAAACCATGCATAAAGAGCCTACCTCGACCGATTGAGAAGAGTTGAAGGGAAATTGAGGAATTTGTTTGAAGTTTGAATGCAAACAGCTGAACGGGTCGCGCAGGCTTCCCAACGGGTCACGCACCGCCCAACGGGTCACGCCCGTAGTAAATTTGCATTGCGGGAAGGGTCTGGACGGGTCGCGCACCGCCCAACAGGTCGTGCACCTCCTTGAACGGGTCGCGCACCTCCAAACTGCCCGAAATCACTGTAATTTCGCCCTTTCTTCAATCACTCTCTCACAAACTCTCTTGCAAGCTTTGAAATGCACAATGAGAGTGAAAGGAGGGAATATGACCTTTTATAATCTTCATTTGAAAAAATTTCATCCATAAACCCACTTTACAAAGTCTATTTTGACACTTTTTAAAACACTGATTTTTTGGTTTGCTTTATCCTGAAGTTGACTTTTTGAGTGCTTTGACTTGATTCTTTTTGCAGGTAGATCATCTGAGGGACTGTGGCAAGGGGACCAGGGTTATTTCTGCCTTTTTGAAGACTTTTGGAAATTTATTCTTTTTACAAAATTTATCATGACCTTGGCTTTAAAAACATAGTTTTTAAATCCAAGGTTAGAAATGAACTGTATATGATGAAAATATCAAAGGAACATGTTTACCATCCTCCCTCTGGCTTGCTGGGGACTCAAGGATTTTCAGAGACATGACCTATCAGAGACAAATGACCAAAACCCTAGACCTAGAATTTTGACCTTAAGACACATCAAGATAAGCTTAAAAAACTCAATGACTGATATGACCTCATCCAGCAAAGCCAAGAGGGGTATGAATTGACCAGCTCCTCCATCAGGGTTATGGCATGCCTAACGGGATGCAAACTTTGACACTGATGAGACACCTACTAATGCAAATGCAAAGAGATTTGATCACTGATGGAGGGCTTTCAAGACCGACACTAACAGAGTCTTAAAAGACCAGGAATGAAACCGAGAGATACAAGAAGAATCCACATGGTAGGAAAAATTGCAGATATCATGATGGGAAAAATTACTATGCAGAAGTATGTAGATCCTGGTAGTCCAATTGTCAAAACACATATCAATGGGGTAGAGATTCCAAATACTTTGATTGATTTAGGGGCTGCTATCAACATTATGAGTAGACAGAATATGGAACAGCTAAAACTTCCTAATCTTCTTTTTACACCTACTTTACTGCAACTTGAAGATCGATCAATTATCAAACCAGATGGTGTATTAGAAGACATTTCGGTCTCCTTAGATTCTTGGGAATATCCAGTAGATTTCATGATTTTAACTCCCAAGAGTAATTTAGGAGGACACCCTCTCATCTTAGGAAGACCTTGGCTAGCCACAACTGATGCTTTTATCAGTTGTAGATCTGGGGTATGTATATTTCTGATGGTAATTCGACAAAGAAATTCAATCTGTATCCTCCAGCAAAAGCAATTACAGAAATAGGAGATAATGAGTGGGTTGATGATGAGGATACTATACAACTTGTCTTTACCATTTCTGAAATTAGTGAGGATAGTCAAATTCTGAACACATTAGAAAACTTTGAAACATCTTCAGAATATGACCACACACAATTTTAGTTAGATTCTGACATTGAGTATCTATCATCTAGACAAATGTCTCTTTTCTCTATGGAAGATTTTGGTAGTTCCACCATTGAGATCTTTCTAGGTAAAACATTGAATATCAACAAAAATTTGGAAAAATCACAACAGGGAGAGCTAACCAAAATCTTTCAAAAACATTCCACTGGATTTGCATGGGAGTATACCGATATGAAAGGTATTGACCCTAAGATTTGCATTCATCACATCTATATCGAGGAAAATAGTAAACCAATCAGACAACCTCAGAGAAGGATGAATCCAAACCTTAGGGAGATAGCGAAAGAAGAGCTCCAAAAACTACTCAATGTCAACTTCATTTATCCAATTTCAGATAGCCGATGGGTTTCTCCTTTGGTTATAGTACCTAAAAAGAATGGTAAATGGAGGGTATGCATGGATTACAGGGAATTGAACAAAGCAACTTTGAAGGATCACTTTCCTTTACCCTTTATCGATCAGGTATTAGATACTTTAGCAGGCAAAAAGTACTTTTCATTTTTGGATGGTTTTAGTGGCTATAATCAGATTCAGGTAGCACCTGAAGATCAAGATAAGACCACATTTACCTGTCCATGGGGAACTTTTGCTTACCGAGTACTTCCTTTTGGATTATGTAATGCACCCGCAACATTTCAAAGGGCAGTACTAGGAATCTTTTCTCATCTAATCCATGATTGTGTAGAGGTTTATATGGATGATTTTACAGTTTATGGTAATTCATTTGAAGAGGCATTAGAGAATTTGGAAAAAGTCCTTATAAGGTGTAAAGAAACAAACCTTTCATTGAGTCATGAAAAATTCTTTATGATGTTTACTAAAGGTATTTTTTTGGGACATCATATTTCAGGGGATGGAATTAAAGTTGATAGATCAAAAGTTGAAGTCATCTCCAAGTTGCTTATTCCAAATTGTCAAAAAGATGTTAGAATTTTTCTTGGATTTATTGGATACTATAGAAGATTTATCGTAAACTTCACCAAAATAACATCTCCACTCTTCAAATTACTTACAAAAGACTATGAATTCAAATGGGATCCTGATTGTCAATCTGCATTTGAAACTTTGAAAACAAGAATATCTGAATCACCCATTTTGAGAGGGCCAAATTGGAAACTTCCTTTTCATATTTCTACAGATGCTTCAGATACAACTCTAGGAGCTATGTTGGGCCAAAAGGATTTAGTTCCTTATGCTATTTACTACACTAGTAAAAATTTGACTCCCACTGAGTTGAATTATACTGTGACTGGAAAAAGTTCTTAGCTGTTGTTCATGCAATCAATAAGTTTAGACATTATATAACAGGCTATGAAACTTTTGTCCATACTGATCATTCTGCAATTAGATATCTAATGAAAAAACCTGTTACTAATGAAAGAGTTACAAGATGGCTCTTACTTTTACAAGAATTCCTTATTACTGTGTTGGATAGACCAGGGAAACAAAATACAGTAGCTGATTTCTTGTCTAGGATCCAAAATACTAATGAAGATTCTCCTGTAGAGGATAAGTTTCCAGATGAGTATTTATTTGCAATAACTACTAAGACTCCTTGGTATGCATATATTGCTAACTATTTGGTTACAGGGAAGCTACCTCCACATTTATTTCCTAGTGAAAAAGGAAGAAGTATTCAGGAAATTTCGAATTATTCATGTATTTCTAACGAATTGTTTAAAACAAGGCTAGATTGTGTGATCAGAAGATGTGTTCGGGAAGTTGAAATGCCTGACATCCTCAAGGCATGTCATGATGAACCATGCGGTGGACACTTTGCTAACAAAAGGGTGGCCTATAAAATCCTTTATTTAGGATATTATTGGCCTTCCCTCTTCAAAGATACAAAATAATATGTCAGAAGGTGTGACAACTTCCAAAGAGTTGGGAGACCGACTCTTTCAAATGAAATGCCATTACAACCACAGGTACTCATTGAACCCTTTGAAAAATGGGCTTTAGATTTCATTGGACCCATTAATCCACCATCTAAACAGAAGAAGTATATATTGGTATGCACTGATTATGTCACTAAATGGGTAGAAGCCAAAGCATTACCTTCTGCCACTGAAAATTCAGTTGTTAATTTTCTTTATGAGGATATTTTTACTTGTTTTGGTGTCCCAATAGAAATTGTGATAGATTAGGGAAGTCAATTTACATTTAACTTGATGGAGAAGCTGATGGAAGAATACAAAATCAAGCACAGAAAATCTACTCCTTACCATCCGCAAGCAAATGGCCAAGTGGAGTCTACAAGCAAAGTTTTTGAGAACATCATCAACAAAATTGTTCATCTACATAGAAGAGATTGGGCAAAAAGGCTTCCTGAAGCCTTGTGGCCCTACAGAACTACATGGAGGAATACAACAGGACATTCTCCCTATGAACTTGTTTATGGGAAAGAAGTCCTGCTCCCATTGAGTTTCAAGTCAAGACTTTCAAGATGGCAGTTCAGTTGGGGATGAATCTATCAGAAGCCCAAAAGCACAGAATGGAGCAGCTGAATGAGCTAGATGAGATCAGACAAGAAGCAATTTTAAGAACTGATCTAGTTCAACATCAAAGAGCTAAGTGGCATGACAGATACATCAAAGAGAAAAAGTTTCAAGAGGGAGATTGGGCACTACTGTTTGATTCCAAGTATAAAGACTTCAAAGGTAAATTTCAAACCCATTGGCTTGGGCCATATGAGATTGACAAAGTCTTCAGTAATGGAGCGGTAAGAATCAAGACCATTTATGAATTTACACTCCTCTCATTGTGAATGGCCACCGCTTGAAAATTTATCATAAGCCACTCTCAAAAGAGGAATTTGTCAAAATGTTTCAAGAGAATTCTTCAATAAGGCTGGTGAAGAAGAATCCTTCTTCCCTACCAGCCTAGCCTTTGTTTCTTTTAGTTCAAAATAATAATAATAATAATAATAATTGTATAAGATTGAAAACCAATCACAGATTGGCAGTCTTATACAGAAAATGTAGAGTGAAAATCACGGACACCCCACACTCTATATTTTCCAAAAAAATAATTCTTCTCTCCTTCTTTTTCCATCTTCACTCCACTTTATTTGCCATTCCACTCCATCTCCATCTCATTTTCATTTCACTTCATTCCGCTTCATCTCATTCCATTTCATTCATTTCATTCCATTTCATCAATAAATGTCCCTTTCAGGACCATTTTCACTCAGTTAGTTATTATCTAACTATCTTTGTTCAGCTAAGTGGGTGTTGTGTCAGTTTCCTCAGCTGGTAGCAGTTTCCGCAACCAGAAGCAGTTTCCGTAGCGAGAAGCCATTTCTGCAGCCACCACTATGTTTTTCAAATCCACAGTCAAAATGTTAGTGCAATAATCATGAAAATGCAGGCGTGATTGAGCATATGCTATGAAGACATGGAGCATCTCCAGACATCAATGAAGAGCAGTTGGTTAAAAGCTAATGAGCAACAAATGACAAGGTTTCCAAAGGTATGAGCAAAAATTTCTTCCAAATAGCAATTAAAGTCACGATTATGCATAGTTGTCAAACCATAAAAGCTCTACTATGTGCAATGATCATCACGATAGCTCCATTACCCACTACCATCCCACGATATTATTCCGCACACCATGCATTCATTTCTTAATGGTATCATGATTGATTTTCGAGTTTAAAATCATAGTCAACTGCACTTTCATACACCACTTGTAATCATGAGATGTGACCTATCCCATTACGGCTCCTCTCCACCACATTTTCCGCAGCCATTCATTAAAATGTGTAACATTTCATACGCAGCCGTTTAATTCAAAATCCCAACTTCACTCCATTTCCTTACCATTCTATTAAGACCATCTTCTTCACATCCGTCTGCACTTCATCTTGTGAACTCACTACGGCTTCTCATCCTGTGTTCCGCTTGTAATTCCAAAGCACTCCCGTTATCTGCTATCCATCTACCGATTGCAGCCACTGTATTTTTCCATAAACCCTGCAACCTAGCCACCTTCCCTTTGCTAAACCCTCACACGCAATTAAATTTTCAGTTTAATTTCAAAACAGAGGAAGGAATGGGACGATTACTAAGGGCAGAACCAGAAGGACCTAAATATTTAGAAGGTTACCCTCAAGCAAAAGATTTATTGAAGAAAGCCAAATGGTTACACTTCATCCAAAAATTTAAGGGCCATAATAAAGAGGTAACCAAAGCCTTTGCATGGTCTTTCGATGGCCAGATGGTGGAAATTGGAGACTTAAAGCTCACGGTCACTGAAACAACAGTAGCAGTTGCCACAGGCTTACCCCAGGAAGGTGAGCGATGGTTTAAAAACAACAGCATGGACGAACAGGCATGGATAATTATGTTACAAAACCCAGGTATGGACACCACTGTGTTTACAAAAGGAATTCTTGTTCATGCATTGAAAGAAGAATGAGCCAGCCTGCTGTTAGTTATCCAAAAGTTTATCACTTGCGAAGGACGCTTTGGTTCAATGTACATGTACCATGCTAGATTGTTGATGAACTTCTTAGAGAGTCAAACTCTTAATTTGCCTTATTTCTTACTGCTGAGTTTGAAAAATATGAGTATCACAGTCCAAAAGCACTTAGGAAATATAGAACCTCATCTATATCATCATTGACTTGTAAAGATTCTCATTGAAGACCAACTGAAGAAAAACAAAGATACTTGGGAACAATTCTTAATAAGAAATTACTTTCAAGAGCCATCTGAGGCATCTGAAAGTAGTACACCAAAGACACCGAGAAGGAGTAGGAGAAAAGAAAAGGGTGCCATAGACCAAGACTCTCCTACTACCGAAACTCAAGAAGTTGGTCAAAAAGAAAAAGAGAATAGAACTAAGGAAAAGAAACAGAGAAAATTGAAAGGAAAAAGAAACATAGAAGAAGTCTATCAATCACCTGAGCCATCTATAGAAGAGGACTATCAAACATTGTCTGAGAGATTAGTGCATCTTCAAGAACAGGCTGCTATAGCAAAGAAGAAGGAAAAAGGGAAACAGAGCATAGAAGAAGGGAGTACTAGTCCACCGTATTTGAGAAGAAGCAACAGGCTTAGAGGAAGGGGGAGTAAAACACAAGTAAAATGGCCCCACTTCATTAACTTGGGTGGGGAAACACCCGAGAAACCTCCAGCTGGCCATAGTCCACCTCATCCTCAGCCAAGTATTGAAACCGGTCCTCCACATGTTGATGAAAGCCCTTCTCGACCAGAGCTAGAAAGCAGTCCTCCTCCTCCACAAGACTTTGAAGTCAGTCCAAGAAAGACACCTGAAATAGATCCCAGTCAATAGGAGGTGTATGACTACCTTGAATCTTTAGAAAAGACAGCTGTAGGCCCGAGTACCACTCTGCCCCACATGACACCAGATGCACAAGTTCAATCCTTAAAGAAAGAAGTGTTTGAATTAGAGGTTCTAAACAGGCATATCAAGCAAGAAAATGAAGCACTTAAGGAGCAAAGCAAAGTAGATAAAATTATTCATGATAATACTATGCTTCATTTGGGACTATGGAAAGAGAAGAACAAGAAACTAAAGAAAAAGTGCAGAAAGTTGAGCAGAGAATTGATCAATCTCAAATTCAGATGTCTAATAAGGAAACCTAGGATGGTGGTAGCACCAAGAAAGAAGAAAAGAGGACTAGATGTCCTAGCAGAGGCTTCAAAAAATATGGATTAAAGGGGAATGACTAAAATTTTGGTTGCATGAGGACATGCAACACCTTCACAGTGGGGGTATGTTGAGTCCCAAACTTGCATCTTCCCTATATACCTTTTTAGCCTTCTTTTCCATTTACTTGACCCACCAAGCTATCAAATCATTGCATATTAGTTTAAAAGGAGCTTATAAAATGGTTTCCTAACTATGTTTGTGACTGCTATTTGATTTAGATTTTTGTTCAATCAGCTACGAAAACTTGTCACTTTCCATAGTCAGCTCAAGTTTCTGCAGCCATTTTGTTGAAGACTATGTTATAGGTGTCCAATGGAGAATCTGGCCACATGGGCAAGTTTCAAATGACATATACATGGAGCGTGTCCCCTTGGTTCAGCCGAATCACTCACAAACAACCATGGTCAAAGACGGTCAAAGGAGTGGTCAAACCAAGAATTTTGCAGTGTCACGGCTCTGTTTTGCCTACGTGAAGTTTTGCGTGGCAAGTTCCTCAATCTTCGAAGGTGTTCTAACACCTGTGGATCAATCCGTGAACCAAATCGAACAGCCACCACTCCATAGATTTATTTGTCATGATTACCATACTGCTAGATATCAGGACGTGGAGATTTACGTGTCTGTTTGGCAGCGTAGAATTTAGGAATTAGTTATAGCATCTTCAGTTATAAATAATGCGTTATCATACGCTTGATAGTTATCTTTTACATGTAATCTTGACTATGTTTATGAGCCCACCGTGCCGTGCTCTATTTCTATATTTTGACTGCACTTTAATATATGAGAAGACAACATTCTTAAGTCCAATTTGTGACTGAGTATTGATTGGCCGAGGTTGCAGAGGGCCCCTGTACACCAAGGCTCTGTATCTACTGTATAGTTTCTTACTTACTTTCATTATGTTACTGCTTTTATAATCATTTGCTTGTATATATTACGCTGTCCTGATATTCATACTAACTGTTGTTCATCTTTTCTTTTATGCTTTCTCATGATTCCTAGCTGATCAGTATTTTTCTTTCAGGTTCTTGTAGGCAACCCGGGAAAATTACATAGTTTTAATGACTAATGACATGAGATCATCTTGTCCTTTCTGCTGATTCATTTGCTGAGTTTTAATTCCAGCATTGTCATTTCTTTCAGTTTTGCTTTGCTTATTTACTTTTCTACAACTTAGATATCACATTACTCATTTGTTTGTGATTTCCTTCCTATAGCCAAGCGACTCAAATAGTGAGGAATCAGAATATTACTTGATGTAGTATGATTTAGTTTACTTTCCTGCAAGTTAGTGATTAAATTAATTATGTCATTTTTAGGAATTGAAATATGAATGAGTACTTAAATCTTAGTTTTATTTTATGCAATTTCATTTCCTGCAATTTAGATATCATATTACTCAATTTGTTTATGATTACTTCCTATAGCTAGAGCGAGGCGAAAGGTGAATGGTCAGAATATGGGTTGAAGTAGTGTGATTTAGTTTTGTTTTCTTTCAGTCTTTGAATTGCTTTGAGTTCAGTTTTTATTTTCTTTTATACAACAGTAAGGATACTGGGCTTCATTGTCACTAGTTCACTATTTTGGTACATTTTTATTTTCTTTTGAGAATTGATTTCATCACAACCAGTTTGAAACCTTCTTTTTGAGAAATTTAAAGTTTGGAAAATCATTGTAGAAATCACCATTTCCATCCATACTTGACTTTCAATTCTGCCATCTCACATTAGGGAATCCACAGAAGATAAACCCAAAAACAAACCAAAAAATCAAAAAAGACGAAGAACTAAGAAATCGGTTCTCTTGCATATATAGTGCACTTCACTTCAGCAGTTTACGACTCTTGGATTGACATTTTAAATATCAATTTAGGACACACTAAATTGACCAAACAATCTCCTATATGTGTGGTGAGCCTCATCCCACACCCTATTCTTGCCTTATGTTTGCTGATTTTTCATACTATGCAGTGTCCATCAGGAGTGCTTTCTTTACCATCACACTTGTTTATTATCTCATGTAGCCCCTTTATAGCCTTGCTATCACGCAGCAGTTTCATGAAGGTTTCCAAGAATGTGGTGAGAAATGACGGATCAACCTCTATACGTGTGCTAGTCTCTAGAACAATGTTTTAACTTCTTGACATAGATACCTCAGCGAAGATTTTCTTAGCCTCAATAAATGTTTCCTTTGTGCACTCTAGAATAAAACCTATCTCCTTTTCTGGGGCCTTGTGGACCCATCCATCTTCTTCAGAATGTTTTCCCTTACCATCCCCAATCGTTACTCCACTTCTCAGCACTATATTTACGTTCGAGTCTTCCTCATGGGGCTCATCTCTCATCATTTGTAAGTTCTGCGTAGGATGTTGTGGTTGCACCTTCTTCTCCTACATCTTAGCTATCAACATAAGGAATTCTTCTATAGTGTGATCAAATTAAGTACAATATTGACATGATGGATGTGTCTGATTTTGACACTCCCATGCGTAGTGCCCTAGTGTGCCACAGTTACAGAAAATAACCTGACCGCGACCTCTACCAGGTCTTCCTCCTCCTCAGCATCATTCTTGCCTATGATATCCTCCTCGTGCTCCGTTAGCACCCTGATCCGGAGGTCGAGTTTCTTCTTGCATTCGATAGGTAGGCATCCTTTCCATCATTATTTCATAGCTACGACAATGGCGCTCATCGTGACCCATTGATTTGTAGAAGTTGCAAAAAAACTGTTATGGTGTCTGAATGAACTTTTGCGGCAAATGACAATTATCCATTACGTGTTTTCCAACCACCTGAAAAATAGCACACCATAGTGCGGGCCCTATACTTGGTCCTGCTAGAGCTCCCTACCTTAGGGGAATCAATTCCCCTCCTGAAATATAATTTGCAAAGATAGGGCAGTGGTCTTTATCATGCCCCTGGCTCTTACACATGAGGCACTAGACTTCTTTGCACACTTCTGGCCTAGCCTCCTCTTTTTTCAAGTTCTTTAGTTCCACATAGAGGTATTTCAGATGTGAATGAATCTACTAGACTCCCAAACTCGCATCCTAAATAGGTGTCTTGTGCAATCTGATCGCGATTTCCAGGCCTCTTCCCTGAGCTCCTATCTTTTGTTATGACAAAGAAATCCTTAGGTGTGGCAGAATCGAGGCTATAAACCATTCGTGGTGCTAACAATTTGTGAGGTGCATATTAGGTTAACAAATCACACATTTCAACCTTTGATCTAACTCCAAGGGCATCTCGCTAGCCCTCATTGTGATTTCCTTAAACCCAATGACTGACTTCGAGTCATACTTAGGCTTACTAAACTCCTTGTTTAAAACATCCTTAGTATCTGCTTACGTTTCTAAAGGATGATCAGTGCAATACTTAATATACCATGTCAACACGCGATCCTGCAGATCGGTAACTAAGTATGCCTTATTTATGTTGTTATGACTGATCTGCTATGCGCCCCACATGGCATTCACAACAAACCAGAATTGATATGTATCTTCACTCCCGATACCCTTGAAAATTGGTAGCTTTACTGAGTTCAACAAAATTGAACGGTGGAGGTGGTGGTGGTGGTGTGGGTGAAGGTGTATGTTGTGGAGGTGAAGGTGGAGATGGGGTGGATGGATGATGTATCCACGGAAAACCTTGTCTTATCAGCTAGACCACACTCTGTGGCGAGGCTTGTGAAGTTCCCTCATCGTCACTCGAAGGAGGTCAAATCAATAGGCTATATTCAGGACCTGCTTTCTCTTGATTTCTAAAGATCTGTCCACTTCACGTAGATCCAAACATCAAGGCAATGGAATAACCCATTTCTCACACAAGTGCATCTTAATATAGGTATTCAAATATCTCATATACTTACCTAGCGGTCCCTTAAAGAAGCATCGCTCTACTTCACCATAGCTGATTGAGGTATCAACCACAAATTCTGTAACAAATCCTCCTATAACCTGATCAAGCCAATGATCAACATCACGCGTGATCTTATCTTTGGAGGCTTCCAATCTCTGCACTATATTTGGAATCCACACTATTGGACGTCAAGTCTCCACCTTCCTTGGTTGTCTTCCAACTTAGCTATCCACTCATATAGTTCGATCAGGAAGGTGCCGAAGAGAATTTTTTGTATTTATGTGTACAAATATTTGTTCAACCACTGCTCCTTTGACAGGCGCAGATTCATATTATCTTGTGCCATGAATTCGTGAATTTTCCTATCCAACCACTTCTCAATTTCCTTCTTGATCAGGTTCTAGTGATGCGACATCACACATTTCCTTATGTAGATCTTGGTCCCGATAACAAAACCATTTGTTGGCTTAATAGGTCCTCACCCAGGTATAGAGTTAGTTGCGACAAACAAATACTTACACTACTGGCCCTTTCGGCATAAGCTCGCACAAGGCAGGTCGAAGTCTCACCCGAAGCAGTATGGGGGGAATTCTAGAACCAAGTTTACACATCTAGAGATCAGTGTGATGTCATTTAGTACCCTAGATCTACCTTCATGCAAATCTATGAGCCCCTAGGGCTTCGTACTACACTTCACCTAACAGCCTTTAGACCTCTACAAAGGTCTACAATGGGGTTTTGTGGGCCTTTAACAGATCAAACATTCACTTATTCATACCGTAAAAAACCCTAGATCTGAGTTCGCACATATCTACTTAAGCATTTAAGAAATATAACAGAATGTAATATAATCTTCGCATAAATACTCAACGTACATTGTGTATAGTTAGCAAGATCTATCCGACAAAGTCGCACATCAATACATCAATAATTCATAAAGAAATTTATTCCATTACAACATATATCGCAAACATAAGTAACTAAAGTAAGCAAATAAACAAGTGAATTTCTCCACTCAGTTGCGGAGCCTTTCCCTTTTCTATGACTGACTTTTGTGTTATCTCCTACTGACCCATTACATTCATCATTATCTCCTCCATGACATGCCTTAGACTCTCTAAGACACACCTATTTATAGCTTTCTACATACAATCCCATGGTCCGTGGACCACGGGTGGATATCAAAACCGACTCAATTTTACATAGTTAATTGGCTAAAGCCCCTTCTGACTTCTAACTATCTACATGCTCTACATCCATAAATTGCAGAGAATTTACATATTTTTACCAAATTTTACATCAAAATTTGGGTTTTTCCCCAAAATTAACTCGGGGGACCCCATCAAAACAATATACGTATGTAGGTATGGTGGCATCTGAAAGGGTGTTGGCTTGAGGGGCCTTAGACCTAGGTTCATAGTTAGTTGCGCTAACCAACAAAACCCTACATTACCATCCCTTTCGACAACAGCCGCCGGAGCACAGGCTTCACTGTCACCCGAGATAGTATTAGGGGATTCCAGAACCAAGATTCTACATCCAAAGGACAATGTGATGTGTTCCTATTATATTTATGGCTTTATTCTAACTTTCACGAACCCTAACCCTTAAAACCTGGAAATTATAGTAACTAACAATTAGCAGATTCAATCCCTGCTTTGATTGTCTTAAACATTCATAACATCATGTAAAATAATAGATCTATCTCTTTTGCACATCTATTAAGTACTTTTCATGGTAAAAGGCAGAAAACAAAGAAAACATACAGTAATTCCAGAAGTAAACAATAACACACAGATACATAGATAATGATCCAAAAAGTCCGCTCCAAAACGTCCTTTATTATGCTTAGATCTTCAATTACAGACTCTTCCAACCCTGCACACACAGCTATAGGGGCTGCACACTTAGCTACAGACTTACCAAGGTCTCCACGCACACAGCTACAGGAGCCTTCCCCTTCACCTAAATAAAGAAAATAGACTTCTATCTCTTACTTAGATCATGATCTAATAGATTGATGGATACCTCTTATGACTCCCTACGAATCATTTTTATATCATTCTCTATTATAATATCATGGTCCATGAACCATGGGCGAGTCACAAAAAAAATTATTCTTAACAAACTAAGGGGCTTTGACCTTCCTAAATCCCCTTTGACTCTTATCAACCTACATGCTCTGCTCCTCAAAATGCGGAGATTTTACAATATTATCAAAACTTTTACAAAATTTAACCCCAGGGAACCTTGTCCCAACATGCCCTCAACACAAAGTCTTGACTCGTCCCAAGCCACTCTGCTAGTGTTGCCTCAATCTTCACCTGTAGACCACTAAATTCTTTCTTCAATGCTTGAATATCTACTTCTCCCTGCGTAGTAGCTTGATGAACCTCCTCAACCAATTTCTCAGTAGTTGGACCTTCAACTGCAAGGTTCATGGTTCTCTGTGTCTGTTGGATATCCTTCAACTTTATCTGCACCGTCTATGCCAATAAGCTTGTCTCATCACCCTAGGGCTGAGTCCGTCAGGATATCATATTTGCCTTCTAACGTAGCTCATCAATTTGGGTTTGGATGAACTTTCCCTCCTGTAGTCTAGTGAACCTTTGCACTAGGGATAAGGTTTGCATTGTAGCCCTGATCTCATCCAACTGAACCTATTTTTACCCAATATTGGCTTCAGTTTTCTACAGGTGTGGATCTTCTTGTAACGAGGTCCACATCTCCATGGTCTATTCAAAAAGTGGTTGCAATCCTTGACTATAGCTTCCAAAATTGTCATATCTTCTTCAATGGCAGCCTCACGCTGCTCTCTAACTTCTAGAGGAGCAGTTGGTTGTACCTTAAGTTGAAGCTTGGATATTTGTAGCTGCAACTCAAAATGGACCCTATCAATTTCGTCCTTTGACTCCTGCACCACGATAGCTAACTTCTGGATCTTCTCTGCAAACGTTTCCTCTATTGGAATCTATACCTTGGGAAGCTAACTGCACGCCTACACTATTGCTACTTCCAGCTGCTGACTACACACAATGACTGCTTTCCGTTCTTTGAGTGCTTGCGCATTTTCCTCGAACGTATGTTGGTTGTTGGTTTTAACTTTTCTAGTAACTAGAAATGCCTATTGTTCGTGGACTTTGGGCTCGTCTGAGATGCCTTGATGCAAGTCATGCAATGTCTAAATAGGAAGCGACGTGAGGTTAAGGCTCAAATTTTTCAGATACAATAGGCACGCCCTATCCTCTAAAGTTTCAATGTACAAAGATCCCTCTAGTAATTGTTCTTTATGGAGGTCTGTGGTGATCTCTGCGATCATGCTTGCTTGCTTCTCGTTCACATGTCCTATGCTTTCTTGAAAAGCCCTTGTTTGGACCTGCAATTCCCTCAGGCCCTGCTACACCTAGTCAAGTGTCTGATGGTACTGGTCCTCAATGTGGTTCCAAATAGTCTCCTTTGCGTTATGAACCACATCACTGATCTCGTCTAGGTCTCCCTCCATGAGGACAAAGGGTGTCACGCTTGCAAACTTGTCAGACTTCTGCTTCTTGCGTGGTCCCATCAAATTCTACTTCTTACTCTTTCTAACAATGAATGGGGAATCCAAGTCTATACCCACTTCCTCTTCACCTTCTGTCTCTACCTCTATATGGGTGTAATCTGTTTCAGATTCATCGAGGTTAATAGTGGCCTGTGATGTGGTGACAGGTTTCTCCTTTGGCACTTTTGTCTCTTTAGCAGAGAAATTTTCGTTTAATGCTTCGCTCTCCTTTATAGAAGCCTCTTTCTGCTACGTCGCCTTTTCTTTTGTTGCGGCCTTTTCTTATGCATAATACTTATGTGCTTATTTCTTCTTATCTTTCATGGTGATGGTCATAGCTGCACCTTTGGCAACCATACTGGTTCTTGAGCCTGCGTCAGATGGGGTGACCTAGTCACTCAGCCATTACTGACGACCCCCATAATGTCATCTTCGGTGACCAAGTATGGAAACTTATGCCATGTGCCCATGGCATATTTATTCACATGGATAGATAGATTATGGAAATATTCCTTGAAATCAACAAAGTTATCATATTGTGCATGCATGCTTGGTAGATAACCATGGTCGTTGGTTAATCACCATTCTCAACTTGGATTCGAATAGGACCCAGATTATCTTTGTATCCATGATGCGCTTAGGGTCCTTCATTTCCCACAATGGGGTGAATTTTATGGCCTCGTATAGATCTATAACATGCTACGGGAGCTGGCTTTCCTCGAGTGTCCTTCATGCCACTAGAGTGATCAACAGAAGAAGCCACGCGTAGTGGAACACCTTGCCGTCATCTTGGGCTTCACAAAAATCTTCCAAAAACTCATGACATAGATACTTAGCCCAATTATGGTGGACTCCTTTAGCGCACTACATGGCCAGAGATATGACTGGCACTGACACTTCATCAGCACAACACTTTCTCATGATCTTCCCGAACAATATTTGTCCAGCAAACTGCACATCGCCATCGGATGTTGAGCTAATCGCATAGCCACGTGACTTCATCACCAACCCGAAGTCACTCTTCATCTAGTCTTGCAACTTCTTCTCCTACGATTTCCCTATGAAAGAATCTATAGGGTCTACTCTGTGATATGGAAAAAATGTTATCTGGTGAATCAACATATCAGTAATTGGAATGGGCCATGCCAACCAAAGACACCCATCATGAAACAATGTCAATAATTGATGCACACAAACAGTATTAATGGTGTTGTGGCTAAAATTTTGCACCCATAACATTTTGAGCAACCCTGTGCACTCAACTCCAGCTGCCCATTTCATTGGCTCTAGCCGTGTAACATCTGACTCCTCATAGCATACTTTCTTTAGGTATTAGCTCAGTTCCAACTAAGGGAACTTTGCGTGATCAACCAAGTCCTAGTCCTCCATTTTCAAAGATGGTATTTAGGCTAGCAAATTTCCCTCAAAAGGTATGTTTTCTAGTAGAAATGATGTGGAGACTTGGAACTTTGCCGAATACAGGTCTTTAGTAACTTTGGCAGTGAATTTCCTAAGGGGTACATAAGGCGGTAGCTATGTAATCGGTACGACTTCATTTGCATCAATCTCTTCGATCCCCATAGTTAACTCCTCCTCATATAAGTCCAAAGGTTCCATTAGTTGCTTGGTATTATCCATATTACCCTCCTATTAGAACTTCATTGGAAGCTTACACGGTGATTGTTGCACCGACGTTTCTTGGGGCTTCTTGCTCTTCTTTTCTCTTGTTGTGGAGGCAATGGGTTTAGGCCTCGGTGACCTATGTGTTGTGGTAGGTGCAAGTTGGGTTAGGTTGCAGTCATTCTCTCCTAGAATACTTCAGGCTGTCACTCATGTAAATTCACTTCCCACCCAAATCCTTGTTGTGAAAACTTCTCTCGAATTTCTTTCCAATCCCCTCCATACATGCACCAACTATCTTTGCACAAACTAAATCACAAAATCTCACGGAAATTTCTCAAGAACCAAATGTGTTTGGATGTGGAGTGGGATACTATATTTGTAACACATTTTGAGTTCAAATCCATATTTTCCCTCAATATCTCCGTCATTAATGCACTTTTGGCAACATATTTCCAAATATATGCACCTCAAATGCTCTCCCACCACTTCCTTTAATAGAAAAATCATCATTCAATCATCTACAATGCTTCCAATGGTCACTTTTTGCCAAGATGTGCAGGGTTCAACATGCTAGCACATCTCCTTTTTCGCATCTCTCATCTGTGCCTTTCCTCCAATCATTTCGCAACCCCTTTGCTTCACCAAACTGTCCTTATGGAAGCATAGTTTAAGTCTCGTACTTCCTTGCAACTACATGGAGTACTATGATTATCCTTCTTTCAAATAGTCATTACGTAGGGGTGGGATCACCCCTGTACAACTTCAACTGACTCACATTGTTTTTCCCTGGAAATAGCTCATCGTTCAGCTTTGCGATATGAACTATACCTCCATTTGTAATCTCCTTGACGATGTATGGAACCAGCCAATGCATTTGAAACTTTCTTGGAAACTTTGTGAACTTACTATCATACATCAATACTAAATCTCCACCTTTAAAGGTGTGTCGCTCAATGTGGCGATCATGCCAAGCCTTTTCGTGAGCCTTCTATTCCTACTTATGAAAACCTACAAGAAAGCGTTCTTCTTCTAGCTCAACTATCTACACGAGGCATTCTTCCATACTATCCTGATCTTCCATCTTTGTGACTCTAGAAATTTGAAAACTGGGCACAATATACTCCATCGGCATTACTGCCTCTTGTCCATAAACCAACCTAAATGGTGTTTGTCCAATCAACTTCTTACAAGTAGTTCTATATTCCCATAGAACAACAAGTATTCACACATCCCAATCATTCCTATTTGCATTGCAAATCTTCAACAAAGTGTATTCCAAGATTTTATTAAAGGCTTCCACTATACCTTTTACTTGTGGATGGTAGGGCATGCTTTTCTAATGGTACATATAGAATTACTCAAGAAGAGAAACAATTGTTTCATTAAGGAAGTGCAAACCACTGTCACTCACCAAAATCTTAGGATAGTCAAACTGAGACAAAATGTATTCAAATATGAACTTCGTAGCTATAGTCATGTTGCAATCCTTCACCAGTTGTTCCTTAAACCATCTGGTTAAGTATTTGGTTGCTGTGATGATGCATCATGCTCCTGTCTTTTTTCTTGGTGGCTAAAATGGTCACACAAAGTCTATTTCCCATTTATCAAATGCCTATAATGATACTTGCAGGTTTAGAGGAAATTCATCCCTTTCCAATGGCCTCCCCATCCTCTGATAGACATCACATACCCTACAATATTCCTTGGAATCCTTGTGCACAGTTGGCCACCATAGCCTAGCTTGTATGATCTTTTGTGTAGTTTCTCTTCCAACATAATGCCCTCTAGAAAATCCTCCATGAGGATACTTTGTCTTTCATAATTTGGTACATATCTGCAAAAAAATTCATCCGATCCCATTTTATATAAGTGTCCCGCAATGACAAAAAAATCCACTACCCTAACCACCAATAATTTTTTTTGTTGTGTCATATACCTTTCGAGAGTTGTACCTGGAGACAAAACTTGGATGATATCTGCAAAGTGTTCATCTCTGATGCGTACAAGAAAGATCTGTGCATTAGGCAATCCTTCATCAATACTTCTAAGTTGGTCAACATTCTCAATTCGTGAAAGGTGATCTAGTCCAACATTTAATCTTCTTGGCTTCACAACTATCTCAAAGTTGTACTCCTAAAACAATAATAACCATCTATAGGTTACCCCCCCCCCCAACATAGGCTTGTTGACCAAGTATTTCAGAATGGAATGATATGTGTACATTTTGAAGTGTGCACCCAACAAATAATGCCTGAACTTTTGGAGCACATACACTATTGCCAATCCTTCATTCTTTGTGGTCAAATAAATCTTCTTTGCCTTAGACAACTTCCTGCTTGTGAATTCAATCATATGGCTGATATCACCTGCACCTGATTGGGTTAACACAACTCCTAATTCTATGTAGGAAGCATCTACATGTACATGGAACTCTTTCTTCCAATTCAATAACACCAGAATAGGTACTATGACCACCTTTCCTTCAATAAATCCAAGATTTTATGGCAATAATCATCCCAACAAAATGTCGCATCCTTCTTCAGTAATTTTTCCATTGGTGTAGTGATTTGTGCATATGCCTTGATGACTTTTCTATAGTATTTGAGATGTCCCAATGTTGCACATAGCTATTTTACATTCCTTGGAGGCTCTATATTGATAATTATTGCAATTTTGGCAATCAACCCATGCTTATAAAAAACATGTCCCATAAAGTACACAAAATATGTACTTCTTCAGATTAAGGGATATCTAATACTTCCTGTAAGTATCCATCATTAGGTGAAAACTAGCAACATGCCTCTTAACTAACCCAAACAATGTCCACTCATCAAAGTATACCTCCAAAAACTTGTGAATAAATTATTTAAAAGCTATGAATACCATCCTAGAAAATATCATAGGGGAATTCTTAAGTCTAAAAGGCATAACTGTATACTGAAAATGACCCCATTATGTCGTGAAGGTAGTCTTACTCTAATCTTCTCATGCGATCTTGATTTGGTTATATTAAGAGAATCCATTTGTAAATGAGTAGGCTTATTGACCGCTAATGTTCTCCAATACTTCATTCATGACAAATGTAGGGAATGGATATTGTACACAAGCATCATTCGATTTCCTTAGATCTACACAAATCTGAATTTTGCCTTTCGTCTTCTTCTCCTCAACCACCATAGGACTAACCTAGTCTGATTATTCTACAGGCTCAATGATTCCTACTACAAGCATCTTATCTAATTCTTCGCACACTTTATCTTTGTACTTAGGATTCAATCGGTATGGGCATTACTTTACTGGCTTCACATCTAGCTTCAGATTGATCTTCATAACACCTAGATCACCTACTATCCCCTTCAAATAAAAAAACTTCATTGGAAACAAGTCCTAATATTCTCATAATGACTCCATAACATTGTCAAATGTTTCCTCATCCCAGTAGTTGCCTATATTTGCAAACTTAGACTGCACGTCAGACCCAATGTTTACTTGATTAGTTTTCAATGGTTTTGAGATGTCAAGAACTTCTACTTTAGACCATGTGACTTCGCGTTGTCCTTCAGACTTAGGGATACTAATATTCTTGGGATCTTCCTCACCTTCTGTAGTGGTCACATTATAGCATTTCAGAGCATGGCATAGCTGTGTACTCTAGTCTGGTTGTACCCATGTGACAGGTTCTTCCAACATTCTAAATATTGCAACCTTAATTTCCTATAATGCTTCATCAATACATTCAAACCCATCCTCAAAACTAAAAGTTAACAGAAAAATTTCCTTCAAAACATCCCACTCTATGGTTTAATTTTGTAATTTTTTTTCTAGATACCAGTTCATCAAGTTAGTATCCAAAGTGTGCCAGAATATGTGAACCCATTTAGGTTGTCGTTCCTCTCTCCTTGCTTTCATCCAACAAGCCAGATGCTCGCACGAATCATCCTTCCCTGTATATTTTTAGTCATGTGGGTATTGGCATACCCAAACTGTAGCTTCATCATCCTACAATATTCCTTCCTATCTGGAAAGATGTTCTTATGCGTACCCCACCATCTAGCAGGAATAGCTCTCAGTGCGATGTCTAGTGCATGGAATCGATGTTCCTTTGGGACATCTCTTTCAAATTTATCGAGAAATAAATTTACATCATCTAAGCCATCATAATATGGAGAATTTCATACCTTAGTAGATATACACTGAAGTGACTTACTAATCTTGATACTTCATCCAATCAATTATGCCAATGGTTAAGCTCCTCATTAGAATCTAAGTTGTAGGACCTGCCCTCCTCCCAAGTAACGCACCCATCCATCATAGGGTTGATCAAATCCTCATCCCACACAGTAAGCTTATAGATTTATTCAATATCATCCTCCTCATAGTAATCTCATACTAGTTTAGTATACCATGCACCCTCACCTGGATCCAATGGAACAATCACTCTCAGTTCCTTCTTCTCAAATGTCATGTTGCACTTCTTCGGGTTGATGACTACATTTATATCAAATGCCTAATCAATTCCAAGCAGTGTTGGGTAGGGATTATTGTCATCCATTATTTCAATTAATTCAAAGTTAGCTATGGTGCGTGCCCCTTTGATATCTATAGTTACTCCATGTAAGCACCCCATTGGAATAATATTCTGATGGTTCACCATTTGTAGCTAAATTTGGGACCACTATAGCATTGCCTTTCCCATTCCTTCCCATGTTTGTATAGGCAAGACATTCGCATCAGACCCAAAGTCTAGGATTACCTGGTCCATTTCAAATTCTATGATTTATGTAATCAATCTCTTTTCTCTTGCAGTTCTTTTCTGACCCTTATCCACTTCGTGTACTATTCACTGCTCAAGAAGTGGCTTACCCTTGCCAACGTAGTTGTCTATCAATTCTTGCAATCCCTCCACTGCATTTTTCTCCCTTAAGAACTTCATGCAGGTCTGTAAGATAGATGTCAACAATGAACGATATGTTTCCTATGCAGCACTGACCTCTTCAGACTTCTCCATTCATGCAACCTGAGTTTTTGATGAGGATGCTCCTGAATCCACAAAGCTATTTCTGCCTCCATAAAAGTTTCCTTTATGATATGCAGATCAAATCCAACATCCTTATTGGCAGCCTTGCACGGCCATATACTGTTGGGTTGTGTTATATTATTTCCATGACTAGCCCACGTAGTTAACCGAGGGGTTAAAGGGGGGGCGGAGCCCCACGTTCGTTGTGCCGATTACGTAGTGGGGTGGTCATAATGGGTTTGAGGGGTGCAGTTAACCCCACTATATGGGGTCCAGGGTTTGTGCCCTAGAAAATTTGGTTTTGGAACCTATGTTAAGTTGGGTAGACCCATCTATGGTTTTGTGGATGATTTTCGCACATGTTTTTGGACATGATGGTTTTCGGTCCATGGTATTGGATGATTTGGCATGTATAAATATGTATTATAACATTGAAAGGAATATAATGAAAAATCAAGCTGGTAGTCCCGACTTTGGGATCCAGGGGAAAATCTCTTTGTATATGTGTTTTATGTGTTATGCTCTCGCATTGTTTATTTTTTGTGTTTTAGAATTCTTATGTAGGTAATTTCTTTACAGGGTTTACATTTGGTATCAGAGCTATTTTGGCCTCAAGGGGACGCCTTTGTTGCTAAGGGGTTTCACTTGGGCCTGTGGTAGACCCTGTTCAGTGGAAGATCTGTGAGATCAATTCTGGTGGTGAAAGAAGATGGCGAGCAGTGGAAATATAGAGATCGAGAAATTTAATGGTCAGAGTTTTGAGTTGTGGAAACTCAAGATGCAAGATCTATTGGTGGATAAAGATTAGTGGATCGCGGTAGATCTGGGTACTAAACCAACAGGAGTGTCCAATGAGGAATGGAATAAGTTGGATCAGAAGGAAAAGAGCATAATACGATTGTGTGTCTCAGATTCAGTATTGCTAAATGTATTAGGGGAAGCTATGGTGAAGGCTTTATGGGACAAGTTAGGGACTTTGTACCAGTCTAAGTCTTTGGTGAATAAATTGTTCCTATGGAAAAAGTTGTATAACCTGAGGATGAAAGATGGAGACTCGGTGACAGAGAATCTGAAGGCATTTAATACTATGGTAATTTAGTTAGCATCTGTTGATATTAAAATTTCAGATGAAGATAAGTGCATCAATTGTTGTGTTCTCTACCAGATTCGTGGGATAGTCTAGTTATTGCAATAGGTAGTAATGCAACTTCCTTGTAGTTTGATGAAATAATCTCATCCTTGCTAACGGAGGAGATCAGATGGAAAAATATGAAGAGCTAGAATGGTGATGCCTTGTCAATACAAGGAAGGTCCTAGAACAGAAACAAAAATAAGTCATCAAGTGGGAGATCTAAATCTCCAAGAAAACATGTAAAGGTGGTGTGCTGGAAATGCGGAAAGGAAGGGCACTACAAAAGGAATTGTAAATCTAAATCTCCTGATAAAGGAAAGGGATCTGATGATGCTCCTTCTGCGGAGGCAAAAAATAACTTAGATGAAGGTGGGGATGTGTACTTGGCATCTTCAAGTACACATGTAGATCATGAGGCATGGTTGATTGACTCAGGTGCATCCTTTCACTTCACTCCCCATAGAGATTCGTTATGTGAGTATGAGAAATACCATGGTGGTGATGTCTTCCTAGGGGATGACAGGAAGGCTAGAATCATTGGTCACGAAAAAGTAAAGTTGAAGTTGCAAGGTGGAAGGGTTAAACGCTTCTGGGTGTTCTGCATATTCTCGCATTGGCTATAAATTTTATTTCTCTAAGAAAGTTGGATGATGTAGGTGTAAAAATAGTGTTCGAGAAGGATACCTGCAAGATGGTTTGGGGAGCACTGGTATTGATGCGGGGAGTTCGGATTGGAACTCTATACAAGCTACAACGTAGCACGGTTGTTGATGGGTGCAACAGTTTTGTGGTTCCTAAAAGTGGAGCAGAAAATCTAGTGGTCTCTGGAGAGAAGACCATGCTGTGGCATCAAAGGCTTGGACGTATTGGAGAGAAGGGCCTTCAAATACTTCATGGTAAAGGTATGGTAGAAGGTATAAGTAATAGCTCTATGGATTTTTATTTCTGTGAAAATTGTGTATATGGGAAGTAGAATCAGGTGAGTTTCCCCTCTGGTGGTAAGTGGGCCAAACATATATTAGATCTTGTGCATAGTGACGTTGTTATAGATCTGATACAAAATATATGATAATAGAAATATACCAAAAAATAAGATAGAAATAGATATAAGTGCTTCTTTAATATCAAACCCTTAAGGTAGGGCAACACCATACATTCACTCCTTAAAGAAGGAGAACACTCCACAAGCCATATGCCTGTTCATACAATAATCCTTGACCTCCCTCCATGTGGAGTCTCTAGCCTCTATATAGGCCTCATACATACAATACCATGGGTCATTACCATGGTTCCCTCAATACCATCTTATTTAATACCATGGGCCCATTACATTATTACTAACTACTTGTGGTCCCTTACATGATATGGGTTAACCACTTTATTTATTACTATGGTCCATCCCATTATTACATTATTCCCTTGGGTATCTCCCTTTGTACCCCATATTATCCCCTTTAGATATATAACATTCCACCCGCGTTAACATGTTTTGTCCCCGAAACATGGGAAGAACATAAATAATAAGATCTACTCAAAAGAGTAGTCCATTGGTACCATGCACATGCATCTAGCCATCCAAGAGAAAGGCGAACAATCTATCTCGCTGGTACCTCGCTCACTTGAGATGGAAGTTGACTATGGCAACTCTTCTATGTTGATGTCTAGTAGGTGGATCTTCGCTCCTCTCTATCTTTCATTCAGGGGTTATTGTTCTTGTGGCTAATCGGTTGCCATATTGTTGGTTGTTGTCTTGTGGGGTGATGGGGGTGGTGATATGTTGAAGTTTTAACCCACGGTGTCTTTTTCTTTAATTCACCCCTCACTGAAGCCTGGCTGTTATTTGGTGCATGTTAGGGTGCCTGCTGTGGTGTCTTATCTTCCAATATTACTTCAACCACTTAGCCCTCATTTGATATATCAACACCTGTAACCTTTTCTGCTTCAGCCTCTATTTGTGTTTGATTGTCGATCATCACTAGGTCATCAATTGATATGTCAGTCCCTGGAACATCTTCTACTTCAGCCTCCTTGGACTCTACTTGTTTATTAATGGAAATATCCTATAATGTAATTTTCTTCTTTTTATACTAGAGCTTCAGGAATTTCTTCTACACATTAATATTGATAGTACCCACTGATTCCATCCAAGGGTATCCCAAAACAACATCCATGTTATCCATCTTTGAAGTATAAAATCACCATGCAACACATACTTATCCATAGAAAGCTTTAAATCCTTATAAACATGAACATCTTCATCATCAACCTGTGTGTTTTCAATGTGTTTGGCTGGAACTTGCAATTTTTTTGCTAAATAAACATTGATAAAATTATGCTTGCAACTAGGATTTATAGACACAATGATCTTCTCCTTCTTAATCAATCCATGAACATGAAACAAGGAGACACCCGTAGAAAATAACCCCTTACGTGTCTCATTCTTCTTTTTCCTAGCCCGAGACCATTTGTCTAAAAGGACTCTTTCAAATTCTACATCTGAAAGTTTGGTCAACTACTTGTTGTCAATTGAGAAATACCATTTGGCAGCCTCGTCTCTGAAATTAATCAACACTATATCCTTCCACTTTTTTTCCTATGTTGACCTTTTTTCTATGTATTCTTCAATAGTAGGACCATTATCTTTTCCTGTAAAACATAGAACCGCCATGAAGAGGGTTTTGAAAAAAATTCACTTACTTGGCGAAAATTTGAAATGGCCACAATTCCGTTAATATTGCTCAGAATCCCTATTATGACCTATTTTCAAAAATGGAACAACCATTCTGCATCTTCCCATATAGTAGAAATCCTGATCTAGGCACTAGAATTTTAGATCTGTGTGGCAACTCTCCCGCCGTCACCAAAAATTCTGAAAAAAGAGCTGATTTTAAATCAGCGATATCTCCCTCATCCGATCTCCGATTTGACTTTTTTTTTTTTGAAATTGGGTATTTTTTCATAAAGAATTCAAATCTACAATTATATTTTGTATATTTTGCACCAAAATGTACAGATCTGTGCCGCAAACTCGCTTCCCCAAAAAAATATCTGCAACACCATTGATTTTTAGATTAGCGATATCTCCTTCATCCGGACTCCGATTCGACCGATTTTTTTTTGAAATCGGGTATTTTTTCACAAAGAATCCAGATATATAATTATATTTTATATATTTTTCCCCAAAACATACAGATCTGATCTGCAAACTCGCTGCCCTAGAAAGTTCCTACAAAAAAAAAAAAAAAAAATTCTCCACTTTTGCCCAAGAAAGTGCTTTGATTCCACTTGTTATATATCTAATCTGAAAATATAATATAAAAAGAATAAACCTAAGAATAACAAGATCTGAATATAGAAATGCTTCTTTATTGATATCAAACCCTTAAGGTAGGGCAACACCATACATTCACTCTTTAAGGAAGGAGAACACTTGTTATAGACATTTTTGTGCCTTACAGCATGAAGCATGAAATGTCAATAATCTAAGGGATCCAAAGTCCCTAAACATGTTGTTCCTACCCCTAGAGGAACAAGGTCAGCAAACCACAGCACTGAATATCACTTCTCCACCTAAAAACACTAAAAAACAAGCTAATTCCGGATCATGTCAACTGCTCCACTGAGCATCTGCACTGAATGTCAAGTGCTCCACTATGTACCTGCGCTGAATGTCAACTGCAAAGAAGGCTACCTGCGCTGGGCGAGTTTGGACATGTGGCACAGTCATTCCTCAAGGTGTCAATGCCCAGGAAGCTTCCAAAATGACACTTGGATCAGAGAATTCGACTGGTGATGAGTAAGAGGGTCTAGATCTCCAAGTGGACGCAAGAACCTCCAAGTGGACTCAAGAACTGAAGAATAACTGAAGTGGGAGAGGACACTAGTCAGCTTCATGCCAGCTACAAGCTGACTCATCCTTTCTCCAAATCTCCTATATATAGAGCTCTCTCATGAGGTCTATGGGGGCTGGAATCTGGTAAATGTAAGGAAGTGTTGTTGGTTTGAGTATAGAACTATTGGGTGATTTGCTTGAAGGAGGTGAAGAGGAGATTTCTTTCTGCTGGGAGGTGATGCTGGATTGGGCCTTTTATGGTTGTATTACTTCCTGAACTTTACTTCTTCCATTAATAAAGCATTTGAGGTTCTTCTATATGCATGTGTCTCAATGGTGTATTGCTATACTTGTGTATTTGATTTATTCTAATCCTTGAATCAATTATGAATGTATGCTTCTTGTAGTTTCCCTCTCTTGCCATTTTGCAGGATCTTGGTGTAGCTGGGCCAGTGAAAGAGCAAGGAGCTGGGAGCAAGCAGCAAAGAGAGAAGATTGGATCAATAATTAGCGGAAGACAACGGTTAGTGGATCTCTTTCTCCCCTCTCTTACATCTCATAAAGAAGTAATCTCGAATAGCTTTGCTTTGATTGTTGCTGAGGTACTATCACCCTTAGAGTGGGATAGGGTCATTCTGTATTGGACACTTTTCCCAACAACAAATTGGCGACTCCACTGGGGATCGTATCTTGTTGGTTGTTTGTGTTTTTGCTATTCATTTCATAAACACAGGGAGTACCGAATCGAACTGCATTTGGATCTTTCAAATGCAAAGTAGAGGGCAGCTACTCTAGCTCAGTTTCTGGGCAAGTTTATGATTTGAAGAGCTGATCCACAAGGACTCTGAATAGCTCTTAGTGATAGCTTTTCATCCTCCTTTTCATCCCTTAGTGTGTACTTGACTGATAGCTTCTGATTTGGTCAAAAACTGTGAATTTTTGAGCAATCTGTGACTCGGAAACTGAGAAAAATGAAAGTTTATCTCTTCAGTGCAGGCGCTGTGAAGGCAAGTCTGCATTTCAGCGCAGTTCCCGAAGGGGCTACCTGCGCTGAAGGTCAAACTGCCAGTGTACTACCTGCGCTGAACCAGTTTTGCCTAGTGCTACTGGGGTTCCCTCCTGTTTATTGCCCTATTTTCACCCTTGTTTTTGCAGCCTGTTATCTGTCAATGTACCTATCTGAAACCAACTTTCCTTACAACTATTCCGCCTTGGTTGTATAAAGAAACTGTATTTTTTCTTTGTGTATTTCTTATATCATTTACAATTTCCCATAATGAAATTGAACTAGTCTTGCTGTGGCCTCTTAGATCTAGACCTGTGATAAGTGTCGTTTTGATCTTAAGAGTTAGTTTATTTGCTGTTCATAGCTGATTGAGCTTTTGCTTTCATCATATGGTTTGAATTTGTATATTTCTAGTGTCGAAACAAGTAAATCTTAAGGTGTCTTTTGATTTTGGACAAGCTTGCTTGCTTTCACTTGAAATTGAATTCAAAGTTATACAACAGCTTTCTTTTTGTATTGCACCAACATTAAGAAAGAGAAAAGAAATACCTGCATTGTGCATGTGCATTTTGACAGTTTGCATGTTGATTTAGGGAAAAGTGCATTAGTGTGTGCTCTATGATCTGTGTGAAAAGATGATGTCTTTCTTTTCCCTCAGTAGTTTAGCTTTTTCTCGACTCTTAAAAAATGAAAAAGCAAGTTGTGTCTAAAGCGTCGTTATAAAATTTATTTTAAACGGAACATAATCACCTCCTATTCCTGCGTTGATCTGTAGGTTGAGAACATGGAACGCCCCAACCAAGGAATTCCACATGATGGAAATCCTAGTCCTTTCTCTTCTTGGGGAGAAGTTGGTGCGCCCCACATGGCCACATTGTCGCTTCCAGGACTGACAATTGGCCTGCCTATTTGGCTATTCTCAACCAATGTAGTTCAGAACACCATGGTTCTTGAACAGTCGAGTCAACAGTTAGATCAGTCTAGAGCTACCCACCAGCCTTCTACTTCTTATAACTCTTCATCCAATCCTTCATCTTCGCAAGGTAGAGCCGGCAAAAGCCAAGCTCCCATGGAGAAGAAGGAGAAGAAGAAGAGAGAAAAGAAGAAGAAGGAGCCTAAGGCGACTGGGTGCAAGCAAAAGAGATCTGACGAAAATCCACACACAGCACAGACCGGGCCTAAATCGCCATGTGTCATATGTAGAGGAGACCACTTCCATAGAGATTGTCCCTGTATTCCCCGGATACTAAGGGACTGGTCCCCTCGTTTGCACAATTCGGGAGCATCAACCTCTGATAGCCATGTTGAATGCTTACCATCAACCAACGAAAGTGAAGGTTCAAGACAAAGAGGGGGAGCAAGATCCCCATGCAGACTGTGTGAAGGCGATCACACCATCCACCGTTGTCCCTTCTTAGATGAAGCGAAGAGAGTTTTGGAAGATCGCCCGGTTTCACTGTTGAGACTTCCTCCTGGATACAAAAAACTCGTGCCAAGTCCTTCGTTGGTTGAAAATACAGTTGGCCCGCTCAAGTGGTCAGCTGAAGCGTCAGTCATTGAGAACAAAATTACTGAATCCAGACCGGACGAAAGTCCAAAGGTTGAAATGGTAGTTGACCCGGTTCTTCCTTCAGAGGTTTCATCCTCAAAAGACACCGTCACTGAAGATTCATCTTCAAATGACACCCTCACTGAAGAGAATAAGGATGACACCATCCAGATTCTTTTCATCAACACCGACTCTGATGAGCATCAGGGCAATGTGCCCATTCCTTTATTGCAGGAAGGAACATTGTCAGGGTCATATCCGGCCGTGTATTCGGTCCCACCGCCAAGCAACCTGGTTGTGTCCTTTGATTGGAACCAACTAGGCAGACCCCGGTTGCCAGCCAGTGTACCGTTCAGAATCATAGTCCAAATTTATAGAATGGTAATGGCTGGAACTATCATTGATGAAGGGGCATCTGTGAGTATCCTTTCCTCTATTGCTTGGAAAGCACTGGGTTCCCCGGAGCTTTTGCCTAAGATAAGAAATCTCTCGGGTTTTGATAAAGGAACCAGTCGACCATTAGGGATCCTCCCCAATGTGCCTGTTACATTGAAAGGGAAGACCGTTCAAATGAACGTGATGGTCGTTCAAGGACCCTTGGATTATAACCTACTCCTTGGACGAGACTATATATATTGCATGGGAGCTATAGTCTCCTCACTCTTTAGAGTAATGTGTTTTCCACACGAAGGAAAGGTGGTCAAGCTCGTAGACCAACTTTCATTTCCGGGATCACGCATCGCAAATAGTCACATACCAACCCTGAATGGTCTATTCACCCAAGAAATGTCTCCACCCCCAGTCCTCCTTCCCGATGAGTGTGAGTGATTCGGAAAGATGGGACTGGAACCCAGGGGGCATGCATCCTGGTCTGCTTCGGGCAGAGGAAACCTTGGGTATAAGGCAGAATTTCCGCAAAAGAATATGACTAGTCCGTACCCCGTCCGTGGATGGAAGAGGGGTTGTTCTAGAACAGGATTCTTTTGTTAAGGTTACTTGTTTGACAAAGGTCATTCACCATTGTCTACCTCGGTAGACAGTGCCGAGGAGATGTTTTCGTTTGATGGTGTTAACAAAACAATCTTTGGGTAACTAGAAAGAGGCAAGCCTCACCCTTTAAAACAAATGTTTTGACGGATAAGTAGGGGCAGCCTTGAAATTTTACTTTATACCTGGGGGCATGCAAACCTTTTAGAGTGCAAGCAAGGGATGACTATTTATTTTTTAAATTTTTAGGTCCTCCCTTTAAACCTGTAGGTCTAACCCTTTAAACTCGTAGGATTAGCCGTTTCCAAACTTGCATAAAGAAAGGATGAGAAGGAGCATAGCTTCGTGGGATAAAGCTCCATAAAAAATAGCTATCTCACAGGAGACATTCTTATCTTATGACTGGTATATCGAGCAGTTTTACCGCGGAATTTATGCTCGTTAAAAAATAGAAAAGCGAGATCCGAGCAGTTTTAGCACATAGTTCATGCTCGTTAAAAAATAAACATAAGATTGAGCAGTGTTTTGGTGCATTCAAGCTCTTTAAAAAATGAACCAAGTACCGGTAAATAACCACTGTGATCGTAAATTTATCAGCCATAAAAAGCCTTGGTCGTGTTTTGCACCTGCCACCTCCACTGTCATTTGGCCGATCGTTCACTTCCATATGATTGTTTACCCATTTTGAGGAACAGCTGCGAAGAGTGATTTCACCTAGCCATCCTTGTGACACTGCCGTGATTGGAAAATTCCAACCTGTACCTGGAATCTGTTGCTATCCCTGTTTATCACTCGTTCCTCAAAAGACGAGTCTTCTTTGAGCTCTTTTCATCTGACTCATAAAATATGAAAAGTTTGCCGAATTTTGGCCTTCCAGCTCGTTAAAGTGACCGGAAGAGCTATCCCTCCTCTAGATTTTAATCTTTTTGGACCTGAGGGATTATTGCACAAAAAGGTCGAGCGCTTGTTTTATTCGGCTAGTTAAATTTATCGAAAACTCATCCCTTCTATATTGTTTTATACTTTTTCGGACTTAAGGGATTAGATGACGAAAAAGGAATTTTGGAGTTAACTTTCTATACCTTTTAAGACTCTTTAAAAATGAAAAGGACTGAGTTTTCCTTGTCGTTAGACTCGTTAAAATGATTAAATAGCGACAAACTTGTCTTTAGACGAGAACGAGTTTCCCTATCGCTAGGCTCGTTAAAACATAGCGATGGGCTTGCCCGATATGTTATCCTCCTCAAGCTTGACAAAAATAAAGAGGTACTGGTCAGAAATGACTGGGGAAAAATTGGGATAACGTCAAAGCTTTAATGGTAGCAAGTCGCTCTTGAACATGACACTTTTCCTCCGTATCACATCGGGTTGGGTTGTTTCATTCGCCGGTCTCATCACCATGGTCTTCGCCAAACCATCCACATTTGGGGTAATGCTACCGATCCATCGCATCAGTGTCGTTATATGTTCAAGAGATGTTGTTCAGAAAGAGTCAACCGTGTCCCATCCACTGCCATACATTATTCTTCATCCACCCATGATCGCCACCCTGAGTCATATGTCACAGATTGTTTTCACCTCCACTAAAATCATTAGCTCCGTTCCGTGTCACTGATGTGGGATTCATTAAGGCCCTCCTTTGACGGATCGCTTCTTGTCGACTTCAGCTCATTATCCAAGAAGTTGATCTAGGAACACCCCCCTCAGTACTTTGAAGCTTGCATGCCTCAATGGCAAGTTTCTCACTTCCGGCGACAGGTATACATCAATGACCTTCGACCAGAAGATTTTGCGTGGTGTTCGACGCCAAGTCCTTTATTCACACCACGTGAATTGTACTGCAGTACCTTGAGGGTCATTATCATTATCGGTGATTCCTCTCGCGCTTGTTAACGGTTTACATTATTGACCGGTAATCAAGCGATGTCTTTCCATGTTCGACTTCAGCGCAATTCTCACATGGATCGACTTGTACTTAGAGTGAAGATCGAACGAGTTTGAAGACCCCGGATCTAGTTTCATCCATCCGGGCTGCGATATATATTCAGGAAATATAAAGACATTTGACGTGTACATCATTGCAGCAGATGATCATCCTACTTAAAGGATGATAATTTCAGCAGAGAATTATCAGTCTACCATCGGACGATCACCTGTTCTATGTACTAAAATGAATTTATAAAGCTGAGCATGGGAATGCCCGCCTCAGCTAGATCACGAAAGCAGAATGAAAAATAATGTATTGTATTGTATTTTATTACAGGTCACCTCTCAGCGATTGAATGAACTTCGGATCCTCCTGATAAAGCATTTCACCCGATAAACGACCTCATACTTTAGGGGGCAACTGTTATAGACATTTTTGTGCCTTACAGCATGAAGCATGAAATGTCAATAATCTGAGGGATCCAAAGTCCCTAAACATGTTGTTCCTACCCCTAGAGGAACAAGGTCAGCAAACCACAGCACTGAATATCACTTCTCCACCTGAAAACGCTCAAAAACAAGCTAATTCTGGATCATGTCAACTGCTCCACTGAGCATCTGCACTGAATGTCAAGTGCTCCACTATGTACCTGCGCTGAATGTCAACTGCAAAGAAGGCTACCTGTGCTGGGCGAGTTGGGACATGTGGCACAGTCATTCCTCAAGGTGTCAATGCCCAGGAAGCTTCCAAAATGACACTTGGATCAGAGAATTCGACTGGTGATGAGTAAGAGGGTCTAGATCTCCAAGTGGAAGCAAGAACCTCCAAGTGGACTCAAGAACTGAAGAATAACTGAAGTGGGAGAGGACACTAGTCAGCTTCATGCCAGCTACAAGCTGACTCATCCTTTCTCCAAATCTCCTATATATAGAGCTCTCTCATGAGGTCTATGGGGGCTCGAATCTGGTAAATGTAAGGAAGTGTTGTTGGTTTGAGTATAGAACTATTGGGTTATTTGCTTAAAGGAGGTGAAGAGGAGATTTCTTTCTACTGGGAGGTGATGCTGGATTGGGCCTTTTATGGTTGTATTACTTCCTAAACTTTACTTCTTCCATTAATAAAGCATTTGAGGTTCCTCTATATGCATGTGTCTCAATGGTGTATTGCTATACTTGTGTATTTGATTTATTCTAATCCTTGAATCAATTATGAATGTATGCTTCTTGTAGTTTCCCTCTCTTGCCATTTTGTAGGATCTTGGTGTAGCTGGGCCAGTGAAAGAGCAAGGAGCTGGGATCAAGCAGCAAAGAGAGAAGATTGGATCAATCATTAGCGGAAGACAACGGTTAGTGGATCTCTTTCTCCCCTCTCTTACATCTCATAAAGAAGTAATCTCGAATAGCTTTGCTTTGATTGTTGCTGAGGTACTATCACCCTTAGAGTGGGATAGGGTCATTCCATATTGGATACTTTTCCCAACAACAACACTCCACGAGCCATATGCCTGTTCATACAATAATCCTTGACACCTCTCAATGTGGAGTCTCTAGCCTCTATATAAGCCTCATACATACAATACCATGGGTCATTACCATGGTTCCCTCAATACCATCTATCTAATACCATGGGCCCATTACATTATTACTTACTTGTGGTCCCTTACATGATACAGGTTAACCACCTTATTTATTACTATGGCCCATCCCATTATTACATTATTCCCTTGGGTACCTCCCTTTGTATCCCATATTATCCCCCCTAGGTATATAATAGATGTGTTTGGACCTGTGAAGGTTCCATCACTAGGTAAGTCTGTGTACTATGTATCATTTATAGATGAATTCTCAAGGAATACATGGATATATTTCCTTAAGAAGAAATCTGAAGTCTTAGACAGATTTAAAGAATTCAAGGCTCTGGTGGAAAACTAGACAGAGAAGAAGATAAAGGTGTTGAGGACAGATAACAGTTGAGAGTTTTGCAATAAGGAATTTGAAGAATTCTGTAAGAAGTGTGGTATAGCAAGGCAGAAGACTACTCCATATACACCTCAGCAAAATGGAGTTGCAAAAAGAATGAACAAGGCATTGATGGAAAGGGCAAGAAGCATGCAAAGTGGTGTCGGGTTAGTACATGAATTCTGGGTAGAGGCGGTGGAGACAACATGTTACCTGGTCAACAGATCACCTTCATCGGCATTGGAGGATAAAACTCCACAAGAGGTATGGATTGGTAAGAAACCTTCTCTTTCACATCTGAGGGTATTTGGATGTGATGCATATGTACATGTGTTATAGACATGTTTGGGCACTGCAACCCAAAACTCATATGTCCATAAACTAAGGACTCCTTAAGTCGCTAAAAGTGTTGCTTCATAGCCTAAAGGATCATGGTCAATTGATTACATCATTTCCCAGAAGTTCCACCTGAAAAGCTACTCAGAACTGGCCAAAACTAGACCATACAGATTGCTCCATGGGCAAGGTGTGATGCAAACTGACTGCCTAACTATCCAGGTGCGATGCATACTGAAATGGCCATATGTGGGGTGTGATGAGCGAGAATATACAAATGGCAAAGAGAGTTTGCAAGGTGGATGATCATGGAATCTTCCAGAAACTTCTCCTGTGACACTTGCCTCTCTAAATTTGCCCAGGGATGAGTAAGAGATCATGAATCTCCAAGTGGAACCAAGAACTATCAGTGGAATAACACTAATAAAAAACCTAGAGCTGACTCACCCCCTTGCAAGACATCTATAAATGGATCCCTCATCTAAGAGATCTAGAGGCTGGAATTTTGTATTTTGTAAGGAAGTGTTGTTGGTTTGTTGGTGAGAAGAGACATTGCATTGTTGGGTGATTTTCTTGTTCATGAGGTGAAGAGGGCTTCTACAATTGGGAGGATGATGCTGGATCAGACAGCTGGGTTGTAATTCTCTCTTACATTACTATTAATAAAGCTATTTGAGTTTTCCTCCATATAATTGTGTATTTATGAATCTTGTTTATGAATGCTATTGTATGGTCAATGTGTTTCTGATTCTGCATTGTTTATGATGTTTTAGATAGAGATTCTTTGATAGTTTGTTGTTACCTTGACTCTACAGGTACTCTTTGAAGTGGAACAAGTAGGAGAGGAGCATAAAATTCTATCAAGGAAAGGAGAAATCAAGCTAGGATCAAAGCGAAAGATCTAGGTTGGTCCTCTGTTCTTCTCTTCCATCTATCACACTTAAAGGAACTCTTGAAAAGCTTTCATTGTTTATTTCTAAGATAGCTACATATCTTAGTGGGACTAGCAGTTCGAATCGACACTAGTTTTCCCTGGAACAAAATGGTGACTCCGCTGGGGAACGGGTAGTTTTTTTTGTTTGTTTATTGTTTGCTTTATAAACTACAGACGAAACCTGAAGTTAGCCAGCTAGCCTATGAAATGCCTTTGCTATGCAATTGCGAAGTAGATGAATGTTTATTCAGTCAATCTCCGAGTTGGCTTATGAACTGAACATTTGAATTACAAAGCATTCTAAGTGCCCTTGTGGTAGCTTAGAACCTCATCACATCCTACCCTTATGCTTTGTGTTTACTATCCATCATTACTTAGCCTAAATCACTGAACCTAGCTGCAAATTTTGAGCAAAAACCAAGCTTAGTTTCACTACCTAGACCATCGCATTGTCTGTAACTGTGAAATCTGGATGCATCACACCTCCCATGCGTTGTAGGTGAGATGCATCCCTGTTTCTATGTGTTGCAGGTGCGATGATTGAGTGACACTATTTTCTTCTCTGAAATTTGGTTTTTTCTCCTTGTTTTTAGCTTTATTCAGTAGTTTTGTTGTACAAGATCAGTATCTTCTTGCTGTAACCTTCTTCCTTCACATTATTTCAGCCTCCATCAGTTAGGAATTGTAAATGTTTTTGTGTATTTTTCAACCATTTACAGTCTTCATTTGTCGAAAGTAGCCTAATTGAATTATCGTTTTTGATGCAAGTGTCGTAATTTTCATTCTGAATCAAAATAAGAGTGTCGTAAAGTCTTCCTCTTCTACATAGTTGATTGTACTTTTGTCATTGTACTTGATTTGAAATTATTAGTATTTGAAGTGTCGAAAATAGTTTTCAATTCGAAATCGAAAAGTGTCATCTTAGTCTTCCTTTCATTTTGAAAAGAAAATTGTTGGTATTGTCGCTTTTAAAGAAAGTAGTTCAGATCTGTACTTAACTTTCTTTTTGGAATTCACACATTAAGAAAGTAGAAAACAAATAAATGCATCTGCATCTGCATTTTGACTCCATGCAAAATTTGATTGAGGAAAGTGCATTTAGTGTGTACTCTATGCTCTCTGTTGAAAGAAAAATCATCATCTTCTTTCCTTTGTAGCTAGGATTTTCATTGCTAAAAGAACATAAACGACTGTTTATCATTTTAGATATCATATTTAGGAATTTTACATCTACATCATGCAGTGAACCTTGAAAGACAAACTTCTAAGCAAGATCAACTCTAAAATAAACCTCAATGAACATAAAAATGCTTTGGAACCTAACGCAACACATCTAGAAGTATAGGCTAGAGACGTGTTCCGGTGTCGTAAAACCTGGTAATTATCATTTTCATCGAAGGTTGGGTGATTCCTCCT
Source organism: Pinus tabuliformis (assembly GCA_031772625.1). Classification (NCBI taxonomy): domain Eukaryota; kingdom Viridiplantae; phylum Streptophyta; class Pinopsida; order Pinales; family Pinaceae; genus Pinus; species Pinus tabuliformis. The sequence continues at coordinate 1,334,098,000 of CM062817.1, read as the reverse complement.
CTTTGATACGACAAGTGCCAGTACGAACTTGTTCTCCCCGTACCGTCGAGTATATATTGGGAGACCACAATATGCTGATATCCTTTATCCTTAGGAAGCCATGTTTGTCGCCCTATAAATCGTAATGCATTGAACACAACATTCATGAAGATTGACTACCGTACATAAGCCCTTGGTAATTTCTCTATCATTTATCACCAAGGTGTATTTTACAGTTTTATGATCGATTTGGTAAACCCTCTGTCTAGACTTCTAGAGCAGTCACTTTCGTTCCTTTTTGACTCCTTAAAAGAAAAGGTCCATCTATGCACTTGTCACTTTAGGCTCATTAAAAATCAAAGACGACTAGAATCACCTTTAGCTTTTTCTCGAGTCATAAAAACTGAAAAATCAAGTTATGTCAAAGCGTCTTTAAAATTTATTTTAATCGGAATAACATCCCTATTCCTACGTTGATCTAAAGTTGAGATAATGGAATCTACCAATCAAGGAATCCCTCTCAGGGGGAATCCTAGTCCTTTCTCTTCTTGGGGAGATATTGGTTCTCCATCTATGGCTACATTGTCCTTTCTAGGAATCACAATCGGCCTGCTGGTATGGCTTTTCTTGACCTTTGTCATTCAAAACATCGTAATTCCTCAACAATCTAATTAGCAACCAGATGACATTGAAGTTACCCCTTCACCTTCTACTTCATTTGTTTCTCCTTCCCCTTCTTCCTCTTCGCTTGGTGAAACTAGTGACACTAAAAACCAAGTAGCTGAGAAGAAAAGGAAATGAAAGGAGAATAAGAAGAAGCCAGCTAAACAAGGGAATGACCTGGCGAAAATACACACACTAAAAATTCCAAACCAAAAACTCCATGTGTAATTTGCAAGGAGAGACATTACCATCGAGATTTCCCTTGCATCCTATGGATCTTGAGAGAATGGTCTCTTGGGTTGTACCATTCCGTGTCATCAACCCCTGATAGTCAAGTTGATAGCGCACCATCAACTAGTGAAAATGAAGTCAGTAGACAAAAAGGAAAAGTCAGAGTTCCATGTAGGTTATGTGAAGGTGATCATACTCTTCATCGTTGTCCTTTTCTAGATGAAGCCAAAAGCATTTTGGATAACCATCCTACATCACCGCAGTAACTTCCACCTGGATACAAGAAACTCTTGCCAAATCCTTCGCTAGTTGAAAACTCGATTGACATAACTCAATTGTCGATCGAGTTGCCTATCATTGAAAGTGAACCTTTTGAGTCCATACTGGACCAAAGTCAACTGGTCGAGATGGCAGTCGACCCAGTCTTGCCTTCAAAAAATCCACCTTTAGATGATATAGTTTCCAAAGAGAATGAGAACTTCAAATTCCTTTTGTTGATACAGAGTCTAATGAACTTGGGGGAAATCCACCCATTCCTTCACAACAGGAAGAGACCCCCCAGTTCATGAAACTTATCCGGACATTTATTTGGTACCTCCTCCGAGCAGTCTAGTCATTTTCCTTGATTAGAATCAACTAGCGAATCCCTGCCTTCCATCTAATGTACCATTTTGAATCATAGTACACATTTACAAAATGATCGTGTCTAGCACTATCATAGATGAAGGGGCTTCAGTGAGTATCCTTTCCTCAACTGCTTGGAAAGAACTTGGTTTTCCATCACTTTTACCTGAGAAACAAAATTTTTCCTATTTCAACAAAGGAACTAGTTGACCGTTAGGGATCCTTCTAAAGTTACCAATAACTTTAAGAATGAAAACCATTCATTTGAATGTGATGGTAGTCCAAGGTCCACTAGATTACAATCTACTCCTTGGACATGACTATATATATATAGTATGGAGGCTATTGTTTCCACACTCTTTCGAGTGATGTGTTTTTCACATGAAGGCAGACTAGTACAACTTATCGACCAGCTTTCATTTCCTGGTTCAAACACAGCTATGAATCAACCATCATCCCTAAATGGTCTCTTCGCATCAACAATGTCTCTTCAACCTTCATCCCATCCACCTAATTACCGAAAGTATTTTGGTGAGTGTGATGAAGGTTAGGGGGAATGCACTCTAGTCTACTTTGGCAGGTGAACCCAAAGGAAAAGAGAGATTTTCTTGAAAGGTAATAATACTTGGACCGAATAACATTCCTGTATAAGCTATGTGATCAATTTGACACAATTATTTCCTCTGTACAATTGTTAGTGGAAGCTCACAGCATTCACCTTTGTATGTTATGTGATTGGAAGCTCACAACAATCACCTTCGTCTATTTTGATGGACAAAGCAAAGGAAGAGTTTTTGTCGACTGATAGAAACAATCTTGCCTAGCCATAGGAAGTTCCATTTGGTAACCTGGAAACTCTCCTTTTACTGAAATACCTAGGGGCATGCAAACCTTTGCATGCAAGTGAAAAGCGACCTTTGATTTTCTTAGTTTGTAGGTTCTCAACCCTTTAACCTCGTAGCTCGGTCATTTCTAGCCTGCATAAAAAGGTAATGAGCACATGTTATAGTAGTGTTCAAGCTCATTAAAAAATAAATCTACCAAGAGACATTATCAAAAGACTGGCAAGAGCAATGTTGTCGCAAGGTTTAGGCTCGTTAAAAAATCAACATGCACTGAGCACATGTTGGCACAAGGTTCAAGATCATTAAAAAATAAACCCGCCTTTGGTAAATAACCTTTGTGATCACTTTGCTATCAACCCTTTGGTTGTGTTCCTTCCATCACCTCCATTTCATTCTGCTGACCATACACTTCCACTTGATTGTTTACCCTTTTGAGGAACATCTGCAATGAGTGATTCTGATTGCCACCCTCTTTACACTGCCATGTTTTGAGAAGTTCCAAACTTACCTAGAACTAGCTGCTAGCCAGAAATACCACTTGTTCCTAAAAAATGAGCCTCTTTTAAACTCTTTTTAAACTAATTAAATATAAAAATATTGCTGAGCTATTGGCCTTCCTAGCTCATTAAAGTGAGGAGAATGCCATCCCTCTCATATATTTTAATCTTTTCGGACTTAAGGGACAAAAAAAAAACAGGAGGATTTGACTCCTGAGAAACCTTCTGGAAACCCTACTGGAAAGAAGAAACCTAATCAGCCATGTTTCATATGTGATGAGGACCATTACACAAAAGATTGTCCACATCAAGCTAAAGTCAAGAAGTTTTTCAAAAGGACTTCAAATACCTCAGTGGTATTGATTGATCCGTTTCCAAATCCAAAAACTAACCTGGTTTCTAGTGATCGTGCTTCCCCATCCCAAGTGCTTATGCTATCCATCTCTAAATAGCAAAATGATGCTTTAATATCTATAAGGAATAAAGATTATGTAAATCCACAATCGTTGAATGGCAAGGCTACAGATCAACCCAGCAGTTCGACAACAACTTTGTCAGAAGTTGTTCCACCAATCATTCCTGAATTAACAATAAAACCACCTAAGGGAGTAGTACATAAATTGACATTTAATTCTTGTTCTCGAGCAACATAGTATTATAATATAGTGGAGGATCTGGCCCAATCGCCATCTGCCATGTCGACACTTGATGTAATGTAGAATTGCCCATCCCAAAAACAGGCTTTGTTATCAACGATAGGCGGGATTGATCCAACAGATTCCAATCTAGTGGCCTTTAATCATAAAGGATACGAACCTCAGTTACCAGCACAACTCGCTTTCCTCATACAAGTAAAAGCCCTCAACAAAATTGTTCATCAAACAATCATCGATGAGGGAGCATCTACTTGTATTATGTCAATGAGTTGCTGGAAAGCTTTAGGCTGTCCACCCTTGTCACGATCATCAATGACATTAAAAGCATTTGACGGAAGAACATACACGCCATATGGGATATTAAGTAACTTGCAAACTGAACTGGGGGGCAAGATAGTAGAAATTGAAGTCAAGGTCATTGATGGAAACCTTGACTACAACATCCTACTGGAGGCCTTGGATTTATGCTATGGCTGTTGTTGTGTCAACATATTTTAGAAAGATTGCATTCCCCTTTCAAGGCAGAATCACAATCATTGACCAACTAACTTTCCTCCCCAACAATTCTCAAGTTATCGGATGGAAGCTCTTAATTGCTTCAACATGTCAGAGTATGTCTCCTAAAAGACTCATCCTTAATGGGTACTTTTTCCCTCTCACCTCCAAGTAATCTTGTGGAAGCGACCACAGTGGAAACTTGTCATATGATATCTTCTACATCATCAAAGATTAAGAAGGACTCTAACCATTTTGATAGTGTCGATCACATCGAGGTTTTCATAGTTGAAAATCCGATTGACATGACTCAATTAAGTGATGTTGTACGATATGTACTGGAGGCAATGGAAGCAGATATTTCCTTCATGACCCTTTACGAGTTGTGATCAAAGGTCGCCAGAGGATAGTTTGTTGACTAGTGTCAACCTCGTTAAAAAATGAAACCAAGGTTTTGAGTAGAATTCCTTGTCTTGTGTCAAGCTCGTTAAAAAATGAAAAAGGTTGAGCAAAGTTACAAGTCGAATCTTTCACTTGATCACGTAAAGGAACCTTCATTCCATCCAATTAACTACCATGAGTAATCTGGTGAATATAATGAAGCTTAGGGGGCATGCACCCTTGTCTATTTTACAGACAAACCCAGATGTAGAGATACGTTTCCTTGTAAGTTATGTGATCGGTTCGAGTGACCTTTCACCTTTGTCTATTTGGCGGACAAAGAGCAGGAAGTGTTTTTTCTAAGTATTGATAGAAAATCATCCTGCTTAACTGCAGTAAGTTTCCATATGGTTATTGAAGACTTTTTTATGCTGGGGGCATGCAAACCTTTTTATACAAGCAAAAACGACCAATTTCAATTTTAGCTTTTTAGCTTTATAGTTTGGTTGTTCCTAGCTTACATAAAAAGGAAAAAGAGCAATGTTCCCGCAAGGTTCTTGCAAGGTTCAAGCTCGTTAAAAAATCAACCTGCGCTGAGCACATGTTGGCACAAGGTTCAAGCTCATTAAAAAATAAACCCGCCTTTGGTAAATAACCTTTGTGATCACTTTCTTGTTAGCCCTTTTGAACCTTCGTTGTGTTCCTTCTGTCACCTCCATTTCATTTGGCCGACCATACACTTCCACTTGATTGTTTGCCCTTTTGAGGAACATCTGTGATGAGTGATTCTGATTGCCACCCTCTTCACACAGCCATGTTTTGAGAAGTTCCAAACTTACCTAGAACCAACTGCTACCCAGAAATACCACTCTTTCCTAAAAAACGAATCTCTTTTAAACTCTTTTTGGACTCGTTAAATATAAAAAGATTGTCGAGCTATTGGCCTTCCTAGCTTGTTAAAGTAAAGGGAATGCCATCCCTCTCATATATTTTAATCTTTTTGGACTTGAGGGATTATTAAACAAAAATATCGAGTGGTTATCTTTGTCGGCTCATTAAAACTATCGAAAAGTCATCTCTTTCGTATTATTTTACACTTTTTTAGACTTAATGGATTATGCCACGAAAAAGGACTGTTGGAGTCTCCTTTTTGTCCATTTTCAAACTCTATAAACATGAAAAGGACCGAGTTATCTTTGTCGTTAAACTCATTAAAATAATAGCGCCAAACTTGTCCACCCAGACAAGAACAAGTCTCACTGACGCTAGGCTCGCTAAACACAAAGCAACAGGTTTGCCCAAAGAGAAAATTATAGACCAAGCATATGTTATCCTCCTCAATCTTGTCAAAAATAAAGAGATACTGGTCAGCAATGATTGGGGAAAAATGGGAAGGAAACTTGAAGAACTCTATTGGTAGAAAGTTGCTCTTGAACATGACACTTTCACTCCATCACTGTGATTAAGTTGGGTTGGTTTTTTTTGTTCACCATCACCATTGGTCCATCATGCCATCCATGGGGTTAACACTACCAAGTCCATATCAGTGTCACCAATTTTTTCAAGAGAAGTCATTTAGAGAATTCACCATCCAGCAAATGCCTCATCCACTGCATTACATCCGCTCTTAAGTTTTCATGGCCGCCATTCCTGAACCTCATATCATCAGATCATTTTCACCTCCATAAAAATAATTTGCTCCATTTCATGCCATAAATGTTGGATACATCAAGGCCCTCCTATCACAGGTCACCTCTTGTCAACATCAACTCATTATCCAAGAAGCTGGCTTAGAAACAACCCTTTCAGTACTTTGAAGCTTGCATGCCTCAATGGCAAGTTTCTCACTTCCAGCGACAGGTTTACATCAATGACCTTCGACCGAAAGACTTTGCGTGGTGTTCATCATCGGCTCATATATTCACACCACATGAATTGTACTGTAGTACCTTGAGCATCATCATCATTATCAGTGATCCCTCTCACGTCTGTTAACAGCTTACATCATTGGCTAGTAATCAGATGATGTCTTTCCATGTTCAACTTCAGAACATCTTTTCACATGGATTGACTTGTACATCGGGCAAAGATTGGACTAGTTTTGAAGACCCTGGATCTAGTTTCATCCATCTGGGTTGTGATATATTCAGGAAAATAAAGACATCAATTATACACAGAAGCTACACAGATAGTCATCTAAGCTAGGGGAGATGACTCTTCATGCGAAGAATCACTAGTCTGCAACAACAGACGATTGTTTGTCCTATGTACATGAAAATGAATTTATAAAGATAACCATGGGAATGCCCACCTCAACTAGATCATGAAAATAGTATAATGATGATGTATTGTATTGTATCTTATACAGGTCACCTTCTAGTTCGAATACCATGGATCCTCATGATAAAGCATTTCACCTGACATCAGAAGATTTACAACCTCATGCTTTAGGGGGCATCTATTGTAGACATATTTGGGCACTGCAACCCCAAACTCAGATGTCCATAAACTAAGGACTCCTTAAGTCCCTAAAAGTGTGTCTTCCTACCCTAAAGGATCATGGTTAACTGATTACATCATTTCCCTGAAGTTCCACCTAAAAAACTACTCAGAACTAGCCAAAACTAGACCATACCGACTACTCCATGGGCAAGGTGCGATGCATACTGACTGCCTAACTGGCCAGGTGTGATGCATACTGAAATGGAATTTTTTGGGGTGCAATGCGTGAGAATAGATAAATGGCAAAGACAGCCTGCAAGGTGGATAATCTTGGAATCTTCCAGAAACTTCTATTGTGACACTTGCCTCTCTGAATTCTCCCAGGGATGAGTGAGAGATCATGAAATCTCAAAGTGGAACCAAAAACTATCAGCGGAATGACACTAATCAAAAACCAAGAGCTGACTCACACCCTTGCAAGACATCTATAAATGGATCCCTCGTCTGAGAGATCTAGAGGCTGGAATTTTGTATTTTGTAAGGAAGTGCTGTTGGTTTGTTAGTGAGAAGAGACATTGCATTGTTGGGTGATTTGCTTGTTCATGAGGTGAAGAGGGCTTCTAAAACTGGGAGGATGATGCTGGATCAGACAGCTAGGTTGTAATCCTCTCTTACATTACTATTAATAAAGTTCTTTGAATTTTCCTCCATATAAACATGTATTTATGAATCTTGTTTATGAATGCAATTGTATGGTCAATGTGTTTCTGATTCTACATTGTTTATGATGTTTTAGATAGAGAAGATTTGATAGTTTGCTATTACCTTAACTCTACAGGTACTCTTTGAAGTGGGACAAGTAGGAGAGGAGCAGCAAATTCTATCAAAGAAAGGAGAAATCAAGCTAGGATCAAAGCGAAAGATCCAGGTTGGTCCTCTGTTCTTCTCTTCCATCTATCACACTTAAAGGAACTCTTGAAAAGCTTTCATTGTTTGTTTCTAAGATAGCTACCCGTCTTAGTGGGAGTAACAGTTCGAATTGACACTAGTTTTCCCTGAAACAACATGTTCCAAAGGAGAAGCAAACCAAGTTGGATGGTAAATATAAAAAGTGCATCTTTATTGGGTATAAGGATGGTTTAAAGGGTTATAAGCTTTGGAACCCAGTAACAAGGAAAGTTGTGTGCAATTGAGATGTGGTGTTCAGAGAGGTGAAAGATGTTATTAAACATGAATTCCAACCAAAGGAACTTGAGAAGATAGAGTTTGAGCTAAAGGAGGAAGAATCAAACTCTATAGTAGAGGAGGAATCAAAATATGAAGAGCCACAAACTCCGAGCATGAGAAGATCAGTTCGAGAGAGAAGGTAGCCAGAAAGGTATAGTCCATATGCTTTCTTTTCAAAATTTTCTTTATCTATTACTGATGATGATCCTAGAACTATGAAGAAAGTAGTAGATTCATAGGATGAAAAACTATAGAAAGAGGCCATGGTTGATGAAATGGAATCTTTTCACAAAAATGAGGCTTTGGATCTGGTGGAGTTGCGAGTTGGAAGGAAACCCATTGGTAGCAAATGGGTGTTCAAGAAGAAGAAAAATGTAGAAGGAAAGGTGGAGAAATACAAAGCTCGGTTGGTAGCAAAAGGTTATTCCTAGCCATTGGGAATTGATTTTGGTGATATTTTTTCTTTTGTTTCCAAGGTAACTTCTATTAGATTACTTTTATCTGTTGCTGCTACTTTTGATTTTGAGGCAGAACAGATGGATGTGAAGACAATATTTCTTCACGGGGATTTGGAAGAGGAAATCTAGATGAAGCAACCTGAAGGCTTTGTAGTGAAGGGTAAGAAAGAACTGGTATGCAAGTTAAAGAAGTCTTTGTATGGGTTAAAACAGTCACCAAGCATGTGGTATCAGAAATTTGATACATTTATATGGGGACTTGGCTTCAGTAGAAGAAAAGTAGATCACTGTGTGTATTTTAAATTAATTGGTGACTGTATTATTTATTTGGTCTTGTATGTGGATGATATGTTGTTGGTTGGAAATGACAAAGAAATTATCCAGGATTTGAAGACCCAATTGTCCTCCAAATTCGACTTTAAAGATCTTGGTGCTGCAAACTATATTTTGGGCATGGAAATTAAAAGAGATCGGGAAAATAGGAAGCTCTGGTTAAGCCAGAGGAAGTATGTTGAGACAATATTGCAGAGATTTAATATGCAAGATAGTAAACCAGTGAAGGTTCCTATTCCTGTAGGTGTAAAGTTATCTGCTGAACAGTGTCCCAAGACAAAAGAAGAGGAAGAAGACATGTTCGCTGTTCCATATGCAAGTGCAGTCGGTAGCCTGATGTATGCAATGGTTTGTACTAGACCATACATTGCACATGCAGTGGAAGTATTGAGTAGGTTTATGTCAAAACCAAGAAAGGAGCATTGGATAGCAATGAAGTGGGTTTCCAGGTATTTGCGCGGCACTAGTGATTATGGTTTGTGCTACCAAGGAAGACTAGGATTGGAAAGAGTGTTGGATATTCATGGCTTTGTTGATGCAGATTGGGCTCGAGATCTGGATCAGAGAAGATCTACAAGTGGGTATGTGTTTAACCTATTTGGATGTGCATTCAGTTCAATGAGTAAGAAATAATCTGTAGTGGCACTGTCAAATACAGAGGCAGAATACATGGAAGCCACTCATGCAAGCAAGGAAGAAGTTTGGTTGTAGAGATTGTGTTCAAGTATGGGGTTAGTACAGGGAGCTATAAGGATAGACTATGACATCCAAAGTGCAATTTTCTTGGAAAATAACCATGCATATCATTCAAATACAAAGCACATTGATTTTCAGTATCACTTTGTGAGGGATATGATAGAAGACAAAAAGGTGTTGCTGGTAAAGGTGGACACTTTGAAGAATACTGTAGATGCATTGAAAAATCTGTGAGCTCTGAGAATTTCTCTTGGTGAAGAGAAACAATGGGTATTGCAGGGTTGGATAAATGACTAAGCTCTCTTGTGGCCTCCTATGGAAAGAAAACAACAAGTGGGAGAATGTTGGGTTGTGTTATATTCTTTCCACAACTAGCCCACATAGTTAACCGAGGGGTTAGAGGGTGGGTGGAGCCCCCCATTCGTTGCGTCGATTGCATAGCGGGGGGGTCATAAGTGATTTGAGGGGTGCAGGTAACCCCACTCTATGGGGTCCGAGGTAACGCCCTAGAAAATTTTGGTTTTGGAACCTATGTTAGGTTGGGAAGACACACCTATGGTTTCGTGCATGATTTTCACAGATGTTTTTGGATGCGATGGTTTTCGGTCCATGGTATTGGATGCTTTGGCATGTATAAATATGTATTAAAACATTGAAAGGAATATAATGAAAAATCAAGCTAGTAGTCCCGATGATCCGAAGTGGATCCTTAAACATTTCCATGACTGTTTCAAATTATGTCAGGCTTCAAAGTCTTATGAATAATGAGCTTATCAGAAATGACCTTTGGACAATGGAAATTTGTGGCCAACATGGAACAATGAGGACCCTTGGTTAAAGCACGCTGACCATTGGCCCATGGAAAATGCGCATGGATGCAAATTGGAAATTGGAAGCCCAGATCCAAAAACAGAAGCAGTTTCTAATACGTGATTAGTGTGTATCACAGGGAAAAACTCTCAATAAAGAAAAGCCCCAAGCGCTCGGTCACGAGGAAAATAGGAAACCATGTGGAAACCGTCAGAAGGCAGGTCCTGCACCCAAAACCGGCAGGATATTGTGTGCACTTCGAGCAGTAAGCAGGTTTGGCTGAGTTCAATGCGATTCCACACACCGGGTGACACGCTTCGAGCAGATGAGAGAGAAAAGTGCTTACATTGCGTGAGTAATGGTCGAGCAACTTACCCGCACGATATAGATGGAGACCGTAGGATCTAGAGGCTCCAGATCAGCGACGGAGAATCAACCCGATGGAAGACTGGATTTGACTAGGAAATAAACTAAGGTACATGAGATTTGAGGTCCGACATGACCGATGAGTTGGTAGAGGAATCAGTTTCGCAGGTGATCTTGGAGAAATGGAAATAATGACCATTCAAAGAGAACTGACACTCAGTTCATGAGGAAATAGGTGGCCACCTCTCTATGAAGCATTACACAGCAATGATGACACAGAGAAGGGGAATTCCAGTGGACAGAGGCAGGTGATCCAGAGAGCCGGGAAGTGGAAATGAACAGTCAGGGAGCAGATTGGCTTTAAGCCACTAACAGACAAAGAGAAGAAGGGGACAAAAGTAGAGAAAGAAGTGAATTGTAGGGAACAGAGAAGCCGAGTTGACCTATAGACAAAGGTAGCATTGAACAGACAGAGACAAAACAGAGAGAGTCAGAGAGTCTATGAACTCTAAAGAAGGCTTGAGAGGTTCAAGCAACTCCTCTATGTATACCTGTCATGTATTGAGTACCAAATTGGACTCATACCACTGAGACTAGTTGAGGTCAAGATTCAGTAAGGGGAGTCTATGTACTCTAGAGACTTGGGGGATCCAAGTACAATCCTACTGATCATTCTCTGTTAAGTGAGAATCAAATTGAGCTCCTTATTGTAAAATATCTACTTTAAGACACAATAGAAAAAGCCACCACTGAAGGCTGACCAAGAGACGTAGCACAGGAGGATTGGGTGAACTCCTTATTAAATTTGTTGTGTTTTTGTATTTGCTTACTATGTTTCTATTACTATTTCAAGTGCCTGTGTATTTCAAAATCTTATCAATCCATTGCTTAAAATAACATAGGCACACCCCAGCACATTGGTCTGTAATACCTTCATTAATTAACTGAGAAAATTCAAGAGTGATTTTCAGATCACCTAATTTTGGGATCTAGTGGAAAATATCTGTGTATATGTGTTTTATGGGTTATGCTCTCGCATTGTTTATTTTCTGTGTTTTAGAATTCATATGCTGGTAATTTCTATACGAGGTTAAAACCTACATATACTTTCTTTTGTTTGTTTCCCTTTCCCCGGTAGCGATACTGCTTCACATAACAATATTAACACTGGACCCATCTTTGCGTGGTTCTGATCTCATCTGGATATTCTGGGTGGGCTGTTGGTTCTTCTTCTCTTTTATTTTTGCGATGAGCATGGGAAAATCTTCTATGACATGATCAATTGTCAGTGATATTGACAAGAGGGGTGCATTGGATTCTAAAAATCTTGAGCAAAGTGAGATGGTTCTCCAAAATTGTAACAAATGATCTAGCCACGACCTCTTCCAGCTCCTCCCCCTTGTCCTCTTCCTCGTCTCTAGAATCCTCTGTGTGCTGCAGTTGTTCCCTGATATTACTGAGGATGTGCCTCCACCTGTACTCTATATGTTGGGGATTTTTTCATCATTAATTCATAACTTCGGAAATTGCGCTCGTCATGACCTATAGATTTAAAAAAATTACAAAACAGTTGCTGGGAGTCTGCACAATCTTCTGTAACAAGTAGCAATTTTTTGTTGTATGTTTTCCTATAATCTAGCAGATAACACACCATGGAACTACACTGGTGCTCGTCCTAGTGGTAAATTCTGGCTTCAGGGGGATAGGACCTCCGCCAACTAGATGATTCTGATACACCGGGCAATGATCCTTGTCATGACCCTATCCTTTTCATTTTAAACACCATACTTTCACGTGGGTCTCATTCTAGACTTATTTTCCCTTTTTGAGACTCTGCAACTCCATATGCAGGCTAGCCAACTGCAATCAAATCTACTGCACTCCCATATTCATATCCTGAATAGGTGAGGCTTCCAACTTCATAGCAATCTCCAGTGCCTCAGCCTGCATTCCAATATTCTCCTGCAATAGTGTAAATCTCAAATGAGGTAACAACGAAGAAATATACTAATCCTTGTGTTGCTCATCCATGATTTGCAAACTAGCTCGTTGTAGTAAACATTTCAATCTTTGATAAAAATCCCATGAAGATTCATTTACCCTCTGCTTGATTTCTTTGACCTCCATTACATAATTGGCTTGCAACTTAGGATTCTTGAATTCATTATTCAGCGCATCTTCCATATCTTTCAACATCGTAGCTAGATGAGCCATACTATACTTAATATACCATCTTAGCGCCCTATCTTGCAATGTTGTGACCAGCTACACTTTCTTTAGATCATCATTTGTTATCTGTTGTGACTTCAACAAAACATCTACTACAAACTAGAATTGGTTGGGATCTTTAGTCCCCAGACCCTTCAATATAAGCATCTTCATAGTGTTCGCCATACTGAATAGCGGAGGTGGAGGTGGAAGTGGAGGTGTAGGAATAGGTGTGTGAGGTGGGGGTGATGTTGGAGGTGGACTCGATGGATATGGTATTTCCACAATACCCTGATTTACCATTTGCGGTTCACCTTGAGGAATTTTCAAATTGTTACTTTCTTCATCACTATTAGACGCTCCCAACAAAGGACTATACTCAGCACCTGAATCTATATATTTTCTAAATGGTTTCCCACTTCGTGTAGCTCCTGTCAAGTCTCGTCTAAAAATAAATTCAATGGAATAACCCATTTCTCACACAATAGCATTTTAATCCAAGTTTTCAGGGACATCAGATACCTACCTGTTGGTCCTTTGAAAAACTGGCATTCAGCTTCGTTATAGCTGATAGATGTGTCAATTGTGAACTCAGTAATGAACCCACACAAAATACTATCGATCCAATAGTTGATAGCCCTCATGATCTTGTTTTCTAAACCTTCCAGGTTCCTTACTAACTCTGCATTCCACGTGATAGGGTTACCCAACTCCCAAGTACCTTGAACATCTGTCAATTTAGACAACCATTTATACAATTCGCATGGAAAAGAGAAGAAGAAAATTTCATGTTCTTTTATATACATGTATCTATTCAGCCAGTCTTCTTTTGACATGCACATATTCCTATTTTCTTGGGTTGCAAACTCGTGAAACTTCTGATCTATCCACTTTTCAATCCCTTTCTTAGTCTGTATCCACTTATGGCTCATTACATATTCCTCATATAGATCTCAGTCCTGACAACGGTATCATTTGTTGGGTTAAGGGGGCTTGGATCTAGGTTCAAAGTTAGTTGTGCTTACCAACAAAACCCTACACTACCGGCCCTTTCGGCAACAACCCGCATAGCGCAGGCTTCATTCTCACCCAAGGTAGTATTGGGGGATGCCAGAACCAAGATTCTGCATCCAAAGGTCTATGTGATGTGTTTCTCTTAGATTTAGGGCTTTATTTCAACCTTCACAAACCCTAACCCTTAAAACCTGGAAATTATAGTAACTAACAGTTAACAAATTCAAACCTTGTGCTGATTGCACTAAACATTCATAACATCATGTAAAATAAAATATCTACCTATTTCACGCATCTGTTAAGTACTTTTCGTGATAAAAGGCAGTAGACAGAGTGAACATACAATAATTTTAGAAGAAAACAATAACAGATAGATACATAGATAATGCTCCAAAACAACCTTTATTTTGTTTAGATCATCAATTACAAACTCTTCCAACATTGCGCACACAGTTGCAGAAGCCCACGGACTCAGCTACAGAATTACCAAGGTCTTCACACACATAGCTACACGAGCCTTCCCCTTTGTTATAGACATATTTGGGCACTGTAACCCCAATCTTATATGTCAGTAAACCAAGGGCTCTTTAAACCCTAAAAGTTTTGTTTCATACCCTAAAGGATCATGGTCAACTGATTACATCATTCCTCAAAAAGTTCCACCTGAAAAACCACTCAGAACTGGCTAAAATTGGACCATACTGACTACTCCACTATCACGGTGCGACACATATTGACTCCTACACTAGCTAGGTTCGATGAATACTAAAGAGGCCTTCTGTGCGGTGTGATGAGAGAGAATGGACAAATGTCAGAGACAATTTGCTAAGTGGATTCTCATGGAATCTTCTAGAAACTTCTCCTATGACACTTGCCTCTCTGAATTTTCCCAGGGATGAGTAAGAGATCCAAGAATTCTCCAAGTGGAACCAAGAACAACAAGTGGAATGACACTAATCAAAAACCTAGAGATGACTCACACCATTGCAGACATCTATAAATGGATCCCTCATCTGAGAGATATAGAGGCTTGAATTTTGCAATTTGTAAGGAAGTGTTGATAGTTTGTATCTAAGAAAGAGCATTGTATTGTTGGGTGATCTTTCTTTTCATGAGGTGAAGAGGGCTTTGACACTGGGAGGATAATGCTGGATCAGACAGCTAGGTTGTAATTCTCCCTTCTATTTTAATAAAGTTCTTTGAGTTTATCCTCCATACAATCGTGTATTTGTGAATGTTATTATTTGTGAATGCTATTGTATGTCCAATGTATTTTTGATTATGCATTGCTTATGATTTAATAGATCAAGATGCTTTGATGGTGTTTTTTTACCTTGTCTCTACAGGTATTCTCTGAGCGGGATAAGTAGGAGAATAGGCACAACCTCTATCAAGGGGGAGAGAAATAAAGCAAGGAGTCAAGCGGAAGATCTAGGTTGGTCCTTTTGCTTCTCTCTTATCTATCATACATAGAGGAAATCGTAAATTGCTTTGATTGTTTGTTTCTAGGATAGCTGCCAATCCTAGTGGGGCTAGAAGATCAAAAAGACACTAGTTTTCCTGGAAACAAAATGGTGACTCCACTAGATACTGAATAGTTTGTTGTCTGTTGTTGATTGTTTGTTTTATAAACTATAAACAGAGCCTGAAGTTAGCCAGATAGCCTTCGAACTGCTCTTGCTCTGCAATTGCAAAGTAGATGAATGTTGCTTCAGTTAATCTCCGGTTTAGTTCATGAATTGAACATCTAATTTGTAAAAATTCTAGATGCCATGTTGGTAGCTCAATAACTTTCCAAGATCATACCCCTGTACTTTGTTCTTTTTAGTCCATAATAGCTCCGCTTAACTCACTGAATTCAGCTGCAAATTTGAGCCAAAACCCACCTCAGTTGCGCTCCCTGGCCCATCGCACTATCTGTCACTGGAAGCCAGTATGCATCACACTTCCTGAGTGTAGAAGATGAGATGCATCCCTGTTTCTGTGAAGCACAGGTGTGATGACTGAGTAATCCTATTTCTCTCCTTGAAATTTGGGGTTTTTGTCCTTGTTTTCAACCCTGTTCAATTGTTTTGCTGCTTATGAACAGTTTCTCATTACTGAAGTCTCCTTGCTTTACATAGTTCATCCTCCATTAATTAGGATTAGTAAATGTTTATGTGTATTTGTTCATCATTTTCAATCCTTTGTCGAAAAGTTGCTTAAATCAAACTGTCATTTTGGTGCAAAAGTGTCGTAATTGTCGTTTTGTGTCAAAAGGAGAAATGTCGTAAAATCTTCCTTCTCTAGATAGTCGATTGAACTTTTTTCCATGTATATGATTTGATTTGTTGATATTTGAAGTGTCTAAAGTATCTTCTATTCGAAATTGAAAAGTTTCGTTTAAGTCTTCCTTTCTATTTTGAAAAGAAATTGTCGAAATGTTGCTTTGAAGAAATTATTTCAGATCTATACTTAGTTTTCCTTTTTGGCATTCTTCACATTAAGGGGAACGAAAAGAAAATACATGCATTTGCATTTGCATTTAGAATGTGTGTGAAAAATGATTTAGGAAAAGTGAATTTAGTGTGTACTCTTTGCTCTTTGTTTGAAAGAATCGTAATCTTCTTTCCTTAGTAGCTAGGATTTTCATTGCTAAAAGTAAACAACAATTGCTTATCATTTTAGATTGCATATTTAGGAATTTTACATCTACATCACATGGTGAACCATTGAAAGGAAAACTTCTAAACAAGATCAACTCTAAAATAAATTTCAATGAACTTAACAATGCTTTGGAACCTAACACAACACATTTAGAGGTCTAGGCTAGAGACATGTTCCAGCGTCGTAAAATCTAGTAACTATCATTTTCATTGAAGGTTGGGTGATTCCTCCTCTTTGATACGACAAGTGCTAGCATGGACTTTTGCTCCCCGTACCATCGAGTATATATTGGGAGACCACAATAGGATTATATCCTTTATCCATAGGAAGCCATGTCTGCTGCCCTATCGATTGTAATGCACTAAACATAGCATTTGGGAAGATTGACTGCCATACATAAGTCCTTGGTAATTTCTCTTTAATTTATCACCAAGGTTTATTTTGTAGTTTTTTGATTGGTTTGGTAATCCCTCTGTCTAGATCTCCAGAGTTGTCACTTTCATTCCCCTTCAACTCCTTAAAAGAAAAGGTCCACTTGAGCACTTGTCACTTTAGGCTCATTAAAAATTGAAGGGGACTAGGGTGATCTTTAGCTTTTTCTTGACTCTTAAAAATTGAAAAAGAAAAAGTTGTGTCAAAGCATCATTAAAATTTATTAATTTCGAAATAACATCCATGTTCCTTCTTTGGTCTTAGGTTGAGGTAATGGAGTCCACCAATCAAGGAATCCATTTGGAGGGGATTCCTAGTACTTTTACATCTTGGGGAAATATTGGTGAACCTCATATGGCCACTTTGTCCCTTCTGGGACTTACTATTGGCCTGCCAGTATGGTTATTCTCAACCTTTATGGTTCATAATAACATAATTCCTCAGCAATCAAATCAGCAACCAATTCATACTGAAGTTGACCCTCCACCTTCTAATTTTTTTGTTTATCCCTCCCCTTCTTCCTCTTCACTTGGTGAAAATAGTGATGCTAGTTATCGAGTAACTGAGAAGAAGAAGAAGAAGCCAATTAAGCAAGGGAGCAACCATGCAACATCTAGTGAAAATATTAACACTGAACTTTCCAAAACTAGACATCCATGAATAATTTGCAAAGGAGACCATTTTCATCGAGAATGTCCGTGCATCCCTTGGACCTTGAGAGAATGGTCTCGCCGTTCACACCATTAGGTGTCATCAACCTGTGGTGATCATGTTGACGACACACCATCAACTAGTAATAGTGAAGTTAATGGACAGAAAGGGAAGGTTAGAGTTCCATGTAGGTTATGTGAAGGTAGTCATCCTCTTCACCGTTGTCCTCTTCTGGAGGAAGCTAAAAGAGTCTTGCATAACCATCTCACTTCACCACAACGAATTACAACTGGATACAAGAAACTCTCCCCTAGTCCTTTACTAGTTGAAAATAGGACTACCTTAATTGAACCATTGGTTGAAACACCTATCATTGAAAGTGTGTCTTCTGAACCCATATTGGACCAAGGTCAATAGGTCAAATTGGAAATTGACCCAGTTTTGCCTTCAGACGGTCCACCTTCAGATGACACCACTCCCAAAGAGAGTAAGAACGATACTGTTCAAATTCTTTTTGTTACTTCAGAGTCCGATGAACTTGGGGGAAATCACCTGTTCCTTCACAACAGGAAGAGAATATCCCAGTTCCCACGACTCAAGGGGTTAATTCAACCATTTATTCAGTACCCCCTCCAAGTAGTCGGGTTACTTCCTTTGATTGGAATCGACTAGCAAGATCCCACCTTCCTTCTAATGTACCATTCTGGATCATAGTACAAGTTTACAAAATGATCGTGTCTGGCACTATCATCAATGAAGGGGCTTCAGTAAGTATCCTTTCCTCAACTGCTTAGAAAGCACTTGGTTCACCATCGCTTATGCCTATTACACAGAATTTGTGAGGCTTTAACAAAGGAACCACTCGACCGTTAGGGATCCTTCCTAAGTTGCCAATAATTTTTGAGAAGGAAAACCATTCACTTGAATGTGATGGTAGTCCAAGGACCGTTAGATTATAGTCTACTCCTCAGACGTGACTATGTTTACAACATGGAAGCTATTGTTTCAACACTCTTTCAAGTGATGTGTTTCCCACATGAAGGAAAAATTGTCACTATTGACCAGCTTTCATTTACCAGTTCAAACACAGCTTCAAGTCAAATATCATCCCTAAATGGTCCTTTTGCATCGAGAATGTCTCTCCAACCTTTATTCCATGCACCTAATTACTGTGAGTAGTCTGGTGAATGTAACAAAGCTTGGGGGCATGCACCCTGGTCTGCTTAGGCGGACAAACCCAACTGAAAAGATAGGTTTCCCTATAGGTTATGTGATTGGAAGTGTTATCTCACACCATTCACCTTTGTCCATTTGATGGACAAAGCCAAGGAAGTGTCTCGTCAGCTCCGTTGACAAAAACAATCCTATTTAACTGCAGTGATTTCATATGGTTACCTGGAGACTCTACTTTTCTTGATGCCTAGGGGCATGCAAACCTTTTTATGCAAGAAAAAATGACCAATTTCATTTTTTTAGCTTTTTAACTTTTTATTTTTTTAACTTCTTAGGTTAGGTGATTGGTCTGATCCACCATTCACCTTTGTCTATGCTACGGATGAAGCAAAGGAAGTTTTTTGTCTAAAATGCTGACAAAACCATCCTACCTAACCTTAGTAGTTCCTTAGCTTTTTAGTTTTTCTAGCTTTTAGTTTGGTCATTTCTAAAAGGAGAAATTCATTGAGCATGTTGTCGCATGGTTTAAGCTCATTAAAAAATAAACCTACCACCGAGCATAGTTTCTGCAAGGTTCAAGCTCGGTAAAAAATGAACCCGCCTTCATTGAGCATAGTTTCCACAAGGTTCAAGATCGTTAAAAAATGAATCGGCTCCCAAAAAGAGCATATGTTCCCCCAGAGTTCAAGCACTTAAAAAAAAAATGAACCTACCGTTGATAAATAACCTTCGTGATTGCCATTACATCAGCCTTTGAGCCTTGGTTGTGTTCCTGCCATCACCTCCATTCTTTTGGCCGATCATACACTTCCACTTGATTATTTACCCTTTTGAGAAATAGGTATGATGAGTGGTCTTATAGCCACCCTCTTCACATCACCATGTTTTGAAAAGTTCCAAGATTACCCAAAACTAGTTTCTACCCTGAATACCACTCGTTCCTCAAAATCGAGTCCCCTTTAAACCCTTTTCAGACTCATTAAATATGAAAATATTGTTGAGCTATTGGCCTTTCTAGCTCATTAAAGTAATTGAAAGTGCCATCCCTCAAGTAGATTACAAATCTTTTTCGGACTTGAGGGATTATCTCATGAAAAAGTTCGAGCGCTTGTCTTTTTCGGCTCGCTAAAGTGATCAAAAAGTCATCCCTTTTGTATTATTTTAATATTTTTCGGACCTAAGGGATTATGCTATGAAAAAGAACTATTGGAGTTTCCTTTTCATCCCTTTTCAAACTCTTTAAACATGAAAAGGACCAAGTTATATTTTTCATTCAACTTGTTAAAACAATAGCGAAAAACTTGTCCACCCAGACAAGAACGAGTTTCACTGTCGTTAGACTCGCTAAAACATAGCGACAAGTTTTCCCGAAGGGAAAATTATAGAACAAGCATACGTTATCCTCCTCAAGCTTGAAAAAAATAAAGAGGTACTGGTCAGCAATGACTGGGAAAAAAGGGAAGAAAACTTGAAGAATTTTATTGGTAGCAGGTCGCTCTTGAACATGACACTTTCACTCCATCACCATGATTGAGTCGGGTTGGGTTATTTCGTTCACCGGTCATATCACCATTGGTCCTCCATACCATCCATATTTTGGGGTTAATGCTACCAATCCATCTCAGTGTCACTGATATGTTCAAGAGAAGTCATTCAGAGAATTCACCATCCAGTTAAAGCCTCATCCATTGCAATACCTTCACCCTCCATTTTTCATGACTGCCATTCCTGAACCTTGTATCATCAGATCATTTTCACCTCTAGAAAATCATTTGATTTGTTTCGTGTCGTAGATGTGGGATACACTAAGGACCTCCTACGATGGGTCACTTCTTGTTGACATTAGTTCATTATCCAAGAAGTTGACTTAGAAACAACCCTTTGAGTACTTTGAAGCTTGCATGCCTCAGTGGCAAGTTTCCCACTTCTAAGGACAGGTTTACATCAATGGCCTTCGATCGAAAGATTTTGTGTGGTGTTCGACATCGGATCATATATTCACACCACGTGAATTGTACTGTAGTACCTTGAGGGTCATTATCATTATCGGTGATTCCTCTTGCGCCTGTTAATGGCTTACATTATTAGCTGGTAATTAGGCGATGTCTTTCCATGTTGGACATCAGGACATCTTTTCACATGGATTGACTTGTACATCGGGCGAAGATTGAACGAGTTTGAAGACTTTGGATCTAGTTTCATCCATTTGGGATATGATATATTTAGGAATATAAAGACATCAAATGTACACATAAGTTGCACAGATGATCATCCAAGCTAGGGATGATGACTCTACATGTAAAGAATCACCAGTCTACAATTGCAGATGATTATCTGTCCTATGTACATGAAAATGGATTTATAAAGCTGAGCATGGGAATGCCTGCCTCAGCTAGATCGTGAAAATAATATGATGATGATGTATTGTATTGTATGTTATACATGTCACCTTCCAGTTCGAATACCTCGAATCCTCATGATAAATCATTTCACCCGACATCAAAATATTTACGACTTCATGCTTTAGGGGACAACTGCTATAGACATATTTGGGCACTACAACCTCAATATTATATGTCGATAAACAAAGGTCTCTTTAACCCCTAAAAGTGTTGTTTCATACCCTAAAGGATCATGGTCAACTGATTACATCATTCCCCAAAAAGTTCCACCTGAAAAACCACTCAAAACTGGTAAAAACTGGACCATACTGACTGCTCCACTGTCAGGGTGCAATGCATACTGACTCCTACACTAGCCAAGTGTGATGCATACTGAAGAGGCCTTATGTGGGGTGCAATGAGCAAGAATGGACAAATGTCAGAGACAGTTTGCTAAGTGGATGCTCATGGAATCTTCTAGAAACTTCTCCTATGACACTTGCCTCTCTGAATTTTCCCAGGGATGAGTAAGAGATCCAAGAAATCTCTAAGTGCAACTAAGAACAATAAGTGGAACGACACTAATCAAAAACCCAAAGATGACTCACACCCTTGCAGACATCTATAAATGGATCCCTCATCTAAGAGATCTAGAGGCTGGAATTTGGTAATTTGTAAGGAAGTGTTGATAGTTTGTATCTGAGAAAGAGCATTGTATTGTAGGGCAATCTTGCTTTTCATGAGGTGAAGAGGGCTTTGATGCTGGATCAGACAGTTGGGTTGTAATTCTCCCTTCTATTTTAATAAAGTTCTTTGAGTTTTCCTCCATACAATTGCGTATTTGTGAATGTTATTATTTATGAATGCTATTGTATGTCCAATGTATTTCTGATTCTGCATTGCTTATGATATAATAGATCAAGATGCTTTGATGGTGTTTTGTTACTTTGTCTCTATAGGTATTCTCTGAGTGGGATAAGTAAGAGAAGAGGCGCAACCTCTATCAAGGGGGAGAGAAATCAAGCAAGGAGTCAAGTGGAAGATCCAGGTTGGTCCTTTTTCTTCTCCCTTATATATCATACATAGAGGAAATTGCAACTTGCTTTGATTGTTTGTTTCTAGGATAGCTGCCAATCCTAGTGGGGCTAGCAGATCAAAAATACACTAGTTTTCCTGGAAACACCCTTCACCTAAATATAGAAAGAAGACTTTTATCTCTTACATAGATCATTCACTGATAGATTGATAATTATCTCTTATGACTCTCTATGACTCATTTTTATATAATTCTCTATTATAATACCATGGTCTGCGAACTATGGGTGGGTCAAAAAACAACTTATTCTTAAAAAATAAGGGGCTTTGACCTTCCTAAATCCTCATTGACTTCACATTGACCTATGTGCTTTGATCCTCAAAATGTGGAGACTTTACAATATTATCAAAACTTTTACAAAATTTAACCCCACGAGACCTTGTCCCAACATAGGCTTGTCAAGGATCATGATTTCTTTATGCTAATGTTAATATGTATATATGTATGTATATATGTATGTATATATGCCATTCTCTGGTAGGGCCGTTGGGGATGATTCTTGTGGAGGAATGATTGTTTATGCAGATGAATGGCATGAAGAGGTTCTTGGTTTATGAGGAATAAAGTGGGTAGTGTAGCTCTAATAGATCTATAAGGTAAGTATTGTGTGGATATGAATTGATATTATGTTCTTATAATATGCTTATGTTTATGCCATGGAAAGTAATTTTTTGGGATACATCATTGGAATGAAAGCAGTGAGATTTGCGACATGTTGAGATAAGCATGAATAGTGGAAAGACAATAGAAGAAAGGTTTCTTGGTATAGACAGTGTGGTCATTGGATGTGTACTACTACTGCTGTGTACATATGGTGTTGTGTGCATGTTGTATATGTGGTGTTGTAAACATATAATATGCCTATGTCTATGCCATGGCAAGTAATATTGAGGGATACATCAATGGAATGAAAGTAGTGAGATATGTAGCATGTTGTGACAAGCATTAATGGTGGAAAGACACTAGAAGTAGGGTTTCTTGGCATAGATAGTGTGGTCATTGGATGTGTAGTACTATTGTTGTATACATATGGTGTTGTTTTCATGTTATGTATGTAGTGTTGTGTACATATGGTGTTGTGTACATGTTGTATATGCGATGTTGTGTACATATGGTGTTGTGTGCATGTTGTACAAGTGGTGTTGTGTGCATGTGGTGTTGTGTACATGTGGTACATGTGGTGTCACATGCATGTGGTGTTGTGTACACGTTGTGTAGATGGTGTTCTGTACATGTGTTGTTGTGTAGATTGTGCTAATATGTACATGTGGTGTTATGTACATATTGTGAAAGTGGTGTTGTGTACATGTGGTATTGTGTACATGTTGTGTAGGTGGTGTTGTATACATGGTGTAGTATGTACATGTCGTACATGTTGTGTTGTGTATATGTGGTATTGTGTTATGGGTGTTGTGTAGTCATTGTATCGTGGCACGTGTATTCATTGTATTTTACAGTGTGTATGTATATGTATTATGTTATACCCTAGGTGTAGGTGCATGTGTTTTGTTGTACACTAGGTGTAGGTGTATGTTTCATGTTGTACACCAGGTCTAGGTGTATTTGTTGTGTTGTACATTATGTATGTGTATGTGTTGTACAATGTGATTGGATAGGTAGGTATAGGACTGTCTGGGCCCTTGTTGTTGATATTGAGGGTTGAGGAGGTTTAGTCTCTACATGCCCTTGCTCTTGATATTGATGGTTGAGGTGGTTTAATCTCTGGATTCCCTTATTGTTGATATTGAGAGCTGAGGAAAATTAGCCTTTGGATGCCCTTGTTGCTGATATTGAGGGTTGAGGTGGTTTAGTCTCTAGATTCCATTTCTGATATTAATGGTTAAGGTGGTTTTGTCTCTAGATGTCCTTATAGCTGATATTGAGGGAGGAGGCAGTTTAGTCTATGGATTCCCTTATTTCTTGAAGAGAAGAGAATGAATTGGTTGCTTGCCAGGTTTGGAAAATCAAACCAGTGTCTATACATGGATAAAAAAAGAGAAGACAATGGGTGCTTGATGAGTTTGGAAAACCAAACTAGTGTGTATATGTAGTCAAAGGGAAGAGAAGGAACTCAGTACTTTTCGGGTTTAATAACTGATTCAGTATGTGTAAGGAAAGGAAAAAGAACAAAGGAAGACATAAAGAACCATTTTAAACATAAGTATCAATAATTTATTTCCTGTTTTTATCATGCATGTGATCTATGATTATGATTTATGATGGTTACATGTGATATATTATTTTGATTTATGATATTTGAATTTTGAGCTAACTGGATGTGATATGTTTACACATGATTATTTGATCAAAATATTAGTTTGACTTGTTGAGACCAGGAAGTAAATAGAATTACAAGTGTGCCTTATTGACGGCCCACTAATGAGGTATGATTTGAATTGATTTCAATTCCTTTTTAGTCTAATGGTAGTTATGTGCTTGGTATAGGAATGTAGGGAATTCCATGTTGGGTGGTTGAAACTAACTGCAAGAATTAGCAGCAACGGAAAAAAGAATTGGAATAGGTAGTAGTATGTTAGTAAATCACATCAGGAGTAGGTCCATTTTGGGACTCTAGTACCCAATAATGTCTTTTGATTTCATGAGAATTCTATGTCCAGTATGATTGTTTTGATGCCAGGATATGCCTTGATTTTTGGGCCTTTCGACTTCCAAGGGATGAATCACCCGAGAAGGGGACGTTGGGGAACTTGGAAGGTAAGTGATTGCATGGAATGGAATTTCTAGATTTCCTTAGATACTATGCAACAGAGAAGGGAAGGTCAAGGAATGAATTCGTTTTGGTCATTAGCATTGTTAGATGGAACCAGAAGCACATTCGGACTGTGCCTTGGAACAATGAGTTGGTAATTTTTCACTAAGTGAATGTGTAGTGCAATGATCATAGCACTAGAAATTGGATCTAGGTTTGACTTTGGTAGTGGATTCTGGACATCTTGGGAAGGAGATGAATCCTAGTATTACTTGGAGGGTGGAGATGTGAGCCTCTAGATTCCCTTGTTGTGGATGCAAACATTGTATCCTTTTATTTGCTGGTTAGAGAAAATGTGCATATGTATATATGTGTGTGTGTGTGTGTGTGTGTGTATTTTATTGTGAATACTGTAAAGAGATGGATTTATAAAGATCCATAAAATGACATGATTGTCACGTTTGTCATGTTGGTCATGGTTTTCTTGGTCATAGGTGTCATAGAACATCAAGGATGGTGTTCTACCAAGGGGGAGGCATTTGTAACAACCCCGAGTTAAAATTTCATGTAATAAAGGTTAATAAAGGAAAAATAATAAGACCAAGGTCATGGGGAATGTATTCCAAGTTGAATATTGGGAAAAAAATCTTAGTGGGTGTCACTTCAGTTTATTTATGGCTTAGGAAATTGGAAAAGGAATTGGGAAAAGGAAAAGAGGTGTTAATTGGCATTTTTTTTATGAAAGGAAAATAAGAGAACATGGATTGTTGGGCTAATTTATTGACTAAATTAACACAAGTATTTAATTATCAATCCGGGTTTGTAAAACTTGGAGGTAAATCCACTGTATATGGACATCAGATATAATCAAGTTTAGAAGATAAGATTTGGAGATTTAAAGAAGTACATACTACAAATATAAACCTATTTTAACAATTTCTAATTCACTTATGTAATATATGAGGGAAGAGGCTCCTAACTTAGGAGAACCAGGTTGTTCTTCCTTACAATACTACATTCATGAAGATAAATCTAAGAGCACTAATTAACAATGGTTTATGATGCAAAAGATGTAGAAGAAGATGCTCCTAACTAAGGAGGTCCAAATTTTCCTTCTTCACAATCCTACTATGTCATAATCACCATTGCTTCAAACCAGAAATGCATAAATAACTTCAAATGAGAAATGGAGAATGAAATTTAGTTTTAGTTCAAGATCAAATAGAAGGAGAATTTAACTTAAATTCTTGTGTGTCCCTTCATATGTAGATTAGAATTAAACCAATATTCATTCAGCAATCATCACACATCTAAATACATTTGAAACAAAAACTAGTTTATGACAACTATGAAAATTGAACCAAGAAGTGTACTTAGCTTGGTGTGGGGGCCCTCCACCCTTGCCTTGCACACTTGAAGAAATCTCAGCTACAACAACTTCAGTAGATCAACCAAGCATGAACAACAAATTGGAATGAAACAAGTTCTTCAAATTAGTTCCCAACTCAAATTATACAACAGTTACATACAAATTCCATTACAAAAGCCATCAAAGTCTTGGCTTTAAATAGAGGTTTAATGAAACAAACTGATCTATATTATCTATAACAATCATATCTACTCATATCCACCTATCTAAGTCTAACTCATTCAATCCATTCCAAGAAATATGGTCAATCCCATAAAATCTCAAAACTGCCCTATTTCCTAGGGATTTTTTGGTGACTAGTCATGTTTGACCAGCCTTGACTGGGCCTAATAAAGCTTGTTCTGGCCGAACCAAGTGGAGTTAGCTTAGTCCTAGTTCCCAAGCTGTCCATCCATGCATCAAACTCGAGCCCAAGTGTCCTGCAAATAGGTCATCCACATAGTTATTACGGGAATTTCTGATTCAGTCCAAAATTGCACTTGAAACTCAACTTTCATAAAAACTTCTAGAAATTGCAAAATTAAAATTAAACACCTGAATATGCATAAAATACATAAAAATGAGATGGATGTGATGGAAAATGGATGGAAAATATAAGGATTAAGTAGGTTTCCCTAAGCAAAAATAGACCAAAACTGAGGCCCAACATCTCTCCCTTGCTGATCTTCAAGCATGTCCTCATGCTTGCCTTTGTCTCATTGATCTTCTGCCTCTGTATGCTGACCTCCCTTGCTGTTCTACCAATGGCTCTGTCCCTTGAAGATGAAGCTTTCCCTTGAGCTACCTGTAAAAAGATATCTATGCTTTCATGTACTTCTACTCTTTTCTTGTGGATGACTTCCTTTACCAATATATCATTCTGGATGAGCAGCTTCAGACGACAAATAAAACTTGAATTTGGCAATATATTCCGACACAGGATTCATGTCCCTCTCAAATCAACAATTTTACTCAAAGCATCCAATATCTAGTTTCCCTTACATCTCATTAAAAGAAGCAATTTTTTTATGTCTAGGCATTCACTCTCAATTTAGCCACTGATTTACCCATGCAATCTGCAAAATATGGGTTGGAAGAACCATAAAAATATCCCAAATAAAAATGAATTTGAGAAACCTGTTCCCATGGAGTCTAATTAGGCTCGTTTTGAAGAAAACCCATGTTTTTGTTTTTCAAATTTCATTTTCATTTGCCCAGAAAAAGCAATGAAAAATAGTAGCTTCTCAAAATTGGAATGTATTCCTGAGATTGAATGATCATTTAATTTGCAATCAATTTTTTTCTCTTCAAATTTTTTTCTCCAGTATCCTGCTTTTAAAAACAATTGAATTGCAAGTTTGTTTAATTTCTATCTTGCTGCAACACTGAGTCAATACCCTTTGTAGAAAAGAAACAAACACCTCTGTAAAAAAACTGAGCTCTGCTTTGAAATAGAAATACATAAGAAAAATATCTTAATGTAATCTCAAGATATTGTTCTTCTGCTCCTTGTATATTCACCATGCAAGCCAAGATTCAATAACTAATCTTCAGAACTGTGCTAATCATCATAAAGAAACTTGCTGCTCACTGTGCAATGCTTTGTATCAACCCCTGCACTGCTTATATAAAGTCACTAAAAACAAGCAGTGCATTTCCTCAAATGGCTCGGCCTTTATATCTTTGAAAACTTGAAAATCAAACAACTCTCTGCCTCATATATATATGAAAACTTTGAAAATCAAATAGCACATTTAAATAGGATGGGATTTAAATGGCTCGGCCTTTATATATATGATAACTTGACAAACAACAACGCATTTAAATGCTCAACTTTTTGAAAACTTTGAAAAACATCAACACATTTAAATGGCTCACCCTTTTTGGAAACTTTGAAAAACAACAACGCATTTAAATGCTCGACCCTTTGAAAGTCTTTGTTATACCTTGCATACCAATCCCTTGTATCAACAAAACTCACAGTCTATGTGTTTGTTCACATTACAGGTTGCTTCCCTTTAAAAACATGCAACGTATCGACCATACAATCAATAAAATCAACCAAACAATGCAAAACAAAATCGGCTATATAAACACATCAAAAATCACATTCTCGGTGCCAGAAAATAATTATCTGCCTCCTCTGTTATATAAGCTCTGTTTCAACTTGCAAAAATACACATGTGAGATTATGTTGTTGACGTATTTTGCATGCAAAAATATGGTTGGATTGCTGCACTGTTTATATAATTGACGTATGACAGTCAATGTTATTTTGGCTCTACGCACTCATAACCCGAACTCTCTTTTTATTGACCATTTTTTTCATACAATCAAAATATATGAATAGAGTTCATTTCATGCACAACTAATTTCTTTTCATTTTTTTTTTTTAATCTCCAGCTATGTCACCCATCGCATGTGCATTTAAACTCACTATATAAACACTTCTTTTTAGCTGAAGACTTGGCAATTTTTCTGGAATTTGTTGGCACATTACAATCCCTGTTATGCAACAATACTTAAAAAAAATTCATCCCCTGCTCTACGTAATACAACCCAAAAAACTTTGTTTCTGCAATACACAATCTTTACAAAACTCAAAACACGCATATGGTCCCAAAATTTTTTAATGACGTATTTTGCATGCAAAATGTGGTAGAAATGCCGCATTGCTCGCACAAGTGTAATCTACTAGTCGTTTTGCATGATTTACGTGCTTTACTCAATGCCTTGATTTATGCAACTACACCTATGAACAGATCTGCTTCCTTATAGCATAGCCGTTTACTTCATTAATACTGTTGTTCATCTAACCCTTGTATTTATTAATTTCTGGAATCAAGCGTTTACCTGGCTATTGGCGAGTTCTGAGGATTGTTTATTGGCGCTCCATATCCCTGTATCTTCGTTTTGCTGACTAGTGGCAAGAACAATTATATTAGGAATTAAATGACAGGCAGTTTTGGAAATCCTGACTTATCTTTGTAAGCAAATTGAATCTCGTTTTTACCTGAACTTTCCCAAATTCCGGGCAACTAACTGGCGCTATTTACCCACAAACTCAGCTATTTTTATCCTCCACTGTTAAAACGTTTTCCTCTGGCTGCTATTCTCCTGAGCTTTCAAGGGCTGTGATGGCAAAGAAATTACTATTCCGAGCTGCAACAATGGCAGAGCTCCTCTTTGCTGAATGCACAGGGTTTATTTCAAAACGTTTTTTACCATTGACTGTAGCTGTAGCTCTGTTAAAACGTTTTACTTCCCACAACGCTTTTTCAAAACGTTTTTTTACCATTTTATTGTTTGGTTGTTGTCAGTTCTGTGTAACTACAGCTCACGGGATTTCAAAACTGCTTAATTTTCTGAGTTTACAGACTTCTCCTTTGAAAATTTTAATCATTTCGTTTGCTGCTTTCTGATCAGAATGGAACGTGGCTTATTTCTTTGTTTTTTAAAATGTTTTGACCATTTCCTTTTGATTGGTATGCCGTGCATAACCATTGAACTGCTGAATGGAGCTGTCCATATGGTTCATGGCTGTCCTGCAACCAACCCACAATACCATCGTGGTTTATCCTTTGACTGTCATATATATTTCTTTGTTGCTACGCTGATTGCTTCCTTCTTGGCTACAATACCATCGTGGTTTATGCATTGTTTTGATTGCCATGTTAATTGCATAACAAAAATAAATTCCATAATACTAATGTTCAATTCCTACGGCTGTCCCTTCAAACATTATCACTTAAATTTGCAATTCATTGCCACCGGCTTACCATAATAACCTTGCACCATCACATCGTATTTTCATAAAATTTGCTATGATAATATTGTATTACCATTTCATGCACTATGATATATTTAATACATTAATCATTCCGATTTTGTATTTTCTTTAAATATATTTCATAATGTGCACATCCCTTATGTTTTACAATATCTCTTTAATTTTAAAATGACCATTTAGGTCATATTAAAATTATTTCCCATAATACTAATGTTTTATTTATGGTGCAGGTTTCAACTTATCTTACTTTGATCCTTTTTTGCTTCTAAGGAAAAATACTTAGGGTTAGGGTTATGAAATGTTAGGGTTATGGAATGAATGTAAGATGTACATATGTACATTGAATTAGGTATAGGGTAAATGTAGAATGAAAATGTAGGATGGACATAGGCTAATGGGTATAGAATGAGGAAAATGTGATGAATATAAAATATGCATTCAGGTATTAACTCAATTTTAACAAAGTCTAGAAATTTCTACAAAAATGTAAATTTACAAGAGCAAAATTTTGTACTCACAATACTTGTACTTCCCTGATAGTATTGGATGAATGTTGTTGTTCTTTAACAATATTGGATGAAGTTGTCTTGTTTGAATATCGTAGATAGATAGAAACATAGAGCTTGTTTATTCTTCATTGATTCTGGTCCATTGATTGTTGATGTCGTTCAGGTCCCTCTGCAATTGATTCATAATAACTCAGGTCCCCTCTGTCATGTACATTTTGATGCAATATATACATGTTTTTGCTAATATTTCAGGTCCCTCTGCAATTGATTTCAAAAATATTTCAGGTCCCAACTGCCAACAATACAAGTTCCATCGTCAATGCAGCTGCATAACTAAGTTTATTTTTGTGAACCTTCCCCCTTGCTGATGGGAAGACTTGTCCTCAAGTCTTCTTTATTTTGGAGGATGATTCCTGCAAACTCAAACTGAAGAAATGGTAAAACAAAATAGAGAATTCATATTGGCCAAACAAGTTGGTTTTCCGATATGAATTCGAGTTTGTATTGTGCCACTTTCGTGGATTTTCACAACCAAACTCCTTTATTATTTTTTATCTTTTTCTATATTTTTTTATGTTTTCCTTTTCTAGATGGAGGTGGGGTGTAATGGAGTAGGGATGTATGAAAAGCTTATGGAAATAGGTTATATTGAAGTCATAATGTAGTAGTAAGTCTGGACTTCAACATGCTTGGTCATGGAGCTTAACATAAAGTATGGATGATGAACAATATGAATTCAATATGAAAGGCTTCTTTGAAGATTGATGTGACTTGACATAGTACTGAACTTGACTGCTTCTTCTAATGATTGTCTTCATGTCTTTTTGCCTTGATCTCGATCATGTTGTAGGGTTTGGTGGTGCTGTTGGTCAACATTGAAGAGCAAGCTTCAAGAGTTTGAGCTTCATTGAATGAAGTCAACATCAAGTGTATCTTCACTTTTCTTTGACTTGAAAATTTGTATTCACATTCTGAAATATGAATTTGATTTGGAAAATTACTTCTTCCATGGAGTTCACTCCTTCATTCTTCCTATGACCTGCAAAAACATAGCACTTGCCTGCAATACAACATTAAATGATGGAGGAAGAGAGGTGTACAATCTCTCTTCTTCCAATATATATGTAAATCATTACAAGCATTGCTTAGAAAACAAGTCCAAAGATGATAGACAAACATAATGCATTTATTTACCCCTTTGAGGAATGGTGGCCAGCCTAGACCTCCTAGCGGTATTTTGTTTACAAAATATTTGTTTGATATCCAATTAGAGTGATTCCAAAGCCAAGTTGAAGTGAATTCATATGGCTACCGCCTGTATAAACAGGTTTTCAAAATTATATAAAATGATATGGTAAAAATTATAAGGAATGCCATGTTTGATAGAGTTTCTTGTTATTTTTTAACTAGACCAACAGTCACTATTTGAAGCGTAACTTCTTCGATAAAGATCAGATCAATGTGATTACACATGGAGATTAAATTAGATTCATTTTTTTATTTTCAGTAGAAATAGGTTTTAAAAAATTCTTAAGTTTGATATCACAAAATTGGTGATGAACAGGCCTAGGAGGCATAGTTTTACTATGCTGGTTTGAAGACATGCAGTCACTAAATGTGGCATAACTTTTTCATTTCACTTTCAAATGGGATGATTCAAATTGTGTCTTAAACTAGACTTGAAGATATCTCTCCCATATAAACAGGTTTTGAAAAGAAGATGATTTGGTATGTCAAATATGCAAATGAACAGTCAAGACCTAGATTTGTCACAATACAGATTTTTCGACAAGCAGTTAGTATTTCAAGAATAACTTTTTCATATGATGCCTGATTGAAGTGATTTGAATTGATTTAGAAACTAGATTCAAAGGGCTATATTCCCTATGAATTTCAGATAAAACTGTTTCCATTAGACACTTCAAATATAGGATGTACTAACTCTGTTTTCAACATTTCACTTGAGACCTAGTTTTGATTTTGATCACATTTTTATTGTGATATAAATTGAAAACTTCAAAATGGATTCCAAAACTAGATTTCAAGAGATATGTAAAATAAACCATGATTTCAAAATGATCCTATATGGTTACCCAAAATAGGCTTGGTCTTACTGCATTTTGCCATGTAGTCCTTTCAAATGAATATTGAACAATGATTTGAAGGAATTGTTTAAAACAAATTTATTATGGAAGTCTTATTGTGAGTTCATTCTACTTGTTTATATATTCTATTCTATCCTATTCTATTTTATAAAATAATTCATTCTCTCAAGTATAAGAGAATTTCCAGTGCATCCATTTTCGTAACAAGATCATAAGTAAACTCATATCCAAATTTGAAAAATATACTTTAATGTATGTTTGGACATGAAGATTTATTTGATCAAAATTTGATGAGAAAGAATGTTGAATAATGGAGTAGTGTTGTGAGCTAATGACTAGTTGAAACCAATTTTTAAGATGATCTTTGTCTGCTTCGTTCTCATTAATTGTCATAGCACAAAACTCTTCTTGTGGTACTTGTTCAAAATCTTGTATGCACAAGGGATCATGTGATATACTTGCTAGAAATTCTTCAATTTCTGGCTCTAATGTTTGATCTTCATTGCCTGTGATCCATGATTCATTCACCTCCTCACAAAGATAGCTAGAAGAAAGTTCCAGGTTCTCTTCCCATGGATGATCTTCATGGATGTCTTGTTGCTCTTCTATCCTTTGACATAAATATTCAACCCTAGTGAGCATTCTAAATTGAGGAAAAGGACTTGAAAATAGTTTTGTGGTAGCATACCCTCCTCTAAGTGATTTCTTTAACATCATTCTTTAGATCTTGTCTTGAAAATGGATTTTGTAGTTATTTTTTTATTTTATGTTTTTGTTGGGGGGTTTGTTTTGGGAAATCTACTTCTAGGATCTCTATTTCTAAGCATAAAGAAACATAACTAAGAGAAATGTATCTTAACTAAATTTTTAGTGTTTTTGTTTATCTTCTATTTGACTATGCTGATAATTACCTGCCCGGCAACGGCGCCAAAATGTTGGGCTAATTTATTGACTAAATTAACACAAGTATTTAATTATCAATCCGGGTTTGTAAAACTTGGAGGCAAATCCACTGTATATGGACATCAGATATAATCAAGTTTAGAAGATAAGATTTGGAGATTTAAAGAAGTACATACTACAAATATAAACCTATTTTAACAATTTCTAATTCACTTATGTAATATATGAGGGAAGAGGCTCCTAACTTAGGAGAACCAGGTTGTTCTTCCTTACAATACTACATTCATGAAGATAAATCTAAGAGCACTAATTAACAATGGTTTATGATGCAAAAGATGTAGAAGAAGATGCTCCTAACTAAGGAGGTCCAAATTTTCCTTCTTCACAATCCTACTATGTCATAATCACCATTGCTTCAAACCAGAAATGCATAAATAACTTCAAATGAGAAATGGAGAATGAAATTTAGTTTTAGTTCAAGATCAAATAGAAGGAGAATTTAACTTAAATTATTATGTGTCCCTTCATATGTAGATTAGAATTAAACCAATATTCATTCAGCAATCATCACACATCTAAATACATTTGAAACAAAAACTAGTCTATGACAACTATGAAAATTGAACCAAGAAGTGTACTTAGCTTGGTGTGGGGGCCCTCCACCCTTGCCTTGCACACTTGAAGAAATCTCAGCTACAACAACTTCAGTAGATCAACCAAGAATGAACAACAAATTGGAATGAAACAAGTTCTTCAAATTAGTTCCCAACTCAAATTATACAATAGTTACATACAAATTCCATTACAAAAGCCATCAAAGTCTTGGCTTTAAATAGAGGTTTAATGAAACAAACTGATCTATATTATCTATAACAATCATATCTACTCATATCCACCTATCTAAGTCTAAATCAGCCAATCCATCCCAAGAAATATGGTCAATCCCATAAAATCTCAAAACTGCCCTATTTCCTAGGGATTTTCTGGTGACTAGTCATGTTTGACCAGCCTTGACTGGGCCTAATAAAGCTTGTTCTGGCCGAACCAAGTGGAGTTAGCTTAGTCCTAGTTCCCAATCTGTCCATCCATGCATCAAACTCGAGCCCAAGTGTCCTGCAAATAGGTCATCCACATAGCTATTACGGGAATTTCTGATTCAGTCCAAAATTGCACTTGAAACTCAATTTTCATAAAAACTTCTAGAAATTGCAAAATTAAAATTAAACACCTGAATATGCATAAAATACATAAAAATGAGATGGATGTGATGGAAAATGGATGGAAAATATAAGGATTAAGTAGGTTTCCCTAAGCAAAAATAGACCAAAACTGAGGCCCAACATGGATATGTAGGGTCATAGATTTTCATGAGAGGAAAATTGGAGGAAGAATAGTGGAAATTGAATAAAATAGAGGCCTCAATAATAAAAAGGATTTCGAGGAACGTATTCCAAGTTGAATATTGGGAAAAAAATCTTAGTGGGTGTCACTTCAATTTATTTATAGCTAAGGAAATTGGAAAAGGAATTGGAAAAAGGAAAAGAGGTGTTGATTGGCATTTTATTTATGAAAGGAAAATAAGAGAACATGGATATGTAAGGTCATAGATTTTCATGAGAGGAA
Organism: Pinus tabuliformis; assembly: GCA_031772625.1. Classification (NCBI taxonomy): domain Eukaryota; kingdom Viridiplantae; phylum Streptophyta; class Pinopsida; order Pinales; family Pinaceae; genus Pinus; species Pinus tabuliformis. The sequence continues at coordinate 1,334,062,648 of CM062817.1, read as the reverse complement.
AATTGAAGGAAGAATAGTGGAAATTGAATAAAATAGAGGCCTCAATAATTAAAAGGATTTCGAGGAACGATTCACAACTTTTGTCAGTTTGGCTTCGGAATGTGTCTCAGAGGGAGAAGAGAATCAAGAAGAGAAAACAAGAAAGCAAGTGAAGGAAGGCAAAGGAAGGACATGGAAAGCAAAGCACAAGAAAGGAAGGTTCGATCAAGTAGCTTCAACAGGAAGACTTGTAGGTAACATGTTACATTCATTTATGTATTTGGTCCTCTTGTTATAATTGGCATGGGTTTTTCCAAGCGTGACAATGGTTTCAACCTTGCCTTTCCATTTCAGATAGCCATGGTATGATGGTGTTCTTTTATTTGGTGGGGTTTTGAATTTTCAGAATATTTTGGAATGGGGTGAGGTGGTCTTAGGGAAGTTCCCAAGGGTTTAGGATGGAGGTGATTTAATACTTTGGGAAGCCCTCGATAGGTTGGTGGAGACAAGGAAATTCCTCAATGTAATGGTGAAGAAATTTTGAGGCATCCAAGCTTGTTTTGGGCTTAGTGATATCTTGACCAGTTTTGATGGGATCACGGTAGCTTAAGGGTGGAGGTTGTTTAATCTTTGGTAATCCATGGTTTTTTATGTCCCAAGTTCCCACATTCATGCTTGGAATATGGCACAGGGGTCATTGGCTGAAGAAATATTTGGTTCAGCTTAATTTATGGTCAGGTGGTATGTGGAAGTCCCTGACTTGGATGGATTTTTCATAAGTTAATAAGAGTTATTTCCTATTGTAATCTATGAGCACTTCTACTTCTTTATTATGGTGATTTGATGGTTGTTATGTCATTGTTAATAATATGCTTATATGTTGGTTATAAGCATGGACTTGCAATATACTATATCTATGTCTTGTTCAAGATTTGATAAGTATTGCATGCTTAGTGAATGCATGGGATAACAAATGTTATTACAGTTAGTATGAGAGGTAATTAGACCTTCGTGGTGATTATTAGATAAGTTTTGGACTCCTACGTTATTATATGCATTCATGACTTGTAGATTACATGTTTACCATATGTTTGATGGATTGACTATCATGGTTAGGCTTGGTTAGGCCAATTTATAGTTAATTTTTTATATGATTAACATTTTCATTAAGTTATTTATCATTCTTGAAGTCCAAGAAATTTTTGGGCAGTGGTCTAGAGGTCGGCATGGCATTGTGGCTTAGTTCTCAGGACCACACCCTATGAACTGAATATTTTGGGATATAACTGCATGGAAGAAATCTCATGTGTGCAGTTGGAGGTCTATATCGACACCCTTCCTTATCATCATGTGATTATGGGCCCAGGTCAGTGAAAAAGCTAACCAGCTCAGGGTTTGGTCACCTAGGGTGGAGTTTTGGCCCTTGAGTGTCCTATAAGCCTTGAGGAATGTCTGTAAGTTGTCATTTCTCGACTCCAATTCCATAACTAAATATTAGAGGTCAGGTCATGTCTTAGTAACTCTTTATCTCATGTTTACCTTGGAAATCTAGTGAAATTGGGAAAATGTGGGAGGGAGTGGCTACAATGAGGGTCACCTTGGCTCCATCTGGTAGCACTATGGTGTTGGTCATCCTGGCACTATTTTATCGTTCAGGAAGTGTGCACCATGATCACTCATCAAGATCTTTGGACATTCAAATTGCATTAGGACATGTTCAAACAAAAACTTCACGGAAGTCACGCTCATGCAATCCTTCACCAGCTGCACTTCTCCCCAATGAGTCAAATACTCCATCGCAGTGATAATATACCTCGTGCCTATATTTCCTTGAGGTTTAATGGGTCCTACAAAATCTATTGCCCATTTTTTGAAAGGCTATAATGCCATTTGTGGATTCAAAGGCATCTCATCCCTTTGCGATGGCCTACCTATTCTCTGACATACATCACATGCTTTGCAATATGCTTTTGAATCTTGATAAAGGGTTGGCCACCACAACCCTGCACGTAGAATCTTCTGTGTGGTTGCTCTTCCTGCATAATGTCCTCCCACAACACCCCCATGAGAGTCTATGAGGATACTGCTTCATTCAAATTCAGGTACATATCTTCGCAGTATTTCATCATTCCCCATCGTGTATAAATTCCTAGTAATGACAGAGAAATCTGCCATGCTCACCACTAATTCCTTATTTTGCTAGATAGAGTATCCTTTTGGTGTAGTTTCAGTTGTTAGAAAGTGTATTATATCCTCATAATGTCCATCTGCTATGCGCACAGCAAAGAGCTACATGTTAGGTAATCCTTCCTCCAAACTAGTAGGTTCCTCTCCTGTCTCGGTGCGCGATAGGTGAATCAGTCCTTCGTTCAATCGTCCAACCTTCACATCAACCTCAAAATCATATTCTTGGAACAATAAAATCCATCTGCAGATGCGCCCCCCAACACAGGCTTATTGACCAGGTACTTTAGTGTACAGTGATCTGAATACATCTTAAGGTTTCCTCCTAGCAAGTAGTGTCGATACTTCTAGAGTGCATATATTGTAGCTTGTCCCTCGCGCTCAGTGGTGGAATAGCTATTCTCTTCTTTAGATAATATGTGACTTGTGAATGCGATATGGTGATCCAAGCCTGCTCCGCCATCCTGCGTCAGTACTACCCCCAACACTATATACTATGCACCGACATGTACATGGAACTCTTTCTTCCAGTTTGGGAAGACTAGAATCGATGCAGTAACCATCTTTTCTTTCAATATATGCAGGCTTTTCTTACAGTCATCGTTCCAGAAAAACGTGACATCCTTCTCCAACAATTTTTCCAGCGACATGGTGATCTGGGCATAGCCTTTGATAAACTTTTTGTAATATCCTGTATGTCCCATGGTGGCACGCAACTGTTTCACACTTCTTGGCACTTCCAAATTTTGAATTACTGCAATCTTCATGGGGTCTACCATCAACCCTTTTCTGCAAACCACGTGTCCCAATAGGTTCCCAAAAGGAACACAAAACACACACTTCCTGAGGTTTAGCGTGATTTGGTATCTTTGGTAGGTATCCAGCATCAAGTGCAAGCTCGCTACATGGCGCTTAACCAACCCAAATACAATCCAGTCATCAAAATAGACCTCCAAGAATATATTCCTTAAATGTCGCAACAACCACGCGTGAAAAGATGGTTGGCACATTTTTCAATCCAAACAGCATGACAATATATTGAAGGCAACCCCACTCAGTCACAAAGGTTGTCTTGCTCCTATCCTCTGGTGCAAATTTGATTTGGTGGTACCTAGAGAACGCATCAGTGAAAGAATATGCTTCCTGACCGCCTACATTGTCCAACACTTCATCCATGAACAGATTTGGGAATGGATCATCCACAAAAGCATCATTCAATTTTTTGAAATGCACGCATATCCTTATCTCATCCTTCTCCTTCTTCTTTTGTACCACCATTGGTCTTACCCAATTGGATTCTTCCACATGCTCAATGATGCCTTCTACGAGCATTTTGTCTAGTTCTACATGGACCTTATCCTTGTATTTTGGATTTAAGCGGTTAGGCCTCTGCTTAGCTAGCTTCGTGTCGGCCTTTAATGTGATCTTCATCACTCCTAGGTCTCTGATTATCGCTTTCAAATCTGTAAAATTGGTCGGGAATAAGTCTTGATATTCACAAAGTAATTCAATGACCTTATCCACAGTCACGTCATCCTAGTAGTCTCCAATCTTCACGAATTTGGGTTCTGCCTTTGTACCAATGTTCACATGCTTAGTTTTCACCAGTGCAGTTATATTAGGGTTCTCAATATGTGGTTCGTGAACCTCACGGTGGCCTTCTGTTTCTAGAATGTTAATATTCCACAGATCCACATCCTCCTCTTTAGCAGTTACATTATAACAGTCCAGTGCACAACTTAGCTAAGTAGCCCATTCAGAATGAATCAAGTCTACTGGCTCCTGTGGTATCCTAAAGATGGTTGCTTTTACCTCTTATAGCGCTTGATCAATATTGTCCCACCCATCCTAAAAAAAAATGATCTGATGATACCAGGTTCAGGGTGGCGATCACGAAAGAATGAAGCGTAAAGGTATTGCAGTGGATGAGACACAAGATGGGTTGGTGAATTCTCTGATCGACTTCTCTTGAACATATCGGAAACACTGAAATGGATTGGTAGCATTAACCCCAAATATGGATTGTACGGTGGACCAATGGTAATATGACTAGTGAACAGAATAACCCAACCTGACTCAATCATGGTGATGGAGTGAAAGTGTCATGTTCAAGAGCGACTTGCTACCAATAAAGTTTCTTCAAGTTTTCTTCCCAATTTTTCCCTAGTCATTGCTGACCAGTACCTCTTTATTTTTATCAAGCTTGAGGAGGATAACATATGCTTGTTCTATAATTTTCCCTTCATGCAAACCTGTCGCTATCTTTTAACGAGCCTAGCGACAGTGAAACTCGTTCTTGTCTGCATGGACAAGTTTGTCACTATTGGTTTTAACGAGTTTAACGACAAAGACAACTTGGTCCTTTTTCAATTTTAGAGAGTCTGAAAAGGGACGGAAAGGAAACTCCAGTGATCCTTTTTCATCATGTAATACCTTAAGTCCAAAAAAGTATAAAATAATACGAAAGGGATGAGTTTTTGATAGCTTTAACGAGCCGAACAAGACAAGCGCTCGATATTTTTGTGTAATAATCCCTCAGGTCCAAAAAGATTAAAATCTAGAGGAGGGATAGCACTCCTGGTAGCTTTAATGTGTTGGAGAGGCCAACTACTCGGCAATATTTTCATATTTTATGAGTCAGACAAAAAAATCTTAAAGGAGACTCGCCTCTTGAGGAACGAGTGATATTTCGAGGTAGCAGTTGATTCCATGTAAGGTTTGGAATTTTCCAATCACGGTAGTGTCACAAGGATGGCTAATAGAATCACTCTTAGCAGTTGTTCCTCAAAAGGGGTAAACAATCAAATGGAGGTGAATGATCAGCTAAACAGAGTGGAGGTGATGATGAGAACACAACCAAGGCTCAAGAGCTGATGATAATGCATTCACAATGGTTATTTACCAGAGGTTGGTTCATTTTTAATGAGCTTAAACTCTGGGGGGGAACGTTTTCTCATTGCTTATGTTTAATTTTTAACAAGCTTGAACTTCACATAAAAACTGCTTGTGCCAGTCGTATAATAAGGACATCTCATCGATAGATTCCATTTTTATGGAGCTTGCACCTTTCGAAGCTTTGCTCTGTATCCTTTCTTTATGTAAGCTAGGAATGACCAATCCTATGAGTTTAAAGGGTTTGAGAATCTACAAACTAATAAAATAAATGGCCGCTCTTCACTTGCACGCAAAAAGGTTAGCATGCCCCCAGGTATAGTGAAGTAGAGTTTCGAGGCTACCCCTGAATTTGCAAACAAAACATTTGCTTTGTCAGGAAAGGCCTACCTTTTACAGGTTACCCCTCAAATTGCAAACAAAACATTTGTTCTATCAGGAAAGGCATATATACTAATGGAGGTATCTTATCCGATCTAATCCCATTTTCCTATACAGACGGGTGTCAGACTAGTCATATATCCTTCACAAAAACCTACCCTATACCCAAAGTTTTCCTGCCGAAGAAGACCAGGGTGCATGCCCCCTGGGTTTCAGTCATGACCCCTGAATTACTCGTGTTCTTCAGGTGGATGGACTAGAGATTGATGAGACATTCCTTGCATGAAAAGACCATTTAGGGATGGTATTTGACTATTCACGATGTGTGAGCCAGGGAACGAAAGCTGGTCTACGAACTGGACCACTCTGCCTTCATGCAAAAAACACATTACTCGAAAGAGTGAGGAGACAATCACTCCCATGCAATAAATATAGTCACGCCCAAGGAGTAGATTGTAATCTAAAGACCCTTGGACTACCAATACGTTCATATACATGGTTTTCCTTCTCAAAGTTATAGGCACATTTGGAAGGCTCCCTAACGGTCGACTGGTTCCTTTGTCGAAGCCTGTCAAATTTCTCATCTCAGGCATAAGCAATGGCAAACCAAGCGCTTTCCAAGCAGTCGAGGAAAGGATACTCACAGAAGCCTCTTCATCTATGATAGTACTGACCATGACCATTTTGTAAGCTTATACAATGATTCGGAATGGTACATTAGATGGTAGATGGGGTCTGCCTAGTAGATTCCAATTGAAGGAAACCACTAGGTTGCTTGGAGGTGGGACCGAATAGACGACCGGATATGTCTCTAGCGAACTTCCTTCCTACAGTGAAGGAATGGGTAGGTTGCCCCCATGTTCATCGGAATCTATGTTTACGAAAATAATTTGAACAGTTTTGTTCTCATTCTCTTCGGTGATTGCATCATCTGGAGATGGACCTTCCGAAGACAAGACCAGGTCGACTGCCGCTTCAACCTTTTGACTTTCGTCTGGTATGGATTCAGTGGGTTTATCTTCAATGATAGATTCTTTTACCGACCACAAAGTTGTGTCGGTCGGATTTTCAACTAGCAATGGACCCGGAAAGAGTTTCTTGTAGGAGGAAGCCACAACGATGAAGCGGGACAGTTATCCAAGACTCTTTTAGCCTCGTCCAGGAAGGGACAACGGTGGACTGCGTGATTACCTTCGCACAATTTGCAAGGAAATTTATATCTTCATTTCTGTCTAGAGACTTCGTTTCACTAGTTGATGGTGTTCTTTCAACATGATCATTAGAGGTTGATGACACCAGATTGTGCAAACGAGGAGACCAATCCCTTAAGATACAAGGGATACAAGGACAATCTCGATGATAGTGGTCCCCTTTGCAAATGATACATGGAGATTTAGGTCTGGACGGTTCTGTGTGTGGATTTTCGCTAGATGATGCATAGTTACCCTTTTTTGCCTTTGGCTCCTTCTTCTCTTTTCCTTCTTCTCCTTCTTAGTCACTTGATTTTTTTCTTTACCAACTTTGTCAAGTGAAGAGGAAGGAGGAGAGGGAGAAACAGACGAAGTAGAAGGTTGAGGGGTAACCCTAGTATCGTCTAGTTGCTGACTTGATTGTTCAGGAATCACGATATTCTGAATGACAGAGGTCAAGAAGAGCCATATTGGCAAGCCAATTGTCAATCCTAGAAGTGACAATGTCGCCATATGAGGTGCTCCAACATCTCCCCAAGAGGAGAAAGGACCAGGATTTCCTCCAAGGGGAAATCCTTGGTTGGTGGACTCCATTTTCTCAACCTAGGACCAATGAGGGAACAATGAATTAAAATAAATTTTAGATGCTTTGACACAGCTTGTTTTTTCAATTTTTAAGAGTCGAGAAAAAGCAAAAGATGACTCTAGTCGCCTTCGATTTTTAATGAGCCTGAAGTGATAAGTGCTGAGATGGACCTTTTCCTTTAAGGAGTTTGAAAAGGAATGAAAGAGACTACTCTAGAAATCTAGACAGAGGGATCACCAAACCAATCACAAAACTGCAGAATACTTTTTACAGTACGGCAGTCAATCTTCCCGAATGTTGTGTTCAGTGCATTGCGATCGATAGGGCGGTAGACACGACTTCCCATGGATAAAGGATATAGCCTATTGTGGTCTCCCAATATATACTCAACGGTACATGGGAGCACAAGTCCGTACTAGCACTTGTCGTCTCAAAGAGGAGGAATCACCCAACCTACAACGAAAGCGATAGTTTCCAGGCTTTACAACACCGTAATACATCTCTAGCCTAGACTTCTAAATGTTGTGTGTTAGGTTCCAAAGCATTTTTATGTTCATTGAATTTATTTTACAGTTGATATTTCTTAAGAAATTTACCTTTCAAGTTCACCACGTGATGTAGATATACAATTCCTAAAATGCAATCTAAGATGATAAACAATCATTTAATCTTCTTTTTGCAATGAAAATCCTAGCTACTAAAGAAAGAGAGATAATATTCTTTCAACATAGAGCAGAGAGCACACACTAGATGCACTATCCTAAATCAAACCAACAATCAGTCTAAATGCAAATGCACATGCACGTATTTGTTTTCTGCTTTCTTAATGTGTGAATGACATAAAGAATGCTGAGTACAAATCTGAATTATCTTTTCAAAGCAACAATACTAACAAATTTCTCTTCAAAAACGAAAGGAAGATAATGACGACACTTTACGATTTTGAATTGAAAACTATTTTCGACACTTGAAAAAATACTAATTCAAATCAAATACAAGAGTAACTGTATAATCGACCATCAAGAACGATAGGATTCTATTTTTTGACTGAAAACGAAACTTGCGACACTTCCAAATCAAAAGATGATAGTTTGATTATGCTACCTTTTGTAAAAGATAACTGTAAATGGCGCATAATACATAAAAACATTCACAATTCTTTGTACTATGGAGGTAGAATCATGCAAAGGAAGGGAGTTTCCAAAGTGGCATACTGATCACAGACAACAAAACTCCTGAATAAAGATGGAGTGAACAAAGAAACTAAAATCTGGAAGCAGAAGAGGTCTTATCTAATCAGCGCACCTGCAACACAGGGAAAGTGTGATGCAACATACCTACTACACACTGGAGGTGCGATGTATCTAGATTCCCAAGAGGAAAAATTGCGATGGTCCAGGGACGAGACTTCAACTTGGTTCTTGGTCACAGTTTGTAGCTTAGTTCAGGGATTTAGGCCGAGTTAATGGTAGTTAGTAAATAGAAATCAAAGGGGCTGATCTAATGAGGTTACTAGAGCCACCACTAGGGAAAATAGGATGTTTGCAAATCGATTGTTTAGTTTATAAACAAAATCCGCAGATAGACTGAAGCAGAATTGATCTACTTTGCACTTGCATAGAAAATGCAGTTCGAAGGCTAGCTAGCTTAACTTCAGGCTCCGTCTGTAAGTTTATAAAGCAAACAAGTATAAACAAGAAAACAAGCTATTCGCTCCCCAATGGAGTCGCATTTTGTTATCGGGAAATCTAGTGTCTATGAAAAGCTGCTAGTCCCACTAAGATGGGTAGCTATCTTAGAAACAAATAGATTAAAGTTACTTTCATTTTCCTTTATGAGAAGTAGATAGGAGAGGTTCAAAGAATACCAACCTCGATCTTTCACTCGGTTCTTTGCTTGTTACTTCTCCTCACCGACAGGTCTTTGCCGCTTCTCCCTTGACCACTTCGCTTCAAATAGTACCTGTAAAGTCAAAGAAGCATAATACCTTCAAAGTGCAAAGATCTACAATCATAAGCAATATAGGACCAGATATATATTGACCACACAAATGCATATACTATCAGACATACAAGAATGTGGAGGAAAACTTGAATAGATTTATTGATATAAAGATTAGAAGAAAGGATTACAAACCATTGATCTGACCCAGCGTCATCCTCCCAGCATGAAAGCCCTTCTTCACCTCATGAAAAGCTTAGATCACCCAACACTATGATATTCCACCATGAAACCAACAACACTTCCTTCCAAGATACAAAAGTCCAGCCTCTAGATCTCTGGGATGAGGGATCCATATATAGATGACTGCAGGGAGGTGAGTTAGATTCTGGGATTTTGATTAATGTCTTCTCTTTGATAGTTCTTGATTCCACTTGGAGATTGATGATCTCTTACTCATCCCTAGGTGAATTTAGAGAGGCAAGTGTCACAGGAGAAGTTTCTGGAAGATTCCATGATCATCCATCTCGCAAACTGTCTCTGCCATTTGTCCATTCTCGCCCATCGCACCCTATAGAATGGATTTCTAGTATGCATCACACCTTTTACACTTGGCAGGTGAGATGCATCACACCCTTAGCACTGAGCAACATGTATGGTCCTGTTTTGACTAGTTCTAAGTAGTTTTCTGTGGAGAACTTCTGGGAGATGATGTAATCAGTTGACCTTGTTCCTTTAGGGCATGAAACAACACTTTTAGGGACTTAGAAGCCCTTGGTTTATCGACATATATGATTGGTGTTGTAGTGCCCAAAAATGTCCATAACAGTTCTTAAGGGAGAACGTATTCTACAAATTTCGGTACTCTAGAGAATTGGTCATTGATCAAGGTAGCCAGTTTACCTCCAACATGATTGAAGACTTGCTCAGCCAACATAGGATCATGCATAGGACCTCCACTCCCTATTGCCGACAAGCTAATGGGAAAGTGGAGGTAACCAACAGAGTGCTTTTGGTGAAGTAAAATTCTAAGTGCAGACACAAACAATTCCTCTAGCCCGATAGCAGGCCTAGCCACAAACAAGACATTTTATGGAATATTTCCTTAGGTTAGAGCCAATTAGTATGGCCTACCTCTTAGTACACTTATCCTGTTTGATGATGAAATTGCTTGCTTGCTCCAGCTATCTCCTGTTTCCTTCTTCGAACACTTAAAACAAGTAAACAACAAAAAAAAAAAACTGTGATAACAGACAAATTGTGTTCAAACTACTTATCAGGTCAAGAAAAATTAAGCCATAAACATGTGAGATGACATATTATGTAGGAAATCAATCGATAATTGCATATATATTACATCAAGAAGAGATTACAACCACTGTCTTGACATTGCTATTCTCCTCCGACGAATACAGGTTCCCACACGCTTCCATTAACGTTCCATGATGACCTCAATAATGGTAGTTTTAAGTCTCTTCCCTTTAGTCTTCAAACTAAACCAAATTCACACTTCTCCCTCACACACAACTAGAGAGCTACAACTGTGGACAACTTGCTGATTACTCCAAACTTAATTAGCACTAGCACACCAACAATAGCTTGTGCTTGGGAAAAGGGGAGGTTTATATAGCATGAATGGATGGGAGATGGTTCATCTTCTCATGGGAGAAGGTCTTATCTCTTGAGGTAGTTCCATCCTTATAGGGGAAAGGAGCCCAAACTCACATCCTTGACTTCATCTGTCCCAACCATTTACCAGATTTCCGTTATGAAGCTTCTAGGGCTGGAAGGTTCAGTTGCTAATTTAAAAAAATTTCCAACAGAGGATCGGCCCAACTGGAACAAGGCTCACTCGCTTCGATTGGTGCTAGGGATAGTTATAATCCCTACATATCAACGTGAGGAGAACATGGGACATTAGCGTTGGTCTTGTAAATTGGGAAAAATAGAATATTTTTTGGAAATGATGCAAAAGGGAATTGTTTTGCTCATGAAGAGGGACACAATGGGAGTTTCTTCATGAAGGGGAAGCATGTAGGGTTTATTGTAGAGGTCCTCTAGGATCATGGAATTGGGATTACAGGGACAATGAAAAAATGTTGTGTAACAGATGCCCCCAAAGCATGAAGGACGAATTAGAGTGAGGGATGAAATGCTTTATGAATCAGTGTGGGGAACTAGAGTCTGTCATCGGAAAACCTGCAAGCAAGTACAGATACATATACATAACTGAAAACTCTGTCAAATGATACATGAATCATTGTATGGACGTAGCCATTAGAGAAGTATCATGCAAATGGATCCAGGCATGGGCGCAACCTTCTGATAAAGGGGATCATATCGAAACCAAGGTATGGTCACAACCATCCAATAATGAGAAGGATCACGTATGACAACTCATGGTATGGTCGCAGCCACCCATCTGAAAGAGACATGTATATCAATATGATTATGTCGCATCGCCTTGCAACCTAGACTTTTGTAATCTGAGCCTAGGGTCTTGCACTCCAACATGACCTAATCAAAGTACAAATTCTAACATGTGAATAGACATGTTGACATCGAACATGCTAGAAAATCACTTAATTACCAGTCAATGATGTAAACTATTAACAAGCACAAGAAAATCCACCAATAATGATAATGGTCCTCAAGGTACTATTAGCACAATTCACGAAATGTGATTAAAGGAACTAAATTTGAACAACCATGAAATCACGTGATCGAAAGCGAATGACATGAACTTGTTGTCAAGTGTGAAAAACTTGCCATTAGGGCATGCAAGCTCTAAGGTACTGGAAGGGAGTCTCTTGGTCAACTTCCTGGATAATGAGCTGAAGTCGAAAGGAAACAACTGTGTCGAAGGAGGGCCATATTGTATCCCACATCATCGATATGAGACAAAGGAAAGCAAAATGATTTTGGATGATACAGAGAATCAGGGGTAAGTGTAACTGCAGAAGGACAACTCTTGAACATATCAGTGACACGAATGGAAGTTTGGCAGCTTTTGGATCCATACGATCAGTGATCATGATGACGTGGCAAAGATCAAATCGAAGGCAAAAATAAGCGACCCAACCCAGGAAGGTCAACGATAAAAAGGAGGATATCCCAACCCGACATGAAGTAGAAAGTGTCATGTTCAAGAGTGAGCCACCGACACAACTAATTGGATTTCCAAATTTCCCCCCACCATTCCTGGCAGGTACCCAAATTATTTTTTAATTGCAAGCTTGAAGAGGATGGCATATGCTTGCAATGTAAGTTCATCCTTCATGTTACAGGGAAAAGTGTCTATTTAGAACTGCTCTATCCCACTAAGGTGTGACAGTTGCCTTAGAAACAAACAGAGAAAAACTACTTTTGTTTTTCCTTTATGAATTATAGATAGAGAGGAACAGAAAGACCAACCTCTGTCTTGCGCTAATCCTTCGATTCGATCCCTCTCTTCTTTGATAGTCCTCAGCTACCTGCTCCCTTGCACGCCCAGCTTCACAAAGTACCTGTAAGATCACAGAAGCATAGCACTATACAAAGACATGGGTCTATAATCATAAACAATCTAGGATTAGATGTAAATTGACCATACAAATGTAACAAGCATCAATGATACAAAAGCATGGAGGAAAACTCAAATAGCTTTTATTGATAAAAAGTAAAGATCCAGGAGGAGTTACAACCAGTTGTTCCGACCCAGCATCAACCTCCCAGCAAAGAAGCCCCTCTTCACCTCAAACAAAGCTTAGATCAACAAACAATATGATGTTTGTCTCTAGAAACCAATAGCAATTCCTTACAATATGCAAAATTCCAGCCCCTGGATCTCTGGGATGAGGGATCCATATATAAATATCTATAAGGGGGATGAGTCAGCTTGTGATTTGATTAATGTCTTCTCTCTGATATTTCTTGCTTCCACATGGAGACTGAGGGCTTCTTACTCATCCTTGGTCGAATTCAATGAGGCAAGTGTCACAGGAGAAAATTCTGGAAGCTTCCATTGCCTCCCCACCTCGCGGAATGACACTGCCATTTGTCATTTCTCGCCCATCGCACCCCACAGAAGGGACTTTTGAAATGCAACGCACCCTCACAGTGTATTTAGGTGAGATGCAACGCACTTAGCCAGTGGAGCAGCTGCAACGATCCTGTTTTGACCAATTCTGAGTAGTTTCTCATGGAGAACTTTTGGGAGAAGCTGTAATCTATTGACCTTGTTCCTTTAGGGGTTAGAACAACACTTTTAGGGACTTAGGAGCCCTTGGTTTATGGACATTTCATGCTTGGGGTTGTAGGGCACAAAAATGTCTATAACACTTCAGATGAATCTGACCTAGTAAGTTTAACGAGATCTATGAAGGGGAAGCTCATGTTCGTCATGGTGATGAATCCTATGTCGTTGTATGTTTTAATGAGTCCAAAAAAGGTGCAACTAGGTAACCTTTTCATGTTTAGAGAGTTTAAAAAAGACACGGAAAATAAAACTCCACATGGTCCCTTTTCGTACATTTGTGTCTTTCGAGCCCGAAATGGGAGAGAACGATGCTCAAGATAACCCCTTGACCATTTCAGTCAAGGAGTACCTTTTTCGTAAATAGTGCATCCTAGCCTTAAAAAGGGGTAAACATATACTAGGCACATGACATTTCACATCCGTTAACGAGTTTGAAACAACAAGAGCTTGACAATATTTTCATGTTTAAAGGGTCGGAAAAGAGCTTGAAATTGGACCCTCCTCGTTTTATTCTCTATTATGAGTCAAAATGGAAAAATACTCGACAATATTTTCATTTGAGTTTTACGAGTCAAGAAAAGAGCTGAAACGTGACTCAGTACCATCGTCGAACATCCATCACCTATCACTGTGCAAAAAAGGTAAAGTGCATTATCCAATTCTTGAAGCAAAATAGGTCAAAAATACATAAAAACCTCAATATTTCAAGAGAAGCTGAATAAAAGGAGGGAAAAGTAAATATTTCACCCACTTTACCTTATTGTGAAAAACTTTTCACCCACTTTTTCCCTATTTGTTTTGGAGCATATTGCGGGAGATTCAGGAGGTCATTCATCGAGTCGTAGTTTGTAGGTAAGAACCAAGTCCCTAAGCACCATTTCCATATTGTTTATTCCTATTTTTATCCAATTTTTGGATTTTTGAGGGAGGTTTTGGCAAAAAAAATTCACCCTCGGTCGGCATGATTTCCGGGTACGGGATCGTGCTGGCCAAGATTTGCTAAAATGACCAACCGCACCGTCAATGCAACTTTTGTTTAAAACAGGAAAACCAACATCGTGAAAAAAGAAAAAACCATTTTTTCTCTCAAATCCACTGTTTGAATCCAAATTTTAGCTGCCAAAAATGACTATTGACTTAAATACATGGTTTTTGCAGGAAAGAATCATCAAAATGGTATACTAGAAAGAATGTGAGCACGAAGATGTGGACACCCAGGAAATGAATGATCCAAATTGCTTGGATGCCTTGAGGAACTATGGGCTCCTCAAATTCTTTCTCACACTAGGGATGTGGGCTAAACCTGAGCTGCTTCAATACCTGATTAGTCTTTGGGGCGTAAATTGGGAAATATTTATCATTACTGACCAGGAGCTAGAGTTGGAAACTTCAGACATCTATTTCATCATAGGACTATCCTGGAGAGGGGAACCAATCAACCTATATGGGTCACGGCCGACTGGGGCAAGCATATCCATGCTACTTTCCAAACATTGCCCAAAAGCCCTCAAATCCAAGAGCAAAAGGATTGAGATTTCCACTGTGCGAGATCTTACACTGAGAGTGCTACTGTTGACTATCAATAGAGTGGCTGGGTCCCAAGCAGAGCATGAAACTAACAAGTCAAAATTTCTATATGCTATCGACTATACATCACCGACAATCTTCAATTGGGTGGAATCCATGAAGATCAACATGAAATGCCAACTGTCAAAAGATAAGGTGGGGAATTTGATGCAAGTTTTCTTCAGATCTGCATTAGTGACCTTCTTCCTAGAGCGAGTTCAACTGTTCCAGTACCGACTAACTGAGGTAGATCCACTGATGCCACGAGACAAATGGATGGTCTGTTGGAGTCGTTTGATGCCTAGGATCACTAGGGGCCAGCATATGTCCTATAGGCCCGCCTTCTTCTCATGGATACGATGATAGCTGATCGTAGTGGAGGATTGTTCATACAGTAGTACTAACTTCCGCGAAGATCCGGATGTGCCGCTTCCAGATGGGGAGGATTTCGACGATGAAGGTAAAAAATTAATTTTTAATTTTTTCGATTTTCCAATTTTTTTTATTATATATGTGTTTATAACATTTTTTTTTTATCAATGCAAATGTTGGACCAGAGCGCCCTACCAAGATGTCCCCGATATCTAGGAATATCACTCGCTAGTTTGATGTCACTCCTAATTAGGAAGGAAGTGACAAGGAGGAGGAGATCACAAGGAACCTTGAGGGCTTGACTCGTGGTATCCTAGTGTATTCCCAGGCGGGAGACATCATATGCCAGTACCAGAGGCATACGATGGGGGTATCAGATCGGATCCACCAATTACTGACTCATATAGCACGAGCAATTTCATGTTACCATGATCACCATGCTGATTAGCTCCTAGGTCCAACATTTACATTTTTTAGGCTTGCATGCCACAGATATACGAGGCTTGTGAGTTGCGGATGTTATTTGAAAACACATTACTTTTTGGGGTTTTGATGTATCAAACATTATTTCCTTATATATATATATATATATATATATATATATATGTTGTATGTTCTTGCTTACTATGGTACAAAATGATTTGTTTCCGGTTTTCACATGTTTCATAAATGTCTATCCAACACACAATTAGCTAATGCATCTGTCAATGTATTCATGTGTTTGGAAATGTGATGATATGTAATGTAATCAAAATTTCTTTCCAGTAGATGAATATGTAGATACATTCCCAATATCTGAGGGTTTCTCATGGAATATTTCCTATTGAGTTGAAGCACAACAAGCTTTGAATCCAGGTTGACAACCAATTCCTGAATGCTAAGAGAACTGGCCTCTAACAACAATACGATAGTTGCATTGTATTTGGAAATGTTATTAGTTGTACGACCTAGAAAAAAACCTTGAAGATCGATCAACTCACCATGAGGGTCATAAATGGCCCATGCCGCAAAGGATAGATTCGGGGTACTACGGAAAGCACCATCAGCGAAACCAATGTGAGGAGTCATAGACATCTGCAAAGCAGGGGAAAACATAGTAAATAGGAAAGTTGTTTGAAAACACACCAAACCACACTGCAAAAAAATGAATGACACACTAATATACACAAGTAACTATGCAAGATGACCTAAGCATAGTACTTTTTGAGAGAGTCCATGCTCGAATTCGGGTAATCAATCAACATAGAGAAACGCTGGAGTTTTACCATTGACATGACAAGTAAGCATCGACTCAGCTAAATAATAAAGTAGAACTCATAAAAGGTTTTGCCTCCATGCTCTTTGGGTGAGGGAGTATTATGAGTCAGATGAAAACCCCATGGAAATAATGGGAAATCAGTAAAAACTCGGGGAGGGAGAAAAAACTTGAATCCATGAAAAGATAAAGGTGCCCTTAGTTGAAATATCTTAACAATGGCATGCAAAACTGACATGTCAATAGATGGCAGAGAAGAGAAATACTCAAGATACATAGACATGACCACAGGGCTAGTCTAGAATGTGGAACGATGATGAGTATCGTTCCAAGTTGGTTCCTCCAAAGACATTACTTCCATGATACTCTCGTTAGTAAGAAAAGTCTCAGCTAAGGGATCAGCAGATTCCAAAGCACCAAGCCATGGGGATTGAGAATACATATCGAGAGATGTCCTTGAAACAGGAAAATCATAGGATACAAAACTTGAGGCCGAAACAATTTCCAGATAATTGATTTCGGTAGGACTAAGTGGCATAACCTCGCCCCAGGCATCAACAAGATCTAGTGAAGGTATGACCCAAGGATCAAATTTGACTAAGATCATGTTGACAGAGGCAACATGAGGAGGTGGGAGTGGAAAAATTCCCATCAAGGCAGATTTTTTAAAAAGTCCTACCCCAAAAATCTCGTAAGGAGCACCGATGGGCTTGACATATGGAACATTTCCATCTGAGGAGGAAGAGGAAAAGAAGGACAGTTGGTTTACTGTGATGATCTTCCCTTGATGGGGAAAACAAATCACGTGAAACGGGGAGGAGGCTACAGCATGCATGGCATGGGTCCAACTCCATGTGAGTAGAATATTATAATTGAGATTAGCGTCAACAATCTTCACCTCAACATGTATTGTATTTCCCTCCAAAGTAATGGCAAGGTTGGGTAAGACATCGAAGGGTTATGAATCATGCCCGTCGAAAGCTTCCAAAGTGTTGGGGGATTGGTTCAAAGTAGGAGAACCAATTGCCTTCGAGGAAGTGATTGGCATGATGAAGGTAGAAGCACCTTCATTGATGATGGTCCTATGAAAGGTTTTCTCATTGATGATTACCTAAATGAGAAAGACAATCTGATGAGGTAGGTGCAGAATGTGGTTCTCTAGATCAAAACAAATCAAATTGGGATCGATAGGATCAATACCTCCAATTGCCAACAGTAATTATTTCCACTGAGACAGAAAGCTTTGGAGTACCTCGAGAATAGACATAGCGGATTGCTCTTGAGCCAAATCCTCAACAATATTATAATGTTGAGTGGATTGAGCATTGGGATTGTAAGAGGACTTCCATAGCACACCTCGAGAAAGTGGTCGAATGGCGGAATCAGGGTTAGGGCACTCGATATGAAGAGGGCCAAAACTCGGGGTAGAAGAAGGAGGGGTGGTCTCTTTCTCTTTCCCGACTGTTGGGGTAGGAGTTTGATAATATTTTGATCTAGTAGCCACATTAATAGGTGTACTCATCATGAACACTTGAGATCCCGAGGAAGCAGATTATTGAGGCAGGTCTACCATTTGAGTCTGCTAAGATGAAAATGGATCTTCTAGGATAGTTGGGGTCCCTTTGAGAAAATGACTAACTTCAAACCATCTGGGATAATACTTAGTATAGTGGTCCTCCTCACAAATGAGGCATGGGTACTTAGGCTTCTGTTGTGAAGAATCACTAGTAGACGACTTAGGAGGACCCTGTTTTGGGGCATTGGCTTTACCCTTAACTTTGCCTTTTTTCTTACCTTTCGAGGATTTGTCCATTGTGGTAGACTGGACAACGTGGACCTCGAAGGTTTTACTAGGACCAGGTGAATTCTGGGAGGAACTATTGGAAGAAGTGTTCGAGACCAACTTCTGTTTGGAAGAAGGTTTTGCAGGGGTCTAGGACACTGAACCAATTACTCCATCAATAAGAGGTGTAGCATGTGACTTTGATTCCATTGGATCAGATGATGGTTGCAGAGCATCGGGTAATACTCATACAAAGTTCTAGACTAAGAATAAACAAGGTCTAAGTATTGGGGATGAACAATGACTTGTTCTTTGGTAACACATCCACCCATAGCTATATCACGAGCAATTGGAGTGACGAATGGCTTGGTAACCATTTGGTGAGAAATTGATCAGTAATCTCGAATTTGATGAGATAACGTCTACGTCTCCCTTCATGGATGTGATCAGATATTTGCGTCGTAGTATCTTGCTTGAGCAATGTAAGAAAATAGGTGCCAGTTTCATAGTGAACCAGAAAATTGAAATGCGTGAGGAAAGCCATCGCTAAAGAGTTGAAGTCATGGTAAGTATTTCAAGGGAGCTTGATATACCACTTGGCTGCAGCACCTATAAGGGTTCATTGCAAAAGATGGAGATGAATAGAATCATGAACATAGGAATTTGAAGAGCAACAGAGGTGATATGTCATCACATGGGCTTGAGGATCTTCTTTTGCTTTCCCATTGAACTTGCGGGCAGTCACTTGGGATCTCGGATGGAACTAGAGACCAATATGGCAAATGAAGAATTGGATCATTCGTGAGTCGAGACACATCTGGAAACTCTAGTGTAGCCAGGAATGGAAATTGAGTATTGAAAGGTATTGGAGGTTGATAGGTGGGTCCAACCAGAGGAGCCCATTCCTGCTGGTAAGGATTTTGTCCCAATAGTGGATGGTTTTGGCCATATGGAATTCGATTTTGTCCCCACTATAGGTTACCTTGGCCATAGGGAGGATTTTGACCTTGAACACCTTAGAACTATTTTGCCATAGGTTGCTGATAAGCAACATACGGGTTGAAAGGTTGTTGAGCCTGTTGACCTTGGACTTATGGATGTTGCACCTATTGTCCATGAACATACAGGTTTGGAACTTGCTACCCTTGAACAAGATGATTTTGGACCTGGTGTCCATGGACATAAGGACTTTGTACTAGTTGTCCTTGGACATAGGGATTTTGGACCTCCTGCACTTGGAAAAAAGGATTCAGGACCTATTGCCCTTGGACATTAGGATTTTGGGCCTGCTACTATAGGATTTGACCCTGACCTTGTCCTTGCGAGGGTTAACCCTATTGATATGTATATAAGGGTTGTTGCTACCCAGTTCACTCTACTACTGTAAGGATTGGTCTTGCAGATGCAAAGGTTTTCCTTGCGGTTATAGAGGTTGGCCTTGTAAAAACATAGGCTAGGAGGTTTGCGAAGCATACTGCATTTGTGGTTGCATGGTTTGCTGTAATTGTTGTGAGGGTTGCCCCTATAGTTATTGTAGTTGTCCTTACTGCGGTATTATCCACCCCTATTGCTGGGTAGACAACCCTTTCTACAAAAAATTTTGCCCTTGTTGCTGTAGAGGATGTCCTTGCTGCTGCAGAGGTACTAGAATAGTTCTTGGGAAATTTCCGAACTGTATCTAGCCATAGCCACCTAGAAAGGTGGACAAACTAGGCTGAACATATTGTCCAGGCTGAACGATGTAAGGTAGATTGACCATTCCTTGAGAACCATATGGAACATAAGGAGCTTGGTACTAAACCTAAGCCTCATAAGGGTGTTGATACTAGAAGTTGCTTGAACCAGATGGACCAACGCGATTTTGGACCTGTTGGTATTGGACATTGTTCGATCTAGTAGGACCAGTAGGGTTTTAGATAACACCAAAAGAAGGTTGGTTCATCCCAACAATGTGAGCTTGTGAGCTACTCACAATGGTTGTGCCTGACGTCATATCAACACTCAGATTCTGCCCCCTAAGCAGTGGCACAACTTGTCCACTTACTGGAGGGGTCGTAGAACTAATAACAACATGCCTCAAGACTGTCGGTTGAACCAGGCCGGGTGACTTGGATGGATGAGACTAGATGGTTTGGAATGGTGGACTGCACCAAGAATAAGGTAGCGAAAAAAAGCATCACTTGTTGGTAGGTCAGATTCTGAATGAACAAAGTTGTAGTAGGCATGGCGCAAGACACCCAAACAGAGTTGTGATAAAGTGATGAGGCACTAGGTGTACCTGAGATGAACTATGCTAAAGTCACATAATTAGGTGGCAAATCCTGATACACACCGATGGGAATTCTCCCCATGTATGGGGAACCTTCAAGAGGAAATTGATGTTCTTCCTCTTTGACAATGTGTGGAGTAGAAACTTCTGATTGATCTAGAGAGGTAACTGGAGCTTTGCCTTCAAGTTCCACAACTGGGAACAAACGATGACGAATGATAGAAGATGTATGAGGGGATAATTCCAAACAAACACCCGACTAATCATACAGATTGTACGGATGTTGTGGTGATATCGCAATAGGCTCGAACAAAGGATTCAAAGGATATATAACAAGTCCAAGCTGACTGTCAGTAGTCGATGAACTATCAGGAGTCTGGACTGGATTTTCTAGAGATTCCAGGCCAATATTACATCTGAAGTAGGTGGAGGATGAGATGAAAAAGGTTGAATGCTCATAACGATTCTAAGTTCAACACCTTGGTCCTTGAGTGACTTTGGTAATGCAGGAAAAGGATCCTTAGACAATCTTTCAGACGGAGGAGAGGAAGAGAAACTAGGTGAACCATATGGTTTAGCCACGATGACCTTGTCTTAGTTAATAGGAAAATAGAGATAAATTTAAAGGCTTTAAAATTTACTTTAAGGAAATGTCATGCTTTAGTCTAGAAAATACTAACAAGATGTTATAAGATTGTGGGCAACAATTTTTTACGACACATAAATAAACTGGTGCTCTTTCATGTTTTAAGAGTTGAGAAAGAAGGAAAGATGACTCTATCACTTTCTATTGGAAACGAGCTTGAAAAGACAAGTGATCGAATTATCTTTTAAGTTTAATGACTCAAAAATATCCAATGACTACTCCAGATGATCTAGGTAAAAAGGATTACCAAGCAACCGTGAACTATAGAATATCCCCCGGTGAACTAAGAAGTACGACAGGAAATCTCCCCAAATGTTGTGTTCAGTGTATCATGTTTGCAAGGCGACAGACTCGGCTCCATATGGATAAAGGATTGCAGCCTAGTGGGGTCTCCCTTTATATAGTCGACAGCACAAGGAGTAAAAGTCCATACTAGTGCTGTCTAGTGCCAAAGCTAATTATAGTTGCTAGGTTTAAAGATGTTGGAACACGTCTCTAGCCTAGACCTTCTAGATATGATCATTAGGTTTCAAATGCACCTTAGGTTAATTGATTTCTTTTTAAAGTTTATCTTGAATTATGTCTCGGTTTTTAGACCTTAGCGATGTGACTCTAAAAGTACTAAATGCAGCTAAATGAGATAAGACCCTTTCAGTTGGATGAATTGTCCACATTAGAGAGGGTAGAGAATACAATTAAATGCAAACAATCAAGCAACCAAAAGAAAAATTATTTTTCACTACTTCACTTTTTGAAAAAATCATTCCAATTCATAGTTTCCTAGTAAGTACACTCCAAACAGTCCTTTCAGAAGTAAAGAGTATTATTTTTCTTTCCAAATGCAAATGCAATCCTAGTCTTCAATGATGCTAACTATCGTAAAATATTGATGCAACAAAATAGAATTTTATACTTTTCATGAAATGACAAAATTAATTTCTCATAAAACACTCCAATGAAAAAGTTTTGAGACAATCGATTCTCAAGTAAATGAAAAACACAAAAAGAAAACCTCTTTCAAACTAATGATACAATGACTCTACCAAAAAAAAGACAGAAAATGTGACCTATGCTGGAAAAGAGACGTTTAGACAAGCAAATGAAACTTTTCAAACTTGTGTAATGGAGACCCAAAGGAATAAGAGGACTATAAATGAAATGCAAGGAGTAAATGCACCAACACCTTGACTCACTGAGTTCACAATCAGCTAAATGGATGACAACCTAGATTCCCTAGGGCCACAAACCATCCAAGGACCCAAGAAATCAAGCAAAAATAAGGCAAGTCAACAAGGAAATAAACCAAGTGTAAAGAAGCTTTCCAGTCAAGGAGAAGACAATCTACACAACTTACAAGGTAGAAATCAAGAGATCAAGACACACTAGCCAAGATCTAGGGTGAACCCTAATCTTCACTTATAGGCATCAATGCAACTACCTAACTGAAAAAAAGCACCAGAATGGGGTTGGTGTGACTGTTAGTGAAATAAGTGCATTGAGCTAGGATGCAAAGAAAAAAATAAAAAAATTTCAAAAGTTGGGACCAGACTTGTTATTGTGAGTTTCAGACCTAGAGTAGTAAACAAAGCAAAGAAGATAGAACTAAAGAGAAATGGTGAAACTAGAAAAGTTCACACAAAACCATGAAATTCGAAACAAGAAAATAGAAGGATTGGTTTCCTAGTGGAGTTTCCAATTTGTGGTGAAGTAAAATTCTAAGTGTGGACACAAACAATGCCTCTGGCCCAATAGCAGGTCTAGCCACAAACAAGACATTCTATGGAATATTTCCTTAGGTTAGAGCTAATTAGGAGGGCCTACCTCTTAGTACGTTTATCCCATTTAATGATGACCTTGCTTGCTTGCTCCAGCTATCTCCTGTTTCCTTCTTCGAACACCTAAAAATAATAAACAACAACAAACAACAACCATGATAATAGACAAATTGTATTCAACCTACTTAACAGATCAAGAATACTTAAGCCATAAACATGTGAGATGACATATTATGTAGGAAATCAATCGATAGTTGCATATATATTATATCAAGAAGATATTAAAACCATTGTCTTGACATTGTTGTTGTCCTCCAACAAATTCAGGTTCCAACACACTTCCATTAGTATTCCATGATGGCCTCAATAATGGTAGCTTTAAGGCTCTTCCCTTTAGTCTTCACACTAAACAAAATTCACACTTCTCCCTCACACACAACTAGAGAGCTACAACCATGGATAACTTTTTGATTACTCCAAACTTAATTAGCTCTAGCACACCAACAATAGCTTGTGCTTGGGAAAAATGGAGGTTTATATAGCAAGAATGGATGGGAGATGGTTCCTCTTCTCATGGGAGAAGGTCTTATCTCTTGAGGTAGTTCCATCCTTATACAAGAAAGGAGCCCAAACTGATATCCTCAATTCCATCTATCCCAAACATTTACCAGAGTTCTGTTACAAAGCTTCTAGAGCTGGAAGCTTTGGCTCCTTATTTAAAAAACTTTTGAAAAGAGGATCGGTGTGACTGGAACAAGGCCCAGTCGCTCTGGTCAGTGGTAGGGATAGTTATAATCCTTACATATCAGTGTGAGGAAAATATGGGCCATTAGTGTCAATCTTGTAAATTGGGAAAAATAGAAGATTTTTGGGAAATGATGCAAAAGGGAATTGTTGTTCTCATGCAGAGGGACACAATGGGAGTTTCTTCATGAAGGGGAAGCATGTAGGGCTCACTGTAGAGGTCCTCTAGGATCATGGAACGGGGAGTACAGGGACACTGACAAAATTCTGTGTAATAGCACTGGAGGACATCATCACCAAAGTGGTTAGCATCAACATGAAAGATTGGGAAGATAGACTAGTTGAGGCCACCTAGGCCTATAATACCACCTAGAAAACCATTATTGGATTCACACCCTATGAGCTAGTCTATGGGAAAAATTCCTTGCTGTCCATTGAATTTGAGTATAACACATTGAGGATAGTAGCCCAACTAGATCTACATCTCAGCAGTGCACAAAAAGAGAAGTTACTCAAGTTGAATGGTATAGATGAGTTCAGAATGAAGTCCCTCCTACACATAGAGGTAACTCAACTTTAGAGGAATATCTAGCACGATAAGAACATCAAGGATAAGCAATTTCAAGAAGGTGATTGGGCCTTATTATATGATTCCAGATATAAATACTTTAAGGGCAACTTAAGGATAAGATGGTTAGGGCCTTATGTTATAGAAAGATGTCATGATAATCGTTCAGTGCAGATCAAAACCATAGATGCAGAGGCCATTACTTTACTTGTTAATGGACACAGATTGAAAGTTTACAAAAGACCATTGTCAAAGCAAGATTTCATTGATGGTATCAATAAAATAGGGATGGTGGTGGAGCATGTTTTAGCTCTTGCCTCATCAATTCACTGAGAAAAGAAAAAAGAAAATAAGGACTTAGGTGAAAACCTCCATGAGGTGCCTGAGTCCCACGATTGGGCTGAAAACCTCTTGGGGCAGCCCAATGGTGTCAAAAAAAAAGAAAAAAAGAAATAAAAACGAAAAGATCTCTGGATGAAAAACTCTCTTGAGGCGCCTAGGGCAAGCAGCTAGAACGAAAACCTCTTGGGGGTAGGCTAGTTGTTTTCCAAAAAAAAATGAAAAAGAGAAAAGAAAAAAAACATGAAAATTTGTTTGCAGGTCAATAGGAGGACGATTAGAGAGAAAAGGAGAATCAAAAGGGACCTATTCCACTCACATTTTTATTTTTCCATCCATTATCTTTCATCGTCCGACCATTTCTTTCATTTCCTTCACTCATTTGCTTCAGTTTACAAGGGGGCTATGTTTTCTACAGGATCCCTTGAAAACCTATCAGATGATCATG
The DNA here is from genome assembly GCA_031772625.1 of Pinus tabuliformis. Classification (NCBI taxonomy): domain Eukaryota; kingdom Viridiplantae; phylum Streptophyta; class Pinopsida; order Pinales; family Pinaceae; genus Pinus; species Pinus tabuliformis. Next base: position 1,334,037,493 of record CM062817.1, on the reverse strand, counting down.
TAGGAATTACAGTGCCTTGAGAATCCAACAAGAAGTTATCCTAGGGCGATAAAATGACCTTCCACGTCAAAAAAATAACATCCCTACATCACAACTTCATTACCATACCTCTCTCCACCTTGATCACCCCTGCATTCATCATTAAAAAAATTAGTTTTCAAAAAAAAAATCAGAGTCTTCAAGAGAAAACATAGAGGAAAATGAATCAGAGAGTAGAATGGAACAAAACCTGAGTGTATATCTCATTATTCACACTCCTAGACATCCTCTCTATCCATGTCATCATCCTCAAAATCCTAGCATAGGAAAAATGATTAAAAATTCTGAGGGAAAAGCAACTATAGGACATCCCGTAGGAAATCCTGTAGTAGCCTATCCCACAGAATAAAAATCATGAGCTGCAGCAAGCTTCCAGCATGAAGATCCAAGGGCAGAATAAGGTCCAGAGTAGCAGCAACACCATCATCTTCAACACCAGGTACCTGCACATTAAGGGAATCATCAAAGGACAATAAAAAAAAGGAAGGAAAAATAACATGCAACCAACACATAGCAAGCTCCTCATGTCTTCAACAAATTGCAGCAAGGTATTAGCAACACAGGTAAGTATCTCACTTCACTCTCTCATTGTCATTATGCAGTCAAATTATGTAAAGGTTGTGAGTGAGTTGGTTTATAAGCGAAAGGTGGCCAGTTAACTTGACCACCTTCGTTCAGTCAACAAAGACAAAACAATTGATCCTCCTACACATGGAAATAGTCAAGTCAAGAAAGAGAGGAGAAGGGAAAAATAATTTAAGCTACGATGCATGAAGTGGGAGTTGATTACAAGGAGAGAGGAATGATGAGGTGGTAGTGGGGACCAATGGTCCAAAAATAGAAAATGTACCTTGGCTGCTAGCACACCACCTCACTCAACTCGACCATAAGACGAAATAATCATTGATCCCCATGCACTCATGCATTCATCTTCTAGAGGCTCACTCTAGAAAAGTCACTCTCATACCCAAACAACCTATAGAAGATAAAAATTCCATCTTTCTCTTGCACTGGACTTCCTATAGGATTACATGGGAAATCCTACAGAATCACATAGGAATCCTATAGGATACAGTCAGATAGTCAACAGGATTGGCCGAGAGAAATTTCAGAAGGGGAAACACAAGGGTTGGCTACAAAAAACACGTTTTTTTTTCCGAGGAAAAAAGCACAACTTTTTATTAATACTGTAAAAAGTTTTTGTACATATTGTTCAAAAGCCATGAAGTGGCTCAATAAGAACACATTCTGCTCAACCCATAGGGAGCTATTCTGCTGATATATGTAAAAACTGATGGAGTCTTCCTCCCGTGCTACAAAAAACACGTTGAATAGGTGGGATCTATAATTAATTCCCTTTTTCCAAGTGAATTGAATAGAAAAGTCTCCTAGTTTGATTGAAATTTTCAGCTATGTAAGGGAATTGTCTCCACAATTATTTCAGTCCCATTTAATTCTGCATTAAAATTTGTATCAACAATCTCTGCTCCTCAAAATTAACCATCCAAAATGACATGGGGGTTTAATAGAAGGGAGCCCATTAACACTGTGAGAATCCACCAACACCCTCCTATGTTAGAAATCTTCATGAAGTATAATTGGATGGGTATTTTGAGAAATTAAGGGGGTATGATGATGATGTGGCCTGAGAGTTTGCTTTCTCCCTCATTCCACTGACCAGAGCCCATTCCATTGTTGTGGTGAGAGTCCTCTCCATAGAGCTCACCCTTGAACTCATAAGCAGAATTACCACACTTCCCCTAGGAGTGCCTTGGAGAAAGGAAGATGAGGGAGATAGCCAAACTGCCAAGAAGAAATTATTTTTAGAGGGAGAAGATCCCATTGAGGACAATAATGGATTAAGGAGAACATGCCTACCATACCCCTAGAATGAGGTAAGCTACCACCTTATAAAATACATATAATGTGAAGATAGCTATAGTGTGGTTTATGGTTATCACTTTAGGCTCCTTGAAGATTTCATATTTGGAGCAGAAACACCTCCACACCATAGGATCAACATACCATACTTCCTTATGAAATCATTGATAGATACAAGGATAAAGGTGCAGGAGTGGAATGCCCAACAGTTACCCACCATGGGTTAATTAGAATCATCATAGATGATGCCCTCCAAAACCTCAGAATTCCTATCCAATGGGATATTTTTAGAGACATGCAAACAGATGAGGATATCAAAGCCTCACATATGATATTAGCCCTACTATTAGTGAAAAGGATGAAGAAGAGACATAAACATATTGAGAAGAAGCAGAGAGGGATGAAGAGGAGATAGATGAGGATGAAGAGGAATAGAAAGAGAAAGAAGGTGATGAAGAAACAGAGGAAGATGTCAAGGAGGAAACTGATAAAGAAGACGAGGATCTAGAAGGAGAAGAAGAGGGGGAAAACATTGGTGAAAAGGGAAATGGAAAAGAGGAGGAAAAAGACAAGGAGGAGTCACCTAGGGTGTCTCCAGAACCCACTAAGAGAGAGGTAGCAAATTCCCTCACTTCCCTTAGCACCCCTATCAAACAAAAAGGAAAAAGACAAAGGAAAACCCCCTTATACTTTAGAACAAGGAAAAGTACAAGGACAAGGTAGGGAAAACCTCAAACTCCAACCATGGTTCCCATTGTTATTGAGGACTCACCTAAACAGCAAGAGAAGATGGCTCCTCCTATAAAAACTCAAGAAGAAGGATCCTCAACACAAACCTCCCTTAAGTCTCCTATCACCTATTGTGAGAAGGCTTGTAACCAGGTCTACTTCGTCCAAAGGAAAAGGCATCGTATAGGATACATAGCAGGACCTATGGGAAGTAGAGGAAGTCCTATAGGAAACTCTACTAAACCTATAGGAAACTTAAAAATTGGATGAGGAAAGAAGTAAGTAGCCAGAAAAAAAGAGAGAGGACCCAGAGCTAAAGGAACCTAGTTCTCAACCTAACCTTGACTCCTACTACAGATTTATTGAGGGGGGCAGTTTCATTCCAAATTTTTTTTCCATTCCATTATTCTTTGAGCTTGATAAAGGGAGATCCAGAACTCATAGATGGATGCAAATTTCCAAGTCCAAGGGAGTGAAGGACATTGGTCACATGGAGGAGAAGCTCAAAGATATGGGAAAAGAACTAAGTAGCTTGAGAGACAGAGAGGCCATCATGAAAAATCAGTTAGAGGTAGAAAATGCATGGTTGAAAGGATAGCTGCAAGAAAGAGAGAATCAATTGGCATCCATGGTGAGTCTCTCCTTGGAAGTAATCCAACGCAAGATTCCAGCTATGTCCTATGCACTATACCTTAAGGAACAGTGGCTACAGTTCCAAATCAAGACCCTAGCACAAAGAGGCACTATGCCATTCTAGGATTATAGACAGTTCATTGATATTTGTTATCAAAGCACATTGGAAGATAGGGCCAAGATGTTTGAGTTTTATTTTCATAACATGGCCTTGACATACATGAATGTATGGGACCCTAATGTGAAGCTAGGGGATTTGTAGTTGATTGCTTTGGCATCATGTATGAACCATGACGAAGCAAGGGATGCAGAAACTAAGAAGATATTGGCAAGAGAACAAACAAAGCCTCTTATGATCAGAGTTGAGTAGTCCAATCCAATGGCACTCATTAGTGCAAATAATTTAATTGCAAATGATCCTCAACTTGCACCTAGGTATATTGCTACCCAAGAGCAAGAAATTACACATTTTGAGGACATGTTCATATTATTAGGGGATGACAACATGAAAGATTGTGTAAGGAGATGGAATACATTTCCATACAATTTTAAGGTCAAGGAGTACCACTCTCCTCAAAGGATGATAGAAGCACTGAACAGGACACCCATGTACAAGCAATCCATCCAAAGGCTCAAGGTCAATTGGATTGGCCTAAGACTCAAACCCCCACTACTCCTAGGGATGTTATAAGGAAGGAAGGAAGAGGAAGAAAGAAAGCAGTGGGAGGAGGTAGAAAAGAAGGTAGGATTCTATGCACAAGAAGAGGAAACCGCAACGGAGGCATGGGATGTCAGGGAGGCCACTAGAGCTATGAAATACATGGATATTGATTGAGTTGCTCAGAGGATGAGTAACACTTATAGTAGGGGGGTGATGATGAGCCTCATCATTGGGTAATTATATGGGCCTTAATTGACCTCCTAGCTTAGTCAAATCAACTCTTCTCACAACTTATTACATGTTTTTTATTATATTTTGTTTAATGGGATGAGTTAAAGTGAGATATTATGCATAGTGAACTAATATGCATTGAATGCAAGTTTGGAAGAGAAAATCAAGGAATTTTGGCAAGACTAAGGTTTGAAACTCAAATGGGACAAGGGGAGAGAGATTGTAGGAGGTAAATCCTACTGATTTACTCCTCCCCCATTCAAATGTTCCTCCATTAATTACACCAGCTCGAAGTGAAAGTAGCCAAGTCATGAAGATCAAAAGGTAGTTGGGCAAGTGATAGATAAAGAATTAGTTCATCTCAAGTTTGGGAGCCGAGCCTCCCTAGATTTAAGGAAGTCGTTGGAGAATTCAGTACTATAAGTAGAGAGACGTAGAGCCTCATTAGGATTTGAATTTTTGTTGTAAAAAGACTAGTTATTTTCGAGTTCCAATCTTGTGGAAGACAATGATGTAATTTTCTGTTTTGATAATGAAAATGAGCTTTTTCTTGGTCCAGCACTCAGTTAACTTAGAGGGCCAAATCTCTTGAGTTAGCACCCAAACCTAGCAGCAAAGGCTCTTCTTCTTGTATCTGTATGCTTGGATTAGTTTCATAGATTCATGGTTAAAATGTTTCTAGAAGTATTTAGTTGCAAGTACTATGGATTTGATTAGTTGTTTATTAGTTTTCTTCCATTCGGGCTCTACCTTAGTAGGAGCTTAGAAGGGATAAAAGGAGCACCAAAAAGATATTAGTAGGTGTCTTGGCCTCACCTCTTCCCTCAGGGATCATGATTTGAGGAAAAGAACCTTATGCAGCCCCAAAAAGACATATTTCCATTTTCTCATAAGATTTACAGTTTAATGTACTTGGACCAACATTTGATCATTTTTGAAAGTGTAGGATTTAATTGCCATCTCTTCCATCTTTATTCTTATAGTAGATCTCATCCATGATTCCATTTTATTCAACAATTTTCCTCATGCATGAAGTAGACAACTAGTTCATTAAATTATTCTTTTCTAACTTGTTAGAATTCTTCTTTCTTAAATGAATTTTTGCAGTTATAAATGTTTGATGCAGAGCAAGTGCTTCAGAAATATAAAGGTATCTCATAGCAGGCAACGACCTTCTATTGGAAATAATACTGAGAGGGGGGGGGGTGAATCAGTATTATCAAATCAATAAAACTTTTTCATTTCCATACTTAGATACATATATGCTACTTCAATTAATGGAACCCGCGTGTATACACAACTGTGTCTAATGAAACTAGTGTATATCCAGAATACTTATGATTCAGTTAATCCATTAAATTTTGATCTTTAGTTAGTGCATCAAAACTTCATTAACCATATGTACAGTAAGCAAGTGCAGTAAAACAGAACAGATCATCACACACAAGAAGCACACATGAACACCATGATATAAGGTGGAAACCCAATGTGGGCGAAAACCACCTGCTACAAGTCGTCTCTATCTTCCTTTAGTAAGAAACTTCATTTTACAATAGTTCTGTACTGGTGCAGTCTTATACCAGTACGCAGGCTTCTACCTGCAGAAGGCTACAACCTTATCTCATTCTCCAAACTCCCTTGGAAGGGAGCTACAACCGCCTTAGCTCTTGTACTCGCCGATCCATTTACTAGTACGTAGGTGCCGCCCTACTGAAATGCTCCAATCTTTACTCATTTTCCAGCTATTGCTGGAAGGGAGATACCACCCCCTTAGCTCTTGTACTAGCTGATGTAATAGTAAGTAGGTGCCGACCTACAAAAGGCTACAACCTTCTCTTTCTTCCTCCAGGTACCACGTTTCATACATTTTCAGACTGGGTACTCCTGAAGCACAACACAATAATCTAAAGGCCACGTTTCATCCAATTTTCATACTGGACCCATCAATATCATTGAAGCACAAAATCAATCAATACTAGCATCATCAAACACTGAATAATTGAAACACTGAAAACCCTATCAACAACACAGTCACCAGAACACAGGGCAGACAACAGAACTCTGCAATAACAATCAGACCCAATTGCAACTTCAAATATCATACTTCATAATGTATATGCTACTATGATGAACCAAACCCGCGTACATACGCTCTTTCATTAAAGCCAAGCTGCGTACAGATCTACAAATATTTTCTCATAACTTTGCAGATGTTCCAGACATTAGCCATACCCATAACATGTACAAAACATTACATGTGTTAGTATACAGATATAGAATAAACAAGATCAAACCATATAGAGATGATTCATTCCAAGCCATTAGATCCCGATCTATCCTTAGATCTTGTTCTCCATCCACCGTTGAGATTCCTCCTTAGCTTAGATCAAGCAATGCATCATAAACCCATAACCTGCATACTGGATCTCATACTTCATTAGATATTCAAGACTTTTTCCATCACTTTGCCTAATGATCTTCTTCTCCTTTTATAGTGTTAGTCTTTTCTCAATACCATGATCCAAAACCATAACAAACCAATACCATGGACCCAATACTTGATATCAACACTCTTAATGAGATACCATGGTCCAAAACCATAGTTTCAAGTACCAAGGACTAAATACCACAGACCAAAAATAAGCTCTCCCACATGTACACACCTTTCCGTGCATGAATGTGTGTGCATACGCATACGCGACTTTAGAACATCTAACCTACGTGTATACGCAGCTTTACATTAGTGAACCTGCATATATATTTTTTCTCTCTTCATTCTTGTAGTCTGATCATCAATTCCCTGCTACTGACCTGCTGCACTATGATCTGTCATCTGTGTGATTTTCCATCAAGGACAACACTTGTCTCATAATGCCACCAATCTCCCCCTTTGGACTTGATGGCAAAGCTAACTTGTCATACTGAGAACTATCATCTGATTCCTTTGAGCTGTCTGGCATCCCATGCATTCAGTCACATCTGATATCTCTTCTGTAGATTCATCTAGTTATAAATAAGTGAGATGTTCTTCTATGGGTGGGTTGCCATCAAGTACAACACATGCATCGTAATGCCAAAAATCTTCCACTTTGGACTTGATGGCAACAACACCAAATCAAAATCCTCCTTTGACATCAAGGGCAAAGGGCAGACCAAGATATTCTCTTTCCTTGATAAACATTCTATTGTCCATACTCCCCCTGAGTACCTGTTGAAATCTCTGAATTTTCTCCCCCATTGTATATGCCAAGGTGTACCAATCTATCCATGCTCCCTCTGAGTACATGGTGAAAGCTCTGCTCTTGCTGAAGTGTGTTGTTCATGCTCCCCCTGACTGTAAGCAAGGTCTGCAAAAAGATGTTCTACAAGAAAGAACATGACTCTATACATCATAAGTGACCTTCCTAGCACCGAAGACTCATACATACATCCATCTCCCAACCAAGTGGGGATATACCAATATTGACTCATCCACCCAACCAAGTGGGGATACATCAAAAGTTTACACATGATAAAACAAGAATATTACATCATCCATCCCAGGCATAGTGGGGAAACCGACATAGGCCATTACATGACCTTGATAAGAAAAGATATACATGACATAGAGACGAAATATTTAAAAACAATTCTATGAGATTCATCAGCAACATCTGTTAATCATCATTCAGATCAACAACCATGTTCTCCTTCTGCACCTGTTCCACCTAAAATCAAACCAGCATATACATGATTGTATCCACAGAAATAGGCGTATATACATAGATGTTCTTCATAAAACTCACGTACAACCACTTCCAGATTAGCAACCTGTAAAGGTATGTCTGCATATAGATATCAACTCATCCTTTTGAACATCATCATAAAATCATATGTGTAAAATACCATAGTCATCTCATCATCAAGATCTACATGACCATCCATGTAACATCACATGGGAATATCCCCTATATGATAATAATCAATCAACATATGTGAGTATCAACCTATCATCATATGGGTAAGAACTCATCATCATCATATCTCCAACAATGCAACTCCATGTATCCAGCATATAGCACTATGTATCTAAAGCTCAAGACAATACTTCTTGATATCATCAACAGCAACAATCCTCATCCACATGAGCGCCAAGAATTATAGGAAACCTGCATCATAACTGTATTTTATGCATATGATGACAGTAGGATATGAGTAACTCATCAAGTAAAGAAGATGTGTTATTCAAGCTTTGTAGTTCTCCTTATCCTTATGAAGATCACCATGTAAACACCATATATGCATCATCAGAGAATCAACCACAAATCTGATCTGAACATCAACTATGTAACCCCAAGAATCATATGAGATTTTTCATGGATAACTCATAACCATATCATAGCACGATATATCATTTAGCCATATAAGCATCATCACCAAGGACTACTAACCATAATGCCAACAATGCATTATTCAAAACATAAACTCCCCCTGAACCTGTGCCATCTGTTTACTGTCAGATCTGATCATGCATATATCAACAAGAAGTATCATGACATCATCATCATCAAGTTAGGATAAAAAATACGTCTGATTATCAAGACATTTCCACACATCATTAGCAGATTGTAACCATTATCAAATAGAGCAAATAATGGATTGAATCATATTAGACCCTCTTTCTGAGCCTGTCCCTTATGCTTTTCCTCAGACTGACATATACATGGCTTTGCAATGTCTAACTCACGTATATATGCAACTTCCCTTTATGAAACTTGCATATGAGATTTAGGACACTGAAGTTTTACACTTTCAACTCCCCCTAAGTTTGTTATGTCTGTATATGGTGCTGTGCCACATCTTCCTGACTGTACTTCCTTCTTCTTCCATATCTTCAAGTCTGATGATGTTTTCTCCTTTTGGTGTGGTGCCCATACCTTGTTCCTGCATTCCTTTGATATATGTCCAAGCTTGTTGCATGCATAACATCTTACATGTTTCATATTCCTTCTGTAGCAATCAATAGCTTTGTGACCAAACATATTGCAAGAAAAACAATATCCCTTAAAGTACCTGGACCGCGATGATCTTTCTGTGTGATGGTCTTGAACCATTCTTCTTCTGCATCTGGCTGCAACATGTCCAAGATTATGACATACATTACATTCTACATTATTCATCAGAGGAGTAAAAGAATTTCTTTGAAGAATTTATTTCCTTGGCTGTTGATGGGGTTGACCTTCCATCTCCTTGTTGAGCATTTTAGATTTTTCATTAGAGTTCCTTGTCTTATTTTTTGAACTAGATTCACCTTCAATAGATTCATGAAAACCAAGACCAGTTTTGATAGTAGGAGACCTTTGACTACTAAGAATATCATCCAAAATCTTAGTACTATCTTGAAATCGTAAGAGCTTATCCTTCTCTTATAATTTATCATTTAGAATATTTACCTCAACCTAATGTTGCTTTTCCCTTTCACGATGCTGCTTCTTCATGTTTTCTTCAACTTTTCTTCCTTCTTCCAATTGATGTCTTAGTTCAAGAACTTCGTTTTCTTGTTTTTCAAGAGCTTGGAGTAGTTCTTTATTCTGCTTCTTTGATTCTTCAAGATATTCCTTTAAAGAGAGGATCGTAGCTTCAAGCCTTTCATAGTAACTGGATCTATCTCTGAGTTTCTTGATTGTTGTGCTTCTTTCATTTACTTCATTTCTTAATGATGTCACTTCATCCTGCAACTTTTGACATTTTTCCTTGAATAACTTCCTTACCTTGTTTCCTTCCTCTAGTTGAGCTTTTAGTGTGGTAGATTCTTCTTTGAACGCACATTCCCTTTTGTTCAATAGATCTTGTTGATCTCTAATTTTGTCTGTGAGCCTTTTAAATTCTACCTCTATTTGATATCTTTCTTTCTCACCCATAAGAGCACATTCAGTTGTTTCACTATCACTTTCATCATCTTCAAATGGATAGATAACATTATCACCAGAGGATAATAAATTCATACCTGATAGTTCTTGTTCATCTTCATTCTGAAGTGATTCTGAATCTGAAGTGCTTCTTCCACATATTCCCCAATCGATTCTTCCACTGTCATAGTCTTTCTGAGATGTCTTCTTCTTCTTAGGTGCTTTCATCTTCAGCTTCTTTCCCATTATTCTATGTATCTCCTTTAAGCGATCAAGCTTCTACCAAAGGACCTGCTCTGATACCAATTGTTGGAAATAATACTGAGAGGGGGGGGGGGTGAATCAGTATTATCAAATCAATAAAAAAATTTCATTTCCATACTTAGATACATATACGCTACTTCAGTTAATGGAACTCGCGTGTATATGCAACTGTGTCTAATGAAACTAGCGTATATCCAGAATACTTATGATTCAGTTAATCCATTAAATGTTGATCTTTAGTTAGTGCATCAAAACTTCATTAACCATATGTACAATAAGCAGGTGTAGTAAAACAGAACAGATCATCACACATAAGAAGCACACATGAACACCATGATATAAGGTGGAAACCCAATGTGGGTGAAAACCACCTGCTGCAAGTCATCTCTATCTTCTTTTAATAAGAAACTTCATTTTACAATAGTTCTGTACTGGTGCAGTCTTATCCCAGTATGCAGGCTTCTAACTACAGAAGGCTACAACCTTCTCTCATTCTCCAGGCTCTCTTGAAAGGGAGCTACAACCCCCTTAGCTCTTGTACTAGCCGATCCATTTACTAGTACGTAGGTGCCAGCCTACTGAAATGCTCCAATCTTTACTCGTTTTCCAGCTACTATTGGAAGGGAGCTACCACCCCCTTAGCTCTTGTACTAGCTGATGTACTAGTACATAGGTGCCAACCTACAGAATGCTACAACCTTCTATTTCTTCCTCCAGGTACCACATTTCATACTTTTTCAGACTGGATACTCCTGAAGCACAACACAATAATCTGAAGGCCACATTTCATCCAATTTTCATACTAGACCCATAAATATCATTGAAGCACAAAATCAATCAGTACTAGCATCATCAAACTCTGAATCACTGAAACATTAAAACCCTGTCAACAACACAGTCACCAGAACACAGAGCAGACAAAAGAACTCTGCAATGACAATCAAACCCAATTGCAACTTCAAATATCATAATTCATAATGTATACGCTACTATGACGAACCAAACCCACGTACATATGCCCTTTCACTAAAGCCAACCCGCGTATAGATCTACAAATATTTTCTCATAACTTTGCAAATGTTCCACACATTAGTCATACCCATAACATGTAGAGAACATTACATGCCTCAGTATACAAATCTAGAATAAACAAGATCAAACCGTATAGAGATGATTCATTCCAAGCCATTAGATCCTGATCTATCCTTAGATCTTGTTCTCCATCCACCATTGAGATTCCTCCTTAGCTTAGATCAAGCAATGCATCATAAACCCATAACCTACATACTAGATCTCATACTTCATCAGATATTCAAGACTTTTTCCATCACTTTTCCTAATGATCTTCTTCTCTTTTTATAGTCTTAGGCTTTTCTCAATACCATGATTCAAAACCATAACAAACCAATACCATGGACCCAATACTTGAGATCAACACTCTTGACGAGATACCATGGTCCAAAACCATAGGTTCAAGTACTAAGGACTAAATACCACAGACCAAAAATAAGTTCTCGCACATGTACGAGCCTTTCCATGCATGAATGTGTGTGCATACACATACGCGACTTTGGAACGTCTAATCCACGTGTATACGCGGCTTTGCATTAGTGAACCTGCGTATATACTTTTTCTCTCTTCATTCTTGTAGTCTGATCATCAATTACCTGCTACTGACCTGCTGCACTATGATCTGTCATCTGTGTGATTTTCCATCAAGGACAACACTTGTCTCATAATGCCAATAATCTCCCCCTTTGGACATGATGGCAAAGCTAACTTGTCATACTGAGAACTCTCATCTGATTCCTTTGAGCTGTCCGGCATCCCATGCATTCAGTCACTTCTGATATCTCTTCTGTAGATTCATCTAGTTATAAATAAGTGAGATGTTCTTCTATGGGTGGGTTGCCATCAAGTACAACACATGCATCATAATTCCAACACCTTCCAACTTCATCCACCCATAATCATTCCTTTCTTTCACCAAGATCTTCATCAATCTCATCATTTTACATAAAAATTCCCTGAAGCATGTTCAGAAAATCAAATCATCTCCTAACCTTGGTTTTGAGTTTTGAGTGATCCTAGGCATTTTCTCACTCCATTCCACCCATCCACCACCTTACCTAAGCCTTCTGTCACCTCCATCAACCTTGTTTTTCTCTCGGTTGTATCCTATAGAAATATAGGGAATCCTGTAGGTTTCTAGTACATCCTGTAGGTTTCGTGTAGTGGCCTGTTTTGAGGCCGAATTGAGGGATAACTTCTAGGAAGCCACACTAGATTACTCAAGGGTATCCCAAACCTCCCAACCATCCACCAGCATCACTAATCCACTTGCCACATTACCAAAAGAGAATAGGGTTTATACTTGATTTTCTAGAAAAAGAATAAAAAGAACAAAATAGATTTATTTCAGCCATTTACATGCATAGTAGTGATGTTTTATGTCTTGAATTTCCATGCTTTATATAGTAGCATTTCATACATGTTGGCTTGGAATTCTTGTAAAGCATAGTTTCTCAACAATTAGTTAGAGAATGGTGTGTTTTTAGCATAGGATTTCAGTCATTTTCCTTATTTCGAGTAGACAAGATTTCTCCTAGAGTATATTTCTCTTTCTTTCATCAGCAATCAAGCTTCTTATGAATCCATAGAAGTATGGCTTGAAAACCCTAGTGGTATATCGCCAACTAAAAAATGAGAAAAGGCAGAATCATCACTTTTACTTGTGTATACAACACTGTCACCTCCAATTTTGTACGAACCCTGGATTGATAAAGTAAAGATGGTAGCTCCAGGAGTTGCAGCATTCTTGCTACAATACTGGTGCTCATTAAACTTTTGACCATGATTTTGTTCCATCATTCTGTCACCTTTGATATAACCTATAGATTCATCTAGTTACCATATAATTGTTCAGTTACAAGTGAGTTGCCATCAAGGACAACAAATGCATCATAATGTGAGCAAGTTAATCTAAAAAATGGAGAATAATAAAATAATATTAACGAAATTCAGATCTAACCGCTTGGAATAATTTATTACATTTTTTGGAGAGGGAAAAGGTATTTAAAATGGTTAAATACCTTTATTTAGAAAATAATTGACAAATAAAATGATTTATTAATTATTTCGCTAGAATTAAGAAAGGTGTGAAATCAAAATAATTATTAAATAATAATTTAATAATTATTCCTAGAGAAAATTAAATAAATAATGATTTATCTATTTATTCTCATGGGTTTTCTTATTTAAATCAGAAAATAATTTAATAAAAAGGGTTTACTAAATTATTTTCCACAATGAAAGTTATTTTATTATGGTAAAATTAAATCTACATGGTGTATTTTGATCCACCTAGTTAGAAATGTCTAGGTGATCATTTTTTGGGGATAATACATACCTATAGTAAAATAGATGACTTGGCACAATCCCTTGCTACCATGTCAAGGCTGGAAGTCTTCCAGGTGTACCCATACCAAAGGAAATATCTACTATCTAATTTAGGAATTGTGGATCCCTCTTATGATCATTTGATTTTCTTTGACATTGACAAAGCAGCACACGCCCCCTTCATTCCTAAGTTTCCTTTCAAATACCAATATCAATAAATGATCAGGTGATCATGTTCTAAGTGAACAAAATGCTCAAAATTGGAACTCCTCAAAAATAGTTGAAACTAGAATGATCGGATAGATCTCGTCATCCTGATTCCAGTGACACAAATGGTTCAAAAAAATAGCACTGTATGGAGGAGTTATCGCATTTTAAAAATGCCCAGTAAACTGCAAAATTTTTAATTTTGGAAAAATTAAAAAAAGAATATTTTGAGGAATATTCCTTGGAAAATTTTAAGGAATATTCCTTGGAATATTCCCTAGAATATCCTCTAGAATATTTGCTAGAATATTTAGTTTGGTTGGACCAATCAGAGATTGACACGTGGCAAGCCGGGAGGCTGCTACGTGGCCCTGAATTGGCATCGTAAAAATTTTATGGGGTCAACTGGGATCGAACCCGTGACCTCCCGCGGGCAAACCTACAGTCTTGACCGTCCGTGCTATGCATTAGTTCTTAACAGACTATGCACGTGGGTAATATTTATTATGTAACAGTTTTTGGTTTGGGGGTAACTGCTAGCGGTCCCGGAGAGTGGTCACATGCCGATAAAACCGCAGTGGAAACAGTCAACCGCCCATTAAACGTTAACAAACCTTACCGGTTCAGATTAACCGCTCACATGCACATGGTTTAAGCCAATGGTTACGGATAGCTAGACGGTGGTTAGCCTAGCAGAATTCCAAACTTAGCACCAATTTCCAAAATTAATGCCAGTTAACTCCAGTTTCCCGATTTGGTGGAGTTTCCTTAGGCCAAGTTGGACAAAACTTCAGTTTGTCATAAATTTCACTAGGGAGAACCTTTTTGAGCGAAATGTTTTTTGATTTCGAGTATTCTGAGCATTTTGGAGCCAATGGTATAGGTTGTAGAGCCAACAGAACTGATCTTCAGGTATTTTTTCAGCAGAGAATCTTAAAGAGCCATAAGGGCGTAGGGAGTGTTGGAGCTATATTGGACTATGGTTAACCATTGTAGGTGAAACAAAAGCCATTCTTTACTGTTCTCTATGTTCTAAACTCATTTCCAAAACTTATTTTTCCTGTTTAGGCTTTCTTATCACTGTATAACCAATTTTAGCATCTATCAAGAGCAAGGACATGCCCATTTAGGGGGCCTTGGACCCAGTAGATGTACCCCATGAGGGGTGAACTGCCTCATCAACTACCATGCTATATTATGTGATTTTATCTTGCTATGTTTTCCAGATTTAATATGCTAAACAGTAAAATGAAATAATACTCCTTCACACATAAGACTCAGAAATTTGCCAAAAACACTTTGTTTCAATTGCAAGACATGAGTAATAGTTTGCACATATGATTTAATGGAAATGAATACCTTGAACAAAAAATACAAGTAGTTTCATTTTTAGATCAGATGGTATCAGAGCTCAAGTTTTGAGTATTAGTTTTATGCAAAGATATATTTGACTGTTTTGCAAGTTTTAATGCTTACTAGGCTTAAACTTCAAGGAGGGAAAGGACAATTGGTTAGAGCACAAGATAATCCTCAACCAAGGAGGGCCAGGGTGCCAGCATATCCACCTTCTAATTCACCCACAATAGTGTCAGAAGAAGTTTCAAGTATGTCTGAAAGGGAAGGAGAAGTTCCTTAAGACATGGATCCAAAAGAAGAAGAATGGGTATTCAGAAAAGATTTTTTGGACATCACTGAGATGGTAAGAATATATACCAGGAAAGGAATGATAGGTTGGTTAGAGAAGGGTGTAAACATCAGAAAGAAGGAGAGGGCTCTTTAGGAGGAAAGAAAGGTGATGGTAATTCAAAGAAAGGACATGGAGGAAATGGTGATCCACCATCCCCATCGTCATCCTCTTCCTCTACATTTTCATCCTCTACCTCGATAAATCAAAATCATAAGCTTAAATATTCTAGGAAAAGTCCATTTTTAAAGCTATATGTTAAATTTAAATTACCCATGTTTAATGGTGAAGTCAATTCAAAGAAACTTGACAACTGGATAAGACAGTTGGAAGTTTATTTAAGGATATAGAACTTATAGGATGACAACACCAAGATTCAATTAGCCTCTTTAAGAATGGATGGAGCAGCATTGATATGGTGGGAAGCCAAGACCAAGGATGAAATTAAGAAACATGGTAAGATTACTTTAACATGGGCTGAATTTATTTCCACAATCAAGAAGCAAATTTATCCTCTTGCACATTTACAAAAGGCTATAATGAACTTGCAAAACATTAGACAGCTAAAGGGACAAAATGTTCAAGACTACACCCAAGATTTTAGGAGAAGAGCACTCTTATTAGGGTTAGACTTACAAATTCAAGATACTTTGCTGAAATATAGAGGTGGTTTGCACAACTACCTTAAACATACTATCCTTATGATCAATCCTACTAGTCTAGACGAAGTTTGTATACAAGCTACACATTTAGAGGCTACAAGGAAAAACACTTTTGATGAGGGTAGAAACAAGCCTTTTAATGGGAAAAACAAAGAGAAAACCTTTAAGAGAAACGGAAAAAAGAATGCATCTCTCAAAAAGGAGGGTGAGAAAGTGATATGTAAACACTGTTCAAGAGAAGCCCATGAAGAGAAAAATTGTTGGAAACTTTATCCTAAAAAAAGAAACCAGTTTAACAAAAACAAAGTAAAGAAGAAAACTACAACTACTACAACTACACCTCAAGATTTAGGTGATGATTCAGGGGATGAAATCAAAATTGTAGCCATGGGTTTGAAAAGTATGAAGGGAAAGGAAACTGAAACTAAAGCAAGCACTAGTACTTCAAACTGTCATGTACAAGCTCCTAATGAGGAAGATATGCAAGGATGCAAACTTACAAGTCTCAAGAAAGTGCATATTGCGCTTTGCAATTACTGCACACTTTATCGACACAGTTGAACTTTATGTAGTACCGCTTGATATATCAGGAATTGTTTTGGGAATTCCTTAATTATTTGACAGGAAAGCAATCTTCCATCGCCATGAAAATAAACATCATCTTTCAAAGATGGCAAGGAATACATTGTTAGAGCACATCACAAGAAGGAAAATATAGCGATGGTAAATGCAGGACAGGTAAAAAGGCTAGTTAATTCAAGTAAGAGTTTTGTACTTCTTATGATCAAGCCTAAGGTTGATGTGAATCATGAGTCATTTGAAAATTGTGATTCCAATCTTAAATCAAATTTATATGATGTAGTTGATGCACATCATGAGATGTTTCAAGAACCAACAAGTTTGCCCCCTAAAAGGGAGATTCAACATGAAATCCATTTACATCCAAATTGTCCTCTTCCTAACATAGGCATGTACCACATGTCTATCATGGAGAATGTTGAAGTAAAGAACCAAATTAAAGACTTGTTGGACAAAGGGTTTAGAAGACCAAGCACTTCGCCATGTGGGTCACCAATAATGTTGATTCCAAAGAAAGATGGAACTTGGCGCATGTGTGTGGACTTCAGGGCATTGAACAAAATAAAAGTAAAGAATCGTTACCCATTCCCAAGGATAGATGATTTGTTATATCAGATGAAAGATGCTAAATATTTCACTAAGTTAGACTTACGTAGTGGTTATCATCAAGTTAGAATTGAAGAAAGTGACATTTGGAAGACATCTTTTAAAACCAAACAAGGACTCTTTGAGTGGCTTGTTATGCCGTTTGGTTTATGAAATGCACATGAAACTTCATGCTAGTAATGGATGATGTCTTACATACTTTTCTTAATGATTTCATTATTGTCTACTTAGACGAAATCTTAATTTTCAGTGAAACTAGAGAAGAGCATGTCATGAATGTTAAGAAAGTACTTGATATTTTGAAGAAAAATCAGTTATTTCTTAAAATGTCAAAGTGTGAATTTGGAAAGACTTCTTTGGTTTTTTTGGGACACATAGTAGGAGGAGGTGCTTTGAGAATTTATCCTTCTAAGGTAGTGTTAACACTCAGGTTGTCCTTAAGCTCCAGAAAGGATACGGTCGAGGTAACCACAAACCAACTTTGGACTGTAGGTTCTAGCCCACCTGCAGTCAGAGAAGGCTCTCTCTTTATGGTTTAGCTTTGTTGAGGGGGATTTTAGGCTAGTTATTGAGTTCAGGTTTTTTTTGGTGTTTTGGTGGGAAGATTGATGTTTTCAGGTAAAGAGGCAGGTATAGTGTGAGAGTTTCAAACCATTGGGCATGGAGTCAAAGAGTAGGACTGCTGGTGCGTTTTCTCGGTCACAAGAGGAATAAGGAGCAAGGTAGCTGCACATAGAGCAATGATTCAGGTTAATAGGATGGAAAGAATGCTAAGGGATGAGAGGCAATTAAGAATCTCTCAATCAGCTTAACAGAGAGGCGAATGAACTATATCTAAGAGCAGTAAAGAATCCCTAGATAATTGTCAAACACACGTGAATTAGGGTAAATATGAGCCACAAGGAATTCATATTCATGTCCAATTCAGTTTCAGATGAAAAAAAAACATAAAGAAACAATAGAAATTAAGCCTAGAGTGTAGTTAAACAAGTTCTAAGCTAATCTTTCTTTTTTCTATTTAGATGGTGAAACGATGAGAGTAGAGGTAAGAAGCACTCATTGAGACATGTTGCAGCACAAGAATTCCACATTCACTTCCTCAGATCATTTGACACAAAGCAGACAGTCATTCCCCCAATCTCTTCAACAGTCTTTGATTAAGTAAAACGTATCAGGTATACAGTGCGAGTCTCTAGTGAAAATTATCAATCGACCAACCCTTGAAACAATACAGAGGGTGGTATATATAGAATTTTTTTTTCCAAAATTGTTTATTACAGCTTTGACCTAAACAGGTTTGAAAGTAAAAGATTACCTTAACCTAAACCTATCAGGAATAAATGCAAGAAAATATTTATGGGCTGTACTGAGGGTAGCCGTATCAAAACTGAATTAATGTGTTGTCCTCGGTGGCTTGGTGCAGTGCTTCTGCAATAACTGTGCATGGACTTCTGCTCCATTGTAGTTTGGTGGCTTTAAGTGCTTTAACTGTGATTTGAGAGCTGGGATGGGCTTACAACATCTGATTTGACTTTACTGGAGGCCATTCAATGTTGACTTGCTTTGGGAACTGAAGATTTCCATTAAAAATTTAACTGATACTCTTTGACAAATGAATCGGGCCAGTTTTCTCCTTCGCTGTGGGTCAAATCAAAATTTAATTGCCACTGTTCAGCCCTCTTTTTCCTTTAGAACTATCTTTTGATCCTTTCTGCATGCCTTGCGAAGAAAAATGGGTCATTCGGCGCCTTTTGGGCTTGCTGGGGGCTGCGCAATGAGGGGATTTCCACTTCGGCCCATTTCCCATAGTCGCTAGGCACTAATCACGCATGAAAAACTGCCTCAGAATTTGAATCCAGGCTTCCTGAGCATGATTTTCACCTCTAGCGCCAAAAACTGATGATGACATTAGCATGACATCAGCGGGTGGAACCATGGTACGGCGGATCACGTGGTAGGATGACATCAACAGGGTGACGTCAGCATGTATGGTGGATGATGTGGCAGGGACACGGTGGCAACAACGTGGCAAGGGTGACGTGTGCAGATGACGTGGTAGTGTCCTCGTGCAGTCGTCAGGGGGAGGGACAGAAGGCAGTTTGTGGTTTTCATCGGACCGCCTTCTGTACAAGGGTGGTAACTATCAGAGTGGCTCCGATGCAATCACAGGCAGACACACGTCCTTCTGTACGACGGAAAAACTGCCAAGCCATCGGGCGCTAAAGGTCAGGTGACAGGATGGCTTCGAAATCGCCGAGAGCCGTCGGATCTGGGAGTGGCGGATCGGAGGGTTGACGAGAAACGGAGCTGGCGGCAGGTTTATACGGGGGATCTGCGCGAATATTCATATCTTCATAAATGTCGCGGGGAGGGTTAAACTTTAGTTTTGTGGGTTTTATGGGTTTGTACAAGCGGGGAAGAACTAGACTTAATGTTTTATTAAGACCTTTAAACATTATCTTTGTGCAAATGATTGCGGAGGGGTAAAGTTACAGGGTTTTGAGGACAGTGAGGTGGGTAAATTTTCTTGGTCTAACCAGAGGTTTAGACCAATCCCAGTTTTATAAAACGGATGGGTTCATAATAGTCCCAGGTGTACTACTATGTCCCAGGACTGAAAAAATACATAGCTATAGTGCTACAAGGTGGGATATGTACATAGGGGAGTTATTAACATAGATTTAGTAGGGGAAGGGGAAAACAGATGGGGATTTACATAATAGAGTCAGTAGTTAATATGAAGATGATGAGAAAGTGCTAAGGTAAGGAACCTTAGGCTAATTTGGGGGAATAGAACTTTGTAAAAGAAGAATGGAAATCCTTGAGTGAGGCAGATCTTCACCAAGGCCAATGTTATGGAACATGATGAGACTAAGAGGCTCAAGCAGATCTTGACCTCTTTGGGAAAATTAATGAGTGATTTGGGGAATAAGAAGAAAGGGGAGTTAGTTATGTCCAGTTTGAGTTCCTCCAGATGAAAAACTGCATCATGACTGTGATCTGAAAAGATATAACACTTAGAAACACAAAATTGATCATGGATCATCATTCTGTTACCTCAAAAACTACCTACCCAGCCTACTTTCCTAACATTTTTTCTTCCTTTTGGTTTGGGTGCACTTAGACTTGCAGACCTAGCTTTACAATTTTTCTTTTGATTGCCTTCCTATCTAAATCTACACTTGTTTCTGCCAAGGGCCCAAATTAAGCAATTGGGCTCCTTTGATTCTCTACGTATTTACAAATCTGCCAAGATTAAGCTGTTTGGACAGATATCATTCTCTATATTCTAAAATAGGAAATTGAAACCTAGGGAGACCAAGGTTAAGCTATTTGGCCCTCCCTTTTTTAGAACATTCTTTTTAAAAATGGTTAAGTCATCAAAATTGGAATGCAACAGTGGCATTTGGACTAGCACACTTCATGGCTTCTTCTTTGGTCTCTTCTGGAAATATGGAACATTGCAGCATACAAAGTATGACATATTTGGCATGTAAAATGTCAATCATGAAAAATGAACACCTGTCGCAACAGGAGGCTAACAATGGCTCCACTTGGGGATGGATTTTCCTTGTGAAAAGCCAAGAACAGCAGGTCAGATTGCCTTGATCTTCTGTGGTTGTTGTGGATTGAAGGAACTTCTTTATGCTAGCTATTAGATAATTGAAACCTTGTAATATGAACAACCTTCTCCTTAACTGAAATGTTGTGAAGTGCATAGCACTGCCTGCTTTCTTCTGCGTGCTTGCTATTATGTAGAATGCTGCTTGAGCATTGCCTTTGAAACATTCTCAAAACATGGATCAAAACTGTTGTGTTTGCTTTACTTTTGCTTTGACCAAGGGTGCTGATATGAAACTAAAAAAACTCCTCTGTTTTGATATTTTTGACTGAAGACTGCAAACACCTCCCCTTTACCATGAATTTTTGCGGTGTGACTATGCCACTCTTGCTGTTTTGTTGAAATTAGTACAAAGACAGAGCTTTTAAAACTGGAACACTTGTATTGGCTGTGTCTCCACAAGATTTATTGTTGCTCCTCTAATATTCAGAAAAATAAAACAAAACGTTGATATATACAAATATTACTATACAAAAGATATATACAAAGCTGCACTGTATCCCTTAAAAGGGATCATGGTAATGTTTCAGCATACGGCCATTGACAGGGCCTTCTTCAGCAGAACTATCCTCTACAGATTTGAGAAAATAAGTGTTATTTCCCTAAACAACAGAAATAACATATGTCCCTTTCCATAAAAAATCAAACTTTGCATGTTTTCCCTTGTCTTCTCTTCGTGAGTCCCACCTTAGAACTTTGTCACCAATGTAGAAATCCTCAGCTTTAACTCTCTTATCAAATATATTTTTGAGTTTTTCTTGCAAAATTTGAGCTCTTTCATAAACTTACTCTCTGGTTTGCTGAAGATGAATGGTCTGATTAATTCTTCTTTGAATATCATTTGGTTTAGCCTGAATCTCCTGTAACAGCTTAATAGTAGGAATGCCCAAGGATGAAGGAAATCTAGGCTCCATGCCATATACTAGCTCATAAGGGTTCATCCCAATGGACCTCTTTGTTGAAAGTCTGTCTGCCCATAAGGCATTTACCATATTTTTGTGCCAGTTCTTCTTGTTCTTTTGTAGCACTTTCTTTATGATGTTGATGAGGCTCTTGTTGGAGGATTCGGCCAAGCCATTGCCTTGAGGGTAATAGGCTGTAGAGTGGCCCAAGGTAATATGAAATTGGTGTCAAAAATTGATCAACTTTTTGGACTTAAAGGCAACGGCATTGTCAGTGATGATTTTCTCAGGGCAGCCAAATCTAGAAAGGATATTGCACTTAAGGAATTGGATAATGATGGTGTCATTTACTTGCCTACATGGAATGGCTTCAACCCACTTAGTGAAATAGTCGGTGACTGTTAGGATCCATTTGTGCTGACCTGAGGGAGAGGGATGGATTTCTCCAATGAAGTCAAGACCCCATTGTTGAAAAGGCTTTTCAGTTGAGGTGGGTTTCAAGGGCAAGGGTAACAGTTTCTTCTGCCCTCAAATATTTGGCATTTGTGACATGACATGGCAAACTTCTTTACATCTGCAAAAAGAGAGGGCCAATAGAAACCAGCCCTTAAGATTTTATCAGCAGTGGACTTCCAATATAGATGTCCTCCACAGTCACCTGCATGGAATTCTTTCATGACATTGTTAGTGTCACTCATGGCTAAATAATTAACCAATATACCTTCATGATTTCTCCAAAATAATGCACCGTCTATGACACAAAACCTTAAGGCACTCATTTTCAAAAATCTTTTCTTGGTTCTGGACAATCCTGGTGGAGAAAATAGGTTTAACAGTACAAAACATATATCAGCATACCATGGAGATTGCAAAAAGGTCTCACCGATCTGTGGAGTCGCCAGCTCCTGTTCATTGTCCAGCTGGTTAATGTCTAAGGCTTGAAATTTTGTTTCAGACATCAGTTTGGCTAAACCTTGTCCCTTTATCAGCTTGGTTGGTTTAATTTCTATGTCATACTCAAGGATGTTTACTATCCACTTGCCTCTTTTGCCTTCTAATCCCTCTTGGGTTAGTATGTCTTTTACAACAGCATTTGGGACATAAGCAATCACATGTGAATATAAAATGTACACTCTGAAATCCTTGATGGCCTTAACGAGTGCATAGGCCTGCTTTTCCATGATTGGGTACTTCAAAGGGGTGTCTCTTAAGGCTCGGCTGAAAAATGCAATCGGCTTTTCAGCTCCCTGTTCATCCTTTTGCAAAAGGACAACAGTTATAGTATGATCAGATGCAAAAGAAAAAATGATAAAATCTTTGTCAAATTGTGGGTTGGTGAGGACAGGGGTTTGGGTTAAGGCTGTTTTGATACTCTCAAATGCTTGCTTGGTTTCAAGAGACCATTTTATCTTGGCATCCTTTTTTAACATATTGCTTAACAATCGTATCAGTTCAGCTAGATTTGGGATAAATCTTCTTAAGAAGTTGATTTTTCCAAGGAATGCTTGCATCTCTTTTATGTTTCTGGGATATGGGATTTGGAGGATGGCTTGGATTCTTTCAGTATCTATTCTAATCCCATCTTTTGATATGATGTGGCCAAGTAGTTTGCCTTCTTCAAGGCCAAACAGGGACTTCTTGGGATTTAAGGAAATGCCATATTTCCTGCATGTTATGAATATTTGCCTCAAGTGCTTGAGGTGCTCTTCATCAGATTTGGAAAATGGGGTAAGATCATCAAGATAGACAACTAGGAAGTCATGTATTTCTTTGGCAAAAGCAATATCCATTGCTCTTTGAAAGGTAGCACCAGCGTTTTTAAGTCCGAATGGCATCTTAACATACTTAAATATTCCCCACGGTGTGGTAAAGGCTGTCTTGTCTTGGTCATCCGGGTGAACAAGTATTTGATTGAAACCTGAAAAGCCATCTAGCAAAGAGATTCTAGATGACCCCACTACTCTTTGTAGGATGTGATCCATCTTGGGCAAAGGATAGTGGTCTTTTAGGGAGACTTGGTTTAAATTTCTCAGATATACACAAAGTCTAATCTCACCTGTCTTCTTTCTTGTGGGAACAAGATTGGATACCCATTCAGAAAATCTGATGGGTGCTATTATGCCTGCTTCAAACATCCTCTTTACTTCCTTCTCAATCATGGGAAGAAGCATAGGGTTAATTCTTCTAAGTTTCTATTTGAAAGGTTTCTGGTTTGGTTTTACGGGAATGGTGTGTTGAATTATTGAGGTGTCATAGGACTTCAAGTCCTCATAACTCCAAGCAAATACATCTTGAAACTCTTTAAACAAATCAATGTACTTGGGCTTTTGATCAAGTGGTAAATTTTTGGACAATTTGATCATTTTGGGATTCTCTGCTGTCCCAATGTTGTGTTCTTCTATAGCAGCATTCAATGGTTGTAATTTTGGCTTTCTGGGAACATCATTAGCGTCAAACATGTCTTCTAATGGGGTTAGGCCAGCAGGCAGAAAATTATCCTTTAAGTCAATGATCTCTGCCTCTGTTTTGGCAATTTCTTCCAAATGCATTTGTTTCAGCTGTTCTATGTTTGTTTTGTCAAAAACAGTCGGGTTTAGGACTTTTTGGCTGTTGCAGCTATTACAGCCTGCTGGGTTTCATTTGTTTGCTGTTGGGCATCCTTCATAGCATCCATGTCAATGTTAATATTCGAAAACTCATGCTCAAGGGTGAGGAAATTGTTTATCTGGGCGTCATTTTCAAAAACTTGCCAATCTTTAACGTTATTTGGGACAGCAGGCCTATGTTTTATTTCAACAGTAAAGTGATGGTTCGGCTCAAAAGGAAGCTTACATGTACTAGCAAAGGTGACTAGGCTATGTGCATGAATGTTATGCTCTCTTGAAATCTTGGCCAGCTTGAATTCTGTGAACGCATTGAGTATATTAGTGGCAGCAGTCCTATAGGACCTCATTCTATTGTCATTGGTTACAAAATTACCTTTCATCTGTTGTATGATTAATTCAGAGTCCCCTAAAATAGACACTTTTGTAGCTCCTAGAGCTTTGAGCAGTTTAAGGCCTAAAAGCAGAGCCTCATACTCTGCCATGTTATTTGTGCATTTGAAATTCAGTCTGTAGGCATGGCCTTCTGCATGATTGTTATGTGTATTGTGAATCCATACACCTGCCCCTGCCCCAAACTTGTTGATCGAGCCATCAAACTCTAAATACCATGTGATTTCTTGCTTATGTTTAGTACTGAGAATTTTAGTCATTCTTGCGGTGGGCAGATTTGAAATTTCTGTTTGGGGAGGTTCTTCTAGCATGCTGGTTGCATTAATTGTTGTGACAGTCTCATGGGTATGTGCAGCCGATTCTTCGTTGATTTGTGTTTTTTGTTCTAGAGCCAAAGGCTCATCCTCAGTTAGAGAATCTGTATTATCATTAAACAAAATAAAAGAATCCATATCCGAATGGATTAAGTAAATGGGAAAATTTCCAGGCTTACTCTCACTACTTACCACATATTTCATGAGTGTTTCTCTGTACAATCTCTTTGGTTGCCCAAAGACTGAAATAGTAGCATAGGAGAGGTCTAGTTGAAGGGATCCTTGGAGCTTTGCTCCCCATGATCTTGACAGGAGCATACCATATTTTGGTGGGATGTCAGCCACCACCACATCCATGAGGATGGTTTTGTTGGGATATTGGACTAAGGAGACACACAAGTCTTTGATGAGGCCTAATCACTTGAGTTGACTTGAGTCAAATGAGTGTAAATCTTTGTAGGGTCTCGTAATATCAAGGTTCGGCTTTTCCATAACTGCTTTGGGAATCAGATTGTGTGATGCTCCTGAATCAAACATAGCATTGTGCAAAACTTTGTCATGTATATGCAAACTGACATAAAAGGGTGGACTAGGTCCATATGTTAATTTTCCATTAACTTCTGGGCCAAAAAACAGTTCAGGGGTATCATCCAGAACATTTACATCATCCTTATTCTCTGGTATTTGAAGTGATCTTTGAATTTTTTCCTATATACATCGTGCTTGGAAAGTTCTGAGAGGGGGATGGATATCTTCAACTTAGCTATTTCTGCCTCTAAATTAAATGGCTTTTCCAATGGAGTCTTGGTGTTGATAATGGATTTTTTTCTGTTTTATTTGAATTATCTGCTATTTTATCTTGTTTATCAGCGTTATGGGAATTGATTGCTTGCGGTTTTTCAACTTCAGGAGGGCTTTTTGGAACGCTGTTCAAGTTTTGCTTAGAGGAAGAAGGTGGCAAAAGCTTATCTACAGGAGGCTGCGTTTTTGTAATGTCTTCTACGGTCACTTGATGCGGGTTTGAGATAGGTATACCAGCTGGTTCTATTATGACAACCTTGCCTTTAATCTTATTGGGTTGTTTGCCATCCTTTGGCTTACTAGGTTCAGAAATATCAATGGTCCTAGTTCTCAGCTTATATTGTTTGTGGACCTCATACACAGCAGTATCATAACCTTGTTTAAAATCAAAAGATTCACCAGACTTAGTCTAAAATTGACTAAAGTCATGCTCATCTTGGTCTTCTAGGGATAGAAAAGTTTGATGCTCACCCTTTAGATCCATCAAATTCATGTGAGTGTCTTCCGTTTGCTCATTGGATTCAGATCCTTCAACATATTTATCTTGAAAAGGGGATCTTATGTCATGATCTGGGCTTGACCTACCAGCATTTGTGTTCTGCGTTTTCCTAAAATTTGGGTTCCTTATGGTATTGGACTGTTGTCCTTCCCATGATGATCTCCTCTCAACACTTTCTACTCTGTCTCCCAGCCTTTGCATGCCACTGATAATAGCATCAAGCTTTTTTTCTAAGGTTGAGGGTTCTTCCTTAAAAGTGGTTCTTCTTTCCATTCTAGCTCTGTTTCTTTTGGCAATTAGATTTGCCTCTACGCTGACAGCAACATTTTGCATATCTGCAAGGGTCTGAGGAGCTCTTTCTTTTAACTGGTATGCCATATCTGGGTCGAATCCATCAGGGAATTTATATAAGGCAAGGTCAGGGGGTGGTCTTAAGTTCTGTGGTATTGCATTATAGACATTATTGAATCTTGCACAGTACTCCAAAACAGTCTCCTGAGGACCTCTTTTAATTGTATCATATTCAGCTAGTATGTGCAAGGGGTCTTCCTTTTTCTCCCATCTGTTGGTAAAGGACTGGTAAAGCTCATCCGGAGTAGTTATGGAATTTGCAGCAAGTGATCTAAACCAAGTTCTTACATCACCGGTTAAACTTTGAACAAAAATTCTCGTTCTCACGCTATCATCGTCTATCTCGTAGTTTTCAAAATAGTCTTGCATGTTTTTGGTATGCTGAAGGGCTGTGAAGGGACTGGTACTGTCAAAATAGGTAATTTTAGATTGATACTCCTGAGGTAAAGCCCCAGGATTAGCAAGAAATTGCAGGCGTGCATATCTATTAGCCATATTGGCAAGGATAAGTGGGACAACTGGGATAAATGGAACAACAGGGATAATAGGGATAACAGAAGTAACTGGAACAACAGTAGAGGTAGTTGTAGTATGTGCAGTGAATGGAGGTGTGGATGGAATGCTTTGAGATGTGGATGATGAACAAGGGGAAGTAGGGGTCGAACGAAATAAAACCTTAACAGGAGTTGGAACACAGCTTGGGAGAGCTGCTTCAGGACTCAAATCAACAAAGTCTTCTCTTTGCTCTTGCTTCCTAAGGATCTTTGGGATTAAGTTTAGATTTTCAAAAGCAGCTGGGGGATTTGGGTCAGGATTTGACCTTGTATGTCGTGGATTCTTCTTGGGAGCTAGCTTCCGAACTGTTTCAGTATTTTTCTGGGAATGTTTTTAGAATTAGCAAGGAACTGATCAAATGTTGGAACCGCTATCTATAGCTTAAAACTAGCATGAAGATTGACTGAAGCAGCTTTTGTTTACTTCTGTCAATGCAAAGCAGAGACAGTTTCAAAGGCTACCTGGCTGACATCCAGGCTTCATATGTAGTTTTAAGGAATATACAGCAATTAGAAAATTGATTTCTCAGAGGATTCTTCCAACCTGTTTCGTGAATTTAACTAAGGAGTTCCCCAATGGAGCTTTCCAACTTGATTTATGAAATTATCTGAGGATGATTCCCCAGTGGAGTCGCCATTGTGTTAACACTCAGGTTGTCCTTAAGCTCTGGAAAGGATACGGCCGAGGTAACCACAAACCAAATTTGGACTACAGGTTCTAGCCCACCTGTAGTCAGAGAGGGCTCTCTCTTTATGGTTTAGCTTTATTGAGGGGGATTTTAGGCTATTTATTGAGTTCAGGTTTTTGTTGGTGTTTTGGTGGGAAGATTGATGTTTTTAGGTAAAGAGGCAGCTATAGTGTGAGAGTTTCAAACCATTGGGCATGGAGTCAAAGAGTAGGACTGCTGGTGCGTTTTCTCGGTCACAAGAGGAATAAGGAGCAACGTAGCTGCACATAGAGCAATGATTCAGGTTAATAGGATGGAAATAATGCTAAGGGATGAGAGGCAATTAAGAATCTCTCAATCAGCTTAACAGAGAGGAAAATGAACTATATCTAAGAGCAGTAAAGAATCCATAGATAATTGTCAAACACACGTGAATTAGCGTAAATATGAGCCACAGGGAATTCATATTCATGTCCAATTCAGTTTCAGATGAAAAAAAAACATAAAGAAACAACAGAAATTAAGCCTAGAGTGTAGTTAAACAAGTTCTAAGCTAATATTTCTTTCTGCTATTTAGATGGTGAAACGATGAGAATAGAGGTAAGAAGCACTTATTGAGCCATGTTGCAGCACAAGAATTCCACATTCACTTCCTCAGATCATTTGACACAAAGCAGACAGTCATTCCCCCAATATCTTCAGCAGTCTTTGATTAAGTAAAACGTATCAGGTATACAGTGCGAGTCTCTAGTGAAAATTATCAATCGACCAACCCTTGAAACAATACAGAGGGTGGTATATATAGAAAAAAATTCTCCAAAATTGTTTATTACAGCTTTGACCTAAAAAGGTCTAAAAGTAAAATATTACCTTAACCTAAACCTATCAGGAATAAATGCAAGAAAATATCTATGGGCTGTACTAAGGGCAGCCATATCAAAACTGAATTAATGCGTTGTCCTCGGTGGCTTGGTGCAGTGCTTCTGCAATAACTGTGCATGGACTTCTGCTCCATTGCAGTTCGGTGGCTTTAAGTGCTTTAACTGTGATTTGAGAGCTGGGATGGGCTTACACCATCTAATTTGACCTTGTTGGAGGCCATTCAATGTTGACCTGCTTTGGGAACTGAAGATTTCCATTAAAAATTTAACTGATACTCTTTGACAAATGAATCGGGCCGGTTCTCTCCCTCGCTGTGGGTCAAATCAAAATTTAATGGCCGTTGTTCGACCCTCTTTTTCCTTTAGAACTGTCTTTTGATCCTTTCTGCATGCCTCACGAAGAAAAACGGGTCATTCGGTGCCTTTTGGGCTTGCTGGGGGCTGCGCAATGAGGAGCTTTCCACTTCGTCCCATTTCCCGGTGCCACTAGGCGCTAATCACGCATGAAAAACTGCCTCAGAATTTGAATCTGGGCTTCCTAAGCACGATTTTCGCCTCTAGCGCCAAAAAATGATGATGACGTCAGCATGATGTCAGCCGGTGGTATCATGGTATGGCGGATGACGTGGTAGGATGACGTCAACAGGGTGACATCAACATGTACAGTGGATGACGTGGCAGGGACACGGTGGCAGCGACGTGGCAAGGGTGACTCGGCAGGAGGCCGATGTGTGCAGATGATGTGGTAGTGTCCTGGTGCAGTCGTCAGGGGGAGGGACAGAAGGCGGTTTGTGGTTTTCATCAGACCGCCTTCTGTACGAGGGCGGTAACTGTCAGAGCAACTCCGATGCAATCACAGGCGGACGCGCATCCTTCTGTATGACGGAAAAACCGCCAAGCCATCGGGCGCTAAAGTTCGGGCGACGAGATGGCTCCAAAATCACCGAGAGCCGTCGGATCTGGGAGTGGCGGATCGGAGGGTTGACGGGAGATGGAGCTGGCGGCAGGTTTATATGGGGGATTTGCGCGAATATTCGGATCTTTATAAACGCCGCGGGGAGGGTTAAACTTTGGTTTTGTGGGTTTTATGGGTTTGTACAAGCGGGGGAGAACCAAACTTAATGTTTTATTAAGACCTTTAAACATTATCTTTGTGCAAATGATTGCGGAGGGGTAAAGTTATAGGGTTTTGAGGACAATGAGGTGGGTAAAGGTTCTTGGTCTAACCAGAGGTTTAGACCAATGCCAGTTTTATAACACGGATGGGTTCATAATAGTCCCAGGTGGACTACTATGTCCCGGGACTGAAAAAATACATAGCTATAGTGCTACAAGGTGGGATATGTACATAGGGGAGTTATTAACATAGATTTAGTAGGGGAAGGGGAAAACAGATGGGGATTTACATAATAGAGTCAGTAGTTAATATGAAGATGATGAGAAAGCGCTAAGATAAGGAACCTTAGGCTAATTTGGGGGAATAGAACTTTGTAAAAGAAGAATGGAAATCCTTGATTGAGGCAGATCTTCACCAAGGCCAATGTTATGGAACATGATGAGACTAAGAGGCTCAAGCAGATCTTGACCTCTTTGGGAAAATTAATGAGTGATTTGGGGAATAAGAAGAAAGGGGAGTTAGTTATGTCCAGTTTGAGTTCCTCCAGATGAAAAACTGCATCATGACTGTGATCTGAAAAGATATAACACTTAGAAACACAAAATTGATCATGGATCATCATTCTGTTACCTCAAAAACTACCTACCCAGCCTACTTTCCTAACATTTTTTCTTCCTTTTGGTTTGGGTGCACTTAGACTTGCAGACCCAGCTTTACAATTTTTCTTTTGATTGCCTTCCTACCTAAATCTACACTTGTTTCTGCCAAGGGCCCAGATTAAGCAATTGGGCTCCTTTGATTCTCTACCTATCTACAAATTTGGAAAGATTAAGCTGTTTGGACAGATATCATTCTTTATATTCTAAAACAGGAAATTGAAACTTAGGGAGACCAAGGTTAAGCTATTTGGCCCTCCCTTTTGTAGAACATTCTTTTTAAAAATGGTAAAGTCATCAAAATTGGAATGCAGCAGTGGCATTTGGACTAGCACACTTCATGGCTTCTTCTTTGGTCTCTTCTGGAAATATGGAACATTGCAGCATGCAAAGTATGACATATTTGCCATGTAAAATGTCAATCATGAAAAATGAACACCTGTCGCAACAGGAGGCTAACAGGTAGAAGCTATTGTGAATTGGCCTACTCCCAAATCCATTACAGAGGTAAGAAGTTTTTTGGGTGCAGCTCAATATTGGAGGAAGTTTATTTCTAACTTCTCTTCCATAGAAGCTCCTATGCATGCAGTGACAAGTGTGAACTGTGCTTTCCAATGGGGAGGCAAGCAATAGAAAGCTTTCAAGTATTTGAAAGAAAAGATAAGTTCAGCTCCAGTTCTTGCATTACCGAACTTGAGACAGCCATTCAAGATTCAGACCAATGCTAGTGATTACGCCATGGGTGTAGTTCCGTTACAGTATGGTAAGCCTATAGCATTTCATTCTGAGACATTTAATGGTGCTATTGTGAATTATCCTACATATGATAAGGAGTTGTATGCATTTGTACAAAGCGTAAAAAAGTGGAAACATTATTTGATGGGAAAAGAAACAGTTGTTCATACCGACCATCAACCATTACAACACTTGTAGTCACGACATTTCAGATGGATGGGCTTCCTACAACAATTTCACTTGGTAATAAGGTACAAGAAAGATAATTTCAATAAAGTTTCTGATATGCTTTGAAGGCCTATTATTAGTGCTACTACTTTACTTAAGAATGGTTCTATTGTACATGAGAGCTACATAGAACAGTGTGCATCAGATGTTGATTTTAAGGATGTGTATGCTAACTTGAGTGAAGGGAATCATGTTGAGGAGAATGATTATCATTTACATAACAATTTGCTATTTCATATGGGAAAGTTATGTATACCACAGGGACAGAGACTAAGTATCATGAGGGAACCTCATTCTTCTCTTATTACTGGACATTTCGAGGTAAGCAAAACAGTGGAACATTTACATAGGTACTGTTATTGGCCTCTGTTATAGACATTTTTGGGCACTGCAACCCAAATCATACATGTCCATAAACCAAGGGCTCCTAAGTCCTTAAAAGTGTTGCTTCACACCCTAAAGGAACAAGGTCAGCTGATTACATCATCTCCCAGAAGTTCTCCGCAAAAAACTGCTCAGAATTGGTCAAAGCTGGACCATACAGACTGCCCAGTGCAGAGGGTGTGATGCATCTCACCTGCTCAGTGTAAAGGGTGTAATGCTTACTGGAAAGCCCTTCTATAGGGTGTGATGGGCGAGAGTAGACAAATGGCAGAGACAGTTTGCAAGGTGGATCGTCATGGAATCTTCCAGAAACTTCTCCTGTGACACTTGCCTCTCTGAATTCGCCCAGGGATGAGTAAGAGATCATCAATCTCCAAGTGGAATCAAGAAATATTAGAGAGAGGACACTAATCAAAATCCCAAAAGTTGACTCACCCCCCTGCAATCATCTATATATGGATCCCTCATCCCAGAGATCCAGAGGCTGGAATTTTGTATCTTGTAAGGAAGTGTTTTTGGTTTCTTAGTGGAATATCATGATGTTGGGTGATCTAAGCTTTTCATGAGGTGAAGAAGGGCTTTCATGCTGGGAGGATGACATTGGGTCAAGTCAATGGGTTGTAATCCTCTCTTCTAATCTTTATATCAATAAAGCTATTCAAGTTTTCCTCCACATTCTTGTATGTCTGATTGTATATGCATTTGTGTGGTCAATATATATCTGGTCCTATATTGTTTATGATTGTATATCTCTGCACTTTGAAGGTATTATGCTGCTTTTACTTTACATGTACTCTTTGAAGTGGAGTGGTCAAGGGAGAAGTGGCGAAGACCTGTCGGTGAGGAGAAGGGACAAGCAAAGAACCGAGCGAAAGATCGAGGTTGGTATTCTTTGATCCTCTCCTATCTACTTCTCATAAAGGAAAACGAAAGTAACTTTAATCTATTTGTTTCTAAGATAGCTACCCATCTTAGTGGGACTAGAAGCTCTGCATAGACACTAGATTTCCTGATAACAAAATGGCAACTCCACTGGGGAGCGAATAGATTGTTTTCTTGTCTATATTTGTTTGCTTTATAAACTTACAGACGGAGCCTGAAGTTAAGCCAACTAGCCTTCGAACTGCATTTGCTATGCAAGTGCAAAGTAGATCAATGTTGCTTCAGTCTATCTCCGGGTTTTGTTTATAAACTAAACGATCGATTTGAAAACATCCTAATTTCCCTAGTGGTGGCTCTAGTAACCTCATTAGATCAGCCCCTGTGATTTCTATTTACTGACTACCATTACCTCGACATAAATCCCTGAACTAAGCTGCAAACTGTGACCCAAAACCAAGTTGAAGTCTCGTCCCTAGACCATCGCACTTTCTCCTCTTGGGATTCTGGATGCATCGCACCTCCCATGTGTAGTAGGTGCATTGCATCGCACTTTCCCTATGTTGCAAGTGCGCTGATCAGACAAGACCTCTTTTGCTCTCAGATTTTGGTTTTGTGTTCACTCTCTTCAGCTTTATTCAGGAGTTTTTCTATCTGTGATCAGTATACCACTATTGAAACTCCCTTCCTTTGCATGATTCCACCTCCATAGTACAAAGAATGGTGAATGTTTTTATGTTTTGTGCGCCATTTACAGTTCTCTTTTACAAAAAGTAACGTAATCAAACTGTTGTCTTTTGATTTGGAAGTGTCGCCAGTGTTGTTTTCAGTCAAAGAAAAGAATTCTATTGTTCTTGATGGTATATTATACAGTTACTCTTGTATTTGATTTGTATTAGTAGTTTTTCAAGTGTCGAAAGCAATTTTCAATTCAAAGTCGCAAAGTGTCATCATTATCTTCCTTTTGTTTTGAAGAGAAATTTGTTAGTACTGTCACTTTGAAAAGATAATTCTGATTTGTACTTAACATTCTTCTTGTCATTCACACATTAAGAAAGCTGAAAACAAATACATGCGTGTGCATTTGCATTTAGACTGCTTGATTTAGGATAGTGCATCTAGTCTGTGCTCTCTGCTCTATGTTGAAAGAATATCATCTCTCTTTCTTTAGTAGCTATGATTTTCATTGCAAAAAGAAGATTAAACGATTGTCTATCATCTTAGATTGCATTTTAGGAATTGCATATCTACATCACGCGGTGAACCTGAAAGGAAAATTTCTTAAGAAAGATCAACTGTAAAATAAATTTAATGAACATAAAAACGCTTTGGAACCTAACGCACAACATCTAGAAGTCTAGGCTAGAGACGTATTCTAGTGTCGTAAAGCCTGGTAACTGTTGCTTTCATTGTTGGTTGGGTGATTCCTCCGCTTTGAGATGACAAGTGCCAATACGAACTTGTGCTCCCACGTATCGTCGAGTATGTATTGGGAGACCACAATAGGATATATCCTTTATCCATAGGAAGCCGTGTTTGTCGCCCTATCAATCGCAATGCACTGAACACAACATTCAGGAAGATTGACTACCATACCATAAAAAGTATTCTGCAGTTTTGCAATTGGTTTGGTAATCCCTCTGTCTAGATTTCCAAAGTAGTCTCTTTCATTCCTTTTCAGACTCTTTAAAGGAAAAGGTCCATCTGAGCACTTGTCACTTCAGGCTCATTAAAAATCGAAGGTGACTAGAGTCATCTTTTGTTTTTTCTCGACTCTTAAAAATTGAAAAAACAAGTTGTGTCAAAGCATCTAAAATTTATTTTAATCGGAATAATATCACCATTACTGCGTTGGTCTTAGGTTGAGAAAAATGGAGTCCACCAACCAAGGATTTCCCCTTGGAGGAAATCCTAGTCCTTTCTCCTCTTGGGGAGATGTTGGTGCACCTCATATGGCCACATTTTCACTTCCAGGATTGACGATTGGCTTGCTAATATGGCTCTTCTCGACCTCCATCATTCAGAACACCATGATTCCTGAACAATCGAGTCAACAACTAGATGATACCAAAGTTACCCCCCAGCCTTCTACTTCGTCCGATTCTCCCTCTCATCCTTCCTCTTCGCTTGATGAAGCTGGTAAAGCGAAAAATCAAGTAATTAAGAAGGAGAAGAAAGAGAAGAAGAAGAAGGAGCCAAAGGCGAAAAGGGGTAACCGGACATCATCTAGTGAAAATCCACACACCGCACCATCCAAGCCTAAATCTCCATTTGTCATTTGCAAAGGAGACCACTATCATCGAGATTGTCCTTGCATCCCTCGGATCTTAAGGGACTGGTCTCCTCAATTGCATAATCCGGTGTCATCAACCTCTGAAGATCATGTTGAAAGTACACCATCAATTAGTGAAAGCGAAGCATTTGGACAGAAAAGGAAATGTAAATTTCCTTGTAAACTGTGTGAAGGCGATCACGTCATCCACCATTGTCCCTTCCTAGACAAAGCTAAAAGAGTCTTGGATAACCATCCTACTTCACCGCTATGGCTTCCTCCTGGATACAAGAAACTCTTGCCGAGTCCATCACTAGTTGAAAATTTGACTCACATTCCATTGTGTTTGGTTGAAGTGTCTATCATTGAAGATAAACCCGCTGAATCCATACCAGACGAAAGTCAAAAGGTTGAGGTGGCAGTCGACCCAGTCGTGTCTTCGGAAGGTCCATCTTCAGATGATACAATCATCGAAGAGAATGAGAACGACACAGTTCAAATTATTTTCGCAAACACAGACTCTAATGAACATGGGGGAAATCTACCCATTCCTTTATTGCAGGAAGGAAGTTCGTCAGAGTCATATCCGGCCATCTATTCGGTCCCACCTCTGAGCAACCTAGTCATTTCCTTCGATTGGAATATACTAGGCAGACCCCGTTTACCGGCTAGTGTACCATTCTGAATCATTGTACAAGCTTACAAAATGGTCATGGTTGGTACCATCATAGATGAAGGGCCTTCTATGAGTATCCTTTCCTCAACTGCTTGGAAAGTGCTTGGTTCGCCATCGCTTCTACCTGAGATGAGAAATCTGACAGGCTTTGACAAAGGAACCAGTCGACCGTTAGGGATCCTTCCCAATGTACCTATAACATTGAGAAGGAAAACCATTTATATGAACTTAATGGTAGTCCAAGGACCTCTATATATAATCTACTCCTTGGGCGCGACTATATTTATAGCATGGGAGCCATTGTCTCCTCACTCTTTAGAGTAATGTGTTTTCTACATGAAGGCCGAGTGATCCAGCTTGTAGACCAGCTATCGTTCCCTGGCTCACACATAGCTAATAGTCAAATGCCATCCCTAAATGGTCTTTTCACGCAAGATATGTCTCATGAATCTCTAGTCCGTCCACCTGAAGAACGCAAGTAATTCAGAGGGACATGACTGTAACCCAGGGGGCATGCACCCTGGTCTACTTCGACAGGGAAACTTCAGGTATAGGGTAGGTTTCCGCGAAGGATATATGACTGGTCTGACGCCCGTCCGTATAGGAAGATGGAGTTAGACCGGGATAAGATTCCTTCGTCAAGGTTAGGTGATTGGAGCCATTGTCCAAATGGACTAAGCCAAGGAAATGTTTCTGTCTGCTGTGCGAATGGAAACTATCTTGCGAGCATGAGAACTTCTAAATGGTAACTTGGAAACTTTACTTCACTATACCTGGGGGCATGAAAACCTTTTGTGAGCAAGTGAAAAGTAACCAACATAACGCTAACTCTATGGTTCCGCTGACTTCAACTGCCTAAGTTGGGTGAGTGGTCGAGCCGACCGTTCGTCTTTGCAGGGACCAGATGGCAGCAGCAAATTAAACGAAAAATTTTCCTACCTAACCTTAGTAGTGATCTTGGTAGTTAAGTAGAGGAGCGTAGCTGGTCATTCCTAGCTTGCATATGAGAGGTAGCGGAGCATAGCTTCAAAAGGTGCAAGCTCCATAAAAATGGAATCTATCGATGAGACATCCTTATTATACGACTGGCACAAGAAGTTTTTATGTGAAGTTCAAGCTCGTTAAAAATTAAACCTAAGAAATGAGCAAATGTTTCCCCCAGAGTTTAAGCTCATTAAAAAATGAACCAATTTCCAGTAAATAACCATTGTGAATGCATTATCATCAGCTTTTGAGCCCTGGTCATGTTCTCATCATCACCTCCACTCTGTTTTAGCCGATCATTCACCTCCATTTGATTGTTTACCCCTTTTTTGAGGAACAGCTGCAAAGAGTGATCCTATTAGCCATCCTTGTGACACTTTCGTGACTGGAAAATTCCAAACATTACCTGGAATCAACTGCTACCTGAAATTATCACTCATTCCTCAAAAAACGAGTCTCCTTTAAGCTCTTTTTGTCTGACGCATAAAATATGAAAAGATTGCCAAGCAGTTGTCCTCTCCAACTCGTTAAAGCTACCGGGAGTGCTATCCCTCCTCTAGATTTTAATCTTTTTGGACCTGAGGGATTATTACACAAAAAGATCGAGTGATTGTTTTGTTCGGCTCGTTAAAATTATCGAAAATTCATCCCTTTCATATTATTTTATAATTTTTTCGGACTTAAGGAATTATATGACAAAAAAGGATTATTGGAGTTTCCTTTACGTCCCTTTCAGACTCTCTAAAATTGAAAATGACCAAGTTATCTTTGTCGTTAAACTCGTTAAAACCAATAGCGACAAACTTGTCCATATAGACAAGAACGAGTTTCACTGTCGCTAGGCTCGTTAAAACATAGCGATGGGTTTTCCCGAAGGGAAAATTATAGAACAAGCATATGTTATTCTCCTCAAGCTTGATAAAAATGAAGAGGTACTGGTTAACAATGATAGGGGAAAAATTTGGAAGAAAACTTGAAGAAACTTTATTGGTAGCAAGTCGCTCTTGAACATGACACTTTCACTCCACATCCAAGTTAGGTTGGGTTATTCCATTCACCGGTCATATCACCATTGGTCCATTGCACCATCCATATTTGGGGTTAACGCTACCAATCCATGTCAATGTCGCTGGTATGTTCAAGAGAAGTCGCTCAGAGAATTCACATGTGTCTCATCTGCTGCAATACATTCACGCTCCATTCTTTCATGACCACCACCCTAAACCCTGTATCATTAGATCGTTTTCACCTCCAAAATCATTTACTCTGTTCCGTGTCGTAGATGCGGGATTCATTAAGGCCCTCCTACGATGGGTCGCTTCTTATCGACATCGGCTCATTATCCAAGAAGTCGACTTAGGGACAACCCTTTCAGTACTTTGAAGCTTGCATGCCTCAATGGCAAGTTTCTCACTTCCAGTGACAGGTTTACATCAATGGCCTTCGACCGAAAGATTTTGCATGGTGTTCGATGCCAAGTCCCTTTTTCACACCATGCGAATTGTACTGTAGTACCTTGAGGGTCATCATCATTATCGGTGATTCCTCTTGTGCCTATTAACAGCTTACAGCATTGGCTGGTAATCAGGCGATGTCTTTCCATGTTCGACTCCAAAACATCTTTCACATGGATCGACTTGTACTCCGGGTGAAGATTGGATGAGTTTGAAGGCCCCGGATCTAGTTTCATCCATCCAGGTTGTGATATATTCAAGAAAATAAATACATCAAATGTACATCATTGCTGCACAGATGATCATCCGAAGCAAAGGATGATGGCTCTATCAGAATCATTAGTCTGCCACACAGACAGTTGTCTGTCTTATGTACATGAAAATGAATTTATAAAGTTGAGCATGGGAATGCCTGCCTCAACTAGATCATGAAAAATATTATGAAGATAATGTATTGTATTGTATCTTATTACAGGTCACCTTCTAGCTCGAAAAAACTTCGGATCTTCATGATAAAGCATTTCACCCGACATCAAAAGATTAACGACCTCATGCTTTAGGGGGCAACTGTTATAGACATTTTTGGGCACTTTAACCCCAATCATACATGTCCATAAACCAAGGGCTCCTAAGCCCCTAAAAGTGTTGCTTCACACCTTAAAGGAACAAGGTCAGCTGATTACATCATCTCCCAGAAGTTCTCCACAAAAAACAACTCAGAACTGGTCAAAGCTGGACCATACAGACTACCTAGTGCAAAGGGTGCAATGCATCTCACCTGCTCGGTGTAAAGGGTGTGATGCATACTATAAACCCCTTCTGTAGGGTGCGATGGGTGAGAATAGAAAAATGGAAGAGACAGTTTGCAAGGTGGGTCGTCATGGAATCTTCTAGAAACTTCTCCTGTGACACTTGCCTCTTTGAATTCGCCCAGGGATGAGTAAGAGATCATCAATCTCCAAGTGGAATCAAGAACTATCAGAGAGAGGACACTAATCAAAATCCCAGAAGCTGACTCACCCCCCTGCAATCATCTATATATGGATCCCTCATCCCAGAGATCCAGAGGCTAGAATTTTGTATCTTGTAAGGAAGTGTTGTTGGTTTCTTGGTGGAATATCATAGTGTTGGGTGATCTAAGCTTTTCATGAGGTGAAGAAGGGCTTTCATACTGGGAGGATGACGTTGGGTCAGATTAATGGGTTGTAATCCTCTCTTCTAATCTTTATATCAATAAAGCTATTCAATTTTTCCTCCACATTCTTATATGTCTCATTGTATATGCATTTTTGTGGTCAATATATATCTAGTCCTATATTGTTTATGATTGTAGATCTCTACACTTTGAAGGTATTATGCTGCTTTGACTTTACAGGTACTCTTTGAAGCAGAGTGGTCAAGGGAGAAGCAGCGAAGACCGGTCGGTGAGGAGAAGGGACAAGCAAAGAACTGAGTGAAAGATCAAGGTTGGTATTCTTTGATCCTCTCCTATATGCTTCTCATAATGGAAAACGAAAGTAACTTTAATCTATTTGTTTCTAAGATAGCTACCCGTCTTGGTGGGACTAGCAGCTCCGCATAGGCACTAGATTTCCCGATAACAGCCTCGCATGGTAGATAGTGTTTCACGTTTCATTAGAGGTTGTTCATTATGTGCTACAAGCAAGCCTAGCAATAGGAAGCTTGGATTATATATGCCATTGCCGATACCTTCTAGACCATGGGAAAGTGTTTCTATGGATTTTGTGGGAGGTCTACCATTATCTAGAAAGTAGCATGATTATCTTTATGTAGTAGTTGATAGATTTGGCAAGATGTGTATTCTTATGCCATGTAAGGAAACTATAACTGATGAACAAACTACTTATTTATAATTTCAACATGTATGGGTTCATTATGGCTTGCCTACTTCTATTGTTAGTGACAGGGATTCCAAATTTGTTGGGAATTTTTGGTCCAATCTATGGAAGATGATGGACACCAAGTTGAAGAAGAGTACTGCTTTCCATCTGCAGAGAGATGGCCAAACAAAGGTAGTGAACAGAACCATTGTACACCTTTTGAGAGGTTATTGTAGCAAGCATCCCAAGCTTTGTGATGAGCACTTGTATTACATTTAGCATGCTTACAACTGGGCCAAGCACTCTTCTACAAATACTTCACCTTTTGGAGCTTGTTTTGGGTATTTACCTAAGTCACCTTTAGATTTCATTCTTGAGGAGGATGTTTCCATTGATGGGCATAGTGACATTGACAAAGCTCGCATGTTCATTGAAAGAATTCAGCTCATACATCACCAAGTTCAAGAACAGCTTGAAAAAAGTCAAGGTAAGTACAAGGAGAGACATGATAAACATAGAGTTAATCATAAGTTTCAAGAAGGAGATGAGGTATGGCTACATTTAAATAAGGAAAGAATGCAATGAGAAGGTAAAAATCTGAAGCCTATTCATTATGGTCCATTCAATATTATTAAACAAGTTGGAAATAATGCTTTTCAACTAGATTTTCCTTCATATATGCAAATGTATTCCGTTGTGAATGTGGAAAATTTATGTTTGTATGAACCTCCTTTAATTGTTGATCATGAAAGTGACATTCAGCTGCCATCCATAAATGATTTCTCACCAGAATTTTTGGATGAGCTAAAAGAGGATTCTATCCTTGACAAAAAGGACACGCACTTCGAGGAGGGGAAATGTTGATTATGTTCGAGCTGGTCTTAAAGGAAACAAACCGAGTAAGGCAAAGTGGATGGAGGTGGAAAAGTTGAGCTCATTGTACCCTCACCTTCTTAACAGGTAATTGAAGGCTTTTGGGGTCCAAAAGCTTTCGATTTGGGAGGTGTGATCAAGTGATCATGTTCTAAGTGAAGAAAATGCTCAAAATTGGAACTGCTCAGAATTGGTTGAAACTAGAACACCCAGATAGATCTCATCATCCTGATTCCAGCTCCATGAATGGTTCAAAAAATTGACATCATATGGAGGAGTTATCACATTTTAAAAATGCCCTGTAAACTGCAAATTTTTGAATTTTGGCAAACTTAAAAAAAGGAATATTTCTAGAAATATTCCTTGGAATATTCCCTAGAATATTCTTCAAAATATTCACTGGAATATTCTGATTGGTTGGACCAATCAGAGACCGACATGTGGAAAGCCCGGAGGCCACTACGTGGCCCTAAATTGGAATCATAAAAATTTTATGGGGTCGACCAGGATCGAACCCATTACCTCCCAGAGGTAAACCTATAGTCTTGACCGTCCGCACTACGCATTAGTTGTTAACAGAATATGCACACCGGTACTATTTATTATGTAACATCTTTTGGTTTGGGGGTAACTACCAACAGTCCCTGAGAGTGGTCACATGCCAATAAAACTGCAGCAGAAACAGTGAACCACCCATTAAACGTTAACAAACCTTACCGCTCAGATTAACCGCTCACATGTGCACAGTTTAAGCCAATAGTGACAAATAGCTAGCTAGTGGTCAACTTGGCAGAACTCCAAATTTAGCACCAATTTCC
The DNA here is from genome assembly GCA_031772625.1 of Pinus tabuliformis. Classification (NCBI taxonomy): domain Eukaryota; kingdom Viridiplantae; phylum Streptophyta; class Pinopsida; order Pinales; family Pinaceae; genus Pinus; species Pinus tabuliformis. The sequence continues at coordinate 1,333,995,525 of CM062817.1, read as the reverse complement.
AAAATTAATGCCAGTTCACTCTAGTTTCCAAATTTGGTGGAGTTTCCTTAAGCCAACTTGGACAAAACTTTAGTTCATCCTAAATTTCACTAGGGAGAACCTTTTTGAGCTAATTTGTTTTTGATTTCGAGTATTTTGAGCATTCCAAAGCCAATGGTATAGGTTATAGAGTCAATAGAGTTGATCTTCGGCTACTTTTTCAGCAGAGAAGCTTGAAGAGCCATTAGGGCCTAAGGAGTGTTGGAGCTGTATTAGGCTATGGTTAACCATTGGAGGTGAAACAAAAGCCATTATTTACTATTCTCTGTGTTCTAAACTCATTTCCACAGCTTAATTTTCCTGTTTAGGCTTTCTTATCACTATATAACCAATTTTAGCATCTAATAAGAGCAAGGACATGCCCATTTGGGGGGCCTTGGACCCAGCAGATGTAGCCCAGGAGGGGTGAATTGCCTCATTAGCTGTTGTGTTATATTATTCGATTTTATCTTGCTATTTTTTTAAGATTTAATATGCTAAACAGTAAAATGAAATAATACTCCTTCACACATAAGACTTAGAAATTTACCAAAAACACTTTGTTTCAATTACAAGACATGAGTAATAGTTTGCACATATAATTTAATGGAAATTGTTAGTGTCAGTATCTTCATCCCTCCATTAGTAATCAAAATTCTCTTTTTTCATGCATTTTAGGTGTCTCATCAGATCAGCTGCATTCCATTAGGTCATGGATCATCTGATGGTAGTGGTTCGTTGTCAATTTCGCTCATGATTTTCATCTACTGGCCTATTTGCACATGTACAGATCATTTGCTATCGTTTTTATTTCATTTCAATTGCAGAAGTCATTTTAGGGTTTTCAAGTCTCATTAGGTCTAGGTTTTGCCACCATGGTCTTAAAAATATCAATAAGAGGTCAGTAGGCACATGAGGATGTCAAATAAGTTCATAAAATCACAAATTATACTGATGATCTACTCCATAAAGGGTTTTTACCTCAAATCTCTGTTTTGAGGTGAAAACAGGGTTTTTCCATTTCCTGTACAACTTTTATGTAATTTTAATGTTTTCATATGTAATAAAGCATCATCTGCAACCTTGGGTCACCTTGCCAAACTCCAGCACTCCAGCTACTGCAAAGAGATAAGAAAATCCAAGCATTAGTCCATCAAATGACAAAATAGAGAGCCAAACTACAAAAATAGGGTTTTTAAAGCAAAGCGAAAAGCAACTTTAGAAAGTGGGTTTTCTAAATGGAAAATTAAAGTCAAAAGGTATATAAGCGATAATTTTTGTTATAAACTTCATTTGTGCCAAAAGAGTGAGAAAACAAGGCGAAAATCAGGATTTGAGTCGAAGAAGGAAAAATTTGCAGCAAAGTTTCTTGGCACGACGGACCTGGGTATAGGCGCAGTGCACAGAGCACAGAAATTGCATACAAACTTCAACTGGCATGGTGCACCTAAGTATTGGCATAGTGCACCAGTCTGCCAAGCCCAAACTTCACTCAATCGACCTTCTCAAGCTCCAAAACATTGCCAGTGTCATTCCACAAGTAAGTAAAACATCCCTAATTTCATTTGCAAGAGATTTAGTCCTCCTTGATGGTGTTTTAATAGGTGAAAAATAAAACCCTAATTTGCTACACAATTGCACTACAAAAATTGTCTAGGGTTTAGCAATTTTGTCATAGTTGCTGTTTTACTCCCTTGCATCATTTTCACATTCCTCTCCACTAAAATTTCACTCATTTCATTTCCCTTTCCCTCTCTCACTTACAATCATCCTACCTCCCTATCCCCAAAACCATAAAACCCTAACAAATTCCCAGTATTTCCCAAACTATAATCTGCATTCCCAAACCCTATTACTCCCTAATAACCATACAATCAGCATAAAATCTTTCATTCATCAGTCCCACTCATTATTCCCACTCATCAAACAACAGTCACCTATCCTTGAAATAAAATCTCTTCATACTCATTATTTTACAACATACAGTGGCAAATATGGAAACAGATTCAGCTTATGAAAGGGATGAGGAAACTATGAGTGATTCCTCCCAAGAGATTCATGCATCAAGAAAACCACATAAGGGAGGAAAACACATTTGGGAGGAGCCCACTACACTCACAAAGCTATTTTCTTGTCCTCTTGCAGTAGCATGTTTCAAACATCAGTCTTGCTGCCAGTTCTATGAGATGGTGGAAAGGGTGAAATACCACCATGAGCTTGCTAGACTATTTGTTCTTCATCTTCACAATGGCTAGGTCATTTAGCAAGTGTTACCTTCACTTTGACAACTGAAACTATACTAAAGCAGCATGTATTCCTAATGTGGGTGAACAATGGAACAAAAGACAGCTTGTGGACGAAGAGCATTATGAGCCTTATATCAAGGCTAGTTATCAGAAGAAAATCAGTAGGGTCTTTCCTTTCAAATACCTACAAGACACTTATGCTCCACTCATGAATCTCATTATCAAATACTTCAGTTGTGAAAGGAGATTTTCTCACTTATACACTTATCATGTTAGATTATTGATGCATTTCACTAGAGTGAGGATGATGAACCTCCCCTATTTCATATGCATAAATATTGAGAAAATTACCACATTGGTGCAAAGAAAACCTCCTTAGCAATAGTACAACATCATTTATCACTTTGCATTGATCAAGATTGTTGTTTTGCATCAGATGAGCTTGTTGAATGTTCCATGGGATGATTTCATTTCACATGAGGTTTTGAAAAGCCCTCAAGTGACCACATCAGTATTTCAAGAGGTAGGAGGGCCTTCAAATCAACAAGAAGTTCATGAGGCTCAAACTACCAGTGTGCCAGTAGTTATCACTTATCAAAAGGGCACAAGGAGATTATTTGTAGCCTCCAGACGAGTACTATATCCACCTGGGGTGGAAGGGGTCTCATTTCCTTCATCAGACCATAGGCAAATGCTATCTTTACCCGGGGTGAAAGGGGTTTTGCCTTCTTCTTCGGAAAAGAAGGTACAGGACAAAGGGAAACAACCATTGCATGATGAAGGGCCTTCTAAAGGTCAGGAGAAAGATTTCATTTTGATTCAAGATGAGGATACTGATTTAGGCTCCCAAAGCTAAAAACTCAAGGAGATCATCAAAGAACAAGAAGATAACATTCATGACTTATCTCTTAACCTAGAAAGAGCTAAATGGATCATAAATTACCTTGAGAAATGGAACAAGTATTTGGAGGATAACAAGAAAATCATGGAGCTGCAAAACATAAGGGAAAACAAGCAAGCAACAAAGAGGAGGAAAGTCAAATTAACACCGCTTGAGCAAGAGATTGATGCTGACTGGGAATCTTGGCTAGAGAGGGAAAATATACACTTGGATAAGCTACTTGAGAAAGCCAATAAGGAGAAAAAGATTTTGCAGAACATGGCTTTTCAGTATTTGGCATGAAACAAAATATGCAAATGAAGGATAAGGAACCTAAAAGCCAAGTTGAGGAAAACTTTGAGGAGAAAGAAAGAGAAAGATAAGCTCAAGATCTTGGTTGAAGCTTCATTGGACCAACATAGTACTTGGTGTAGGTCACTCATGCCAAATTTCAAGAACTTTTGCAAACTTTTTGGCAATTTTGAATTTTTCAAGGAAAAAACAGGTTTTTTCGGCAGGTGCGTAGCGCCACCTGGTGATCGCTTTTGATAGGGACCTCCTCTAGAGGAAAACTTTACACTTTTGGATTCCTCATGAAGAATTATGCATACTCAAAAATTACTAGGATGTTTTGACAAGTTTTGGGCCTCCAAAAGTGTCAAAAACACCTAAAAAATGCCCTCTCTGTCACTTTTTGGCCACACAGGAAGCAGTGTTGGGAGAACTAATTTTTGGAGGGGAAAATGGACACCAATTTGAAATATTCCACTTTTCCTAGAAATTAGAAAGAGATACCTTTCCAACAAGCCAACTTACAGAATATTTGATGAAGGGGAAGGCCTCCAAAATTAGTTGGGAAAAAGTGCTATGCACAGAAAAAGTGGCGCTACGCACAGGATGAAAAAGTGTCAATTTTGCTTTAAAAACTCTGTTTCTCGCTTAATTTTTTTCTCAGTTTGACTTTTTCTCTCTCATGGTCAAACTAATGATGTAAATTGATGTAAATGGATGTACTTTGATGTAAATATTATGAAAATTCACTCAAGGAGGTAGATACATCATGTATAGGTGGTTTTGAACTGAATGAATCCGTTTCCTAAGTTTTAGAGTCAAGTTGTTCCACCGCCTATTTTTCAGTTCTTAGTTTGGATCTTATTGAAACAAATCCTAAACTATTTAATTTTACCCATAAGGGTTAGCATGGGTGTTTTTTTGCCTATATCTAGTACTTTTTCAATCATTTGTAAAGGTTGGACTCTTGTGAATGCTTTGAGCATTATTGTACATTCATCTCTGCAGTTTGGCAAGGAAATAGACCGGGGTTTGCAGCATTTTGTGGAATTCTTGCGGCAAGGTGATTTAGTATTGTTTTTCCTTCTGTGATTCAAGTTTAATTGTGTTTATGTGTGCCATCATCTCTCTTTATTTTCAGCTTAACTAAATTAATCAAGTATAAAGGTGGAAATCATTGATGTCGTAATGCTCTACCTCAGGGTTTATTTGGTTTTTAATGTTTTCAATTGTTTGAAGAGGATTCCTAATACTTTCATGCCCTCTCCAACTCCTCACCAGTCTTAAGACTCTCCATTTCACTTAATTCAAAGTACTAAAGCACTTTCCTACCTCGCCCCACAGAAACCTCTGCAAGACTGAGCTCATTCCCCGGACCCAAAATTGCATTTCACATTGATCTAGCAATCAACCAAAAAACTCAATCAAAGTCCTTTGAGCATATACCTAGCCTGAAATTAGTCTTTACATCAGTCATCTCAAGCCTAATTTTCTATATTTTCTTGATATTACAAAGAGAGAGCCCTCTCCCAACCTGGTAGGGCTTGCTACCAGGTTAAGCGTGGTTTGATGTTACCCTAGACCTACCTTTCTCAGCCTGAGGTAGATTTATGCTATAACATATTGGCGACCATACTGGGGAAAGACAAGTTGGTTTGTTTTTTATTGTTGTCTGCTTTATAAACTATAGATGGAGCCTGAAGTTAGCCAGGTAGCCTTCGAACTGCTCTTGCTCTGCAAGTGCATAGTAGATGAACACTACTTCAGTCAATCTCCGGTTTAGTTTATGAACTGAACATTTGGTTTCCTTAGCAAAATAAAATCAAGTTCAAATCTAATTGTTGATGGTGAACAACGATTAGACATAGCAAGGCTAAAATCATTCACCTAGTGACTCTAAATCAGTTTTAAGATTAGATCCAAGGACTCTACTGGAGGATGAACCTAACCAGCAGGAACATGAAAGGACAATATGGAAAGATCGGGTATTCAAGTTGGAATTTTGTCCAAGAAATTTTGTTCTTTGTTATAAATTATTTCTTCTCTTTTCCCGAGAATGTCGAGAAGGCTTTGCAAAGTATATTGTATTTGAGAAGAGATCCTCGACCTGCATTTGATTCCTTCCCTTTGAAGATTGTGAATACCAAATATTTGCATGTCTTTGAGCTTGATCAAGACCCTTTTTCTGAAGCTTGTGATGACCGTCTTCAAATTGATGAGCCTCAAGAGACCAAGATTGATTCTACACCTTTTGTACATACCCCTATACCTTGTAAAATTTCATATTGGTACAAACCTCTGATTTTGCCTCCTATATCCTATGCTTTCCCTAAAAATCATGACCTATATCTACCAAGATTTGGTGGTGAACGCGAAAACATCATTGCTGAGAGACATGTATTGAATTTTGAGTCCTTTCTTGACCCTTTTGAAGTTGATGAAGAGGATGTCAGTATTAGGCTTTTTGCTCTTTCTTTGCAAGGCAATGTCAAGAGTTGGTTGAAGACTTTACCTGATGCGAGTATCTCAGATTTCCGGCAGTTCATCAAAGTTTTCCTCGATAGGTGGGTGGTCAGACAAAACCATTTCTTGATTATAGAAGAGTATAACCAGCTGAAAAGACTACTAGGGGAGACAGTACAATAGTTTTCTTCCAGATTTAACCAAGTCTATTTTTCGATGGCGGCTAATATAAGACCTCCTCCTGGATCTGCTCTCTTACACTACTCAGAATCCTTTGATCCAGAAATGGAATTTCAGTTGAGGGAAAGGAACCTTGCAACACTTGAAGAGATGCAGAACAATGTAGTAGATGTAGAGGTTAATCTGCTGATTAGAAGGGAAATTTGAAGGAAGAATAGGTGAAGAATATAGATCCAAAGGAATCAACATGTTTAGAGGTAAAGCTCAACATTTTGGTAAGTGCGATGGAAGAGATGATGCAAAAGATCACCACAAGGAAAGAGTATGATGATCAAGACCATGGCTCGTTGATTGAAGAAGAACAAGTTGTTGATCCAAAACATCTTCTTCCTTATCCCAGTTATCATATATCTTATAATTATTATTTTATAGATCATCTTAAAGAAGAGAGATTTGTTGATATGACATGTATGCTTGATGGTGTGTTTTATACTAATGATTTGCCTCAATTTGATCAGTATGATGATGATTATGTTCTCCAAACAAAAGCTAATATTGTAGAAAAATCAGTGGCTAGTTTGTGGGAGGAGGAAGTTCACTTTCAACTCGAATATAGTGATCAGCGGTTGCATATCAGCTATGGAAGTGAGGAGGAAAGTGCAACAAATTTTGATGTAAGTGAAGGATCTTTGCCCTTTTGTTTCGCTTCATTTCATTTCATTAGAGACAACTTTCATGCAATCGGAAATCAACCGTAGACAAGTCTTGATTTGGACCATCTTGAGGGAAATGAAATCATTGTTCAAGAGTTTTCATATCTAGAGTTGCAGCCCCTGAATGCCTTTGATTCTCAAGTTGAAAATGAAGACCTGGAAGCTAGACCATATGATCAAATGATGCCACATGATTCCGTACCATTTTGTTTTGAATCATTTCAGTTTTTGAAGGGAAAATTGCATAGTATATCTTCAAATGAGCAGCTTCTAGGAAATCATGTAATCTCATTGGAACCAATAGAAAATGGGTGGCAGCAGTCTTTTCAAGTTTTTCATGATCTAATAGCTTATGTGTTGGATGATGTCTGCAATCAGAGTCCTTCTCCATTAGCTACCTGTGAGCTTGATACGTGTACTGATACAAACTTGATATGGCATCCAGTTTCTTTGTCATTATCAGCAGGAGTCTCATCACAATGCTTAGATCAAAGTTTGCATTCATGGTATGAGGAGAAGAAAAGTAATCCATTAGATGAGCTAAGTCCCGGTGCACATGAATTTTAGGATCCTTATGTAGTGTTTTTGGAGTCAGATAGAGAATCCATATCATTCAATGGATCTTTTTACAAGTTTTCATGGGAGTTTCCTTTTAGTAGTTCTCTTTTGTTGTTCATAAACAAGCACTTGTGGAGAATGCAAACAACAACTAGAATGCTTACTTGGTTGCATTGGTTGTTTCTTTTCACTTGATTAGGTGATGAAATGGAAAAGTTAGATTAGGTTTTATTAAATAAGCTCCATTTTGAGCATATTTTCCAATTTTTCAGTTGTGTTTTAGTCTTGAGTCATCTTCTGTTTCAGTCAGTTTCAAGAATGTTTCAGCTGAGTGTCCAGTTTCGGCTTTTGAGAGTCTTGTTTCAGTTTTGAGTTAGTATTAGTTCTTACTCATTTCAGTTATGAGTCTTGACTCTTGAGTTTTGATGTTTTTGTTGCCAAGATATCAATTCCATCAAGCCCAATGGAAGAGGCACTATCTGCTTTCCAGATATCTGTAGTTCTTGGCACCTCCCAGGAGCTACCATCCCCATTGGAGCCAATGTTAGTGTCGGTATCTTCATCCCTCCATCAGTGATCAAAATTCTCTTTTTGCATGCATTTTAGGTGTCTCATCCGATCAGTTGCATTCCATTAGGTCATGGATCATCTGATGGTAGTGGTTCTTTGTCAATTTCCCTCATGCTTTTCATCTGCTGGCCTATTTGCACATGTACAAATCATTTTCTCTCATTTTTATTTCATTTTAGTTGCAGAAGTAATTTAGGGTTTTCAAGTCTCATTAGGTCTAGGGTTTGCCACCATGGTCTTCAAAAGCTCAATAAGAGGTTAGTAGGCACATGAGGAAGTCAAATAAGTTCATAAAATCACAAATTCTACTGATGATCTGCTCCATAAAGGGTTTTTACCTCAAAACTCTGTTTTGAGGTGAAAACAAGGTTTTTCCATTTCTGGTACAAACTTTATGTAATTTTAATTTTTTCATATGTAATAAAGCATCACTTGCAGCCCTGGGTCACCTTGTCGAACTCTAGTACTCCAGCTACTACAAAGGGACAAGAAAATCTAAGCATTAGTCCATCAAATGACAAAACAGAGGGCCAAATTGCAAAAACAGGGTTTTTAAAAGCAAAGTGAAAAGAAACTTTAGAAAGTGGGTTTCTAAATGAAAAATTAAAGTGAAAAGGTATATAAGGGATCATTTGTGCCGAAAGAGTGAGAGAACAAGGTGAAAATCACAATTTGAGGCGAAGAAGGAAAAATTTCTATCAAAGATTCTTCACGCGGAACACCTGGGTATAGGAGCAGTGCACCTGCTTGGCATGGTGCACAGAGCATAGAAATTGCATACAAACTTCAATTGGCATGGCACACCTGAGTGTTGGCGTGGCGCACCAGTCTTCCAAGCCCAAACTTCACTCAATCGACCTTCTCAAGCTCCAAAACTTTGCCAATTTCATTCCACAAGTAAGTAAAACATCCCTAATTTCCATTGCAAGAGATTTAGTCCTCCTTGATGGTGTTTTAATAGGTGAAAAACCAAACCCTAATTTGTTGCATAGTTGCACTACAAAAACTGTCTAGGGTTTAGCAATTTTGTCATAGTTGTTGTTTTAATCCCTTGCATCATTTTCACATTCCTCTCCACTGAAATTTCCCTCATTTCATTTCCCTTTCCCTCTCTTACTTACAATCATCCTACCTCCCTATCCCCAAAACCCTAAAAACCTAGAAAATTCACACTATTTCCCAAACTACAATCTGCATTCCCAAACCCTATTACTTCCTAATAACCCTACAATTAGCATAAAATCATTCATTTATCAGTCCCACTCATCAAACAGCAGTCACCTATTCTTGAAATAAAATCTCTTCATACTCATCATTTTACACCATACAATGGCAAATATGGAAAGAGATTCATCTTATGAAAGGGATGAGGAAACTGTGAGTGATTCCTCCCAGGAGATTCATGCACCAAGAAAACCACATAAGGGAGGAAAACACACCTAGGAGGAGCCCATGACACTCATAGAGCTATTGGCTTATCCTCTTGTAGTAGCATGTTTCAAACATCAGTCTTGCTACCAGTTTTGTGAGATGGTGGAAAGGGCGAAATACCACCATGAGCTTGCCAGAGTATTTGTTCTTCATCTTCACAACGGCCAGGTCAATTTAGCAGGTGTTGCCTTCACTTTGGCACTTGAAACTATAGTTGAATTAATAGGTATTCCTAATGTGGATGAACAGTGGAACAAAGGACAGCTTGTGGACAAATAGCATTATGAGCCTTATATCAAGGCTAGTTATCAGAAGCAAATCAGTAGGGTTTTTCCTTTCAGATACCTAGAGGACACTTATACTCCACTCATGAAGCTCATTATCAAATACTTCAGCTGTGAAGGGAGATTTTCTCGCTTGTACACTTATCATGTTAGATTATTGATGCATTTCACTAGAGTGAGGATGATGAACTTCCCCTATTTCATATGCAGAAATATTGAGAAAATGACCACATTGGTGCAAAGAAAACCTCCTCATCAACAGTACAATAGCATTTATCACTTTGTATCGATCAAGATTGTTGTTTTGCATCAGCTGGGCTTGTTGAATGTTCCATGGGATGATTTCATTTCACATGACGTTTTCAAAAGCCCTCAAGTGACCACATCAATATTTCAAGAGGTGGGAGGGCCTTCAAATCAGCAAGAAGTTTATGAGACTCAAACTACCAATGTGCCAGTATTTATCACTTATTAAAAGGGCACAAGGAGATTATTTGCAGCTGCCAAACATGTACTATCTCCACCTAGGGTGGAAGGGGTCTCGTTTCCTTCATCAGACCATAGGCAAATGCTATCTTCACCTGGGCTGAAAGGGACTTTGCCTTCTTCTTCAGCAAAGTAGGTACAGTACAAAGGGAAACAAACATTGCATGATGAAGGGACTTCTGAAGTTTTGGAGAAAGATTTCGTTTTGATTCAGGATGAGGATACTGATTTAGGATCCCAAAGCTCAAAACTCAAGGAGATCATCAAAGAACAAGAAGCTGACATTCATGACTTATCTCTTAACCTGGAAAGAGCTAAGTGGATCATAAATTACCTTGAGCAATGGAACAAGCAATTGGAGGATAAGCAAACAATCATGGAGCTACAAAACATAATGGAAAACAGGCAAGCAACAAAGAGGAGGAAAGTCAAATTGACACCGCTTGAGTAAGAGATTGATGTTGACCGGGAATCTTGGCTAGAGAGGGAAAATATACACTTAGAGAAGCTACTTGAGAAAGCCAACAAGGAGAAAAATATGTTGCGGCACATGGCTTTTCACTATGTGGCATGAAACAAAATATGCAAAGGAAGGATAAGGAACCTAAAAGCCAAGTTGAGGAAACTTTGAGGAGCAAGAAAGAGCAAGATAAGCTCAAGATCTTGGCTAAAGCTTCATTGGCCCAACATAATACTTGATGTAGGTCACTCATGCCAAATTTCAAGAAATTTGGAAAACTTTTGGCAATTTTGAATTTTTCAAGGAAAAGACAAGTTTTTCCGGCAGGTGTGTAGCGCCACCCAGCACTCAATTTTGATAGGGACATCCTCTGGAGGAAAAACTTAAATTTTTTATTCCTCATGAAAATTATGCATACCTAGAAATTATTAGTAATTTTGACAAGTTTTTGGTCTCCAAAAGGGCCAAAACACCTCAAAAATGCCCTCTTTGCCACTTTTTGGCCACACAGGAAGAAGTGTTGCGAGAACTAATTTTTGGAGGGGAAAATGGACACCAAATTAAAAAATTGCACTTTTCCTAGAAATTATACAAATAAGCCTTTCCAACAAGACCACTTGGAGAAAATTTGGTGAAGGGGAAGGCCTCCAAAATCACCTAGGGAAAAGTGCTATGCATAGAAAAAGTGGCGATATGCAGAGGATGAAAAAGTGTCAATTTTGCTAAAAAAACTCTATTTTTCGCCTAGTTTTTTTCTCAGTTTGACTTTTTCTCTCTCATGGTAAAACTCATGAGCTAAATTGATGTAAATGGATGTAATTTTTTGTAAAAATGATGAAAATTCACTCAAGGAGGTAGATACATCATGTATAGGAGGTTTTGAACTGAATGAATTAGCTTCTTAGGTTTTAGAGGCATGCTGTTCCACTGCCTATATTTCAGTTCTTAGTTTAGATCTTGTTGAAACAGCTCCTAAACTCATGAATTCGACCCCTAAAGGCTAGCATGGGTGGTTTTTTACCTATATCTAATACTTTTTTAGTCATTTGTAAAGGTTGGACTCTTGTGAATGCTTTGAGCATTATTGTACATTCATCTCTACAGTTTGGTAAGGAAATAGACCAAGGTTTGTAGCATTTTGTGGGATTCTTGTGGCAAGGTGATTTAGTATTTTTTTTCCTTCTGTGATTCAAGTTTACATGTGTTTATGTGTTCCATCATCTCTCTTTCTTTTAAGCTTAACTAAATGAATCAACTATAAAGGTGGAACTCATTGATGTTGCAGAGCTCTACCTTAGGGTTTATTTGGTTTTACATGTTTTCAACTGTTTGAAGAGGATTCCTAATACTTTCATGCCCTCTCCAACTCCTCACTAGTCTTAAGACTCTCCATTTCACTTAATTCAAAGTACTAAAGCACTTGCCTACCTCGTCCCACAGAAACCTCTACAAGACTGAGCTCATTCCCCAGACCCAAAACTGCCTTTCACATTTGATCCAGCATTCAACCAAAAAACTCAATCAAACTCCTCTGAGCATATACCTAACCTAAAATTAGTCTTTACATCAATAATCTCAAGCCTCATTTGTTATATTTTCCTAAGATTGATAAGGAGAGATCCCTCTTTCGACCTAGTAGGGCTCGCTACCAGGTTAAGCGTGGTTTGATGTTACCATAGACCTGCCTTTCTCAGCTTGAGGTAGATTTAGGCTATAACAGAAATGAATACCTTTAACAAAAAATACAAGTAGTTTCATTTTCAGATCAATAAAGAATGACATGGTCCAACAATGTATGGTAGATGAAGGTGCCTCCACCTATATGATGGAAGTTAGTGTTTGGTTCCCCCGACCTTTCCCCATCCATTATCACTCTCTGTGCTTGTGACGGTTAGCCCTTGTAGCCCCTCAGTTTGTATCACGGCTATCCCATCACCATTGATGGAAAGATTGTATTGATTAAGATTGAAGTCATTGATGACCCATTAGATTATAACATATTGTTGGGTCGTAGTTACACTTATACCATGTTTTTTGTCACATCTGCTATCTTTTGCAAGATGTGCTTTGCTCACAATAGAAATATCGTTAATATCGATTAGTTGACTTACGATGACCCTCAGTCTCGGACATCTCCTCAGACCACTATCACATCAATGACTGGAAATAAGACTATCACTTTTGGTACCAATGTGTCTCCTAGAGTCTATAAACATTCCACACTTCTTGGGGCTTATTATGGCCCACCACCTACCCCTTTTGAATGTATCTCATCTAGTATTTTCATGGTTCAAGCATCATGGGCTGCCAACAAGCAGTCTGGTACACCTTCACAAGAGAATACCGCTTCGCAATCTCCTACTTCCAACTCAAGCAAGACTTCAGTTACAATTCCTCGAGGCCCATTTCCTTTTGCTATTATCTCTCCCAATCATTTTTAGTTCAGAATAGTTCCCCTAGGTCTTAACCATCTGGGAGCAATTCCCTTAGGTCATTACCCTTATAGTTAGATACCTTTCTTATTCCCACCAGCAGGAATATTTTCTACTCTTGTTGTGGCTATGGTGAGTCTACCTAACATTACCTTGGGGATCCAAGTATGGTACATTGATCCTCCCACAAACACTCCTCCTAATAAACTCAAACCTTACACAAATTTGACACTAGTCCAACTCGTTGTTCCTACCCCTTCCTTTTCTTTAGATCCATAGCAAACTCAATAAGAAACCACTCATGTTGCGAAAGAATATGGTAATGGGGACAAATCTCAGAAAAATGGACCCAAAGAAAAGGTACCAAAAACAACTCCATCTCCTCCTAAACCACCAAAGCCTTCTCCTCCATGCTCTTCATGTGATGTTATTGGGCATGCCACCAATAATTGTCCTGAGATACCTCATATCAAGAATGTGGTCTCTGATACATTTCCTAACTCTAGCATTCCTGAGGTCCATATCACCTTACCTGATTCCACTAAAAAGAACAAATCCTTAAGCATGAATCACCCTTGTAATTTGTATGATAACTATGGCCATTGTTCCCATCATTGTCCCTAAATCGAATACTTTCATCATACACTTCAAGTACTTCACGAGTTATATATTTCTCTTAGTGATTCCACTTCCCCTCTACCTACAGGTTTTGGTCCCATTGTTATGCCAGAACAAGAGGTTTCCCAACCCTCCATTGTGATTCCCCCTCCTAATGTAAAGATTATAGATAGTTTCACCCTATTCTCTACTTATTCTCATCGATGGAATCAATCTATTGCAACTATCTTGACATTTCCTATTTTCATTCGGTTGAACCTTCCTCAATGAAAACTTCGGTCTCAACATCAGTATATTTTGCATCTACAAGTCATCTATCTCCCATTTTTGACGATGTGCATGTGAACCTTGTCTCTCATGAAGATGCCTCAAGCAGATCCTCTTCATCATTTGGTCTCTCTTCCTCCCATCCTCCCATATTTCATTCCAATGAAGACATCATGGAAGCCATGACCACCATTGATTATCCTTGGAATGATATTCACCATCATGTGTAATTCCTTCTACAGTAAACCCATGAACAATATGTTGTGGAATCCAAAGACTTCATCCGTAGTGACGTCAATTGGTTTAAAAATTACATTCCCATGTTAGATGCTTTCGTAGAAAAAAATATGGCTAACGTCTTCCCTACCATCAAAATTAACATTTCTAATAAACTAGGGATCGACTAAAATATCACCTTGGGGAACAATGCACCCCAGAATAAATTGATGCTTACACTAAGTTATTCAAAGAATTTTGTGATGTTTTCGCCTGGTCTTACTCCAAGATTCTTGGACTTTATTCTTCCATTGTTGAACATCATATACACACTTGGTCTGTTAACATTACTATTTTCCAAAATTAAAGTCCTATCCATCCTTCAAAGCATGATGTTATCAAATATTAAATCGGTAAGCTCAAGTAGGGTGGTTTCATTTACCCCGTTAAATACACCACTTTGGTTTCCAATCTTGTTCCTATCCCAAAGAAGCAAGGCACCATTCATGTATGCTCGCAATTTCGTGATCTAAACAAAGCTTGTCCCAAAGACGATTTTCCCACAACTTTCATAGAAAAAATAACTGATGAGTGCGGGGGGCATGAGGTTATTTCCTTTACATATGGATTCTTTGAATATAACTAGATATGTGTGGGGGCATGAGGTTATTTCCTTTGCATATGGATTCTTCGAATATAACCAGATATGTATCTATCATGCTGATCAACTTAAAACTGCCTTCACTAGTCCATGGGGAAAATTTTCTTATAGGATCATACCTTTCGGTTTAAAGAATGCAAGGGTCACCTTTCAGTGTTCTACGTCCTACTATTTTCATAAGTTGGCTCACATTAGCCTTGTGTATCTAGATGATCTCACCACTCATTCTAAGTTTTGGTTGCAAAACCTTCATGATTTGCATAACATCTTCCTTCGATGCCTCAAGTATAACATTTTCCTCAATCCCCTTAAGTGTTTCTTTTATGTTCCTATCGGCCAACTATTAAGCTTTATTGTGTCCAAATATGCCATCACTCTTAACCCTCTAAAATTTCAAGCCATTTTCGAAATTCCTCCTCCTCACACCCTTTGCAAGTTACAAAACCTCCAAGGTAGATCAATCTTTCTTCATTGGTTTGTTCTTGACTATGCCACCACTTCTCATGGGTTTCTTAGACTCCGTCGATCTATCAATCCATTAATTTGGATGAAAAAGCTCAACAATATTTTAATTCCCTCAAATTTTCTCTCACTTCCACCCCCTTGATTTGATCACCTAACTTTGAAAGGGGCTGCATCTTGTATATGTAAGCTTCAACCTATTCGATTGTCGAGGTCTTAATTCAAGAAGATGGTTTTGGAAATGAGCACGTCATATATTATGTCAGTAATAACCTTCACAATACCCATGTGTCTTATTCCCATGAAGAAAATTTGGTGTCGGTTGTTGTGTTCTCTGTTTAAAAACTTCATCATTATGTCATTACGCATACCACCAAAGTTGTGACTAATTCCAACCCCATGGCCTTCCTGTTGGGTTGATGGATCATCAATGGGAAGTGTGTATGTTGGATCATTATCCGTCAAGAGTTCGATCTATAATTTGTCACACCCAAGGATAAGAAAGTTTTAGACCTTGTTGAACTCATTTATGAATTTCCTACTGGTGCACCATGTTAGGCTCCAAGCCTAACTCCTTTATTGATGTAACAATCCCAAGGGGATGAGTTAGAGTGATAGTTAGTTTAAAAGTCAATAAATTCTGCATTTATAATTGTAAGCGATTGACCCGCATTATAGAAAAGGACAACAATCAGTCGCACATGGGCCATAGTTAATAAATAAAGTGGTTAACCCGTGTTTTGAAAAGGACCACTAGTAGTTAGGGTTTTGGATGTCATTAGGCTATAAATAGTCTTAGTTAGTAAGGGAAATATCATCAAGTTGTATTGTAATTGAGATATACTATGTTGGAGGCTTCCCCCTCGAAGAGGCAAGTGAACATTGTAATATGATTCTGAATGATAAAATATCTTGCAATTTTGTCTCATTTCATGTGATAATTATGTGTTTTGGATTGTATTTCCTCATATTTCTAGTATTCTCGACTTCTCCTAGGTCAAGAGTATAACATGTTAGATCTGTTGGTAAATGATGACGTTCCATACAAACCTTTTTTTGCTATAACCTCAGACCATCCTTGGTATGGTGACATCCTTACCTATTTGTGAACCTGAAAATTGGCCCCCCATCTTACTCGTGATCGTCGATGACACATTCAACATCAAGCCCCTCATTATATCCTCATTGGTGACGATATGTAAGATCGTGGTGTTGATATCATCCTCTATCATTGTCTCACCCATGCTGAAGCTAAACAAGTGTTCAATGCCTATCATAGTGGTTCTTGTAGTGGTAATCTCTCTGGAATGGCTATGAAAATTCGATGTTCCCAAATCCTACTTTAGCAACTTACAATGTTTCTTCTATTTGTTAAATTAATCAAAAAAATTAATTTCATTTTCCTACGACAAATATCAAAACATATACACTGCAGCCTTCACAAATACAATACTATGGAAGAAATAAAAAAATGGAAGAATAGATGCACAAACAAAATAAACACCGTGGTTTTTTGACCAATGTCCCCGAAAAACCCAACTTGGTAAAATCGATGCAGTAGATGAGGGTTTTATTATTATGTAGTAGTAAAACTAAGTACCAATTTATGGAAGCTCAAATCTATCTTTCCATATAGAGAAAATAACTAACCACTGTCTAGTGAGAAAAATCTCACTTCCACTAGTGATCCGACATTGACCTTTGGTCAATATGAGTTGCCCCCTTCTGCTTCTGTGTTTCCTCTGTGTCAGCCTGCTGGGACCAATATCTCTCTCACTCTGCTAATCAATTTCTGCTCTAGAAACTCAATTTTTTGGCCTCCAGGCTCTCACTCTGGCTCCTGCCTCTAAATCTAGACTGCTCTTTAGCAAATACAGATGTCCCTCTGAAGCTATGTGTTTCCTCTATGCATTTTTTCATCCTCTCTATGGAGTATGGTGTGTCTCTGCTATGCACTCACAGGACTGGAAAAACTTCCCTCTAGCCTTATTGTCCCTGCCCCACTCTTACTACTTCGAAACTACTGAATTACCTCCGACAACACACAATTGCTACTCTGGAGTTTGATTTCCTAGCAATATCAAATTCCTAGTGGCTCCAACTGTGTTCTCTAACCCCCATCAAAATTCTTCTTATAATCTCTCGTTGAGGCTTCAACGACCAAGATTAAAACATAATTGATGGATAATGTTACACAGTAATTTGTCACCATCCCTGTTACTCCTCTTGTCGTACCTTGGAGGACCCATCTCGGGAGTTATAAGAAGTGACAAAGTCTAAAAACACTTGCATTATGTTCCCCTGAGTATGTACTCCATGTTCCCTGAAGACACCTTCTGCAGATCATCCCTAAAAAGTGCTATTTTTCCATTGGCGCAAGTCCACAGTAATCTACCCGTGCCAGTGGTGGAGATCCTCAAAAGAAGGCGCGACCATTGGCGCCCTATCTTAGAGCAACAGTCGCGCCAACCAAATTTAGTCGTGCTTTTTGCCTTAATGCACGTCCGACTGTTGTTTCCTTCATTACATGGAGCTTTTCTAAGGATAAAAATCAGTTTTTTGTCGAGCTTTATCCATCTTTATGGCTTTTGCTAAATCCGTGAAAGGTATCCCGGTTCATCGCATCCTCCTCCCTTCTTCATCTATATAAGCTTGTCATTATGCATTGGACAAGCTAGAGAGTGTTGGTGTTAGTGTTATGCTAGTGATTTGGTGATTGAGTCATAGTAGTGATGATTATTGGTCATGGAGTGTTAGATGTTGAGTTCTTGGAGGAATGCTAGTGAGTGCTAGAGAGGTTATGCTACCGGAGAGGAGATGCATGTCAAGACACATATAGTTATTCGCCCAGCCAGGAGAAGGGTCGACGTCAGAACAATGGTTGTAACTTTTCCTGTTTATTAATTGATGAGCGACTGCTATTATAGTTTCAATCTCATTATCTGTCATGGTGATATGTTGATTTATTTCCTTTCTGACTGAAATATAGCTGTGCCTTGGTAGTTTCTATGTTGGTATCTGTCTCTTCCTTTGCATGTGCAGGTGTTCGTTTATGATCTGTTGGAGCAAGGGAGCGAGGATATCAACTCTGCTTCAATCATAGCATTGGACTCCAGGTTAGTCTTCTTGATTCACCTTTGATGCATAACTAGGAACTTGCGTAGCAGTGTGGTTTGTTTGTGGCTAGTTCTGTGATAGGCTAGTGGGATCGCCTCTGTCCGCAGAGGGGATTTACCTTACCAACAAATTGGCGACTCCGCTGGGGAGTAACTCTTTGATTTCTGTCTTGCATGTTAATTTTCTTCTGCTTGCTTGAGTGCATGAGCTTCCTGAGTCAGTTTTGAGTTGATTCTTTACTGTTTGACCCATCTGAGCACTGTCAACCCGACCTGAGGTCGTATCATTCATTTTTCTAGTTGGCAAGCTTAATTGGCACGGTTATTTCTCTGACAGTCGCGCCAGTTGGCACACGTTGCTCAAGAGCAACTCGCGCCAATCCTGTGGTAGCGCAAGTTGCAGGCTGACAGTCGCGCCAGCTCTGTAAATTTTGCCTGTGTGTGGGTGGAAAGCTCATTCAGTCTCTTTATATATCTCTTTCGGCCTCTGGAACTGTGTTGAACCTCTGCTTGACTGGTCTTAGCCTGTATCCCTCAGCTGTTTGCTTATTTCCAGTGACTTTGCATGTCTAGCCTTCTGTGGGAAGTTTCGGTCTCTTGATTATCCAGTCAGCTTGTTGATTGTTCTGCACTTATCCAGTGATTTGTTAAAAACTTGATCTTCTATACTCTGAATACTTCACTTCTAGCTTCTTTGGATTTCACTAGTCTTTGTGTTTTTCCTTGCTTGCATGGTTCATTTTGTGTTTTAGAATTGGTTCTATTTCATTGACTGAACTTGGATTGTGCATATCTCTTAGAATTTGTTTACATGCATCATGCCATCTTAAAGGAAAGAAAAACAAAAAATTTCTTGCATCATAGTAGTTAGCATTTATTGTTATTAGTTGCTATTAAAAAGAAAAAGACAAAATTTCGTTTCTTGTTATTAGCTGCATTAGGATCTTTGTTGTTTGTTGAAGTGATCATTTCATTTGTGAAAAAGATCTCAACCCTCCTGTAGATAGAATTCATTGAATCAAATGATTTAATTTTGACATATAGTTTGCATGTAAGAAGTTTTTGAGATATCACATACGGTAGGACCAAAAAAATGAAACATAATCAAAGATAAACTTTAAAATGAACTCAATGAACATAACAACGCATTGGAACATAACGCAAACACTCTAGAGGTCTAGGTTAGAGACGTGTTCTGACGTCTTTAAACCTGGTAGTTTATCGTCGAGTGGTTGGGTGATTCCTCCACGGTGAAACGATAGGTGCCAATACGGACTGTGCTCCCACGTACCGTCGAGTATATATTGGGAGACCCCTATAGGAATAAATCCTTTATCCATAGGAAGCCGTGCCAGCCGCCCTATGATTCGCAATGCAGTGAACACAGTATTCACGAAGATCGACCACCCGTACCTTAAAAAGTATTCTGTGGTTTTGCGAAAAGTTTGGCACACCCTCTACCTAGAATTCCAGAGCAGTCACTTTTGATCCTTTTCGGACTCCCTAAACGAAAAGGTGCCTGTGAGCGTCTTGTCACTTCGTGCTCATTAAATATTCGAAGGAGACTAGAGTCATCTTTTACCCTTTTCTCGACTCTTAAAAAATGAAAAGGTTAAGTTCAGTGTCTTAAAATTTACTAGCCACGATAACATTACCCAATTAGATTTTGTTTGCGTTAGCTTGAGTAGGGTTATTTCTCGTTCAATGGCAGCCTTTCCGGTGCCCACCGGCCAAGGTGTTCCTCCTGATGGGTACCCTTGCCCATTTCCTTCTGTTGGAAATGTTGGTGTTCAGTATATCGCAACATTGTCTTTGCCTGGGTTGACCATTGGTTTACCCGTATGGTTGTTTTCAAACTCGGTGGTCTCAAGTGTGATGACTCCTGTCCCACCACCACCTCCTCCACCCGAACAACACCATGTTGATTCTAAGGTGGACCCCTTCCCTTCTTCGCCTATTGCTGTGTCCTCATCTTCTACTTCGCCTGGTGAAACCTTGGATTTCACTTACCAGGTGACTAAGAAGAAGAAGAAGAAGAAGACCAACAAGAAGAAGTCTTCTAAGGGGAAGGTCGTATCTACCACGAAACTATCAGAAATGGAACCACCTTCTGCTCCTCCACGGAAGCTCCGGTCTCCTTGTCGATTATGCAAAGGGGACCATTTTCTTTCTGATTGTCTTGGCATTCCCAGGATCCTAGATATATGGTCCCGTGACCCAACTCACCCCTTGCTGTCACAAATCGATGATAACTTACTAGTTGGTAACAGAAAAGGGAAGGTTCGTTTCCCTTGTCGACTTTGTGAAGGTAATCATCTCCTTCGCCTTTGTCCACTTATGGATGAGGCTTCCCGTATTTTGGCAACTCTATCGGATCCCTTACCCCAACTACCCACTGGATATCAGCGTCTTTTTACACCTGCAGAGCGTCTCTCCACTGACCAAGTGATCAAACATGATTCCTCTTTGGTCCAGCTTTCTCTTCCTGAACCTACCTGTGCTCCGCCTGCTCCAGACCAGTCCCTGGTCGGAACAAGTGATTTATGTTCATCATCTACGCACTACTTGATCATCAAAGATGAACCCCCTGAGTCCAAACCAACCGAAAGTCCACAGTTCCAGCTTACAAGTAACCCGGTCTTTCAAAAGGTCCTGCTTACAAGTGACCCGGTTTTGCCTACAGGAGTTCCATCTTCAGCTGCTCTTACATCTGAATCTAAACCAGACGAAAGTCAAAAGGTCCGGCTTACAAGTGACCCGTTTTTGCTTTTAGAACTTCCACCCCTAGATGATCCTACATCTGAATCCAAACCAGACAACAGTCAAACGGTCCGGATTACAAGTGACCCGGTTTCACCTTCAGAAGTTACCTCCTCAGATGATGTTATCACTGCCAAGAATGACGAACCCACCGTCCAAATTCTATTCATTGACATAGACGTTAATGATCAAGTGAGCATCCCTCTCATTTCTTCACAACAGGAAGAAAGTCCATTAGAGGCATATCCGGTTGTCTATCCAATCCCACCTCCGAGCAACCTAGTTATTTCCTTTAATTGGGATCAACTAGTCAATCCTCGGTTACCAGCCTCCATACCATTTCGAATTATAGTTCAAGCCTATCGCATGGTTATGGCTGGTACAATTATTGATGAAGGATCTCCTCTGAGTATCCTTTCTTCAACAGCTTGGGAAGCACTTGGTTCCCCACTGCTTCTGCCTGAGATGAGGAGCCTTGTAGGTTTCCATCGAGAAATCACTCGACCTTTAGGAATTCTTCCCAATGTACCTATCACGTTAGAAGGGAAGACTATCCAAATGGGTCTCATGGTAGTCCAAGGTCTGTTAGATTACAATTTACTCCTTGGACGAGACTATATTTATCGCATACGTGCTATTGTGTCCTCACTCTTCAGAGTGATGTGTTTTCCGCATGAAGGAAGAACGATCAAAGTCGTAGACCAACTTTCATTTCCCGGTTCACACTTCACATATAGCAATCTGCCATTCCTAAATGGTCTTATCTCCACAGGAAATGCCCCAGCACCCACCCCGTCATTCTGATGACGGCAGCTCACCCGGGCGCGTGACTGAAGCCCGGGGGGCATGCATCCTCCAATCTAGTCTTTCCAAGTAAACCTTCATTCCATCCACTCTGTGAATGCCATGAAGCTTGGGGGGCATGTACCTCGATTTGTATGATCATGTTGGGGGCATCATGCTGGAGGCATGCAACAAAATTTTTTAACAAGCAAAGTTCTCCATGGTTCAAGCTTGTGTAAAAATGAACCCATTTACATCCCGTGATTGCCTTTTATCCGCTAAAATTCTGCTAGATGAGCCTTGGTTGTTTCATTCCATCACCACCATCTTTTTGGCCGATCATATGCTTTCACTTGGTTGTTTCTCCTTTCCTGAGGAACCGCAGCGATGAGTGGTCTTATTAGCCAGCCTCTTAACCTTTATGTGTTTCAAGTGAGTTCCACCATTACCGGAACCAGTTGCTATCCCTTATACCACTCGTTCCTTCAGGACGAGTCGCCTTTACGCTCTTTTCTGACTCGTAAAATATGAAAAGATTGCCGAGTATTTTTCCCTTTTTGACTCGTTAAAGAAAATAAAAATGGAGGTCCGCTTTCAGCTCTTTTCTGACCATTTAAAGAGGAAAAGATTGCCGAGTCGCTCCTCTTGACTTGTTAAATGGTGATAAGGGGCGGTCATTTTAAGTTCTTTTTGTCGACCGTTAAAACATAAAAAGATTACCGGGTTTTTGTCATTTCAAACTCGTTAGTGGTTACGAAACGACGTGGTTTTGACCGCTTTTTTACTTTTTCAGGTCAAAGTCACTAATCATGAAAAGTACTCCTCGATCGTAATGATCGGGTGGTTCTTTCGGGTATTATTTTATACTTTTTCAAGCCCGAGAGACACAACTTTACGAAAAAGGACATCCCTGGAGTTTCCTTTTCTGTTGTCTTTTCAAACTCTCTAAACATGAAAAGACGCCGAGTTCTTCCTTTGTCAGACTCGTTAAAACTTAATGACATCGGATTTTGTCACAACACAAGCATATGCTATCCCCATCAAGCTTGTTAAAAATAACTGGGGTACTCGCCAGAAATGGCGGGGGGAAAAGAAAATTTTGAACCATAATTATTACCGTAAAGGCAGTATGTCGCTCTTGAACATGGCACTTTTTGTTTTCGTGTCCGGGGTGGGGATATTTCATCTCATATCTTTCACTTGCTTCCATGGATTTGGGTACCCTATTTGACCTCTCATTCACTCATTGCCTCATCATAATGACCTTTGATACATTGATGTCAAATACTGCCAATTCCGTTAATGTGCCGCCGATATGTTCAAGAGAAGTTGACCTCTGAAAAAACAACCTCCTTCTGATAGTTCGCACAATCTTGATTCACAACTTCATCTCTCTGTCTCGTGTCGATGATGTGGGAAACATTATGGCCCACCTTCGATCAAGGTCACTCCCTGTCGACTTCAACTCATTATCCAGGGAATTGATCTAGAGACTCATTTCCGGTGCCTTGGAGCCTGCATGCCTCAATGGCAGGTTCTTCGTGTTCGACGTGAGGTTTTCATCATTGCCCTCCGATCGAATGATTCTATGGGTGTTCGACTTCAGATCATTGATTCACACGCCGTAGATTGTACCTATAGTACCTTGAGGGCCATTGTCATTATTGGTGGTACCTCTCGCGTCTGTTAACAGTTTCCATTATTGACTGGTAATCAGGCGATGTTCATGCATGTTCGACTTCAGCTCATATATTCACATGCTTGGACTTGTACTCTTGTTCGGGTCGAGATGGAGCGCAAGACCCTGGATTATGTCTGTTGTAATCCAGGCGTGATTCTTGATACTTGACTCATTCTCTGGATGGTTGTGACCATACCTGAGTCAATTCATTGATCCTAACCAGATGGCTGCGTCCATGCTATGGATCTAGATTATTTATGTACTCTCTTATGGATGGTTGCGACCATACCATGTACATCATGTAATTGAACTATCATTCATGTCTCTTAATACAGCTCCTCGGCGGCAGTAACTATATGTGCTCTTGTGTGCTCTTGTGTGTGTTCTTGTAAAGCATTTCATCCCTCTCCACCTCTCGGGCTTCATGCTTTAGGGGGCATCTGTTACATAGTAATTTGTCACCATCCCTGTTACTCCTCTTGTCATACCTTGGAGGACCCATCCCGGGAGTTATAAGAAGTGACAAAGTCTAAAAACACTTGCATTATGTTCCCCTGAGTATGTACTCCATGTTCCCTGAAGACACCTTCTGCAGATCATCCCTAAAAAGTGCTATTTTTCCATTGGCGCAAGTCCACAGTATTCTACCCGCGCCAATGGTGGAGATCCTCAAAAGAAGGCGCGACCATTGGCGCCCTATCTTAGAGCAACAGTCGCGCCAACCAAATTTAGTCGTGCTTTTTGCCTTAATGCACGTCCGACTGTTGTTTCCTTCATTACATGGAGCTTTTCTAAGGATAAAAATCAGTCTTTTGTCGAGCTTTATCCATCTTTATGGCTTTTGCTAAATCCGCGAAAGGTGTCCCGGTTCATCGCATCCTCCTCCCTTCTTCATCTATATAAGCTTGTCATTATGCATTGGACAAGCTAGAGAGTGTTGGTGTTAGTGTTATGCTAGTGATTTGGTGATTGAGTCATAGTAGTGATGATTATTGGTCATGGAGTGTTAGATGTTGAGTTCTTGGAGGAATGCTAGTGAGTGCTAGAGAGGTTATGCTGCCGGAGAGGAGATGCATGTCAAGACACATATAGTTATTCGCCCAGCCAGGAGAAGGGTCGACGTCAGAACAATGGTTGTAACTTTTCCTGTTTATTAATTGATGAGTGACTGCTATTATAGTTCCAATCTCATTATCTGTCATGGTGATATGTTGATTTATTTCCTTTCTGACTGAAATATAGTTGTGCCTTGGTAGTTTCTATGTTGGTATCTGTCTCTTCCTTTGCATGTGCAGGTGTTCGTTTATGATCTGTTGGAGCAAGGGAGCGAGGATATCAACTCTGCTTCAATCATAGCGTTGGACTCCAGGTTAGTCTTCTTGATTCACCTTTGATGCATAACTAGGAACTTGCGTAGCAGCATGGTTTGTTTGTGGCTAATCTGTGATAGGCTAGTGGGATCGCCTCTGTCCGCAGAGGGGATTTACCTTACCAACAGATAAGATTAACTATAACTCGATCCATGTCTTCTTCTAGAATATTTCACCATGATTTAAATAATACCCTTTAATTAATCAATTTTCCTAAGTTTATACCTAGGCACCAGTAAAAATTTATTAATTATTTTAATTAAGTCATCTTTAGGTGGAATTTCTAGAAACGGTTTCTAGGTTTTGGAGAATAAATGTATTCTAGCCCCGCCACTAAATTTCATTGCTAGAAAACATCTTATGCTACAAAAATTAACACTCCCTCTTAGTAAGGAATGTGTTCTAGTGGTGCAACCCACTGAAGAAACACCCTGTATCTACAACACTTCCTATCATGTTGTTGATGTCTGGTTGCTACAGCCCATGAACTACTGTTCAACTCTGATAATGCTGCATCTGTACTACAACTCCCTCTTCATATGTTGTTTCTACAACTGCAACTGAAAATCATCCAAAATTTTGAACCAATTGTGGGTCAGTATGATGCATCTATCACCTGAGTCCTGACTATTGCTAGAATATGCACTGTCATTAAAGCCTCTACACTGTTGTTGACTCTTCTATGTTCCAACTTCACTACTTCCCACTCTACACTATATTGCCGAACATCTGACCTATTTCTAGCTACTACATCGGTCACTCTGGCACTTGTCCAACTATCACTGATCCATCCTGATAATATATGTTTAGGGGTCTTGTATCAAGGTATTAATTCATGAGGTGGATCACCTCAAGAATCTTGCCCATCCTATATATATTTATGACTACAAAACCAAGTCACCCCACCTCACTCCCGGAGGTATATTGGTGATCATGGCAAACTCTTCCTCCAATATAAAGGACAACCTGTCAATCTCTATGGATGGAACCTGTTCATCATGCTTATCCTCCTTGTCCTTTTTTATAAGAGGAAATTGAGTGTTCTAGTGGCCAAGCTCACCACACCTAAAGCATTTGACCTCAGAAACATCCTTCTTCATACTACACTGCTTCTATTTCCCCTTTGATGTGAGGACCACATCTTCATACTCCTTTACTTGCTTTGTCCCACCACTACTGCTACTACCACTGATGATGCTCTTCCCCGGCTCTCACCTCATCTCCTCCTACTATAAATTAACCCACATATGAACCCAATCTGGCAATTTTTCTCTACCTAAGATACTAGGGATGAAAACTTGACATTCTTCGAAAACATTGTTCAAAGCTAATCACTCCAATTCTATAGGTTGGGGCACTAACCCTATTGAATATAGTTTGTCCCAGACATCCTCAAGCATAGTAAGGAAGGGGTCTATACACTCCCCTTTCTGCATCCTCGTGCATCTCAAATTCTCCTCAAGATACACCTTCCGCTACTTAGAATATCCTTCGTACAACGTAGTAAGTGCTTCCCACATTTGTCATCCAATATCTTTTCTAGTTATGTGATATACCATGTGATCTTGAACCTCATCGAGGATCAACCTCTTTTCTTTCACCTTCTCCTTCTTGTACTTTTTAAGCAGAGATGCATTCGTGATTATAGCTACCACACTATCGATATAAGTCTTGAGATCATATTCATCTAGAAGGTAGGAAATTATAGCCTTCTAGATCATATAGTTGGAGGCTCCCTATAATCGATATTGAGCTCTCAACCCTGTTGATGCCATCTCTCTATTAATGTCAAATTCCTCCTCTTCTCCTGTATGCAACTGTTGCCCAACTATTCACACTCCCTTGTAGACTGAGAAACTCTGAACAAAACTACTACTGATCTACTAGGAAAATTCGATCTTCTTGTTTAGAAGTCCCGTAAGGAAATAATTCCCTCAGTGTGTGCTTTTCCTTCATTCTGATGCTATTTTCACTAGCAACCTGCTACAAAATTTTCATCCTAGCTGAAGATAAACTCTTCAAGGAAAATACTTGTACTCCGTTCCACCTCTAGTAAGCTTTGATCTAGAAAATATAATTTCTCTATCGACTCACTCAGAGAAATAGATCTTTCCTCAAAACTCAACCATCTTGGCCCAAGGACTACATTTCCTTCGGTGTTATGAATTGGTGTGTACACAAAAATTCAAACCTCCTTATCCTCTTCTACTACTGACCTCTCTGGCTTACGATCTATTCTCTGATACCATGTGAAAATTTGGTGATCCCAAATCCTACTGTAGAAATTGATAATGTTTCTTCTATTTTTTAAATTAATTAAAAAAATTACTTGTAGTTTCCTACAGAAAATATTGAAACATATACACTGCAACCTCCACAAATAAAATACCATGGAACAAATAAAAACACTGGAAGAACAGATGCACACACATAATAAACATCATTGTTTTTGGACCAATGTCCCTAGAAAAACCCAACTTGGGAAAACTAGTGCAATAGTTGAGTGTTTTATTATTATGCAGTAGTAAATCTGAGTACAAATATATGGAATCTAATCTAGATTTCCATATAGAGAAAATAATTGAAAAATGTCTAATGAGAAAAATCTCACTTCCATCTATGATCTGACACTGAGCTTATCTCAAGATGAGTTGCCTCTTGTTGCTTTTTTGTTGCCTCTGTGACAGCCTACGCAGATCTACATTAGCCTGCTGGGACCATCATCTCTCTCACATTTCTGATCAACTGCTAGTATGGAAACTCAATCTTTTGGCCTCTGGGATCTCACTCCAACTCCTACCTATGAATCTTGACTTATCCTCAGCAAATATGAATCTCCCTCTAAAGCTTTGCACTGCCTCTCTGCACTACATCAACATCTCTGTGGAGTACGTTGTCTCTCTAATATGCACTCACCCAAATGGAAAAGCTTCCTTCAAGCCTTACTATCCCTACCCCTCTCTTACTTCTTTGAAACTATTGAATCGCCTCTGGAAACACACAATTGCTACTCTGGAGTTTGATTTCCTAGCAATATCGAATTCCTGGTCGCTCCAAGTGTTTTCTCCAACCCCCATCAAAATTATTCTTCTAACCTCTCATTGAGGCTTCAATGACTAATATTAAAACATAATTGATGCCTAATATTAACTAGAACTCAATCCATGTCTTCTTCTACAATATTTTACCATGACTTAATTAATACCCTTTAATTAATCAATTTTCGTATGTTTAGACTTAGGAAAAAATAGATTAATTATTTTAATTAAGTTGTCTCTAAGTGGAATTTCTAGAAACGATTTCTTGGTTTTTGAGAATACATGTATTATAGCCTCTCCACCAAATTTTGTGGCTATAACACATCTGATGCTACAAAAGCTAACAATGGACATTGCCCAGAAAATCATGCGTGATCAATACTTTTGGTATTCTCTCTTGAGCAATTGCATTGAGGCAGTCAAACATTGTTCCAATTGTCAATTATATGCCCCTAAGGCTTGAGCATGACTTTCTCCACTCCATCATGTCATCATAGTCGATCCTTTCTATAAATGGGTTATTGACTTTATGAAGTGTCAACCCCCATCTACAAATAACCATAAGTTTATTATCGTGGTCATCGACTATTTCACTAAATGGGTTGAAGCCATGCCCATGTTCAATAACACCATAGATACTATGACCATATTCTTCCTTAACCATGTTATCACTCAATTCGGGGTTCCAAAGTAACTTTTTTTACCATGGCCAACACTTTGAAGATGAGATCTAGTGTGAGCTATCCTCACTATTGGGATTTGAACACCAATATTCATCATCTTATTACCTACAAGGAAATGACCAAGTTGAATCTTTCAATAAAATTATTAGAACTATGCTTTAGCGAATGGTGAATAAATATAAGACCAACTGGAAACTTATGCTCTTCCCTACATTCTGGGCCTCTAAAAGCTATGTAAAAACCACCACTGGGTTCACTCCTTTCCAGCTTATTTTTTGGACAAGAGGAAGTCTTAATAATCGAGTGTGAAATCCCCTCCCTCCGCCTTGTTTTCGAATTCCTCCTGGAAACTCAAACTTTAGAAAAAAGACTCACGCTTGAGTGTGCCAATGAAGACCATCATGTGGCATTACAAACCATTGAGACAACTAAATAATTCACTAAAGCTCAATATGACTGTAAAGTCCACCCTCGTACCTTTCATAAAGGTAACCTTGTTGTTGTCTATGACCAAGCTCATCATGTCTTGGGCCATGGAAATTTTGAACCATTATGGCTCAGTCCTTACATCATTCATAAATGTTTGAAATGGGGCATACCTTTTAGAGGGTCCAGAATGCAAAATCCTTCCTAACCCTCGCAATGTACTCTTCCTAAAAAAATTTACCTATATAATTTCCCATCAAAATGCTTATCATTTTGTCTTTCTACATTTCGGTAGCTTGCATCCCCCATCATCTCATTCATTTTATTCTTACGTCATTGATATGGATGCATCATTCACACCTCATATTGATTATGCCAATGGTGTGAGTTGCTTCTCCAAGAATCTAACCTCAACAACTTCAGCGATTTTCACCCCTTTGCATTTGTTAGTCCACTCCAACAACGTTTGCATTGGATCTTCCACCAATAATGAGGCTAAATATGATGTAGTGATAGGCTTGTTAATTGATTCTCTTGATCATCACATCCTTCACCTTCATGTGTTTCTTGATTCCTTTCTGTTTTTCATGCAATTGAACGACGATTATCATGTGTGTAATCCTATCCTATTTAGAAAATATCTTTGAGTTAATATTTTGGCATGTGCATTTGAATCCATTACATTCCTTCATGTTCCTAGAGAATGAAATAACTATGTAGATACCATTACAAATAACATTATCGATTGGAATTTATCACATGCATATACAAGAAGACATCCATAGCATAAACAAATGGTGAACCAAAATCATCACAAAAGAATCATAACGACATTATGTATCATAACATCAAAAATATAGTGTTTGGATTCCACTGCTCTAAATACACATGACTTTCCTAGAGCATGTTACATACAAAAAGTAGGCGCCCACATGTCCCTATGGCTAATCACGGTCCTCTAGTGGATCCCATGCCAGTGTCTCCATTCCACCTACCCATAAGTATCAAACTATCTGACCAGACATAGATATGTGCCTTGTGATACCTTTCCATTTAGAGGGAATCTCAGTGCACACATTTGTATATTGATCTTCTAGTTCATGTCATTCACACTTATTCACCCCGATAACTAGCAAGTGAAATCTATGGAGTAGATCCTCTAGTAGCGCATCACTATCCGGTCTCTATTATGATGTCAAACCTCTCTAATCTACAACCCTAGATGCTACGACTCGTCCGACATATCTTCCAGCCTCACTAGTGCTATATATGCATACCATAATTTTGATGTTCAATACCACATACATATATTTTATAAACTCCACATGGTATCAAAATATAGAAACTATCACTTACCATATGGACCCCATGCTCGTCTTGGCAGGAATGGTAAGTTTGGATTTTCTTGGTAGTTCATTCCAGTATATGGATATTCATCTATGTACAGTGGCATCTAGTTGCAATGAGAAAATAACTTAGGTCAGAAAACTCATCTGCCTCCCCCTCCTCCACCTCGTCATAGTATTTTCCCTAGCAATGCATCTTGGGATATTGCAGGCTTGCATCATGGATCTCTACATGTGGATGGATGGTAGGGATATTGTCAAAGAAGAATGATAACACAACTATTCCAAATGAACAATTATCATTGGTTCATCACCTGCATAGACTCAAATTCCATTTCGATGATCAAAACATCATCTAGGCCCACCCATAGTAGGTCACTTCCAGTACACTCTCCACAAGCATCATATGTCCCCCAGTGATGTGATCAAAGGCATGAATACCAAATTCTGCACCATTGTTGTGGTTGTAACCCATGTCTCAAGTCTTTCTAAGACATGAGTCTGGATGGTCGTACCCTTTGCACAAGCACCGAGTACACAATGATGCTCCATAAATGCCCTTATATGCCTCCCATCAAGAAACAATAGATGCATCTCCCTCACCACCCACAAGGGTGGCTATCTTGTCAAAAAGTATATGTCCTATATAGTGATCTCGATCATATGCCCATATACCACAAATGGCTATTGATCAGGATCCCAATAAATCATAATCCTAAATAAAAGTGGTTCACCAGCCCTCATCAATGTGTTCTCCAATAATTAAGAGACTCATATAACAATAGAACCCCTATGACTGCTTGGTTCCCCTAATCCTCAACAAAAAAAGAGTATAAAAATATCGTTCTTGCCATACCATTTTTAGCTCTGCCATATGTTGGCTTAAGGGGGCTAACCTAGGTTCAGAGTTATTCATGCAAACCAAAAAAACCCTAACTATTGTCCCTTTCAAAAACAATCGGCGTAGCGAAGGTTGTAGTCTCACCTAAAGCTGTATTGGGGGATGCTAGAACTAGGTTTCTGCATCTAGAGATCTGTGTGATGGTTTTCCTTAGGTTCTTATAACTTAGATCCACCTTCACGCAAATCCATCCCTTCCGACGGTCGACTACTGCAAATCTATTGAAACGACCTTCAGATATTTGCTAAGGTACTTGTTTGTACTTAACAGACATAAAAGAGATAGATTTACTACTTTTGCATAATAAACTATATTTTCTGAAGCCTTTTTGACCTAGATCTATCATTGCGCGGATCTACCCTTTCTAGACAGTTAACTACAATAAATTTATTTAAAAACTTAACGAGCTCCATGAAGGTGGTTAACTATACCTAATATGCAAAAACATTATAGATATATCTGTTTCGTGCAGAAATAGAGCATTAAGTCACATAAAACAGATCACATAGTGAAGATACATAAACTTAACAAAAATAAATAACCAAGGCATACATGCATAGATTTGGCTCAAAACAAACTTTATTATGAATAAGTGTTCAATTATAGACTTCTCCTCCCTGTGCACTCAACTGCAGACTTGCCAATGTCTCTGCGCACTCAACTACAAGAGCCTTCCCCTTTTGCCTAAGTACAGGAAACAAATTTTTCCTCCCTTAGCACCTTTCCCTTACAATGATTCTATATCAAAGGTTATCCTTGGACTCGCTATGAATAAACTATATATAGCCTTTTCATTACAATACCATGGCCCCTGGACCATATTTTAGTCTCAAGACCGACCTATCACCTACCCATATAACAGACTAATGCCCCTTTGACTCTTACTTAGCTTCGCACTCCACTTCCACATTTCACAAAGACTTTGCATTCTTTAACAAAAACTTCTACAAAAAATGACTTAATTGACAAAATTTGACCCAAGGGATCCCATCCCAATGGCCCCCAACAAAAACATGGTGAATCACCCTCGAGTCACTCAGATGGTTTCTTCACTTTGTGGCGAAGCTCACTGATCTCCATCTTCAGGACTTCAAGGTCCATTGTTCTCTGTACGGAAACCTATTGTACTTCTTCAACCAGCTTATCTTTAGTTGGCCCCTCCATCATGAGGTGAATGGTTCTCTATGTCTACTGGAAAGTCTTTAGCTTCTCTTGGATAGCTAGATTAACCTGGATCGCTTCCTTTGTCCATGGCTGAATCTGAGCCTTAAAAAGTTGTTATTTGTGTTGTAGCTCCTCAAACTATGCCTACAACACCTTCATTTCTTGTAAACATGCCAAACACTGGACTGGTGCCAAAGTTCGCATAGTCACCCTGATCTCATTGACTCTTTGTTGTGCATATATGATCTCTATACCTAATCTCTACAAGTTTGAGTCCTCCTACAAAGTGGTCCACAACTCCATTGCATGTTCAAAGAGACAATTGCAACCCGTTACTGCATTATCCGAGGTAGACATGTGTTCTCTAATGGTTTCACTGCGCTGCTCCCTGTCCTCTGGTGGGGTAGTCGGTTGCAGTTTCAATTGTAGTTCTGAGATATTCATATGAATATCAAAAGTAACTTAGCCTACCTCTTCCTTAGACTGTTGCGCTGCAGCAGCCAATTTCTGAACCTTTGCTGAAGTGGTCACATCCTCTGGAATATATAACTTCGGTACTGAGTTACACACTTGTGTGATTGTTGCTTTTGGCTCTAGCTTCACGCAGCTAGCTCTTCTTTTTCCTTTATACCCTAAACCTTCTATGTGAATTTCTACGCATTCTTAATTTTAACTTCGCTAATCATCGATAGCGTGTGTTTTTCTCTAATTCAAAGCTCATCGGAGACCACCTAATGAAGTGCATGGAGGTTGTAAAGTGGAAGTGTGGCTAAACTGATACCCACACCTTTGATCTTTCCAAGCTGGGCATTGTCTTCCTCTGTCTCTACGCGTAACGTTCCTTCTGGCAAGGAAATGACTCTAAGGTCTAGATTTTGTTTGGGTTCCATTACACTCACGCTCGCCTGCTACAGGCTCACTTGAACCTTGCTCGCTTGTCCCATGATGGCCTAAATTCTGCCTGTTTGTATCTACAACTCGCACAGATCCTTCTGGATGCTCCCCAGCATCTATATATATTGTTGCTCGAACTGTTGCCACTGTTCCATTCTTGTATCTCAGACTTTGTCTCCGATCTCATCTAATTATCTCTAAGTGAGGACCATTGGATCTTCATGTGCATGTTTGTTTGATTTTTCTTCTTCCTGGGTCTAGAATTTGTTTCCTTTTGGAACTTTGACAGCCTGAAGGGAGTTCTCTACATGCCACCCCTACCTCCTTACTATCTGGACTATTCCTTCTCGATAGTATGCTAGGAATCTGATGCTTTAACTTCTACTGTGGCTGCTTTTACAGTGTGCTCTTTATCGATAGCTGCCTTAGCAGTGGTTGTTTTAGCAGCAATTTCTTTCTTCTTTTATTTGGCCAATCCTCACACCACTCCCTATGATGCTTCTTCATTTCTGCATAACTATCATCTGCACGCAAGAGCTTTCTTCGCCTTTATTGGTACCTACACTAACATTTGTGGGTTGTCGCCACTCCACTAGCCAGCTCCCCACAATCTCCAGTACATCTGTCTCTAAAACTAGGTATGGCAACTTATACCAAATCTTCTTAGTGTCTTGCCTTGCATGGATGGATACATTATGAAAGCTAGCCTTAAATTCCGTGAAGGTTTGTAAGTGCTCAAACAAGGTTGGAGATAACCTTGGCCTCTGAGTGATCACTTTGCGGAGGTCTATCTTGACCAGTATCCACAAAAATTTTGACTCTATGATCCTCTCCAGATCCTTCATCGCCCACACTGACCAAACTTTGTTACCTCTGGTAAATCCTCATCCTGTGGAGGAAACTAACTATCCTCTGGTAGTCGCCATACAACTAGTACAATCAGTAGTAGGAGCTACGCATAGTGAAATGCCTTGCTTTCGTCATGCACTTCGTGGTAGTTCGCTAAGAGTTCCTTGGAGAGGTACTACACCTAGTTGTACTGCACCCCCTTTGCGCACTGTGCAGCCAAGGAAATTACTGGTATCGAAACCTCGTCCGTGCGACATTTTCTCATGATCTTTCCAACCAAAATCTGTGTGGAAAACTGCACCACTTGGTATGTGATTGAGTAGATAGGGTATCAGCACAACTTCCAGACCAGCCCAAACTTGGTTTTCATTTTATCTGGAAGTTCCTTCTCCTTTTTTTGCCTCCAAATTCCTTAGATGGATCCACCCCTTTACAAGGAAACTTTGTAATTCTATGGATCACCATGCCTGCTATCGGGATGGGTTCGCCTAACCACAAACACCCATCATGCACTAGCATGAGCAATTGGTGCACACATATGGTCTTGATAATTAACTGATGAAAATGTGGCACACGCAACATATGCAGCAATCTACCCTGCTCGACCCATTTTACCCATTTCATTAGTTCCAGCTTTGTGACCCCAACCTCTTCATATTAAATCCTGGTCATATATTTTTTGGTGGCCAAATGTGGAAATTTCTCATGATTGACGAGATCCCAATCCTCCAGTTTTAATACAGTGATACACACTAGGATCGTGCCTTCAAAGACCACTTCTTCTGGTAATAGTGACACAGAAACCATGAATTTTACTAAATCTCAGACCTTGGTTACCTTTTCTTTTCCTTTCCATGAAGGGATATACACCGAGAACCTAGTGATAGGTTCTCCCTCATCAGCATCTAATTCCTTAACTCCATCACAGAATTCTTTTGCATCCAAATCCATGAGTTCCTCTGGCTGCTTTGCCTTGTCCTTCCTCTCTTTCTCTCGACCCTCCCCAAGGTTCTTCCTTGGTAATTACCTCACTGGTACATGTTGTGGTTTGTTCTTCTTCTTCTTAGCAGCTGATTGCTTCAGCCTATGCAACTACAAGCCGTAGGAATAGATGGCATTGCTTCAATTGATGCAATGTCAAGGGTTTCCACTTGAGAGACAACGACTTCAAAACTTACTGGCTCAGCCATCTATTCAAGGATAATCTTTTGGTTCTCCTTAGGTAGTTTTTCAAATGCTGGTCTTGCAAGAAAATCCTCCCAAGTCTACTGATTCATAGAGTGAAAAAAATAGGGCTCATACTCGATTCTCGGAAGGCAAATTGTTCTACAGTATACCAATATGTCAGATTTATAGGTGATTTCGAATTCAAATATGACCATTCCCTCCATTTTCGGATCATAAATGCATCTTTGGTGGTATATCTTCAAAGATTTTCACCGTAAATGTTGCCTACCCGCTCCTCGTAATAGGATTTTCACTATCCAATCATGAACAATGACTTCAACAGCTAGTTTTGGACCCAGCTGCATAGAACCAACCCGCATGGCACAGCTCGTCTATCACAACTTCTTCTATCATAGTATCTTCTATCGTAGCTTCTTCTATCGTACCTCTTGCACCCATCATGCAACATCCTTACTGCATTTTCCTCTTCTTTGGGAATTGTAGTTTATAGTCCTACTATCCCTTGCAACTACCTGGTGTTCTAAGATTGTCCTGCTACCATGTAGTCATTGCGCAGGGGAAAGATCCCCTGTATACAACTTTCGTCGACTTCCATTCACCCTTTTAGGGAACAATTCACCATTCAGCTTCGCGAGCTAAACTGCACCACTATCTCTGATTTCCTTAACTACATAAGGTCCCAACCAATGCATTTGAATTTACCCGAAAAATTTGTGAACTTATATCATAGAGCATAACCAAATCATTCACCCTAAATGTGCACATCTTAATATGCCTATCATGTCAGGCCTTCTCAAGTTCCTTTTTCACTTGCTAGTGAAATCTTGCAAGAAATCAGTCTTCTTCCAACTCCATTAACTACGCGAGTCATTCCTCCAAGGTCTCGTGATCTGTCATCTCTATTAAAGACACAATACGTAGGCTTGGAAAAGTATATTCCATGGGAATCACCACCTCAATCCTATAGACAAACCTAAATGGATTTTTTCTTGTTAGCATTTTTCACATCATCCAATATGCGCATAGAACCGCAGGGATGCACAATCATTTCTCTTTGCATTACAAACCTTTTTCAATGCATTCTCCAGAATCTTATTGAATGCTTCCACTATACCATTGGCTTGGGGATTATAGGGTGTAATCTTTTGGTGGTATACCTGGAATTCTTTGATCATCACACTGATTATTTCATTTAGGAAGTGCATACCCCTATCACTCATCAATACTTTAGGGCACCCAAACTACGTTAAGACATATTCAAAATAGAAACTTCACAGTAGTAGAAGAAGTACAATCTTTCACCGGTTGTGCTTCTTCTCATCTAGTTAAATACTCCATCACAATAATAATGTACCACATGCATGTCTTCCTTCTTGGTGGTTGTATCAGACCTACAAAGTCAATTTCCCATTTGTTAAATACTTGTAACTAAACCTGAGGGTTTAAGGGTAGTACATCTCTTCATGAACACTTGTCCATCCTTTAACAAGCATCGCATGCTTTACAAAATGCCTTAGAGTATTTTTGCACTACCGACCATCATAACCTTGTGTGCAAAATATTTTGTGCAATTGCTCTACCTACATAGTTTCCTCCCACCACACCTCCATGTGCCTCGGTGAGGATACTAGCGTGCTCAAACTTTGGAACATAGCAACACAATATTTCATCTATTCACATATTATACAAGTGTCCCACTATCACAAAAAATTCAACATCGCGGACCACAATTTCCTTCTTCTGTTTAGTATAATATCCTTTCGGAGTTGTTATAGTGGTTAGAAATGGAATAATTTCTGTAAAATGATCATCTACAGTGTGCACAACAAAGAGTTTTGCATCTGGCAATTATTCATCTAAATTATTTGGCTCTTCACCTATCTCAATCCTGGAAAGATGATCACATCCTGCATTCAACCATCTGGGCTTCACAATCACTTCAAAATCATATTCCTGGAACCACAACAACCACTTATAGATTCCCCCCTTATTACAAAATATTTTGTCACACCTCCTCCACTTCCCTATGACATATGCTGAAGTTCCTAAAACATGATGATTATATAGTATACTCATCCATCTATACAACTTAGATCCCTCCTTTAGCTTTTCTTGGAAAATATCTGGAGATTTCCCTAAAAAAATGACTCTTGAAACCCTAAAATGAGAGTCATTGTGCTTATGAAGCTCAAAACCACGATGATCTCTTGTTGCACCTTGTTAGACCAGCGATGGAATCTCTCTATTCTCTCTCATACCTGTGATGGTGTCAAAAAGGAAGTTTTCGTAAAGAGGATGAGAAACTTCGTGAGCTAGAAGCTTCCAGAGCGGCGAGCTGGACATAGTTTCGCATAGATGAGGTCGAATCCTCCTAATTTTACCTCTTGGTCTCATCCCTATGAGCTACCTCCTTGAGATGTGGGCCTAATCCTATATTTGGAGGAGGTCTAACTCCCTCTCCCAACCTATAAATTCCCCCTCTACCATTCCCAAATGGTTGATCTATGTCAGTTTTCACCCCTATGCTGAGCTTGTGCTTAGAGGCTCTTCATTAGAATTGGAGAAGGAGTGTTGGAGAGTTTCTTGGCTTGGACTTGGATTAGCACTCAAGGAGATCCTTTCAACGTCAAGTCTATGATTGTAAGCTTCCCTTTATTCCTTAAATAATAATACAATTGTTGGTTCATCCTCTCAAAATATATATGTTCATGTATGTATTGGCTTGGCATTCCTTCATTAGATAAGTAGGTTATTATTGGATTTTCTATTGGCTTTGGCATGCTTTGTTGTCTCTTAGTCACTTTTGCAGGTACATAAGCATTGAAAGAAGAACGAACAAGTTCATGACACAAGCAGTTTTAGGATCTCAATAAAGGAAATTGTATTAGCATTATAGAAAGGTAGGGCACTTCTCTTGTTCTGCTTTTCAATTATAATCTAGGAAGATGTCTAGTTGATTGTCCCTTTAGTTGCTAGGCCCACTCGTTGGGATAATGGGATCATCTCTATTCATAGATAGGATTAACCTTGTCAAAAATATGGCGACTCCACTAGGGATCCTATGACCCTTCCCTTCCCTTCCTTTACCTTGTCTTTTGAGGAGTTTGATCAACCATTGATTTTTAGACTTCATTTCTTGTTTCTAGTTAGCGTCACTGTCTCGTATATGTTTGAATATTGTTAACTTGAGCTGTTGTTGAATATTTTGTATTTCTTTTTTGTTTTTCTTGACCATTGCGGGTTTGAACCTGATAGTCATGATGATATCGCAATGTTTTTAGTTACAGTAGAGATGATCGCTACTTTACTTTTGACAAGTGTGATGATTTCAGAAAATTAAGAAATTTAGGCTTTTCTCTCTTATTTTTAGTTCTATTTTCCCTCTCTATTTGATTTACCATTCTATTCTTAATTGACTCTCTCATTGTTTGATTGCAACTGTCTTTTAACTTGGCTCAAGTGTGCCTGAATTTTGATTAGCCTTTTAGAGTTCTAGGTCTTCTAGATCAACCTACATCCACTCTTTGATATTCCCATCAGAAATCAGAGATCAATTGCATGTGTTAAAGATTCTTTGTGTTCAGACATACTTTGCAGATCACTTTTTGGTTCTTGTGCCTTAAGTTGTTTTCATTAGTGGATATTTTGAAAGCTACTTAAGCATCACGAACGATAGATTACAAATCGATTGTCTCATTGGAATCAAAGGAAGTGTTTGCTTTGAAGTTTTTGTGTTTCGAAGTGAAAGTGTTATTCTTTTCATAGTTTCCGAAGCATTTTGAGTTACATTGAAATCATTGATGTGAAAGATATTTTCATATTTGTTGGCTTGCTTTCATTCTTTCTTACTTTTCACTAGATTACATTAGTTTCATTTTCAAAAAGAGAAAAAATCATCATTATATCTTAAGGAAATTTTTCTTTAACATTTATTTTGGCATTGCATTGGCTTATCATATGAAATATTAGGTTTCATATTTTTCATTTAGCATTTTAAGATTGTTATGAATGCATTTTTTCATTTGGTTGGATGCATGGTTTGAGTGATCTTCTTCCCTACATAGATAACTTTCATCGAATTGAAGGATTCCATTTCATCATCTAGTTTGCAATTTATGAACATGTAACATCGTTAAGGCCTTGAAATTGAGACATAATTACAAGATCAACTTTAAAATCTATCAATTAACCTAAGGAGCATTTGAAACATTAACGATCATATCTAGTGGTTTAGGTTAGAGACATGTTTCAATGTCTTAAAAACTTACCAGTTGTCGTTCACTTTGGCATTAGACAATGCTAGCACGGACTTGTGCTCCCCCTACCATTGTGTATATAAAGGGAGACCCCACTAGATTGCAATCTTTTATCCATAGGAAGCCGAGTCTATCGCCCTGTAAACGTGATACACTGAACACAGTATTCGAGGAGATTTCCTGCATGTACGTCAAGTCCTTGGTTAGTTTATTTATTGAGGTGTATATTGTAGTTTAGAGTTACCTGGTACTCCTTTTACCTAGATTCACTTGAGTAGTCATTTGATCTTTTTTGACTCTAAATTTGAAAATATCACCGAGCACCTTGTCCTTTCAAGCTCACAAAACTATTGAAAGTGACTAGAGTCACCTTTTCACCCTTTTCTCAACTCTTAAAAGATGAAAAGGCAATGTTTTTGTTTCTAAAATATAAATGCAGAAGATAAACATGTCGATCCCAAGCAGTTCCTTCTTAGATCCAATTGAGTAATTTCCTGTTAATTTCAAGATTATTAAATCCCTAAATGAATTTTTCCTTCCCCTTTCTATTGTTGAGAGGAAGCCATCGTGGCTAAACCATTGAGTCCATCTCATAGTTCCCCTTCGTTGTCTGATACTGAAGGGTCCTCCCAAGGAGTTCATCCGGAACATCCACAGTTGCTTGAGGATCATGGTCTTGGACTTGGAATTGTTCTGAGTATCCAACCTTTTCCTTCTCATTTGCCTCCATTAGATTCTTGGTCACCTCAAGAATCTGATCTGAATTCCTCTGATAATCCTATCTAGACCCCTGAGAGTCTGCAGACTCCTAAAAGTCGGTAAAGGCTAGTTGTTTATCCTTCGAACCCTTTGTTATATCTTATTGTGATATCTCCTTAGTGTCCTTACAGTCTGTACAATCGACCTAGTATTCCTTTGGAGTTATCTCATCATATATCTATTGTTCCTCATTGCCAGTTGTTTCCATCTATGGAGTTAGAAGGTGATGAGGCTCATCATTAGGTAAATATATGGACCTTAATACACCTCCAAGCTTACTAAAATCAACTCTTCTCATAATTCCTTACATGTTTTATTTATATTTTTCTTAACGAGAGGAGTAAAAGTAAGATGTTATGACTAGTGGTCTAATGCGTATTGCTTGCAGGTTTTTGGGAGAAAATCATGGCAATTTTTGCCAATTAAGGTGCAAGAACTCGAATGAGACAAGAAGGAGAGATTATAGGAGATGGATCTCCCTCATTAAATCCTCACTCATTTGAATATCCCTCAATCAAATCACACTAGCTCGGAGTTGCAGGCAGTCGAGTCATGAGGATCATTGTCAGCTGAGCCAATGATAGTTAAGAACCAGTTCATCTTAAGATTGGCAGCCAAGCCTCCCTAGATTTAAGGAAGTTATTGGAAACTTCAGTTGTATAAATAAGGAGGCTTAGAGCCTCATTAGGATTTAGATTTTTTTATGCAAGATAACTAAGAACTTTCAATTTAAAGGATTGTGGAAAAACATTGTTATGTATTTTTTGATATGTTAATGAAAATGAGCATTTCCTTGATCCAGCATTGAGCTGACTCAGAGGGATGAAGCTCTTGGGTTAGGTTCTATTAGCCTTGTTGGAAAAATGCCCCAAAATGGATCCATATAATCTCTTAAAGTCCCCAAATTTGCATAAAAACATGCAAAGGGATCCAAAAATGCTCTTGAAATCTTCAAGATTTTCTCAAAGATCATCCAATGATCAAAATCAGTGCAAGAGGAGAGCCCTTGGAAGGACGGAAATACACTATCAGGAGGAAAAAAATGCTTGAAAACCATGAAAAACTCACAATCATAGGCTTAAACAGAGGAATGAACAAAAGTCATTAGATCTGGCTGATCAACGGCCCAGATCTAAGCGGCTAATCACAATCGGGCGTATGACACCACTGATCAGCGATCGTCAATGATAGGATTGGCAGGTCGCATCGGCGGGGAGCATGTGATATGTTATATAAAGGACCAGGGGTTAGCGATGCGCGATTGCGATTTATCGCATTGGCACTATACCACAGGTGGGGCTTATGCACATTCATATGGGCGACTCGATAGCCGGACCCGACGACATTATATATGACAATTCATAAATTTTGAAGTCTGCACTAAAGCCATTTTTAATGTATTTTCTGTGTATTTCATTATATAAAGAAATAAAAAGGGAAACAGGGGAAATGTGATAGCAATGGAACCTAGACCCGATGGGTTTCCTAAATGAAAATATATAATCTTTGAAGTCAATGGAAGGCCCATTTTCAATGTTTTTTCACAGTTTTTGTGTGTTTTCATTGTTTAAACAAAATACAAGGAACCTTTGGCCAGTGCTGATTGCGATGAAGCCCAGACCTGAAAGGGTCCAAGAAGTGGAATATATAATATCCAAAGTCCGCCAAAGCCATTTTTTCATACACCTTTAGTATTTTTTGCGTATTTCATAATACAAGGAAAATACATAGGAGCGGGATTTTTACAACTTGCGATGGCAACAAGGGGAAACCCAAGAGATTAGTAAACTATTTTTGAGGACTTTGAAGTCCAAAATACAAAGAGAAGGTGGGATTTATTAGTGATTGTTGTGTTTTCTGTTTAAAATAGAAATATACATTGTTTTCAACAGAGGTCCACAATAGGGTAGTGCTATTATGCTATAACAGAAAGCATGCATTGTTAAATCATTGAAAGGGCCACACCACGTTAGCTCCTCCCCAAACCAACATAGAGGCCGAGAAGCAACACAATGGATCAATAGCCTTGCACATCTCATCAAACAACCATCATGGAGCATCTCTGGCACATGAGAACTCCAAGATAGCGCAACAAACTACCCAAAATATCTGAAAGAGGTTACTCTACTATTAGAAGTAGAAAACTCTAATCCCATGCTTTCCCAGAGGGCATTAAATCAGTTAACAATGCAGATTAGATAGATTAAGACTCTGAGCCTCTTAGAGCTCAGGAGCATTGTAAATATGCTATAAATAGTTGAAAGTAAGATGTAATAGAGGTTCAAACTTATGGAGATTGTTCCTCCTCTGTTCCTTCAAACTTCTCATCTTCATTCTAGCAATATAAGATTCTTTTGCTATTATATGTTCAGTTTCCATCCTCTTTGATATTCTATGCTTGCACTTGAATAGTTTATTTAGGTTCTTTACTGTGTCTAATGCCAAATAACTATCATCTTATCTCTGCATTGATAAATTAGATTTGCAAGTCTTATTTTCTTCTTGTAGCTGGTCATTCATATGTGTTTTTGTATGCAATCTGCTCGTACAGTTAGTATTCTCCATCTATCCATTGAATTATAAATTATTAAGCATTAGTGGTCTAAAGCCTTATATTTATGAGAGTGTTCATGCATGTCTTGAGTGAGAATAGAGCTGAAATGGTTATATGACTTGATCCAAACCATCATCAATTCCAATAGTTCTGATAAAAATATTGAATATTATTGTTACTAGGCATCTCTGAGCTACAACCTAGGAGATCTTCCTAGAGTGATAACATAATTGGCACTGTTGCCGAGGAGAGGAAACTAAAGCTCAGCTTCCCAGGGA
The DNA here is from genome assembly GCA_031772625.1 of Pinus tabuliformis. Taxonomy (NCBI): domain Eukaryota; kingdom Viridiplantae; phylum Streptophyta; class Pinopsida; order Pinales; family Pinaceae; genus Pinus; species Pinus tabuliformis. The sequence goes on along the minus strand of CM062817.1, from coordinate 1,333,952,243 downwards.
AATGACATAGATCCAGCTTTGATGATAGAAAAAGCTTGGGCACTTTTTTTGTTGTAATCATCTATCTGGAGACTCTATTCGAGGCCGGACCTCTTGGCGACTCCACTTCATAGTTCTGGCTCAGTTTGTGAGGCATACTCGGAGAAATCCTCAGAAACTACAACCTAACCTAGTACCTGACCCTGAAAAAAATCATCAAAGAGAGAAAGGTATTGCAGAAAGGAGCATCAGGTTCAGGTAAACCTAAACAATCTCCTATATCTATTCAAGAAAGGCCTGTAATAGAACAAATACATATTGATAGTATAACATCTAATACTAGCAGTGAAGAAAAACTATAAGAGATTCATAAAGCTCCTTATTCTTTAGGTTCTCCTTTTGTTGTAAGCCCAAAGGAAACCTCACCTCCTATCCATCATACTTATTTAGTCTTATTAATCACTCCTCATCCCTCTATCATTCAGACCGCCAGTACTCTTTTAGCAACCACAACTATGGCAGGTACACAAGCACCTACCAAAATGGAAAGATTCATAGGTGTTAGGTATGGACCTGTAATACTACCCACTCCTCTGAATGCCATGCTTACTGTATAATATCAAAAATATATGTCTAAGTTCACTGGGACTGAAGGTGTTACTGTCGAAGAACATCTTGAGTCATTCTATAGCTGTGTTGATAATCTAGAAATTAGTGAAGATGATGTGTGGATGAGAGTCTTTGTCTAAAGCCTAGATGGAGAGGCTATAAAATGGTCTAAAGAACTAACCCCAAGATCCATAGCAGATATTGAAGCTTTAGATGATGCATTCCTAAAGAATTCGGAGGATAAGAAGGATCTCCTCAACTACCACACTGATTTTGGGAAATTAAAGAGGGAAACTGGTGAGTTGTTGTCTAATTTTAATAAGAGGTTTAACCGTATGTACAACAAGATACCAGTTGAAGTAAAACCCACTTCTACCTCTGCTAAACTCACCTATGCTAGTGCTTTTGATTTTTACTTCTGTCTACTGTTGAGAGAGAGGCGATGTGCTACTTTGGCTGACATGCAGGATGCAACCTTGGAAGTGGAATCAAACATCATGGCTATAGAGAAGCTCAAGGGAAATGTTGATAGAAGAATATAGAGGGGCGAGTCTTCATCATCATCTGATCCTAAGATAGATAAAATGACCAAAATAATTGAGTCATTAGCCTCTGAAATCTCCAAATTAAAGGTTGAGCAGCACCCAGGGAGAGGAAGAGTGCCTAATACCTTTGCTTCTAGATATCCAAATCCAAATCCATATAGAAGAACTAATGAGTAGTTGAAGACCAAAGGGTGAAGGCTCCTTGTCAAAATGCAGTCATGGAAGAAGAGTAGTTTGAAGAATATGATGAGATCCATTGTCTGGAATACAAAGGCAATTCTTCCTTTTCGACCTCGGCTGCCTATGAAAAGTCATTATGCAATGACCAGATCAGCCAAGAATGGGATGGTAAAGCTATTCTACAAAATGTAGATTAGAAAATATATAATTTGAGGTCAAAGATAAATTATTCCAAGGAAGCTCCTATTCAAAGAGTTGTTATCTCTGTAATACAACAAGATAATAAGCAAAAACAACCGGCAGTTGATACCATCATCATCAAAGCTCCAGCTCATGAGGTAAGAGGCCTTGGCAAGTCTCCTTCTCCTTTCAGTTTTCAATCAAAAATTCAGAAGCTAAGAATACCTACGCCTTTGATTGAACTAGTGAAGAATGAGTCCTTCAAAAGATCTATCCTCAAGGCCCTTGAGCCTAAAGCCATCCAAGCCTCCACTGACCATGTAAATATGCAAGATGACAAGCCATCTGTTATTCTCAGCACAATGATTGAAAAATGTGAAGACAACTCCCCATCATTCTATGTCTCTCTGACTATTCATGAAAAAATCCTTCACAACTACCTTTTGGACACTGGAGCCAGCCATAATCTAATGCACAAGGCTGTCATGCATGAGTTGGGTCTTGACATCACCAAGCCTTATCATGACCTATTCTCTTTTGACTCTAGAAAAGTCAAGTGTCTGGGATTAATCAAGGACCTAGCCATCACTTTGTCTCAGCTACCTATGAAAAGCATGATGATGGATATTGTAGTAGCATATGTACCTCCAAAGTTTGACATGTTACTTTCCATAAGTTGGATCAAGAGGCTAGGTGGATTATTACAAAATGATCCGTCCTATGCTATTGTCCCAGTTTTCGAAGGTGAGAGCAAGAGATTATACAGAGAGGCGCAGTTGGCTTATATCATCAGCAATGAGAAGAACCCTACTAATTATCCCATCTATGCTGTTGACACTAATTTTGGAGCATGTATTCTTCATATTGAAGAATCCTAGTTGGCCTCCATGCAGCTAAAAAACCAGTTTTCCAAATTGCTGAGGAAGAAGGCCCACAAATTTGGGACATGTTCTTTGATGGAGCTTGATCTAAGGAAGCTACTGGGGCAGGTGTAGTCCTTGTGTCCCCCACATAGGAATATATTTATTTATCTTTCAAATTAACCTTTCAGGTCATAGATAACATAGCAAAATATGAAGCTTTGATTTTGGTCTTAAGCGCGGCTAAAGAAATGGGTATCAAAGGCCTGAAAGTGTTTGGAGATGCAGACCTCATCATTCAGCAGGTCAATAAAGTGTTCCAAGCAAAGCATCCAAGGCTGAAAGCATACAGAGATTATGTATGGAGGCTCAAGGATTCTTTTAATAATTTCAGCATTTCATATATTATGAAAGTCAAGAACTAGCTTACCAACTCCCTTGCTGTGTCTACTAGCATGTTTATTCCTCCATTTCCTCCTAAATTGATATATGAAGTTCAGGTAAAATACAGACTGTCTCTTCCTAACAATGTCAAATATTGGAGAGTTTTTGAAGATGATGAGGAAATTAACAAGTTTTTACAAGTTGTTGAGGAATTTACTGAAACGCACATCGACCAAGAAAATGAAACCATGGAAGAATGCGGCCAGTCGAAGCTAAGAAATGAGGTTGGACGAGGAAGCATCATCCAGCTACCTAGTAATCATATACCAAAAGGATTGGTGCCTCTAGAGAAATTGTTCGACCATAACGATGTGCCTTATAAGCCAGCCAAAACAGAAAAATGAGTATGTTGTTTGTAAACACAATATATGAAGCCTAGCCCATCCGAAATTCATGAATCTGTCCACTGATTTGTCTTCTGCCTAGAATTCCCAGTATTGCACCCTCATGAAGCAATTCACTGATATTTTTTCTTGGGAATACAGTGATCTTAAAACCTATAATACAAATATCATTCAACACAATATTCCACTGGAAAAGAACACCACTCCTTTTAAGCAGAAATTAATACCTATCAGCCCACTCTTATTGCCTTTGATTGAGAAAGAGATCAAGAAGTTGTTGGATGAAAAAATCATAGTTCCCCTAAGGTATTCAATATCGATAGCCAACCTTGTGGTAGTGAGAAAGAAAAATGGAGAAATTAGGCTTTGTGTTGACTTTAGAAATCTAAACAAGTGCTCTAAAAAAGATAACTACCCCCTGCCTAAGATGGAACACTTGCTGCAAAGAGTTTCAGGGGTGAGAGTCATGTCTTTCTTAGATGGATTTTCAGGTTTCAATTAGGTTGTTGTACATCCAGAAGATCAGGAAAAGACTACCTTCACTACTCCATGGGGCACTTTCATGTACTCCAAGATGCTTTTGAAACTGATGAATGTTGGGGCTACTTTTCAAAAGGCCATGGACATAGATTTCATGGGAAAGAAGGACAGTTTTGTCCTTATTTATCCTGATGACATAACAGTCTTCTCCAGTAGCCACAAAGACCATTTACAAGATTTGAAGAAGGTCTTCCTAAAGTGCAGACAGTTTGGAATTTCAGTGAACCCAAAGAAGTCACAGTTTGCTCTAGAAAAAGGCAAACTTCTGGGACATATTTTTTCTGCTGAAGCTGTGAAGATTGATCTAGCAAGGGTTCAAGCCATTCAAACATTGTCCATTCCAAGGTCAAAAGGGGACATTCAATCCTTCTTGGGTAAGATTAACTTTGTAAGGAGGTTCATTCCAAACTTTGCAGATCTAGTAAAGCACATCACTTCCATGCTGAAGAAAGGACCAGAAATAAAATGGATATATGCTTCAAGAAGCTCTTTTGAGGCCATCAAGCAAGCTATCATGGAAGCTCCCACTCTAATTAGTCTAGATTACACTAAGGAGTTTTGTATCTTCTCTTTTGCCTCTTATGATACACTTGCAGCAGTTTTGTTGTAGAAAAATGATGAAGGCATAGAGCACCCCGTGGACTTTTTCAAAAAAACTTTAAGGGATGTTGAACTAAGGTATGACCTTATTGAAAAACAAGCTTATGCTCTCATAAAATCTTTAAAAGAATTCAAAATTTATATTCTACATTCCAAAGTAGTTGCATATGCACCTTCAGCCTCAGTAAAATATGTCTTAACTCAGTGAGATATTGATGGGAAGAGAACTAAATGGACTACAAAATTCATAGAGTTTAACATACAGGTGAAGCCCACTAATCTTGTCGAAGGCTAGGGCTTGGCTAAAATTATGGCTGAAGAAAATTTCAGCGTGTTAGATATAAATTTCATGGGGCTAAATTCAGATGATGAGCAGACAGAGGGAGCAGCAGAAGAGCAAAAGCAGAATCAGTCTTTGGCTGAAAATCTAGCCACAGGTGAGTGGTATTACAATATAGTTTTGCAAAATCTAGAAGTTCCTCCAGGGCTTAGCTCAAGTCAAGCCCAGGCCATTAAACTTAGATCAGCCAAATTATGAATTAATAAAAATCTTCTTTATTGGAAAGACCCATCAGGAATCCTCTTGAGATGTCTAGATAAAGAACAATCTTTGGAAGTCATACACCAATTCCATTCTAGCATCTATGGAGGGCATCATTATTGGAAAACCAAAACTCACAAAATCTTGAGGGTTGGATATTATTGGCCTACTCTATTCTCTGATGTGTTTTCTTTTGTAAAAGCTTGTGACAAGTGTCAAAGGTTTGCAAGAAGACAACAACTAAAATCTCTGCCCTTGAAGCCAGTACGTGTCAATGGTCCCTTCCAGTAGTGGGGCTTGGACTTTATAGGTGAGATCAACCCACATTCCAGTGGCCAACACAAATGGATCTTAGTAGCCACTGATTATTTAACCAAGTGGGTTGAGGATATACCCACTAAGAATGCCAATCATCAAGTTGTCATAAAGTTCTTGAATGAGAATGTTTTCACTAGATTTGGTTGCCCAACCAAACTCATCACTGATAATGCAAAAAATTTCAACGTAAAAGAATCGATGGACATGACTAAATCCATGGGCATTCAAGTGATGCATTCTACCTAATATTATCCTCAAGACAATGGCCTAGCAGAATCATCTAATAAGAGTCTAGTAAGGGTAGTAAAAAAACTATTAGAGGACAACAAAAAGAGCTAGGATTTCAAGTTGAAGTTTTCACTATGGGCTGACAGAGTTACCATAAAAAAGTCCATAGGGAATTCTCCATTCAAATTGGTTTATGGCACTGTTGTGGCCAGCAACACCCCCCCCCCCTTGTTCATTTAAGTGTTGTCCAAAATACTAAATGAATGGGGACCCTTAGTTAAATTTTAAAGAAAAAAGCAAGAGTTTCCTTTCTTCAAAATAAGGTTACCATCATAAGCTTAGAAAGGTCTTTTGAATATTTTTAACCTAAGTCTACGATAAGAGAAATATCTTTAAAACCGCATTGCAAAAAAGATAGGAAATGCCTCCATTTCTCTATAATATCGATATGTGCAAGACTCTCGTGTTAAGCATAATATCACATCGCAATAAAGTAATACTCATAAGGAAAAACTTCAAGATTTGCCGATCTGTGATAACACCAACGCAAGATCGCATATCGCAGAAATGAGCTGACAAGATTCGGCAAACATTAAACTTCTGCGACCTGCGATGTTGCAATCGCTGCGATATTATGTTCGCGCGATTTGCGATGGTGCGATTTGCGATGGTGCGATCTGCGATGTTACGTAAGCAAATCATAAGTCACTTCATCACGAATCTTTCAGGAACGCTATTCAAAGAAAAGCCACTTACCATAATCTGACTCAAGATCATGCATTTTTAATGATAGTAAATGAATTAGTTGTCAGCTATTAAATGAAATGAGGACGCATGCTTTTGTAAAGAATTACTTCACGTAAGGTGGCATATTTGATATATTTGTTGCATTTAAAACTCTCCCATCACCTTTCTTGATCAGTCATTTCCATTTCACTCGTAATCTGCAGGAACAAAGAGCTAATACAATTCGAAGCCAAATGCAGGAAAAAATGGGAAAGAAAAATAAATCTCAAGGGTTTGGAAGCGACCAAGGAAAAAACGAAGAAACAGCTAAAGATACAGCTCAGTCAAGTGCAATGTCGCAACAGCAAGTTATCGCCTCCCCGCCAAGAGATGTCCCCCCTCCTGTCATTGAAGCGCCACTCGTCACAACAGAACTGGACAAAGAATGGGAAACCTTCAATGAGTTGATCAATCTTGAAGGGCAAGCCCCAAGAACACCTGTGAACAATACACAGGTAGTGCAAGAAGTGCTTTCGACCATAGTCAGTAGTGTCACAGAAACGGAGCATCCTATCGCTCCACCTTCTGAGATTTTACTTAATGTAGAAGAAACTCCCCCACTGGACGTATTCTATAGTCCCCAACATAAAGCAGTTTTAAGGAGACAGAGGAAGAAGAGAAAACTAGAAAATACACTGTCACAAGATTTTGAACATTTGGACGTCTTATGGAAAGACCCCAATAATAACCCAACTGAAAATCTCACTAAGTTGTCTCATATCGCAGGAGAATATGCTTCTGAAACTATTGACAAGGCATTGGAAGTTCAGCAACTATTGAAAGAATAAGAAGATCAAATACAGCTACTACAACGACAGTTGCAACAAGCCAATGATAATATTGAAGCTTCCAAACAGCTCGAGAAGCTGCAGGAAGACATTTAGCAGATGCAGATAGGCTATCAAAGAAGTCTAGAAGAGAAAGGAAAGCAATTGCAAATTTTACAAGAAATGCATAAAGATGAGCCTAAGCTTGCGGAATTTATTTCAGAATCTATTGGCTTAAATGAGCAACTACTGCAGCAACAGGAAGAGTTGGGACGTAAAATATCACAGTGGAGTCACTATTGCGAGCTGAGCAATAAAATCACCAATCAAGTGGTAGACTTGCGGAGTCACTATGATCAGAGTGATAGAAGAGTGACGGAATACTTAGCTTGGCAGGATGAAGATGAAGGGAAAAGAGCAAATGCACCCAGAATAAACGAGAATCATAAAGAATTGCTCTTTAATAAATGGGATGATCATATCAGGCAGGCGGAACAAGTAGCGGAGACAGCGGCCACGAAAGCAAGCATTATTATCGACTGTGTAAATGATAATTTACATAGGGCCAATTTAATTGAAGAGACCACCCCGGGGTACCTACCAAATAAGCTACGACTGGAAGCAGAATGGAAGCAGAAGGCACAGGAAAATGGAAAATCGATCCAAGCATTAAACAGGTTGAATTAGGAGTATTACTGGGCATACTTGGTCAAGCCACATAGTCAATGGATGACTGTGAAATGCATCATAAATGCGGCCGAAAAAGTAGTGCCAGCTCTCATAGATTCTATTTTCGCAGCCCAGCTCAGCGCAGAAGTCAGCCAGCCGACTCTCCTCAAGCCCATGATGAACACTTGCAGCTTTAAAGACCAAGTTCAGAAGTAGCCTTATTTTAGAATGTTGTTTTTTCTTTTAAATTAGATTAGAAAAAGGGCGGTCATTTAAAAACCGCATCCTAAATTTTGTAAAAACACTATTATTAGAATTAGGAAGTAGTATTTTAACCCTTCTCATGCATTTGGAGAAGGGTCCAGAAATTTGTCAAAAACTTGTCCTCGGAACATGCACTTCTGCACCCTCAGAGGAGCTTTTGATGAATGGATGGATCGAGATTTATTAATGTTTGCATTTTAATGTCTGCTACTGATGTTGCACTTTTGTACTCTTAGTAGATGTTAGAACAAGTAGAGATAAATCATTTTTTCTTGAAGCTTATGGGTAGGATTAGTCATAAATGGTACTTTTATCTCTTGGCCATTTCTGCTTATATTCTTAAAGTGATATACAGTTTTCAGTTGTTTATATGTTACTGCATGAATGTATGAGTTACCATTTGGCACTTCTGTATGGTGGAGTCATGTACTTATGTTTGATATATGAATAACTTATTATGGGATATGTTGTTCACAACCTTTTTGCCTAACTTTTTATGCAAAGTGGTTTATCTTAATTGATTTCTATTCTTATGATAGTTGAATGATCTTTATTACCAGTTATTGTTTGAAATCTCTTTAGATCGCATAATAGAAGAAATTCACCCCAGGTTAGCGTAGATTAGATGTGTTGTTTCTTATTAGATTACAATAGCATGGAGTTATTTTAGAAGTTTGAATTAAATTAGCTTTAAGTACTCTTAGATCAGCATCATCCAACTCTACACACACGCACACACCCTTAGATTGGGAAACTGGTCCCATTATCCCCAGTCGGACCCGCTATACCAAACGGATAAGGAGCTGCCAACCAAGGTCCAGACCGGGTGGGTATCCCCCTTGTTGTCGACCCAATTTTTGGGGCTTCAACATATTTGGTGCTAGAAGGAGGGCTTGAACATAGTGTCTGTTGGAATGATTTTCAACTGTAACATCTGAATCAGGATGGCTGCTGACAAACATCCCATTTGGAGTTGCATCCATGTTCCTACCTCTTCCAACACTCCACCTAAAGTGGTAAGACTCTTGTCTCAGGTAAAATTCAATGGTAAGAATAATTCTTCTGCTTTTAATCATGCTCTTCAATTTATTCAAAGAGTTTCAAGTTCGGATATTCAAAGAATTGATGAAGGCGTTTTACGCAGAATTTTTACTCTTACATTGACGGTGGAAGCTAGAAAATGGTGCAGAACCCTCCCAATTGCATCAATTCATAGCTGGGACCAATTCATCAAGACTTTCATTTCTGAATTTGATTGTTATGACTATGACCAGGTATATGATGAAATTGATTATCTACGGAAACAAGATGAATCTGTTAGGGATTTTAATATGCGATTTCATCTTAATTGTCTAAAGTATGATCTTGAAAGTGAACTCATAGATGAAGAATCTTCAGATTATGCTGAGCATTCCCTACCTCCTATGTCTGATCAAGCAGAAATTAGTCCAAGCTTTGTCTCCTTTTCTTCTAATGTGAATGAGAATTCCAATTTGAATATACAAATCACCCATGATGAAGAAAGTTCCCAAAGCCTAGGAGACATGCATGCTCTAATGCAAGAAGACAAAAGTGAGAATGCTGGAGGAAAGCCTGCCTTGGAACCAGGAGATGACTTCGATACAAGGTCAGATACTATCGTTGCAAATCAACAAATGCAGATGCCAAGGTTAGAACAACAAACTATTTCTCTTTCAAAAAGTATCAGTACACAAAGGTATGATCTAAAGCCTAATGTCTATGATGAATCTGATGAACAAAGATTTTTCCGTGATGATATTTTCAAATTCATTGTTCCAGAATCCCATTTTTCTCTTTATCCTAATGTTTTTAGTGATGATAATTTTTCCCCTCTCAATATTAAAGATATCTCAAAAAAGTATAGAGGATTATTCAAACGAATCATCATTAGGTTTTCAAGATAGAAAGACAGCTATAGAACATCCTTTGATCATTTTCAAACAAGAACCACTTGACCTTCCTTGTCTGAAAATATATGACGAAAAACAGAAATCTAGGGAAACCTGTAAAATCATTTATGATAGCTACTTTCACAACGATGATGTTGTTGATTTATCCCAAGTAACTCAACAAAGCTCAGATAACGAGAGGTATTCTAATTCAGAAATCATATCAGTCAATCCTCATTTCAAAGTAAAAGATCATTTGCATGATTTTACTATCCAAAACAATACCCTGATCTATGATTCATATCATGAGGAAACCCCCATGCCTGTTCACAATCATAACTTGTCTTCTGATTCACAAGACGGAATTCGAAATTACTCGGATCCCATAATTCTAGCCAGTTCTTGTGAAAAACAAGATATTCCAAGTCAAATCCAGTTGTGCTGCAACACTATTTGTACAGATAATCATTTCTTTCTTTCTCACTTACACTCATTTTGTACAAAATCGGATTGTGTTTTAAATTTTCAGATTTTTGATAGATTACTGTGGTATGTTGAGCACCTTATCAAAGAACATTTGAAAGATGTGCTACCATTTTGGAAAGCTAAACTGTGTCAAGGAAGTATAGAACTTTTTCAATTCCAAGATCAATCAATATCAGACTTCCTTAGAAAACTTATTTGGCATCCAAAACACCATCAACGAAGGAAAGTACCTTTCGAAACTTGTCGGCAATTCGCGCCAATTGATAAATCTCTTTCCAGAAATTTCCATCTATTCTTCATTGATTTATTTAGTGATTCATATATGGAAACTTTCCTTTTACAAGAAATTGCTAAAAGCTCAACTTCAACCCACAGTAGGTTACAGGCCATTAGAACTAAAAAATCATATTTGCAACCTGGCTTGTCATCTTTCCTATTACGAGATCATCAATCCATAACAGAAATTCATCCTGAGTCTTATGATCCAATAGGTATCCAGTTGGAAAGAAGTTTTCATGAGAAAGAGATTTCAGACAGAATTCCAACTAAAGTTACACATTCTTATTCCACATCCAACATTAACAGTCGAAGAAAAGTTTTGTTCTTAACGCTGATGTTTGAAAGTTACATACGTGGAGGAATAAAAATGAAAAGATGGTTCCACTGGAAATATCATTTCACCTAGTTAATTTTCTGTATATAGTTAGAATAGGAGTAGGAGTAATTTAGCTAGGTTATTAGGTTTACTTTTAATAAGTTGGTAGGTGAGATAAGAGAAGAGATTATCCCTATTCTGTACATAACCTTAGGGAATGTCTACCTCTCATTTCGTTAAATATTTTTCTCCATAATAAAATTTGCTATGGTTAACAGCATTTGACATTTGCTAAAGACAACTTTTCTCTATCAAGATTTTGAATTTTTGCTTCTATGAACAACAAATCTTTTGGAAACTTGATCTTTATTATCAATAGAACTTTAACCCAAATATGATACTAGTTTCAACTCCAAAAAATTTGAAGAAAGCTATCTTAGTGAAGAAATTGTTTTATGTCAGTACAATGAAAGGTATCAATACTGAAATAAAGATTCTCTGTAGAAATAGCCATTTCCAAAAAGCTCTATTATTTTCGTCCAGAACTTTCTTAAGGAAAGAAAATTTGACTTCCTCCCTGTTAAAGGAAATCGCAGCATTCAGAGGAACAATCCGAAAAAACACTATATCTCAAAGAATAAGAGGTCTCATCACGAGCTGGCTTATCATGATCACAGATATTATAACTTACTGACTTTGCCAATACTGTCCACCAAAATAGGGCAACGACTCAAGATTGTTGCAATCAAAAGACAAGGGGTCTCATCACGAGCCAGCTTGTTCAGCAAAAGTGTAAATCAAGTGAATGATTGTGTCATAATTTGGCCACCAAACCAAGACATTGTTCTTTAGAGAATAAAAAAGGAAAAAAGTGTCAAAATGGGTTTTTCTCTGAAAAGTTTTAAATAGCCTTAAGCAGGATAAATGATCATTACTGGGTAATAGGTAACCCTGTCGAGGCTATGGACGCCTGCTGGTAGCAGAGGCTCTACTTGCGACAAAGGAGCATATTTAAAAAGCTGCTACACAGGGGAAACTTTATTTTATGTTTTACAAGACCAAGTAATGGCTGATGTAAATGCAAGGACAAGCTGAGGATGCAAGTAATTAAAATAGAAAGAGGTTGAAACAAAATATCATTGACAGTTTGAAGTATAAAATGCTTTATCTTTTTATAATAAAGTTTAAGTTTTCTGAGAAAATTTTTGTTTCGGAAGTTTGAAAATGTCAATAGAAGATCAGAGATAACTGGTTCTCCCAAGTGAATCGCCAATTGTTGTGGCCAGCAACACCCCCCCTTGTTCATTTAAGTGTTGTCCAAAATACTAAATGAATGGGGACCCTTAGTTAAATTTTGAAGAAAAAAGAAAGAGTTTCCTTTCTTCAAAATAAGGTTACCATCGTAAGCTTAGAAAGGTCTTTTGAATATTTTTAACCTAAGTATACGATAAGAGAAATATCTTTAAAACCGCGTTGCAAAAAAGATAGGAAATGCCTCCATTTCTCTATAATATCGGTATGCGCAAGACTCTCGTGTTAAGCATAATATCGCATCGCAATAAAGTAATACTCATAAGGAAAAACTTCAAGATTTGCCGATCTGCGATAACACCGATCGCAAGATCGCATATCGCAGAAATGAGCTGGCAAGATTCAAAAAACATTAAACTTCTGCGACCTGCGATGTTGCGATCGCTGCGATATTATGTTCACGCGATTTGCGATGGTGTGATTTGTGATGGCGTGATCTGCGATGTTACGTAAGAAAATCATAAGTCACTTCATCACGAATCTTTCAGGCACACTATTCAAAGAAAAGCCACTTACCATAATCTAACTCAAGATCATGCGTTTTTAATGATAGTAAATGAATTAGTTGTCAGCTATTAAATGAAATGAGGATGCGTGCTTTTGTAAAGAATTACTTCACGTAAGGTGGCATATTTGATATATCTGTTGCATTTAAAACTCTCCCATCACCTTTCTTGATCAGTCATTTCCAATTCACTCGTAATCTGCAGGAACGAAGACCTAAGACGATTCAAAGCCAAACGGAGGAAGAAATGGGAAAGAAAAATAAAGCTCAAGGGTTTGGAAGCGACCAAGGAAAAAACAAAGAAACAGCTAAAGATATAGCTCAGTCAAGTGCAATGTCGCAACAGCAAGTTATCGCCTCCCCGCCAAGAGATGTCCCCCTCCTATCATTGAAGCGCCACTCGTCGCAACAGAACTGGAAAAAGAATGGGAAACCTTCAATGAGTTGATCAATCTTGAAGGGAAAGCCCCAAGAACACCTGTGAACAATACACAGGTAGTGCAAGAAGTGGTTTTGACCATAGTCAGTAGTGTCACAGAAACAGAGCATCCTATCGCTCCACCTTCTGAGCTTTTACTTAATGTAGAAGAAATTCCCCCACTGGACGTATTCTATAGTCCCCAACATAAAGAAGTTGTAAGGAGACAGAGGAAGAAGAGAAAACTAGAAAATACACTGTCACAAGATGCTGAACATTTGGACGTCTTATGGAAAGACCCAATAATAACCCAACTGAAAATCTCACTAAGTTGTCTTAGATCGCAGGAGCATATGCTTCTGCAACTATTGACAAGGCATCAGAAGTTCAACAACTATTGAAAGAACAAGAAGATCAAATACAACTACTACAACGACAGTTGCAACAAGCCAATGATAATATTGAAGCTTCCAAACAGCTCGAGAAGCTGCAGGAAGACTTTCAGCAGATGCAGATAGGCTATCAAAGAAGTCTAGACGAGAAAGGAAAGCAATTGCAAATTTTACAAGAAATGCATAAAGATGAGCCTAAGCTTGCGGAATTTATTTCAAAATCTATTGGCTTAAATGAGCAACTACTACAACAACAGGAAGAGTTGGGACGTAAAATATCACAGTGGAGTCACTATTGCGAGCTGAACGATAAAATCACCAACCAAGTGGTAGACTTGCAGAGTGACTATGATCAGAGTGACAGATGAGTGATGGAATACTTAGCCTGGCAGGATGAAGATGAAGGGAAAAGAGAAAATGCACCCAGAATAAACGAGAATCATAAAGAATTTCTCTTTAATAAATGGGATGATCAAATCAGGCAGACGGAACAAGCAGTGGAGACAGCGGCCACACAAGCAAGCATTCTTATCGACTGTGTAAATGAGAATTTACACAGGGCCAATTTAATCGAAGAGACCACCCCGGGGTACCTACCAAATAAGCTACGACTGGAAGCAGAAGGCACAGGAAAAGGGAAAAGTGATCCAAGCATTAAACAGGTTGAATTGGGAGTATTACTGGGCATACTTGGTCAAGCCGCATAGTCAATGGATGACTGTGAAATGCATCATAAATGCGGCCGAAAAAGTAGTGCCAGCTCTCAGAGATTCTGTTTTCGCAGCCCTGTTATAGACATTTTTGTGCCTTACAGCATGAAGCATGAAATGTCAATAATCTGAGGGATCCAAAGTCCCTAAACATGTTGTTCCTACCCCTAGAGGAACAAGGTCAACAAACCACAGCACTGAATATCAGTTCTCCACCTGAAAACACTCAGAAACAAGCTAATTCTGGATCATGTCAACTGCTCCACTGAGCATCTGCGCTGAATGTCAAGAGCTACACTGTCTACCTGCGCTGAATGTCAACTGCAAGGAAGGCTACCTGCGCTGGGCGAGTTGGGACATGTGGCACAGTCATTCCTCAAGGTGTCAATGCCCAGGAAGCTTCCAAAATGACACTTGGATCAGGGAATTCGACTTGTGATGAGTAAGAGGGTCTAGATCTCCAAGTGGAAGCAAGAACCTCTAAGTGGACTCAAGAACTGAAGAATAACTGATGTGGGAGAGGACACTAGTCAGCTTTATGCCAGCTACAAGCTGACTCATCCTTTCTCCAAAACTCCTATATATAGAGCTCTCTCATGAGGTCTAGGGGGGGCTGGAATCTTGTGAATGTAAGGAAGCGCTGTTGGTTTGAGTATAGAACTATTAGGTGATTTGCTTGAAGGAGGTGAAGAGGAGATTTCTTTCTGCTGGGAGGTGATGCTGGATTTGGCCTTTTATGGTTGTATCACTTCCTGAACTTTACTTCTTCCATTAATAAAGCATTTGAGGTTCTTCTATATGCATGTGTCTCAATAGTGTATTGTTATGCTTGTGTATTTGATTTATTCTAATCCTTGAATCAATTATGAATGTATGCTTCTTGTAGTTTCCCTCTCTTGCCATTTTGCAGGATCTTGGTGTAGCTGGGCCAGTGAAAGAGCAAGGAGCTGGGAGCAAGTAGCAAAGAGAGAAGATTGGATCAATCATTAGCGGAAGACAATGGTTAGTGGATCTCTTTCTCCCCTCTTACATCTCATAAAGAAGTAATCTCGAATAGCTTTGCTTTGATTGTTGCTGAGGTACTATCACCCTTAGAGTGGGATAGGGTCATTCTGTATTGGATACTTTTCCCAACAACAAATTGGCGACTCCACTGGGGATCATATCTTGTTGGTTGTTTGTGTTTTTGCTATTCATTTCATAAACACAGGGAGTACCGAATCGAACTGCATTTGGATCTTTCAAATGCAAAATAGAGGGCAGCTACTCTAGCTCAGTTACTGGGCAAGTTTATGATTTGAAGAGCTGATCCACAAGGACTCTAAATAGCTCTTAGTGATAGCTTTTCATCCTCTTTTTCATCCCTTAGTGTGTACTTGACTGATAGCTTCTGATTTGGCCAAAAACTGTGAATTTTTGAGTAATCTGTGACCCGGAAACTGAGAAAAACGAAAGTTTGTCTCTTCAGTGCAGGCACTGTGAAGGCAGTCTGCATTTCAACGCAGTTCCCGAAGGGGCTACCTGCGCTGAAGGTCAAACGGCCAGTGTACTACCTGCGCTGAACGAGTTTTGCCTAGTGCTACTGGGGTTCCCTCCTGTTTATTGCCCTGTTTTCACCCTTGTTTTTGCAGCCTGTTACCAGTCAATGTACCTATCTGAAACCAACTTTCCTTGCCACTATTCCGCCTCGGTTGTATAAAGAAACTGTATTTGTTCTTTGTGTATTTCTTATATCATTTGCAGTTTCCCATAACGAAAAGTGAACTAGTCTTGCTGTGGCCTCTTAGATCTAGACCTGTGATAAGTGTCGTTTTGATCTTAAGAGTTAGTTTATTTGTTGTTCATAGCTGATTGATCTTTTGCTTTCGTCATATGGTTTGAATTTATATATTTCTAGTGTTGAAACAAGTAAATCTTAAGGTGTCTTTTGATTTTGGACAAGCTTGTTTGCTTTCACTTGAAATTGAATTCAAAGTTATACAACAGCTTTCTTTTTGTATTGCACCAACATTAAGAAAGAGAAAAAGAAATACCTGCATTGTGCATATGCATTTTGACAGCTTGCATGTTGATTTAAGGAAAAGTGCATTAGTGTGTGCTCTATGATCTGTGTGAAAAGATGTTGTCTTTCTTTTCCCTCAGTAGTTAAGATTTTCAAAGTTGAAAGATTGAAAAGCTTGCTTATCATCTTAGACTGCATTTAGGAGTGTTACTATACATCTCGTGGTGATCCATAAAGGCAAACTGCTAAACAAGATCAACCTTAAAATAAATTGAATTTACATAACAACGCATTGAAACATAACGCAAACACATAGAGGTCTAAGCTAGAGACGTGTTCCGGCGTCGTTAAACGTGATATCTTAGCGTTGAGTGGTTGGGTGATTCCTCCACGGTGAAGCGATAAGTATCAATACGGACTTGTGCTCCCACGTACCGTCGCGTATATATTGGGAGACCCCTATAGGAACAAGCCTTTATCCATAGGAAACCGTGTCGATCGCCCTACTGATCGCAATGCAGTGAACACAGCATTCACGAAGATCGACCACTCGTACCGTAAAACGTATTCTGTGGTTTTGCGAAAAGTTTGGCACACCCTCTACCTAGAACTCCAGAGTAGTTTCTTTTGGCCTTTTTCAAACTCTATAACTGAAAAAGTCCATCCGAGCATTTGTCACTTCAGGCTCGTTAAAACATCGAAGGAGACTAGAGTCATCTTTAGCTTTTTCTCGACTCTTAAAAAGTGAAAAAGCAAGTTGTGTCTAAAGCGTCGTTATAAAATTTATTTTAAACGGAACATAATCACCTCCTATTCCTGCGTTGATCTGTAGGTTGAGAACATGGAACGCCCCAACCAAGGAATTCCACATGATGGAAATCCTAGTCCTTTCTCCTCTTGGGGAGAAGTTGGTGCGCCCCACATGGCCACATTGTCGCTTCCAGGACTGACAATTGGCCTGCCTATTTGGCTATTCTCAACCAATGTAGTTCAGAACACCATGGTTCCTGAACAGTCGAGTCAACAGTCAGATCAGTCTAGAGCTGCCCACCAGCCTTCTACTTCCTATAACTCTTCCTCCAATCCTTCATCTTCGCAAGGTAGAGCCGGCAAAAGCCAAGCTCCCATGGAGAAGAAGGAGAAGAAGAAGAGAGAGAAGAAGAAGAAGGAGCCTAAGGCGACTGGGGGCAAGCAAAAGACATCTGACAAAAATCCACACACAACACAGACCGGGCCTAAATCGCCATGTGTCATATGTAGAGGAGACCACTTCCATAGAGATTGTCCCTGTATTCCCCGGATACTAAGGGACTGGTCCCCTCGGTTGCACAAGTCGGGAGCATCAACCTCTGATAGCCATGTTGAATGCTTACCATCAACCAGCGAAAGTGAAGGTTCAAGACAAAGAGGGGGAGCAAGATTCCCCTGCAGACTGTGTGAAGGCGATCACGCCATCCATCGTTGTCCCTTCTTAGATGAAGCGAAGAGAGTTTTGGAAGATCACCCGGTTTCACCGTTGAGACTTCCTCCTGGATACAAAAAACTCGTGTCAAGTCCTTCGTTGGTTGAAAATACAGCCGGCCCGCTCAAGTGGTCAGCTGAAGCGTCAGTCATTGAAAATGAACCTACTGAATCCAGACCGGACGAAAGTCCAAAGGTCGATACGGTAGTTGACCCGGTTCTTCCTTCAGAGGTTTCATCCTCAAATGACACCGTCACTGAAGATTCATCTTCAAATGACACCCTCACTGAAGAGAATAAGGATGACACCATCTAGATTCTTTTCATCAACACTGACTCTGATGAGCATCAGGGCAATGTGCCCATTCCTTTATCGTAGGAAGGAACATCGTCAGGGTCATATCCGGCCGTGTATTCGGTCCCACCGCCAAGCAACCTGGTTGTGTCCTTTGATTGGAACCAACTAGGCAGACCCCGGTTGCCAGCCAGTGTACCATTCAGAATCATGGTCCAAATTTATAGAATGGTAATGGCTGGAACTATCATTGATGAAGGGGCATCTGTGAGTATCCTTTCCTCTATTGCTTTGAAAGAACTGGGTTCCCCGGAGCTTTTGCCTGAGATAAGAAATCTCTCGGGTTTTGATAAAGGAACCAGTCGACCATTAGGGATCCTCCCCAATGTACCTGTTACATTGAAAGGGAAGACCATTCAAATGAACGTGATGGTCGTTCAAGGACCCTTGGATTATAACCTACTCCTTGGACGAGACTATATATATTGCATGGGAGCTATAGTCTCCTCACTCTTTAGAGTAATGTGTTTTCCACACGAAGGAAGAATGGTCAAGCTCGTAGACCAACTTTCATTTACGGGATCACGCATCGCAAATAGTCATATGCCAACCCTCAATGGTCTATTCACTCAAGAAATGTCTCCACCTCCAGTCCTCCTTCTCGATGAGTGCGAGTGATTCGGAAAGATGGGACTGGAACCCAGGGGGCATGCATCCTGGTCTGCTTCGGGCAGAGGAAACCTTGGGTATAAGGTAGAATTTCCGCGAGAGAATATGACTACTCCGTACCCCGTCTGTGGATGGAAGAGGGGTTGTAATAGAATAGGATTCTTTTGTTAAGGTTACTTGGTTGACAAAGGTCATTCACCATTGTCTACTTCGGTAGACAGTGCCGAGGAAATGTTTTCGTTTGATGGTGTTAACAAAACAATCTTTGGGTAACCAGAAAGAGGCAAGCCTCACCCTTTAAAACAAATGTTTTATCGGATAAGTAGGGGCAGCCTTGAAATTGTACTTTATACCTGGGGGCATGCAAACCTTTTGGAGTGCAAGCTAAGAGCGGTTATTTATCTGTTTTTGGGATTAGCCGTTTTCGAACTTGCATAAAGAAAGGATGAGAGGGAGCATAGCTTATGTGAGGCGGGAGCTCTATAAAATATGGGATCTTATAGGAGACATTTCTTATCTTATGACTGGGATAATCGAGCAGTTTTACCGCGGAATTTATGCTCGTTAAAAAATAGAAAAGTGAGATCCGAGCAGTTTTAGCACATAGTTCATGCTCGTTAAAAAATAAACATAAGATTGAGCAGTTCAAGCTCATTAAAAAATGAACATACCCCGGTAAATAACCATTGTGATCGTAAATTTATTAGCCATAAAAAGCCTTGGTCGTGTTTGCACCTGCCACCTCCATTCCATTTGGCCAGTCGTTCACTTCCATATGATTGTTTACCCATTTTGAGGAACAGTTGCGAAGAGTGATTTCACCTAGCCATCCTTCTGACACTGCTGTGATTGGAAAATTCCAACCTGTACCTGGAATCTGCTGCTATCCCTGTTTATCATTCGTTCCTCAAAAGACGAGTCTTCTTTGAGCTCTTTTCATCTGACTCGTAAAATATGAAAAGTTTGCCGAGTTTTAGCCTTCCAGCTCGTTAAAGTGACCGGAAGAGCTATCCCTCCTCTAGATTTTAATCTTTTTGGACTTGAGGGATTATTACACAAAAAGGTCGAGCGCTTGTTTTATTCGGCTCGTTAAAGTTATCGAAAACTCATCCCTTCTGTATTGTTTTATACTTTTTCGGACTTAAGGGATTAGATGACGAAAAAGGAATTTTGGAGTTAACTTTCTGTACCTTTTTAGACTCTCTAAAAATGAAAAGGACCGAGTTTTCCTTGTCGTTAGACTCGTTAAAATGATTAAATAGCGACAAACTTGTCTTTAGACGAGAACGAGTTTCCCTATCGCTAGGCTCGTTAAAACATAGCGATGGGCTTGCCCGAAGGGCAGGTTATAGAACAAGCATATGTTATCCTCCTCAAGCTTGACAAAAATAAAGAGGTACTGGTCAGAAATGACTGGGGAAAAATTGGGAGAACCTCAAAGCTTTAATGGTAGCAAGTCACTCTTGAACATGACACTTTTCCTCCGTATCACATCGGGTTGGGTTGTTTCATTCACCGGTCTCATCACCATGGTCTTCGCCAAACCATCCACATTTGGGGTAATGCTACCGATCCATCACATCAGTGTCGTTATATGTTCAAGAGATGTTTTTCAGAAAGAGTCAACCGTGTCCCATCCACTACCATACATTATCCTTCATCCACCCATGATCGCCACCCTGAATCATAT
This sequence comes from Pinus tabuliformis, assembly GCA_031772625.1. Classification (NCBI taxonomy): domain Eukaryota; kingdom Viridiplantae; phylum Streptophyta; class Pinopsida; order Pinales; family Pinaceae; genus Pinus; species Pinus tabuliformis. The sequence continues at coordinate 1,333,931,945 of CM062817.1, read as the reverse complement.
TTCACAGATTGTTTTCACCTCCACTAAAATCATTAGCTCCGTTCCGTGTCACTGATGTGGGATTCATTAAGGCCCTCCTTTGACAGATCGCTTCTTGTCGACTTCAGCTCATTATCCAAGAAGTTGATCTAGGAACCACCCCCTCAGTACTTTGAAGCTTGCATGCCTCAATGGCAAGTTTCTCACTTTCGGCGACAGGTATACATCAATGACCTTCGACCGGAAGATTTTGCGTGGTGTTCGACGCCAAGTCCTTTATTCACACCACGTGAATTGTACTGCAGTACCTTGACGGTCATTATCATTATCGGTGATTCCTCTCGCACTTGTTAATGGTTTACATTATTGACCGGTAATCAAGCGATGTCTTTCCATGTTCGACTTCAGCGTAATTCTCACATGGATCGACTTGTACTTAGAGTGAAGATCGAGCGAGTTTGAAGACCCCGGATCTAGTTTCATCCATCTGGGCTGCGATATATATTCAGGAATATAAAGACATTTGATATGTACATTATTACAGCAGATGATCATCCTACTCAAAGGATGATAATTTCAGCAGAGAATTATCAGTCTATCATCAGACGATCGTCTGTTATATGTACCAAAATGAATTTATAAAGCTGAGCATGGGAATGCCCGCCTCAGCTAGATCATGAAAGCAGAATGAAAAATAATGTATTATATTGTATTTTATTACAGGTCACCTCTCAGCGATTGAATGAACTTCGGATCCTCCTGATAAAGCATTTCACCCGATAAACGACCTCATACTTTAGGGGGCAACTGTTATAGACATTTTTGTGCCTTACAGCATGAAGCATGAAATGTCAATAATCTGAGGGATCCAAAGTCCCTAAACATGTTGTTCCTACCCCTAGAGGAACAAGGTCAGCAAACCACAGCACTGAATATCAGTTCTCCACCTGAAAACACTCAGAAACAAGCTAATTCTGGATCAGGTCAACTGCTCCACTGAGCATCTGCGCTGAATGTCAAGAGCTACATTGTCTACCTGCGCTGAATGTCAACTGCAAGGAAGGCTACCTGCGCTGGGTGAGTTGGGACATGTGGCACAGTCATTCCTCAAGGTGTCAATGCCCAGGAAGCTTCCAAAATGACACTTGGATCAGGATATTCGACTTGTGATGAGTAAGAGGGTCTAGATCTCCAAGTGGAAGCAAGAACCTCCAAGTGGACTCAAGAACTGAAGAATAACTGAAGTGGGAGAGGACACTAGTCAGCTTTATGCCAGCTACAAGCTGACTCATCCTTTCTCCAAAACTCCTATATATAGAGCTCTCTCATGAGGTCTAGGGGGGGCTGGAATCTTGTGAATGTAAGGAAGTGCTGTTGGTTTGAGTATAGAACTATTGGGTGATTTGCTTGAAGGAGGTGAAGAGGAGATTTCTTTCTGCTGGGAGGTGATGCTGGATTGGGCCTTTTATGGTTGTATCACTTCCTGAACTTTACTTCTTCCATTAATAAAGCATTTGAGGTTCTTCTATATGCATGTGTCTCAATAGTGTATTGTTATGCTTGTGTATTTGATTTATTCTAATCCTTGAATCAATTATGAATGTATGCTTCTTGTAGTTTCCCTCTCTTGCCATTTTGCAGGATCTTGGTGTAGCTGGGCCAGTGAAAGAGCAAGGAGCTGGGAGCAAGCAGCAAAGAGAGAAGATTGGATCAATCATTAGCGGAAGACAACGGTTAGTGGATCTCTTTCTCCCCTCTCTTACATCTCATAAAGAAGTAATCTCGAATAGCTTTGCTTTGATTGTTGCTGAGGTACTATCTCCCTTAGAGTGGGATAGGGTCATTCCGTATTGGATACTTTTCCCAACAACAAGCCCAGCTCAGCGCAGAAGTCAGCCAGCCGACTCTCCTCAAGCCGATGATGAACACTTGCAGCTTTAAAGACCAAGTTCAGAAGTAGCCTTATTTTGGAATGTTGTTTTTTCTTTTAAATTAGATTAGAAAAAGGACGGTCATTTGAAAACCGCATCCTAAATTTTGTAAAAACACTATTATTAGAATTAGGAAGTAGTATTTTAACCCTTCTCATGCATTTGGAGAAGGGTCTGGAAATTTGTCAAAAACTTGTCCTTGGAACATGCACTTCTGCACCCTCAGAGGAGGTTTTGATGAATGGATGGATCGAGATTTATTAATGTTTGCATTTTAATTTCTGCTACTGATGTTGCACTTTTGTACTCTTAGTAGATGTTAGAACAAGTAGAGATAAATCGTTTTTGCTTGAAGCTTATGGGTAGGATTAGTCATAAATGGTACTTTTATCTCTTGGCCATTTCTGCTTATATTCTTAAAGTGATATACAGTTTTCAGTTGTTTATATGTTACTGCATGAATGTATGAGTTACCATTTGGCACTTCTGTACGGTGGACTCATGTATTTATGTTTGATATATGAATAACTTATTATGCGATATGCTGTTCACAACTGTTTTGCCTAACTTTTTATGCAAAGTGGTTTATCTTAATTGATTTCTATTCTTATGATAGCTGAATGATCTTTATTACCAGTTATTGTTTGAAATCTCTTTAGATCGCATAATAGAAGAAATTCACCCCGGGTTAGCATAGATTAGATGTGTTGTTTCTTATTAGATTACAATAGCATGGAGTTATTTTAGAAGTTTGAATTAAATTAGCTTTAAGTACTTTTAGATCAGCATCATCCAACTCTACACACACACACACACCCTTAGATTGGGAAACTGGTCCCATTATCCCCAATCGGACCCGCTATACCAAACGGATAAGGAGCTTCCAACCAAGGTCCGGACCGGGTGGGTATCCCCCTTGTTGTCGACCCGATTTTCGGGGCTTCAACATATTTGGCACTAGAAGGAGGGCTTGAACATAGTGTCTGTTGGAATGATTTTCAACTGTAACATCTGAATCAAGATGTCTGCTCACAAACTTCCCATTTGGAGTTGCATCCATGTTCCTACCTCTTCCAACACTCCACCTAAAGTGGTAAGACTCTTGTCTCAGGTAAAATTCAATGGTAAGAATAATTCTTCTACTTTTAATCATGCTCTTCAATTTATTCAAAGAGTTTCAAGTTCGAATATTCAAAGAATTGATGAAGACATTTTATGCAGAATGTTTACTCTTACATTCACAACGGAAGCTAGAAAATGGTGCAGAACCCTCCCAGTTGCATCAATTCACAGCTGGGACCAATTCGTCAAGACTTTCATTTTTTAATTTGATTGTTATGACTATGGCCAGGTATATGATGAAATTGATTATCTACAGAAACAAGATGAATCTATTAGGGATTTTAATATGCGATTTCATCTTAATTGTCTAAAGTATGATCTTGAAAGTGAACTCATAGATGAAGAATCTTCAGATTATGCTGAGCATTCCCTACCTCCTATGTCTGATCAAGCAGAAATTAGTCCAAGCTTTGTCTCCTTTTCTTCTAATGTGAATGAGAATTCCAATTTGAATATACAAATCACCCATGATGAAGAAAGTTCCCAAAGCCTAGGAGACATGCATGCTCTAATGCAAGAAGAAAAAAGCGAGAAAGCTGGAGGAAAGCCTGCCTTGGAACTAGGAGATGATTTTGATACAAGGTCAGATAATATCGTTGCAAATCAACAAATGCAGATGCCAAGGTTAGAACAGAAAACTATTTCTCTTTCAAAAAGTATCAGTACACAAAGGTATGATCTAAAGCCTGATGTCTATGATGAATCTGATGAACAAAGATTTTTCCATGATGATATTTTCAAATGCATTGTTCCAAAATCCCATTTTTCTCTTTATCCTGATTTTTTTAGTGATGATAATTTTTCCCCTCTCAATATTAAAGATATCTCAAAAAGTACAGAGGATTATTCAAACGAATCATCATTAGGTTTTCAAGATAAAAAGACAGCTATAGAACATCCTTTGATCATTTTCAAACAAGAACCACTTGACCTTCCTTGTCTGAAAATATATGACGAAAAAGAGAAATCTAGGGAAACCTGTAAAATCATTTATGATAGCTACTTTCACAACGATGATGTTGTTGATTTATCCCAAGTAACTCAACAAAGCTCAGATAATGAGAGATATTCTAATTCAGAAATCATATCAGTCAATCCTCATTTCAAGGTAAAAGATCATTTGCATGATTTTACTATCCAAGACAATACCCCGATCTATGATTCATATCATGAGGAAACCCCCATGCATGTTCACAATCATAACTTGTCTTCTGATTCACAAGACGGAATCCGAAATTGCTCGGATCCCATAATTTTGGCCAGTTCTTGTGAAAAACAAGATATTCCAAGTCAATCCCAGTTGTGTTGTAACACTATTTTTACAGATAATCATTTATTTCTTTCTCACTTTCACTCATTTTGTACAAAATCGGATTGTGTTTTAAATTTTCAGATTTTTGATAGATTATTGTGGTATGTTGAGCACCTTATCAAAGAACATTCGAAAGATGTGCTACCATTTTGGAAAGCTAAACTGTGTCAACGAAGTATAGAACTTTTTCAATTCCAAGATCAATCAATATCAGACTTCCTTAGAAAACTTATTTGGCATCCAAAACACCATCAACGAAGGAAAGTACCTTTCGAAACTTGTCGGCAATTCGCGCCAATTGATAAATCTCTTTCCAGAAATTTCCATCTATTCTTCATTGATTTATTTAGTGATTCATATATGGAAACTTTCCTTTTACAAGAAATTGCTAAAAGCTCAACTTCAACCCACAGTAGGTTACAGGCCATTAGAACTAAAAAATCATATTCGCAACCTGGCTTGTCATCTTTCCTATTACGAGATCATCAATCCATAACAGAAATTCATCCTGAGTTTTATGATCCAATAGATATCCAGTTGGAAAGAATTTTTCATGAGAAAGAGATTTCAGACAGAATTCCAACTGAAGTTACACATTCTTATTCCACATCCAACATTAACAGTCCAAGAAAAGTTTTGTTCTTAACGCTGATTTCTGAAAGTTACATACATGTAGGAATAAAAATGAAAAGATGGTTCCACTGGAAATATCATTTCACCTAGTTAATCTTTTGTATATAGTTAGAATAGGAGTAGGAGTAATTTAGCTAGGTTATTAGGTTTACTTTTAATAAGTTGGTAGGTGAGATAAGAGAAGAGATTATCCCTATTATGTACATAACCCTAGGGAATGTCTACCTCTCATTTCGTTAAATATTTTTCTCCATAATAAAATTTGCTATGGTTAACAGCATTTGACATTTGCTAAAGACACCTTTTCTCTATCAAGATTTTGAACTTCTGCTTCTATGAACAGCAAATCTTTTGGAAACTTGATCTTTATTATCAATAGAACTTTAACCCATATATGATACTAGTTTCAACTCCAAAAAATTTGAAGAAAGCTATCTTAGTGAAGAAATTTTTTTATGTCAGTACAATGAAAGGTATCAATACTGAAATAAACATTCTCTGTAGAAATAGCCATTTCCAAAAAGCTCTATTATTGTCCTCCAGAACTTTCTTAAGGAAAGAAAATTTGACTTCCTCCCTGTTAAAGGAAATCACAGCATTCAGAGGAACAATCCAAAAAAACATTATATCTCAAAGAATAAGAGGTCTCATCACGAGCCGGCTTATCATGATCACAGATATTATAACTTGCTGACTTTGCCAATACTTTCCACCAAAACAGGGCAACAACTCAAGATTGTTGCAATCAAAAGACAAGGGGTCTCATCACGAGCCAGCTTGTTCAGCAAAAGTGTAAATCAAGTGAATGACTGTGTCATAATTTGGCCACCAAACCAAGAGATTGTTCTTTAGAGAATAAAAAAGGAAAAAAGTGTCAAAATGGGTTTTTCTCTGAAAAGTTGTAAATAGCCTTAAGCAGGATAAAGGATCATTACTGGGTAATAGGTAACCCTGTCGAGGCTATGGACGCCTGCTGGCAACAGAGGCTCTACCTGCGACAAAGGAGCATATTTAAAAAGCTGCTACACAGGGGAAACTTTATTTTATGTTTTACAAGACCAAGTAATGGTTGATGTAAATGCAAGGACAAGCTGAGGATGCAAGTAATTAAAATAGAAGAGGTTGAAACAAAATATCATTGACAGTTTGAAGTATAAAATGCTTTATCTTTTTATAATAAAGTTTAAGTTTTCTGAGAAAATTTTTGTTTCGGAAGTTTGAAAACGTCAATAGAAGATTAGAGATAACTGGTTCTCCCAAGTGAATCGCCAATTGTTGTGGCCAGCAACACCCCCCCCCCCCTTGTTCATTTAAGTGTTGTCCAAAATACTAAATGAATGGGGACCCTTAGTTAAATTTTAAAGAAAAAAGCAAGAGTTTCCTTTCTTCAAAATAAGGTTACCATCGTAAGCTTAGAAAGGTATTTTGAATATTTTTAACCTAAGTCTACGATAAGAGAAATATCTTTAAAACCACATTGCAAAAAAGATAGGAAATGCCTCCATTTCTCTATAATATCGGTATGCGCAAGACTCTCGTGTTAAGAATAATATCGCATCGCAATAAAGTAATACTCATAAGGAAAAACTTCAAGATTTGTCGATCTGCGATAACGCCGATCGCAAGATCGCATATCGCAGAAATGAGCTGGCAAGATTCGGCAAACATTAAACTTCTGCGACCTGCGATGTTGCGATCGCTGCGATATTATGTTCGCGCGATCTGTGATGGTGCGATTTGCGATGGCGTGATCTGCGATGTTACGTAAGCAAATCATAAGTCACTTCATCATGAATATTTCGGGCACGCTATTCAAAGAAAAGCCACTTACCATAATCTGACTCAAGATCATGCGTTTTTAATGATAGTAAATGAATTAGTTGTCAACTATTAAATGAAATGAGGACGCGTGCTTTTGTAAAGAATTACTTCACGTAAGGTGGCATATTTGATATATCTATTGCATTTAAAACTCTCCCATCACCTTTCTTGATCAGTCATTTCCATTTCACTCATAATATGCAGGAATGAAGAGCTAAGACGATTCAAAGCCAAACACAGGAAGAAATGGGAAAGAAAAATAAAGCTCAAGGGTCTGGAAGTGACCAAGGAAAAAACGAAGAAACAACTAAAGATACAGCTCAGTCAAGTGCAATGTCGCAACAGCAAGTTATCGCCTCCCCGCCAAGAGATGTCCCCCCTCCTGTCATTGAAGCGCCACTCGTCACAACAGAACTGGACAAAGAATGGGAAACCTTCAATGAGTTGATCAATCTTGAAGGGCAAGCCCCAAGAACACCTGTGAACAATACACAGGTAGTGCAAGAATTGGTTTCGACCATAGTCAGTAGTGTCACAGAAACGGAGCATCCTATCGCTCCACCTTCTGAGCTTTTATTTAATGTAGAAGAAATTCCCCCCACTGGATGTATTCTATAGTCCCCAACATAAAGAAGTTGTAAGGAGACAGAGGAAGAAGAGAAAACTAGAAAATACACTGTCACAAGATGCTGAACATTTGGATGTCTTATGGAAAGACCCCAATAATAACCCAACTGAAAATCTCACTAAGTTGTCTCATATCGCAAGAGCATATGCTTCAGCAACTATTGACAAGGCATGGGAAGTTCAACAACTGTTGAAAGAACAAGAAGATCAAATACAACTACTACAATGACAGTTGCAACAAGCCAATGATAATATTGAAGCTTCCAAACAGCTCGAGAAGCTGCAGGAAGACTTTCAGCAGATGCAGATAGGCTATCAAAGAAGTCTAGATGAGAAAGGAAAGCAATTGCAAATTTTACAAGAAATGCATAAAGATGAGCCTAAGCTTGCGAATTTATTTCAGAATCTATTGGCTTAAATGAGCAACTACCGCAGCAATAGAAAGAGTTGGGACATAAAATATCACAGTGGAGTCACTATTGCGAGCTGAGCGATAAAATCACCAATCAAGTGGTAGACTTGCGGAGTGACTATGATCAGAGTGACAGACGAGTGACATAATACTTAGCTTGGCAGGATGAAGATGAAGGGAAAAGAGAAAATGCACCCAGAATAAACGAGAATCATAAAGAATTGCTCTTTAATAAATGGGACGATCAAATCAGGCAAGCGGAACAAGCAGCGGAGACAGTGGCCACACAAGCAAGCATTCTTATCGACTGTGTAAATGAGAATTTACACAGGGCCAATTTAATCAAAGGGACCACCCCGGGGTACCTACCAAATAAGCTACGACTGGAAGCAGAATGGAAGCAGAAGGCACAGGAAAAGGGAAAAGCGATCCAAGCATTAAACAAGTTGAATTGGGAGTATTACTGGGCATACTTGGTCAAGCCGCATAGTCAATGGATGACTGTGAAATGCATCATAAATGCGGCCGAAAAAGTAGTGTCAGCTCTCATAGATTCTGTTTTTGCATCCCAGCTCAGCACAGAAGTCAGCCAGCTGACTCTCCTCAAGCCCATGATGAACACTTGCAACTTTAAAGACCAAGTTCAGAAGTAGCCTTATTTTAGAATGTTGTTTTTTCTTTTAAATTAGATTAGAAAAAGGACGGTCATTTGAAAACCGCATCCTAAATTTTGTAAAAACACTATTAGTAGAATTAGGAAGTAGTATTTTAACCCTTCTCATGCATTTGGAAAAGGGTCCAGAAATTTGTCAAAAACTTGTCCTCGGAACATGCACTTCTGCACCCTAAGAGGAGGTTTTGATGAATGGATAGATCGAGATTTATTAATGTTTGCATTTTAATGTCTGCTACTGATGTTGCACTTTTGTACTCTTAGTAGATGTTAGAACAAGTAGAGATAAATCGTTTTTGCTTGAAGCTTATGGGTAGGATTAGTCATAAATGGTACTTTTATCTCTTAGCCATTTCTACTTATATTCTTAAAGTGATATACAGTTTTCAGTTGTTTATATGTTACTGCATGAATGTATGAGTTACCATTTGGCACTTCTGTACGGTGGAGTCATGTATTTATGTTTGATATATGAATAACTTATTATGCGATATGCTGTTCACAACTGTTTTGCCTAACTTTTTATGCAAAGTGGTTTATCTTAATTGATTTCTATTCTTATGATAGCTGAATGATCTTTATTACCAGTTATTGTTTGAAATCTCTTTAGATCGCATAATAGAAGAAATTCACCCTGGGTTAGCGTAGATTAGATGTGTTGTTTCTTATTAGATTACAATAGCATGGAGTTAGCTTAGAAGTTTGAATTAAATTAGCTTTAAGTACTCTTAGATCAGCATCATCCAACTCTACACACACACACACACCCTTAGATTGGGAAACTGGTCCCATTATCCCCAGTCGGACCCGCTATACCAAACGGATAAGGAGCTGCCAACCAAGGTCCAGACCGGGTGGGTATCCCCCTTGTTGTCGACCCGATTTTCGGGGCTTCAACAGGCACTGATGTTGTTTTCCCCATCCAGCTGATTCTCCCTGTGGCTAAGTTCTTACAAGAAGAACAAGATGAGGAGAATGACATGGTAAGAAGAATGAATAACCTGGTTGAACTACAACAGATCAGAGAGCAGCTGGTTGAGAAGTAAAAAGCTCATTAGAAGAAAATCAAAGAAACCTTTGACAGGAAGGAAAAAGTGGACAATTTCCAAGTTGGTGATTGGGTGCTTAAATGAGATGCATTTAAGGAAAAGAGAGGTAATCATGGCAAGTTTGACTCCTTATGGATAGGTCTGTTTGTCATTGCTCAAATTCAGCAAAACAATACATTCATTCTGCATAGTATGGAAGGAAGAGATACTTTTGGTAGCCCGATAAATGGGTGGTTCTTGAAACTTTATTTCGTTTAAGGCTTTAAAGCCTTGTCATTGTAAATATGTTTTTCCAGTTTTTATTTCATTAAAAAATAGACTCCGTGCCCAATGGAACACTAGAAGTAAGATTTTATTTTGTTTTTACAGGAAAGGCATTGATCTATGATCCTTGAAACCTCACAGGGAGGATTTCATCCCCAGAAGGAGCCAGTGTTATCCATGCTGCCAAAAGGCCCAAAAATGGATCCATATAGGCTCTTAAAGTCTCTAAATTTGCTTGAAAACATGCCAAGGGATGCAAAAATACTCTTGAAATCTTCAAGATTTTCTCAAAGATCATCCAATGATCAAAATCAACATAAGAGGAGAGCCCTTGGAATGGCAGAAATACACTATTGAGAGGCACAAATGCTTGAAAACCATGAAAAACCCACAATTTCAGGCTTAAACAGAGGAATGAACAGTAGCTGTTAGATCTAGCTTATCAATAGCCTAGATCTAAGTGACTAATCGCAATCGGCCAAGCAGAAGGGACAGTTTTAAGTTGGGCGCATGACACCGCCGATCAGCAATCACCGATGATCGAATTGGTAGGCCGCATCGACAAGGAGCATATGATATGTTATATAAACGACCTAGGGAGTGAGCGACATGTGATTGTGATTTATTGCATCGCTTATATCACATAGACACTATACCACGGGCAGGGCTTATGCACATACATATGGGCAACCCAATAGCCAGAACCGACGACATTATATATGAGAATTCATAAATGTTGAAGTCTGCGCCAAAGCCATTTTAATGTATTTTCCATGTATTTCATTATATAATGAAATAAAAAGGAAAATATGGGTAGTGTGATAGCGATGGAACTCAGACCTGATGGGTTTCATGAATGAAAATATATAATCTTTGAAGTCTGCAAAAGGCCCATTTTCAATGTTTTTTTGCAGTTTTTGTGTGTTTTCGTTGTTTAAATGAAATACAAAGGAACCTTTGGCTAGTGCCAATTGCGATGAAGCCCGGACCCAAAAGGGTCCAGGAAATGGAATATATAATATCCTAAGTTTGCCAAAGCCATTTTTTGATACATTTTCAGTGTTTTTCGCGTATTTCATAATACGAGGAAAATACACAGGAGCAGGCTTTTTGTGAGTAGCGATGGCAACAAGGGAGGACCCGAGAGATTAATAAACTATTTTTTGTTTAAAATAGAAATATACATTGTTTTCGACAGAGGTCCACAATAGGACAACATTGTTCTGCTATAACAGAAAGCACGCATTGTTAAATCATTGAAAGGGCCACAACACGCGCAGCTCCTCCCCAAACTGATGTAGAGGCCGAGAAGTAGCACATCACATCAATAGCCCAGTGTAGCTCATCAAACAAACATCATGGAGCATTTCTAGCACAGGAGAACTCCTAGACAGCGCAACAAACTACCCAAAATATATAAAAGCGGTTACTCTGTTGTCAGAAGTAGAAAACTATGATCCCATGCTTACCTAGAGGGCATCAAATTAGTTAACAATGCATATTAAACAGATTAAGACTCCAAGCCTCTTAGAGTTCAGGAGCATTGTAAACAGGCTATAAATAGCTGAAAGTAAGATGTAATAGAGGTTCAAACTTCTAGAGATTGTTTCTCCTCTGTTCCTTCAAACTTCTCATCTTCATTCTAGCAATATAAGCTTCTTTTGCTATTATATGTTCAATTTCCATTCTCTTTTTTGTTTTATGCTTGCACTTGAATAGTTTATTCTGGTTTTCTATTGTGTCTAATGCCAGATAACTGTCATCTTATCTCTGCATTGATAAATTAGATTTGCATGTCTTATTTAGTTCATGTAGCTGGTCATTCATATGTGTTTATCTATGCAATCTGCTGGTACACTCAGTATTCTCCATCTATCCATTGAATCTATAAATTATTGATCATTAGTGGTCTAAAGCCTTATATTGGTGAGAGTGTTCATGCATGTTTTGAGTGAGAATAGAGTTGAAATGGTTATCTGACTTGATCCAAACCATCATCCATTCCAATAGTTCTAAGAACAATATTGAAGATTATATGTTACCAAGCATGTCCGAGCTGCAACCTAGGAGAGCTTCCTGGAGTGATAACAGGGCCCAACCCTAGCAGTATAGGTTCCTCTTACTATACTTGTATGCTTATGTTATTTCATAGATTACTTTTTGAATTAATTTTAGCATTGTTTCCTTGCAAGTATTAGTGAATTTGATTAGTTTTCTTCCATTCATGCATATCTCTAGTAGTAGCTTTAGAGAAATAAAGGAATACCAAAAATTTTCATATCATGTGGTTCTTTCCTCACTCCTCCCTTCAGGGACCATGGTTTGAAGGCAAAACTCCCATTCAACCCCCAAAAGATAGAATTCTGATTTCTTATGAAATTTAGGGTTTTCTGCTAATTAGGTTAGCATATTTCTGTTTTCAAGGATAAGTTTGCAATTGTTATTTTTGATATCTCCAGCTTGGTATTAGATTTCATGGTGTTTCACAATAGGCTGCTAGTATTTCCATGCATGAACTAGGAAAATGAATGCTAAAATTTTGTTTTCTTATGTTGATGGAGATCTTTCTTGTTTTGACATGATTTATGGGTAAATGCCAGTGATGTGTGTATTGAAGGAGTTTCAAGAGTGCAGGAAGAATCTCATGTCAAGAGCCTGAGCCTAACTTCATCCATCTATAATCACCAAAAGCCACTGAGTCCATAAACCGAGTTATCATTTCATAAGACCAACTTTCCATGCTTGTTGAGCAAATCAAACCATCCTACAAACTTTGGTTTGAGTTCTAAGGAAGCCCTAGTCACTTCTTTGCCTTATTCCTTCCATCACTCACCTTCCCTAAGCCCTATATCATTGTCTAAATCACTCATTTTTCTTTCGACCTGATCCTATAAGAATACATGGTATCCTCTAGGTGCATTAGGACATCCTATAGACATCCTGTAGGACAACCTGTAGTGGCTTGTTTTGAAGCTGATTTGTGAAAAATGCATCAAGAATGATAGGAGAAGACCCCTTCTTACCTCTCAAGCCATTTACCCTTCACAACCACCTCTCTCCACACCTAATCCACATTCCATACAATCAAGAAGAATTAGCATTAATATTTTCACAAAAAGGAAAAAAAGAAAAGGTTATTGTGTTCTTTCATATGCGCTATAGTAAAGTGTTTGATTAGATCATATTGCATGCTTAGGATAGTTAGCGTTCCACATGTGTTATCTTAGATATCTTTTGAGGCAAGATCTCTTAACATATAGCTAGATGACTGTTGTGTTTTAAGAATTTATCTCAGTTTTTCATTACTGCAGTAGATAATATTTCAATTCTCTTAATTAGGGTGAAATTCCTCTTTCTCCATTGGTAATCAAACTTCATCTATTTGTGTATACAACACTGTCACCTCCAAGTTTGTACAAACCTCGTGTTGATAAAGTAAAGTTGGTAGCCCCAAGAGTTGTAGCATTCTTGCTACAATACTAGAGCTCGTCACTTTTTGGCATCGTTGCTGGGGAGGTGTTTGAGTAGATGTGATTTCTACTTTCTTTCCTCCATTCCTTATCTCCTTCGTTCTACTACTAGTTCCATTTTTCACAAGATAGTTGTAAGTTGGTTTTCTTTTCTTTCCATTTTGCAAGATATTTCATTCAGCAGTTAGTTTCCATTCTGTTTTTCTTTTCAATTTTGCAATTAGTCTTAAAGCTTGAAAAACAACACAAAACAAAAACACTTCTTTCATGCTTGATAGGAATAGGAATAACATAGGAAAATTTCTACCAAATACCCCCCACGACTTCAAATATCCAACCTTCCCTCTTCTTCAGTGATTGCAACTTGGACCCCTTAGGCGAACAACGAAAGATTTTTGAAGAGCCTACAGGGGAAGAAGAAGAAGAAGAAGAAGAAGAACCCATTCCAACTAACCTAATGGCTGAAAATAGAAATGACAAAGGATATAGAGAAAGAATTGAGGGTGCTTTTCCCATTAGAGAAACCAATCGGGATGCCAAGATGAAAAACATATGCCCCTCTGCTCTTCCTCCCTTCCATGGCTTGACCTCAAAATATCTAGATACTGATCCAGGTGGATATTGGTGGCCACCTGCCAAGTCCACCTGGGCCCCCACCATTGTCTTTCTCAGCATTTTCAGTTTCCTTAATTGTAGCACAACTTACTATTTTTAGCAGTTTTTCGGGTCCTGAACTTCCGGAGCCGTTTTGAGGCCCTAAACGACGTTTTTTGGGGAATCCAGGGGCAACATGGGTCCATGGAATGGACCGATGTTTCCCGTTCCAAAAATGATAGTGCTCGGATAGATCTTTCTAATGAGCCATTGTACGCGTCAAACGGAGATCATATGCCAAAGTTACGACCCCAGGAAGTTGATGTACCAACTTACCCCCAAACGGGGCCCACAGTTTGGCGTTTCATCTCCTAGGGTTAGGTTTTGGAATGTTAAGGGTTTTCCATTGTTTCTCAACAATAAATAGGCCTTCGAGCCTCATTGTAACACAGTTCAGAGGCATGTAGCCATCACATCTCTTCTCAGAGATAAGCTACCATCGCCCTAGCTGGTTTATTTCCATTTCTGGTTGTAAGCATATTTCAGTATTTTCCATTAATGAAATGAAGTATTATTTCCACTGCATCTTTGTGTATATGGTTATCTCTGTAATTTGTTGCGTTCCTGTTTAAATCTGGATCAGTGGTATCAGAGCGGTCTGCTTTTTCTCTGTTTTTCTTTGCATGTCCCCAACAAGGTCGGGATATAAGGAGTTAGGGCTTGAACTGGTTCAACCTTTGCAAGACCAGCCTCGCAAATCCCGACGGCCTCCCATGGTGGACGAGAAGAAAGACGAGGGGGCAGGAGATCCCATCAAAATCTTGCTCGAAGAAGCCCTCGAGCGACAACAGAACGCGATGATGGACAACTTTGCCCAGATCCTTTAGCGGCTACCGAGAAGCAACGCATCGGCTTCCAGCAACTACTCTGGAAACACCACACCCTTTAAGGTACAAGTTAATTTTGAAATCCCCATATTCGAGGGTCAGATAGACGCAGATGCCGTAGATAAATGGTTAAATCTGCTAGAGGGTTATTTTTCTGTTCATGAATTTTCGAGTCGGGAAAAGATTGTTTTTGCTCTCCTCAAAGCAGCCCCCCACGTTAAGGACTGGTGGGAAACCTACTGCGAGCAGAAGGATGAAAGTACTGGCTCACTATTTTCAGCCGCACCCACCTGGGATTCGTTCCGAGATGCCATCAAGGAGCAGTACTACCCTGTCGGGAGCTATGAGGATGAATACATAAAGTGGACCACGTTGCGACAGGGAAGGGAACAAGACGTGCCGGAGTTCACCAATCTTTTCCATACCCTTCGCACAAAGTTGGGTATCAAGGATTCGGAGCAACATTTGATACTCAAATACCGTGGCTGCCTGCACAAGTACATCCAGGAAGAAATACAATTCCTAAACATCCCCTCGCTTGGCGCAGCATACCAGTATGCCGTCAAGGTCGAGCATAAGTTTAAACAAAAGAAGCGAGACTTTGGATCTGCAAATCCAAAGCAGTGGAAAGGTGCCCCTAAACCACAAAACAAAGGACAAAGCCAAGGCGGGACAACCCAAGACAACCAGCCGAAGCTGCAAGCAAAGAACAGCGCCGCGAAGCCGAGAAAGGACACTGGAAAATGGTGCGAGTTCCATAAGAGCTCCACTCACAACACAAGTGAGTGTCGGGCCAAGCAGTCACTGGTGGCTGAGCTAGAGGTTTCAGAATCAGATGCATGTTCCGACTCTGAGTCAGAACCTGATAAGGGGTATGAAAAAGGGAAGCAGATCATTGATGCGGACCCCAGCGCCACTGTTGCTACCGCAAAGATCCAGAAAAATGAACCCGAAGATCCAGAGGAGGAGGAGCGTCTCTTCCACTCCCAGATGTGGGTAAAGGACTCCCCGATATAGTTCATTGTTGATAGCGGGAGTCAAAAGAACCTCATTTCGGCAGAGGTCGTGAAGCGGTTGGGCTTACCGACCACAGCACATCCACAACCATACACCATTGGGTGGCTTCACCAAGGACGAGATCTTCGCGTGAGCCAGCAGTGTCGCCTTCCATACAACATCAAGCCCTTCATGGATGAGGTATTGTGTGACATTGCTCCCCTTGAAGTTTGTGATGTATTACTAGGAGAACCATACTTGTGGAAGCGACATGCTGTGTATGAATCAAGGCCCCGTGCTGTTATTATTACATTGAGAAATAAGTTGTTCAGGATACCAGAGGTAGCACCACCTGCCACCCTCTCTTTGATTACTGCAAAACAATGCAGTAAGATCATTTCCAAAACCAGGAAATTTGTTTTCCTGATGATACGCCCTCAAGGAAAGAAGAAGACAGTGGTCGCGGCCTCCAAACGGGGCCCCTCTGCAGGACAACTACAGATGGACAAGATTGTGGAGGAGTACGAGGACATCTTCACTTCCCCGGTAGGGGTTCCTCTGCACTGTCAAGTCAAGCACTCCATCGATCTGACCCCAGGTGCGCCGCTACCCAATGGACCAATTTATCGGCGCTCCGTTCTGGAGAACAATGAAATCAAGAGGCAGATTTAGGAGCTCCTACAGAAAGGTCACATCCATCCGAGTTCATCGCCCTGTGGGAGCCCAATCATGTTGGTACAGAAGAAGGATGGGACGTGGAGACTCTGTATTGACTATCGGGCGCTGAACAAGATCACTGTCCGTAATAGGTACCCGATCCCGCAGATTGATGACCTCCTAGACCAACTAAAGGGGGCGAAATATTTCAGCAAGATCGACCTGAAGTCAGGATATCACCAGGTACCAATCGAACCCTCCGATGTGTGGAAGACTGCCTTCAAATCCAAGGAGGGCCTCTTCGAATGGTTGGTCATGCCTTTCAGATTGACGAATGCTCCTGCAACCTTTATGAGGCTAATGGATGACATCTTGCGGCCATTCACCAACTCCTTTGTAGTAGTATACTTGGATGACATTCTGATCTTCAGCCAGAGTTGGGAAGAGCACCTCCACCACATCCGACAGGTTCTCCAAACACTGCGGCAACACAAGCTATGTGCCAATTTGGAGAAATGCACTTTTGGCATGACCCAGGTTCAGTATCTGGGATACATCATTGATGAACAGGGGGTGCATGTCGATCCAGCCAAGATCCAAGTCATTCGGGATTGGCCCTCTCCAACCACTCTAACAGAGCTCCGCAGCTTTCTAGGTCTTGCCAACTTCTACCGTAGGTTTGTGTTGGGGTTTTCTCATATTTCTTGGCCCTTGAGTCAAGTCACCAAGGGCGGGGCGAAAGCAAAATTCTTTTGGTCTGAATCTCAACAGAAGGCATTCAGGGAGTTGAAGGATTGCCTTTGCACGGCACCAGTGCTCGCGTTACCAGATTTACAACAACCATTTGAGGTCGAGACAGATGCCTCTGACTATGCTATTGGGGCAGTCCTTACTCAGCATGGACATCCAGTGGCATATCACAGTGAAACACTTTCAGACACAGTCCGGAAGTACCCCACTTATGATAAAGAGATGTATTCCATTGTACAGGCCTGCCGACAATGGAAGCATTACATTTTGGGGAAGGAAACGGTCATCCACACAAACCACCGACCTTTACAGTTCATACAGACCCAAGGGAAATTGCAGAATGATCACCATCAGAAGTGGTCTACATACCTGCAACAGTTTCACTTGAATATCAAGTATAAAAAGGGCAGCACCAATAATGTTGCAGATTGCCTCAGTCGACCACCGATCATGGCGCTAACCACCATGCTCAACTCTTGTGGGCACGAGACTTTTGATTGGCCACTTCTCTACAAAAGCGACCCAGAATTCGGCCACACATACCAGACACTCTTGGAGGGTCGGCAGGTTGCAGATTTTCACCTCCAGGATGCCCTATTATGCCACCTCGGTCACCTTTGTCTTCCTTCAAGCGAGCGTGCCAAGATGATTTGGGAAGCACACTACAGTCAGGCTGCTGGGCATTTCGAGGTCGAGAAAACAGTGGCAGTACTGCAAAATTATTTCTATTGGCCGAATCTTCGACAGGATGTTGGGAAGTATATCCGATCATGTACTGCCTGTGCCATTGCCAAACCGGCCATTAAGAAGCATGGCCTCTATACCCCGTTGCCTACCCCTAGTCGACCTTGGGAATCCATCTCCATGGATTACATGTCAGGCCTTCCTTCCACTAAGCATGGAAATGACTCTGTTTTTGTGGTCGTCGACAGGTTCTCGAAGATGGCCATTATGGTGGCCTGCAAGAAGAATATCACAGCCGAAGCCACTGCTAAACTCTTCTTTGAACGAGTGTGGGTGCACTTTGGGATCCCACAGTCTATCATCTCAGATCGGGACAGTCGGTTTCTCAGCACATTTTGGTCCAGTCTCTGGTCAATGCTGGACACCAAACTCACGAAGTCCACAGCCTTCCATCCTCAAACTGATGGCCAGACAGAGGTTGTCAATAGGATGATTGTGCACACTCTGCGCATGTATAACTCAAAGCATCCACGTACATGGGACGAGAGCCTCCCCTATGTTCAGCACAGCTACAACCGAGCTCTTCACAGCTCCACTGGCCATAGCCCTTTTCAGGTGGGTTTGGGATTCCAGCCACTATGCCCCATTGATGTGGCCATGCCACTTGCAGCTACTCACATGAATTCAGCTCATGTCCAGTCCGAAACAGATAAGGCCACCAGCTTCATTGAGCGCATCCAACATATTCGCCAGCAGGTCCATGACATTCTTGAGAAATCAAATGCCAAGTACAAGCAGCGACATGATCAACATCGGATGCCACACAAGTTTCAGGTGGGCGACAAAGTCTGGTTGCATTTGCAAAAGGAACGCCTTACTGGAGCCTATCGGAAATTGAGACCACTCCGATATGGTCCTTACACCATTACTAAGGCTATGGGAGACAATGCATTTGAGCTCAGCATTCCCCCATTCCTTGGCCTACACCCAGTGTTCAATGTGGACCGCCTTCGGCCATACTTTCCACCATTGCTAGACACATCCGACATTGCAGAACAGCTCAAACCCACAGAATTAAATCCAGATTGCATGGAACAAGCTGCAACTGATCGGATCATGGACACACAGATCAAGAACACTCGCCAACAGAATATCCAACTGTATCGAGTTGTCAAATTAGGCCAACTCCTTCAGCAGGGCAAGTGGCTCACCAGGGAACAAGTTCAGCAGAAGTTTCCCCATCTCATGGAGGAGCTCAACGCAATGGGGATCATTGCTTCCTAAGGGGGGAGGAATGATCCAGGTGGATATTGGTGGCCACCTGCCAAGTCCACCTGGACCCCCACCATTGTCTTTCTCAGCATTTTCAATTTCCTTAATTGTAGCACAACTTACTATTTTTAGCAGTTTTTCGGGTCCTGAACTTCCTGAGCCGTTTTGAGGCCCTAAACGACGTTTTTTGGGGAATCTGGGGGCAACATGGGTCCATGGAATGGACCGATGTTGCTCGTTCCAACAATGATAGTGCTCGGATAGATCTTTCTAATGAGCTATTGTACGCATCAAACGGAGATCATATGCCAAAGTTACGACCCCGGGAAGTTGATGTACCAACTTACCCCCAAACGGGGCCCACAGTTTGGCGTTTCATCTCCTAGGGTTAGGTTTTGGAATGTTAAGGGTTTTCCATTGTTTCTCAACAATAAATAGGCCTTCGAGCCTCATTGTAACACAGTTCAGAGGCATGTAGCCATCACATCTCTTCTCGGAGATAAGCTACCATCGCCCTAGCTGGTTTATTTCCATTTCTGGTTGTAAGCGTATTTCAGTATTTTCCATTAATGAAATGAAGTATTATTTCCGCTGCATCTTTGTGTATATGGTTATCTCTGTAATTTGTTGCGTTCCTGTTTAAATCCGGATCAGATACTTTCTTATTTGAGTTCACTGTCATATGAAGAACTTATTATTACACCATTGATGATTAGAAATTGAAATTATTCCCATCCACACTGAACGATGTAGATCTACGGTGGTTCATGGGTCTACCTAGGGATAGTATCACCACCTGGGCTTAGATGCAGCAAGATTTGAACAAAAATTATAGGGATTACTACAGGTCCAAAGACACTAAAGAGGAATTTTTTAGAATGACGTTGGGGCATGATGAGTCCTTAGAGGATTATGAGGAAATAATCTAGCTTAGCAACAAAAGGGTCAGGTGCACACTTGATCCTGAGTCACTTAAGCTATTCCTACTCAGGGGGGTCAGGGAAGATCTTCTGAATACCCTAAACGTGCTATCAGGAGGGGACATCTACCAGCTACCCTATGAAGATATCAAGACTATCTTTAAAATCCATTCTAGGGTATCTAGGAAAAAGGGTAGGGGTAGTCAGATAGTGGCCAACTCATCCTCTTCCAACACATATAAAAGGTGAAATTGGAAACATGTTGGAAGATTTTAAGAGTGAAATGTTGCAAACCCTTGCCCTAAAGATGGACACTATGCAAATCAAGAGAAAGCGGGAGGAAGAAGAGAGAGAATTAGCCATATTCTTTCTTAGATGCATAAGGAGGCATGCTAGGAATGAATGTCCATTAAACGTGATAGAAATATTCTTAGTCTATGAAGAAAACCACTCCACATACAAGTGCCCTTCTCTACCTGGACTAAAAGATGTGTACCAGGGAACTGAAGGGGTGACTGAAGAACTCTTCCACATAAATCAAAGAAGGTCCCATGGGCCTCGACCATACCAAAAGTGCATGTAAGGGTAATCATATGCATATTACAACTCTAACCAAAACACATCCATTCCCTCTTGGGAGCCCCTACTCATCCATCTTGGTCTACACCTTCTCCATAATATTTTTCACCTTAGTATCATTCCCAGCCGACCAACCAGCCGTTTCAGCCATATACTCCTCCACAACCTCAATGGAATGCACCACCCCAGGGGTGGAGGGCCCCATACAACAATGCTCTAGCTTTATTACCTTCACCTCCTACTAAACCACAAATTTTACACTGCACTCCACCTAAACAACCTCAGATGCCTGCCCAACCAAATATGAACCTGAATAATAGACATGCACTGCGGGTCTACAGTGGAGAGACATCCTCCCTACTTATGCTATGGAAATTCAAGAAATCAACCCGAGTTTTGGAAGAGTACTCCCAGACAACCAACCTCCATCTCCACCTAGATAGAGTGAGGAGGAAAGAGAGGAAAGTATGCCTAGAGTGAATCCACCACCCTTTCCTGAAAGATTAACTCATCCAATCCATCCTACCCGAGAAGAGAATGAACTTCTGGGTAAATTGAAAAATCTGTGTGTCAAAATTCCACTTCTCCAAGCCATTAAGGATGTACCTATTTATAACAAATTGATTAAAGAAAAGTGTTTCAAACACCCAGGGAGGCGAAAGAGAGACACCCCTACCATTAATGTCATTGGACAACTATCCGACTTAATGTTGGGGCAGGTGATTTGCCCAAAGTATTTAGACCCTGGAAGCCCTGTAATAGATATACACATCAATGGCACCATTGTCCCACATACCTTGATTGATCTTGGGATGCCATTAATGTAATGACTAAGGACACCATGCTCAAGCTGAATCTCTAGGGTTCATTAAGAAAGACCATGACAGTCTTGCCGATTGTAGACCAATCCACAGTAGCCCCTGAGGGGATTGTTGAGGATGTGATGGTCTCCACTGACTCCTAGGAGTACCCTAGAGACTTCCTAGTTCTCCAACCTAAGGCCAAGTTTAATGGTTATCCTCTCATATTTGGGAGGCCATGGTTAACCACTGTCGATGCCTACATCAGCTGCAGGGCTGGAAACATGACTATAAAAATGGGTCTCTATCCAAGAAGTTGGTCTTATACCCTCCTGCTCAGCCATTTTTGGAACATGATTTACCTTTATGGCTAGAAGAGGAGGAAGAAGCTGAACTCTACTCTGCCCAACTCTATACCCTAGAAACTACCATGGGAGGAGGACAGCCTGATGAAGATGATTTGATTGAACACATCCTCCAAAATCCAACTCCCAACACCTTGTCTCTAGAGGAAGTAGTGAAGGAAACCAAGAGAAACCATCAGATTGATCTATTCTTAGCTAATTCAAACCCTAATCGTGTCAAGAAAATAGAATTTGGCCCTGAAAGAACTCTAGAAATCAACCCCTCTCTTTCTATACAACAAGAAGAAGAGTTATGTAACATGCTAAGGAAGCATTTGGATGCCTTTGCTTGGAATTACAAGGATATGAAGGGAGTGCACCCCTCAGTGTGTACTCACCACATTTATATCAAAGAAGGTTGCAAACCAGTCCGATAACCCCAAAAGAGAATGAATCCAACTCTCAAGGATATAATCAAAGAAGAATTGCAAAAGCTACTAGATTCAAGATTCATTTACCCTATCTCGGATAGTGAGTGGGTCTCTCCTTTTGTGTTGGTACCAAAGAAAAATGGGAAGTGGAGGATTTTTGTTGATTACAAAGAGTTGAACAAAACAACAAAGAAGGACCATTTCCATCTACCTTTCATTGACCAAGTGTTAGATGGCCTGGCAAGGAAAATGTTTTTCTCTTTCTTGAATGGGTTCAATGGGTATAATCAAATCCATATTAGCCTAGAGGACCAGGATAAAACCACCTTCACATTTCCTTGGGGTACTTTCACTTATAGGGTCCTTCCTTTTGTCTATGCAATGCCCTTGCCACTTTCCAGAGTGCAGTCTTGAGTATCTTTACCGAGCTAGTCCATGATGCAATAGAAATTTATATGGATGACTTTACACCCTATGGGTGTGATTCCTAGGAGGCTCTCTCTAAGCTGGGTAAGGTGTAGAGCAAATGAATTGAAATGAACTTATCCCTTAGTCCTGAAAAATGTGAGTCCTTGATGACTACAGGGACTATTCTAGGTCACTCAATATCCAAAGAAGGATTACAGGTAGACCCAAATAAGATATCCATCATCAAAAGGGTCTCGACTCTGCAAAAACAGAGGGATGTCAAAAGCTTTTCATGTTTAGCTAGATACTATAGGAGGTTTATAAAAGATTTCAACAAGTTAGCTTCTCCTTTATTTGGGTTATTGGCCAAAGACTCAAAATTCTTATGGTCAGAAAGCTATCAAGAAACCTTGGACACCCTAAACAACAAGTTGACTACTGCACCTATTCTCTGAGGCCCAAATTAGGGTCTTCCTTTCAATATACATTCTGATGCCTCTCACAAATCCATAGGAGCATATCTAGGCCAAATAGATGGCAAGCTACCCTATGCCATTTACTTCATCAGTAAGAATCTATCAAAAGCTGACCTAAACTACATAGTGACTGAAAAAGAGCTCCTAGCTGTTGTGCATTCTTTGAATAAATTTAGGAATTACATTACTAGTTACCAAACATTTGTACATACTGACCATGCTGTAATTAAATAATTGATGAATAAACCTGATGTAAATGTCTCGTTTATTATATGGTTACTTTTATTGCAATAGTTTGATTTAACAATTATTAATAAGCTTGGCAAGGAGAATATTGATGCAGATTTTTTATCCATAGTGACTTTGCCTACAGGGGAATAAGTAATGGTTGATGATTAGTTACCAGATGAACACTTATTTTCCATTTCATTTCTCTCTCCATGGTTTGTTGACATAGCAAATTACTTGGTGTCTACACAGTTTCCACCAAACTTGTCCTCCAAGGAAAAGAGTAAGATCATAAGGAAGAGTGTCACATTCACTTGGATTGGGGGAAATCTCTTCAAGCTATCCTGGATCAAATTATGAGAAGATGTGTCAGGGAGGAGGAAGTCTTTGACACCCTCCTAACCTGTCATAATGGGCCTTGTGGAGATCACTTTGTAACCAAAAGAACAACATTAAAGGTACTACAAGCTAGTTATTCTTGGCCCACTCTTCACCAAGATGTGAGGAGGTATACCAGTTAGTGTGATCGGTGCCAAAGGATGGGGAAACCTACCCCAAGGGATTAAATTCCTCTGCAAGCTCAAGTGAATTTCAAGCCATTTGACAAGTGGGGCATGGATTTAATTGGGCCTATTGACCCTCCATCCAGACAAAATTAGTACATCATTGTGTGCACTGACTATCTAACTAAGTGCGTTGAAGCCAAGGCCATCAAAACTGTAGCAACAAAAGAAAAGGTGGCTAAATTATTAAGGGATAATGTGTTTTATAAGTTTGGGTATCCTAGAGAATCTGTCATTCATCAAGGCAGTCAATTTACATCTCACATGATTGAGAATTTGTTAAGGTAGCACAAGATCAAGCACAGAACATCCACTGCTTACCACCCACGGGCTAATGGACAAGTGGAGGTAACCAACAGAGCGCTGGAAGGCATTCTGACCAAAGTGATTATTAGCAGTAGAAAGGATTGGGTAGATAGATTTTTTGAGGCCACTTGGGCCTAAAATACCACCTGGAAGACCACCACTGGGTTCACTCCTTATGATCTGATCTATGGGAAGAGAGCCCTGCTCTCCATTGAATTTGAATACAACACCTTAAGAATGGCAGCACAACTGGATCTAGATCTCACCAAGACACAACAAGAAACATTGCTCCAGCTGAATGGGTTAGATGAATTTAGGATGCAGGCCCTCCTACACAAAGAGGTGACTCAAGTTCAAAGGAAAATTTGACATGATAAGAATATACAGGACAAACAGTTTCAAGAAGGTGATTAGGCTTCGTTTTATGATTCCCAGTATAAGGATTTTAAAGGGAAGTTAAGGACTAGATGGTTAGGGACTTATGTTATAGAAAATTGTCATGATAATGGTGTTGTACAGATAAGAAACATTGATGCAGAGGCTATCCATTTGCTTGTCAATGGGTATAGATTAAATATCTACAAGAAGCCCTTGTCAAAGAAAGAATTCATTAATAGCATTAGCAAGACAGTGATGGTGGTAGAGCAAGTCTCAGCTTCCATCCCACCAAGTGCCTAAAAAAGAAAAAAAGAAAGAAAATAAAGGAAGAAAATAAAGAGACTTGGATGAAAACCTCCATCATGCACCTGAGTCCCACTATTAGGTTGAAAACCTCTTGAGGCAGCCCAATGGTGTTTAAGAAAAAAAAAATATGTCTAGGTGAAAACCTCATTCGAGGCACCTAGGAAAGGCAACCAGGATGAAAACCGCCTTGGAGGCAGACTAGTTATTTTATGAAAAGAAAAAAAATATATACAAAAAAATTGGAAATTTTGTGTTGCAGGTCAGCAAAAGGAGGATAAGCATAACATGAGAGGGATAGAGGGACCTACAAGAGCCTTGTTTCAATCCACCCATTTCATATCTTTCATTATTCACCTATTCTTCCACTTATGAACTCCTCTAGCTCATCTTACACAAGCTCTGTGTTTTCTACAGGATTCCCTATAAACCTACAAGAGTTTCCTGTAGGAATTACAATGGCCTTGAAAATACCAAGAAAGGTATTCTGAGAGCAAGGGGATGAAAAGTCTGTGTCTGAATAAAAAAACCTTTCACTCCACCACATCCTAGACATTCCTTTCATAACCATGTCACCCCTGCATCCATCAAAGAAATCAATTCAAAAAGTACAGATTACAAAAGAGAAAGAAAAAAACAGAAGAGAGAGAGAAGAGGGAAATAGGAACAATACCTAAAGGCAACATCTCTCACCTACCATTCCCTGCCACCCTTCTCCACTAATTCCAACATCCCTCATGCTTCAGATTTGAGAAAAGGTATGAAAGTTTAGGGGAGAGGCAGCTACAAGACATCCTGTAGGTAACCTATAGGAATCCTATAGTAGCATATCCCATAAAGGGAACCTCATAGTTTGCATCTATCTTCAGCACAAGGACTCCAAGGATGTGGAAGCTCCTCCAGAGATCAGTAGTAGCAACAAGATCACCAACATCACTCTCCAACATGCATCATCATCAAAGCATCTTACCCACAAGCATGTCATCTTACTCATGCTCTCTCATTAGTACGATATGATAAAAACTGTAGGCTTATGTGAGAGTTGATTTTATAAGTAAAGGTGGCCAGTTAACTAGGCCACCTTTGGCTAGTTGATGAGAAGAAAAAATTTAGACCACTCCACACGTGCCAAAATTAAAATCAGAAGAAAAAGGGAATAAAGCAAAAAATGGTTAAGTTATGAAGGAAAGGAGTGGGGGATGATTGCGAGGTGAGGTGGAATGATGGACTCATAGTGGGACCAATGATCCAAAAGGAGGTGCTCGTACTTAGGAAACCGACACACCACCCCACATGATCAACCATATATGGGAATAAAACACCAATTCCCATATAAAGAGAGCATTAGAAATTTCAAGATTTCATCGAATGAAGAGGTTGCTCTCGGCCTTCCTAAAGTAGCACCTACAGGAGACAGCCAACATCTACGTGCAGGAAACCTACAAGAACCTAAATGAAACCTACAAAAAGCCTACAGGATACTGAGAGATCAATCTACAGTACTATTAATAAGCACTAAGGAAGGAGAAATCAAAGGTTATCCTCACCAAAACATAAAAAAGTGAGGTAGGAGCTATAACTTCCATAATTTCCATTTGAAAGAAAAATCCTCAATTTTATTAAGGAAATTTCAGTATAGGAGAGTTGTATTGCATGTCACTAAAAGTTAACATTCATATCTCCCTCACCAACCAAAATTCTTGAATTATGTCCTCACAAGCCTCCACAGTTACCAGGGAAAGATGATAGGAGGTTTCAACAAGAGAGAACACACAAACATAGCAAGGATCCACCAACATCCTCCTGTAGTGGAAATTTTCACAAGGCACCAATGTATGGTGTTCTTTGAGAGGATGAGAGGATACGATGATGATATGGCTAGAGAATTTTCTCTCTCACTCATACCCCTCACTAGGACCAATTCCACTGTTGTGGTGAAAGGCTTATCAGTAGTAATTACCCCTGAAGTTATAAGTATAATCACTACACTCCCTTTAGGGTTACCATGGAGAAAAGAATACAAGGGTAACAACACCCTTGCAAAGAAAAGATTCTTTTTGGAAGGAGAGGAGCCAATGGAGAACAAAAATGGGGTTAGAATGGAAAGAATTCCATACCCTTGGAATGAAGTCAGTTACCACCTCATTAAATACATATCATGTGAAGGGCGATATAGTGTGTTGTATGGATACCACTTCAAACACCTCAAATAACTGAGATTTGGAGAGAACACACCTCCTCAAAGTAGATTGAGTATACCCTATTCCTTTTACAGTTAATGATAGACATGAGCATCAAAATGCAAGAGGGAAAACATCAACAACTAGCCCATCATGGGTTGATCAAACTAATCCTTGAGTATTCTCTACAAAACCTAAGACTCCCTATTACATGGACAACTTTTAGAGACATGTAGGCAGGAGGAGCAATTCAAGCTCTTGAATATGACAAAATTCCCACTGCTAGTGCAAAGGGAGAAGAAACAGAGGAGGAAAATGAAGAAGAAACAAAGGAGGAGAATGAAGAAGAAACAGAGGAGGAAAAATAAGAAGAAATATAGGAGGAGAGTGAAGAAGAGATAAAGGAAGAAACAAAAGAAGAGATATATGGGCAGAGTGAAGAAACAGAGCAGGAAGAAGAAGAAGAGAAATGTGGAGACAAAGAAGAAAATTAGAAGGAAAATGGAAAAGAGGGAAAAGGATAGAAGGATAAGCCAAAGTCTGTAGCTCAAGGAAAATAAGGGGAAGAATCACCAAGGGTATCTCTAGAACCCATAGAGAAACAGGAAGTAGCTTCTCTTACTATCCTAAGTACACCTATCAAATCAAAAGGGAAGAGGAAAATAGAAACCCTACTGTACTTCAGGACAAGAAAGAGCATTAGGATTAGACAAGGGAGACCTAAAACCCCCACCAAAACTCCAATTTAGAATTCACCAAAGCAGTAAGAAAAGGTAGCTCCTCTAGAGAAAAATCAAGGAGAATGATCATCAGAACAAGCCTCTCCCAAATCTCCCATCACTTATGTTAGGAGGCATGTCACAAGGTCAACCTCATCAAAGGGAAAAGGTCTCCTACAGGAGACATAAACAGGCCTACTGGAAGTAGAGGCCATCCTACAAGAAACTTTGTCCAACTTACAAGAAACATAGAACATGGACCAAGAAGGTATCACTCAACAAGAAAAAAATAAAGAAGACTAAGAACTGAGAGAACCTAGTCCATAGCCAAACCTTAGCTCCTACTAAAGGTTCATTGAAGGAGGTAGGGTAATCCCATAGAAGTTTGTCATTCCCCTATTCTTTGAACTTGAAAAGAAGAGGGCAAGGACACACATGTGGATGCAAATTTCCAAATCTAAAGGGGTGGAGGATGTAGGCCACATGGAGGAGAAATGGAAGGAGATGGGCAAAAAGCTGAGCAGCATAAGGGACAAAGAAGAAATTATGAAATCTCAATTAGAAGTAGAGAATTCATGGCTAAGGGGACAAATACCAGAAAGGGAAAGCTAGCTCAAAACTATGGCCAATTTATCCTTGGAGGCAATCTAGTGTAGGATTCCAGCAAAGTCTTATGCCTTGTATCTCAAGGAACAATTGCTACAATTCCAAATAAAGGCTCTAGCACAAAGAGGAACTATGCCCTTCCAAGACAATATATAATTGATTGGTCTCTGTGATCAAAGCACCATGGAATATAGAGCAAAAATATTTGAGGTTTACCTACACAGCTTGTCCTTGATAGATTTAAATGTGTGGGACACAAATTAAAAACTAGGGGACTTGCAATTTATGACCTTAGCATCATGGATGAATCATGAGGAGGCAAGAGCTAGAGAGATAAAAAAGGTAATGGAAAAATAAGAGACAGAACCCCTTCTGATCAGAGTTGAACAATCTAACCCAATGGTTGTCCTCATCACTCACAACCTCATTGCAAATGATCCCAATCTTGCACCTAGGTACCATGTTGCACATGGACAAGCAGTCACAAACTTTGAAGACATGTTTAGATTGCTAGGAGATGAAAACATGAAAGCTTACCAAAGGAGATGGAACACCTTAACTTACAACCTAAAAATTAGAGAATACCATTCTTCTGACAGAATGAGAGAGGCACTAAACAGAACCCCCATGTATAAGCATGCTCTACAAAGACTCAAAGTCAATTGGATTGGCCTGAGGCTTAGTCCACCATTTCTTTTATGAATGTTGAAAGAAAGGAAAGAAGAAAAAGAAAGAAAGTAGTGGCAAGAGATAGAGAGGAAGGCAGGATTTTATTCAAAGAAAGAGGACACTACAACAGA
This sequence comes from Pinus tabuliformis, assembly GCA_031772625.1. Lineage (NCBI taxonomy): Eukaryota > Viridiplantae > Streptophyta > Pinopsida > Pinales > Pinaceae > Pinus > Pinus tabuliformis. The sequence goes on along the minus strand of CM062817.1, from coordinate 1,333,902,771 downwards.
AGCATGGGATGTCAGGGAAGCCACCAGAGAAATGAAGGACATGAACATAGATTAGGCTTCTCAGAGGATGAGAAACACTATCAGTAGGGGGTGATGATGAGGCTCATCATTGGGTAAATATGTGGACCTTAATACACCTCCAAGCTTACTAAAATCAACTCTTCTCAATTCCTTACATGTTTTAATTATATTTTTCTTAATGAGAGGAGTAAAGGTAAGATGTTATGTCTAGTGGTCTAATGTGCATTGGTTACAGGATTTTGGGAGAGGAAATCCTATGAGACAATAAGGAGATATTATAGGAGATGGATCTCCCTCATTAAATCCTCACTCATTCGGATATCGCTCAATCAAATAACACTAGCTTGGAGTTGCAGGTAGTCGAGTCATGAGGAACATTGGCAGTCGAGTCAGTGATAGTTAAGGACCATTTCATCTTGATATTGAGAGCCAAGCCTCCCTAGATTTTATGAATTTGTTGGAAAATTCAGTTGTATAAATAAGAAGGCCTAGAGCCTCATTGGGATTAAAATTTTTTATGCATGATAAATAAGCACTTTCGAGTTGAAGGATTGTGGAAAAACGCTATTATGTATTTTTTGATATGTTAACGAAAATGAGCATTTCCCTGATCCAGCATTGAGTTGACTCAGAGGGCTGAAGCTCTTGGGTTAGGGCCCAACACTAGCAGTAGAGGTTCCTCTTATTGTACTTGTATGCTTAGGTTATTTCATAGATTACTTGTTGAATTAATTTTGGCATTGTTTCCTTGCAAGTATTAGTGAATTTGATTAGTTTTCTTCCATTTCTACATAGAGATAAATGAATACAAAAAAGGCTAATAACAAGTGGTTCTTGCCTCACTCCTCCCTTCAGGGACCATGTTTTGATGGCTAAACTCACATTCATCCCCAAAAAGAAAGAATTCTGATTTCTTATGAAATTTAGGGTTTTTTGCTAATTAGGCTAGCATATTTCATTTTTCAAGGATAGGTTGCAATTGTTATTTTTGATATCTCCAGCTTGGTATTAGATTTCATGGTGTTTCATAATAGGCTGCAAGTATTTCCATGCATGAACTAGGAAAATGAATGATGAAATTCTATTTTCTTATGTTGATGGAGATCTTTCTTGTTTTGACATGATTTATGGTTAAATGTCAGTGATGTGTGTATTGCAGGAGCTTCAAGAGCGTAGGAAGAATCTCATGTTAGCAGCCCCATCCTAACTTCATCCATCCATAATCACCAAAAGCCACTAAGTCCATAAAATGAGTTATCATTTCATAAGACCAACTTTCCATGCTTGTTGAGCAAATCCAACCATCCTACAAACTTTGGTTTGAGTTCTGAGGAAGTCCTAGCCACTTCCTTGCCTTATTCTTTCCATTAATCACCTTCCATAAGCCCTATACCACTATCTAAATCACTCCTTTTGCTTTTGGCCTAATCCTGTAGGAATACAGGGGATCCTGTAGGTGAATTAGGACATCCTATAGACATCCTATAGGACGACCTGTAGTGGCCTGTTTTGAGGCCAATTTGTGAAAAATGCATCAAGAAAGATAGGAGAAGACCCATGCTTGCCTCTCAAGCCATCTGACCTTTCACAACCACCTCTCACCACACTTAATACACCTACCATATAATCAAGAATAATTAGCATTCATGTTTTCACAAAAAGGACAAAAGGAAAAAGTTGTTGTGTTCGTTCATATGCACAACAGTGAAGTGTTTGATTATATCAGATTGCATGCTTAGGATAGTTAGGGTTCCACATGTGTTAGCTTAGAGCTCTTTTAAGCAAGATATCTTAACAGATAGCTATATGAATGGTCTATTTTAAGCATTTATCTTAGTTTTCCATTACTGTAGTAGATAATATTTCAATTCTCTCAATTAGGGAGAAATTCATCTTTCTCCATTGGCAAGAAAATTTCTTCTAAATCAATAGTAGGTTGGTTTGAGAAACCCTAATGGTCTATCACCAACTCAGAAGTGACAAAGAGTGGATCCATTGCATCTATTTGTGTATACAACACTGTCACCTCCAAGTTTGTATGAACCCCGAGTTCATAAAGTAGAGTTGGTAGCCCCAAGAGTTGCAACATTATTGCTGGATTACTTGTGCTCATCAGAAGGTGAGATCCTAGTCTCCTCTCCAAGTCATTCATAAGTTTATTCTACCCATACTCCTCACATAGATGATGAGCAGGGATATGAATTCGCTCGAAAAGGCTTTCCTTATACAGGAAGATTCCTGTCTCGCTCCTATCCTAAAACTAGTGGACCCATGTTGCCACATGGTTATAGGGCTTTAGCTCAGTTAGTCTCGGGTACTCCTAGTGCCTCTTCATTGTATCAGAACCCCATTTTGTCTTCTAAATCTATGCCTACATCAAGTTCTTTCATTCAAAACATGACCTCTCGACCAATTGTGCAAACTGAAGTCACTTGAGTTCTAGTTCAACATACCATTCCGTCTCAACCTATTTCATCGTTTCAACTGACTGTCTCAGGTCAGGTCTTGGTAAGTTCTTCTATCCCTCCATTGAGAGGATAGACTATGCCACCGCCTAGGGGGAAAGATTCGAATATTCCTCTTATGTCAGGCGAAACCAGTGTGATTGGATTACAAACTCACATGGTTGGAATGAATCAACCTTTTTATGGTGCCATTCCCAACCCTGCTGGTCCATCCAGGTTAGGTAACATCCAATACCAACATCCATATATGTCTCAGGTCCCATTTCAATAGGCTTATGTCCCATATGGTTCGCAAGCCTTGGTTAATCCACCTTACATTCCTCAAGTTGGACCTTATGTTCAGCCTAGTCAACCTGCTATTCCTAGTGGGTATGGCCAGATCCAATTCGGGAACTATCAATACCCTTAGGGTATAACCCCAGAACTATCCAACTACACTTGCAGCAATGAGGACAACCTTTGCAGTGGTAATGGAAACCTTCATAGTAGTAAGGGCAGTCTTTGCAGTAGCAAGGGCAAGCATTGTAGCAATAAGGACAACTACTACAACCGCAAGGGAAACCTTTTCAATAGTCGCAGCAACCTTTGCATCTGCAAACTCAGTTTATGCAGTAGTGCTCTCAACCTTTATCCTCGCAAATCCAACCTTTGCAATAGAAACAAGTCAGCCTTGGAAGCAACAAGCTTTATATGTGTATCAAAAAGGTCAGCCTTTACAAGGTCAAGGTCAACCACTGCATCACTAGGCTCAATCTCCTTATGTCCAAGGTCAACAGTTTCAACAACCTTATAACTTGTATACTGCATACAATGCTCATCAGTGGCCTATGGCAAGCTAGTATCAAACCTACCCAGGACCGAATCCTCCTTATGGGCAAGGTAACCCTCAGTGTGGACAAAACCAAATTCCATATGGACAAAATCCTCCACTATGGGGGAAAAATCCTTACCAACAAGGATGCACTCCGTAGTTTGGGTCTCCTCAAAGGCCCTATATGCCCTTTAACATGAAATTTCCTTTCTTCTCTACATTGGAGTTGCGTGATGTTTCGAGGCTCACGAATGATCCCATTCTTCATTCGCGTTATCGACCTCTAGTTTCGATGAAGATTCCAAGTGATTTCCCCAAATTCAATGGAAAAGTGAAGGAGGATCCGCAAGCCCACATGATGACATATCACCTCTAGTGCTCCTCTAATTCGTATGTCAATGATTCTATCTGTCTTCGACTCTTTCAAAGAACTCTCACAGGTGCTGCCACTAAATGGTACATCGAATTTTCTTGAGGTACCTATGGTGATTTCAACTATCTCACTATGGTTTTCCTCACTCATTCCTAATTTCCAGTTTTCTATAAAACTGCTATTCATTTTCTTGTGTCCCTTAAGTAAGACACAATGACCCACAATTCTGGTCATATCCATGAAGGGAGATGTCAACATTGCCTCATTAAGTTTGGGGATGCTGATGAGTTCTTGGGAGAATAGTTCACAAAATCATTCATCAGCAAAATTGCTAAGGACATAGCCATGGGTTGATGTGTTACTAAAGAGAAAGCTATCACCCATGCCTAGTATTTAGAATTGGTCTATTCGCAATCTGGCACATTGTATGAGATGTTACGTGATGCTCTGATACCATCATCAGATCTAATAGCATCAAATTCCTTGGATACTCCACCTGTTGATGGTGTGATTAGTTCTGTGTCTCAAACTCCTACGAAAGCTTCTTCAAAGCAAAAATCTATCTTGAACACTCGCTCTAATAATCCCTCCAAAAATTCATCTAGTCCTAGTAAGACCTTTGAGGTTCATGTTGTCTAGTATACCACAACAGATAAGACCTCTAAAGATAAAAGGAATGGAAAGGGTAAGGCCAAATATGATGCCCCAAAACAAGACCTTCCTAAATGTTCTGTTGATGATGCTTCTTGAAGAAAACCGAAATATCATTGCCTCATATGTGAGGAGGATAATTACACTAAGGATTGTCCCCGATGATCTAAAGTTAGTCACTTGCTGAAAGGGACTCCGACTGTCTTAAGAGAACCCTTTCCATCACAGCAAACCCAATTGGTAGACTAGCCTAAGTCTTCTGCTTCCTTAGGTTCCCAAGTGTTCATGATGCAAGTTTCATCACGTATCTCGATCACTACTTGAATTAAGAACTATGAAGCCACATCTAAGTAGACAATGGAGAAAGAAGCCACTAATACTCCTTCCACTTCTACTCTGTCTAGTTCTAGTCTACTCCATATTGAGCACCCTAACAATGAGTCTGGCATCCGACCACCTCCCAAAGTTGTTCTTCAGAAGTCATCTTTCAATCCAAATGCTAGAGCTGCACAAGACTACAATATTGTTGAGGATTTAGCTCAAGCACCTTCGATGATGTCTGCCTTGGAGGTTCTTCAATCCTATCCAATGCAATGGAAGTCACTGTTTTCTGCTATAGGTGCTATCGATCCTTCTGATTCGAGTCTGATTAGTTTTGATCTAGAGAATCATGTATCTCGTCTTCCTCATTAGATTACATTTCTTATACAAGTCCTTATCAAGGAAAATACGATTTATAGAATGGTTATTGATGAAGGTGCCTCAACCTACATCATGTCAGTTTCATGTTGGAAAGCCATTGGCTCTCCTCCTCTTAACCAATATCCAAACACCTTGGAATCCTTTTATCGCAAAGGTTAATGACCATACGGTATTCTCACGAACTTACTAATTACATTAGAAGGAAAGACTATTGAATTAGAAGTAGAAGTTGTAGATGCCAATCTCAACTACAACCTTCTTCTCAAGCGAAGCTGGACTCACGGCATCTTTTATGTGGTGTCTTCTTTGTTCTGTCTACTTCAATTTCCTCATCGAGGAAAAATAGTCACGGTTGATCAACTATTTTTATCTTCTTCTGGTTCATTGAACGGTAACGTTCCTTATGTGGGAAATACTAGGATTCCTTACGATAGTGTGGGAGAATGTTGGAACAACATCCCCTAGGGTCGATTTTGGGGTTAAAAGCCCAAGTTTTTTTATGTAAAGTGTAAAGTCTCCGCAATTTGTGGTCAAGAAGTGCATAGATGTAAAGTGTCATAAAGGGTTTCCACCCTTATTTTATGTAAGTTGTGTTAGCCTTAGAAGATCCACCCATGGTCTGTGACCATGGGATTGTATAAAAAGGAGTCTTAAAAGATTCTAAGTAATTTTTTGGAGTTAAGTCATTGATGGGTCAATAAGAGCTAAAATCAAAGAGTTTAGAAGTAGAAGAAAGGCTCTGCAGCTATGTGCACAGACGCCTAGGGTAGAAGTCCGCAACTGAGTGTGTGGACCGCTGAAGCTGAGTGCACAGGGTAGCTAGTGTCTATAAGAAGATCTGAAGTAGTAATAAAGAAGATTACTGTTGAAATATCTATGTTTGATGTAATTACTTTTGTTATGAATGAATGCAGTTATGTTATGATAAATAATTGTTTCATGAGTTAATGTTGTATTGATGTGCGAATCTATATGTTTTACATTATTTTCTGTATGGAAGTAATAATATCTATTTACGCAAAGAACATATTAATTCATATTGAAGTTATCAGATACTTCAACTGATCTGGGTAAATAGAGAAGTAAGAGTAAATATAGAAGCATGTAAGTGGTTGATTCGCCTGGTTAAGGTTCGCGAATGACAATCATAGACCTTCGCAAAGGTTTAGAGGCCGATTAAGAGAAGTATATTGATAAGCCCCAAAAGGCTTGTCAACCTACATAAAGGCAGAGTTATGGCATAAAACAACATCACTAACATCTCTAGGTGCGGAAACTTGGTTCCAACAACCCCCCATACTGCTTCAGGTGAGACTTTAGTCCACGCTCTATGGATTGATGCCGAAAGGGCTAGTAGTGTAGGGATTGGTTTGGCTAGATTAATGATGAACCTGGGTCAAGGCCCAGTAAGCCAATAAATGGCTCTATTGCCGTGACCGAGATTTTCATAAAGAGATGTGTGATGTCGCATCAATGGAATTCGACTAAGAAGGAAATTGAAGACTAGTTGGATAGGAAGATCCAAAAATTTACGGTGCAAGAAAACATAAATCCGTAATTGATGAAAGCACAGTGGTTGGACAGATACCTGTACACAGAGATACATGAAATCTTCTTTTGTTCCTTCCCGGTTGAATTATATGAGTGGATCACTAAATTGGCAGATGACCAAGGAAGGTGGAGCCTTGACAATCTGATAATTTGGACCCTGGAGCTAGTGCTAAGATTGGAAGCCTTGGATGATAAGATTGTATGCCCTGTCGAGCATTGGCTTGATCATACCATAAGAGGATTTTTGATAGAGTTCATGGTCAATACTTCTGTCAGTTAAAGAGAAGCAGAGTGCTGACTCTTCAAGGAACCATGAGGTAAGTATTTAAGGCATATAAATAATTGGATTAAGATGTTGTTGTGTGAAAACCGGGTTATGTAGTTACCGTGATGTTTGGAGCTACGAGAAGTGGAAAGATATTTAGGGATAGAGGGAGAATAGGCCGTGCATATAGCCTGCTAATAAAAACTCCTTTGATTGATGACAAGGAAACAACAGAGACTTCACCATAGAGCTCTATTCAGTTAATAAGACGAGGGCTCCCGCAAATAACCCATCCACCCACCCCACCTCTACATTCACCTCCACAATATAGAACTTCTCCCACGCCGCCACCACCTTTGCCATCGTTTAATATGGTGTATGTAGTAAATTTGCCCATTTTCAAGCATTCAGGAAATGAGGACCTGAACTAGTTTTGGTTCATCATCAAGGTCGTATGGAAAGCTCAGAGTATAAAAGATGATCAGATGAAGAAAGAAACATTGGTCACTACCTTATAGGAATGCACACTAACATGGTACATTAAGTACTACACTGATAACCCGATGGCTTCATTAGCAGATATATAGATCGCGCTAAATAAGGAATTCAGTAGACCTAAGAGTGAAGCACAATCAATTGTGGGATTCAAGGAGATCATGATGAAGCCTGGCGAGACACCCTAGGATCTAGATTAGAGATTGAAGTGCATGATCCATGAAGCTAGCATGAATCTTACATATGGGCAGCACCGCAAATGGTTTGTGCCCTCGCTCTTGCCTCATCTGAGGGTTTCTTTATCACAACAAAAGATCGGGACCCATGCGGAAGCCCTGGAGATTGTAATGAGATTACATGAGACACCAATGTAAGATGCTAATTTGGGGGTTTCACAGATTCACGTGCAGTTGTAGAACCTTTGCCTAGAGTTTCAAAGTCTGAAGAAGGATAGAGTAGTTCAGCCAGAGGTGCGCGAAGAAGTTTGGTGCATGAAATACAAAAGTCAGGGGCATGACAAAGATCATTTCCCAGTCTTTGCGAATTATGTTGCAGTAGGAGGGCCGATGCCTTTAAGGCTGGAAGCTCAAGTAGGGCCAAGTATAGGGCTCACGCTATGGTGTGCTATCTATCAGGTAGCTAGAAAACATGTGACAGACAATTGTCACCCACTGCAAAAATTTGTACAGACACCGCAACAACTCTTCTGCAACTTCTATCAATCGGTGGGTAATGATGAGCATATCTGCCATAGCTATGATCTAATGATGGATAGAATTCCCGCATATAGAGTGCGAGTGGAAACTTGGCCTATAGATCAAGTCGCCGAGGGAGCGTGTGGAGGATATTAGTGGCGTGGATGAGGCCGAGGTGGAGGAGGACCTAGTAGAGGTTGAGGACAGGTGATTTTCTACAACTATGGGGGACCAAGACACTACGCATGAGAGTGCACTAACCCGACACACCTATCGTGTAGATAATGAACTCAATTTGATCATGCGATAGAATACTACCATGTATTAGTAGCCAAGATACGTGAAAAAGGGGTGCAACCTACCTAGAATATGTAGATGATGAGGCCCGAACCCCGCGAAGAGGATCCTAATGTGAACATCATGCTGCAAATTGGGATGATGACTGGAGAAGGAAAGGGAAAGCAACCTGAGGAAAGTGAATGCATTTTCAAAGCTCTTGAAAAGGAGGTCAGGTTTGATCTGGATCATGTGAGGGAAACATTTATGGAAGCAAAGAAAAGACTCGTTGAGGCTTCTATGTCAGGAAGTAAGGGTAACCAGTCTGAAGAAATGGACCCATCCATGCTTACTACATTTTTGGAGACTTGTATGAAGCTACTTTGAGATAGCAAGGTAGTAAAGAGATTACAAGCATTGATCAATAAATGTGTTGGTAATACTCTTGACGAACCACGTGTGCTCAGGAAAATTGGTAAGCATAAGGCAAGAACATGATGGGGGATGAGACTCACCGTGCAGATAGGAGAGTACGAAATGGATCAAGTTATTCTAGATCTAGGGTTAAATGCAAATGTTTTGCCTAAATATACATGGGAAATAATGGGGAGACCTACACTGTAATGGTCTCTGATCTAGCTACAGATGGAAAATAAACAGAAGATCATCCTCATGGCGAGATTACAGGGAGTGAGAGTCAATATCAAAGGCACAAGTGACTTGGCCAATTTTTAAGTAATAGAGATTGTGGATGACAACAATCCCTAACCTGCACTCCTTGGGATCGATTAGGCTATTGACATGAATAGGGTGATCAATTTGAAGAAGCATATGATGTCATTTGAAAGAAAATCACTCCTCATAGTGGTACCATTGGACCCTATAGAAGGATCACGCTACACCGAACCAGTGCACGATTATGAAAGTGATAATGATTTGGATCAAATTTATAAGATAATGGCATGAGATCAAGATTGGGTGAATCCAACAGTTAATGGACGTATTGCATGGGACCGCAACAGCTCCTGCACATTAGGTTCAGATGAGGAATTGGAAAAATGGAATAATAGATTGCACGAAGTGTCTACAGTACGATGTAACGTGACCAAATCGTTGTGCTATGTATCATCGGAGGTAATAAGTCTGCGTTACTATGATGGTTTAACTGATGTTGATAAGTTTCTAGATGTATTTGAAAGAGAAGTGCTAGAGAAGCATTGCTTCCACGTTTTGGACTTGGCACTTGTGCACTACGGTTGTAATATGGTGGGGTACGCATAAAGACAAATTCAATGGATGGCATGAATATAGAAGAATGATGAGGGTGCAATTTGGTCACCAAAATGTATGATTGATAGAGAAATACGATGGAAGGAATGATCCACATGATCTCTTAGCCAAGTGGACTGATGCTTATGGAGTAGAACCGCAACCAAAGTGGGTGCATCTATTCTGTCACACCTTGGATGTAATACCTATGAATTGGTACTTGGAGACAAAGCTCCGCCATGGCATGGACGAATGGGATATTTTGAGACAAGGATTCTTGATGAAATTCAACTTTGAAGATGGATTTGAGTGCATTGATGAAGCGCTGTAGGAGGTCAAAGCAGTGATCTTCTGAATCCCACAGGATTCCTTGGATTTGATTCAACCAGATTGGACCACCCAGTTGCCCCACATGCTGGAGTGATACAATGTGACCGCTAAAGAGGAAGACGAGGATCCAAGGAACATTAATATCCTGGCAATAAAAGGACACCGTGAAGTTGAGGGGCCACAGACAGAAAATCCAGATATCACCGTGAAGTTGAGGGGCCATCGATAGAAAATCCAGATATCGCATGGCCACTAAAAATGAGACTAGTGAACATTGGGATAGAGGCAGAGCTGAAGTTTGCAAAGATAAGGGACTACTGGGATGATGCTACTATGGATAAGGTTGTTGATTTGCTCCAGGAATACCAGGACTTGTTCCCTATGAAGTTCTCAGACTTAAAATGGATAATAGGGGACTTGGGAATTATGAAAATTATGTTGAAACTAGACATGAAGCCGATCAAACAAAGGCCTTACTACCTCAATCCAAAGTATAAAGAAAAGGTCCACTTAGAGTTGGATAAAATTATTACAGCAGGTATTATTGAATGGTGGAAGAATATGATTAGGTAATCCCAACAGTGGTTTAGGAAAAGAAGCATAATGATGAAATAAGGATATGCATAGATCTCAGGAAGCTAAATGACGCTTGCGTGCACGATCCTTTTCTGACTCTGTTCACCGATGAAGTGTTGGATATTGTAGGAGGACAGGAAGCATATTCATTCACTGATGGGTTCTCGGGGTACCATCAGATCGGGATCACACTAGAGGATAGAAGTAAGACATTCTTCACAGCTGAGTGGGGATGCTTTCAGTACACTGCATTACCTTTTCGACTGAAGAACACGCCAGCTATCTTTTCATGCGTATTCATTGCGACGTTTAAGGACTTCATTCACAAGTTTATGGAGTTATATTTTGATGATTGGACAATGTTTGGGCTAGTGAAGCACCATGTAGCTAGCCTATGCTTGATGCTGGATACATGGCAGAGGTATCAGATCATGCTCAATTTGAAGAAATGTTTGTTCTATGTTCCTTTCAAAATCTTGTTGGGCCATGTGGTATGAAGATAAGGATTAATGGTGGACCCAGCTAAGATAGCAGTTATAATTAATTTGGAGGTGCCAAAAAGTGTGAAATAGCTATGTGCAATGTTAGGGCATATGGGATACTATCGAATGTTCATCAAGAGTTATGCCTAGATTACTGCACCGATGGAGAAGGTGCTAAAGAAGGATGCTATATTCTTATCAGCAGAGCCTGGATGTGTTAAAGGAAAAAATGGTCACCATGTCGATCCTAGTCTTCCCAGATTGGAAGAAGGAATTTCATGTGGATGTGAACGCATCATGTATTGTGCTCGGAGCAGTACTAACATAAGCCAGTGAGGGAGAGTTGGGTCACCCTATAGCATTTTCAAGTCGAAATTTGTCTACAACTGAGAAGAAATATTCAATGACAGAGCGCGATGGTAAATGGTAGCCAATTGAATCCATACACCGAGGATCCAGTCAGATGACTATATGATGGAAGCACAGTCTTAACACTCCAGGGAGGTAAAAGGAGGCACGAGACTATAAACTACACTACCTGGGTGGTAGAGCTACATGACTCGGGGACTGCGCTAGATGGAAGAATATCACAGCATCAACAGAAGCACGATCGGAGTTGCGCTATTGGAGGGACCATGCAGGGCAGCCAGGAAGTGACTGTAATAGCCAGGAAGTGACCATTACAGTCACTATTCATGATTTGATACTGAGAAAACGACTAAGAGGAGTGGGGGGACGACATTTAAGGCTGAAATTAAGAGTGAGATCTTTGAAAATCTGCTACCAATCTAGAACTTATGAGTGAATTTTGGGGGGAATGATCGGATTTGAATTTAAATTTTCCTATAAATTACAGATGGCTACCCAACAAAAAACACTTTTCATTTTGGGAGCTTCTATGTCATGCTATTGGTTGTGCATGAATCCTCTAGTTTTTAAGGATTTGGTGGCTAGTTCAGTGTTTGACAAGTTACCTAAGGAAACCTAGGAGCTCCTTAACAGCCTCATGTCGGCACCTGTGAAAACTTCTAGTGATGGTGGATCTATGGCCTCTGAGGGAGCTTCCCCTGAGGTCGTAAGTGTGGACATTCCCGCCACGGTACCAAAATCACAAAGGTCACCTAGGCCAAAGCCTATGCCAGCAGGAAAGGCTTCCAAGACGAAGAAGGAAAAACATAAAGCGACACAACTGACACGTGAGTTGCCAAGGAAACACCAGAAGAAAGAGAAGCCATCACGTAGGAGAAAGGCAAGGTGGTAAACCTAGAATTCGACAAGGACATAGAAGAAACTAGTATGGGCACGAAGGACATTGATATTGAGGGAGTAGAACCTATACCAAAGCTACTAGAATACATCCCTCTGTGTCAGGATAAGGTGAAGGTACCAAATGACCCAAATGAGGGAAATTTTCTCCTTCATACATCCCTACTTCCAGAGAATATCATGTTTGAAGGACCGCACTTGGTGTGCATCCCCCATCTAAAGCTTGAAGATTGGGACTTGGCAGACACTAAGCAGTTCCCCCACCTGGCTACTGATAGTTTTATGCAGAGAGTATTCTACAAGGACTCGGTTGTCACTACACTGGAGTCAGTGAAGTGGATTTGTGGGGTGGAAAAGACAAGCTTATTGAATCTTCTATGGGTGCGGCATTACCACCGTGCATCGATAAATTTGACAGTTATCAAACTGTTGTTGTGCCTAGTGCATGATGGGTGCCTTTGGTTGGAGGAGTCGATCCCTATAACTTATATGTTGATCCATAGGATCACCTTGCTACCCCATTTAGATCTAAATCAGGCCACGAAATTTGGTGGAAAGATAGGCGAGCGCGACCTCGACAAAAGAATAAAGGACAAGTTTAAGCTTGTCAAGAAGTCATGTGGATATTCAATTTTAAGTATTATGGATAGTGCAATGAAGGTTTCCACCTAGATATTGGCTAGGAAGGTAATGCAGAAGTGTCACATAGATGAGGTGTCGCCACTAGTTGTTTCATTAGCAGCCTAGTGTGCAAAGGGCGTACAATTCAATTGGGCATGCTACCTGTGCAACGAGGTCCTCATGAACTGCAGGGAGGCACAAGACCACAGAAAAAAATTCCACTACTCATGGCTATTACTGTCGATTGTGCTAGTCATGTGGCAGTTGTCGGAGGATAGTCAATTTCCTGCGATCGCGATAGATTTTCCAGAAGTAGTGATGTTTTGTTCACTATGGGCCAGAAAGGATGCTGAGTGGGTCTGCAAGAGCAAGGTATTCTGGGCATTGATGGAGATGAGCATCAATATGGCCATCAAACGCAAGACAAGGTTGTCACCAACTATTTTTGAGCATTTTTCGGGATACGCAGTGTTCAAAGTGGAAATCCACTATATCTCCATCTGGGCCCACAAGGACCTAGAACAGAAGTGGTATGATCTAACATACCTTGTGGTGGATGATGCCATAGCATTGGTCTTCAATCATTGGCTAGCCGAGTGGCACACAGACTTAGATTTTTCTGCCAGGTCTACTAAATCCACGGGAAAGTAGAAGAAGTAATATGCCCGGTCGAAAATTCAGCAGTTGACTAAAAAGAGAAAGAAGGAGGATGCAGAGAAGGCACACAAGGAAGTGCAGAGCACTACCAAGGAATAGGAAGAAGAACATGATTCTGACAAAAGTTAGAAATCCCCTTCACCACATATAGAAGAAGAAGAACGTTCAAAATATGGTGGTGCAGATATAGAAAGCACTCTCTTCCAGGTGATGCATATCAGGGAGCAGGAGAAGGAAAGGCCACGCAAAAAGTCCAAGGCCACCAAGTTGTCACTAGACCCAATCACCTTGATAGAGGGCAAATTGGAAGACATCAGGTATAAAGTAAGGGATGCCATGAGGGAACTGCTACAGTAGTTCGAGAAGTAGCAAAAGAAATCCTTGGCTTCCATTCATATGGGTCTGTGTGAGCTGTAGGTCCAAACCACTCAACTGTATGCTGGTGTAGGGTAGAGTACTGCAGCGTCGACTAGTTTGGTGCTAGGGACCACTAGAGAAGTGGAGATGGTTTGCTCTCGGGATCCTCTGGTCATCACGTTGCATGATGGAGCTCTAAGCATGGAGAAAGATGCTAACAAGACAGCTTTAAGGAACATTGGTCTCAACTTGGCCGCGCTCCCAAGTGACTTCCTTCACACACTGTAAAAAGGTGTGATCGCAGAACTTAGGGCCCGAGAGTAGCGCGCACTGAGTGTGATCAGTGAGTAGAAGGTTAACAACAAAAAAATTTTCATTGAGAAAACATTAGTGATAGAGACCTAGAGAACGAGCGCACCGCAACGGTGGTAGAAAAAGTGTGTAGAACCATTCCGAAACTACACATTCTTGAAGAGGCACCTATAGCTACCAAGATTTGGAAGTTGTTTACAGGTGTACGTGATAATCGGACTGAGCTGGACAAGGTTCAGTTTGAGATGAACCTCAAGATTATAAAGCTTGAGTTAAGTGTGGTGGGTCCCAGTATTGCAGCAATAATGCTGCAACTCCTGGAACTCCCTTCTTTAATTTTATCAACCCGGTAGTTTGTAACAAACTTGGAAGTGACGGTGTTGTATGCACAAGTACTAGCTCTTGCCGCAGCTGTCACTTGGTCAGCTGGCACAAGTCCACTAGGAGCTTAATCCAACTTCTATGAGCTCTTAGAAGAAGCTTTTTAACTGATGAATGAAAGCTAACTCAAAGGGGCTAATTTACTTGCAGAAAGAAACTGGAAAGCGGAAAGGAAATGCAAACCCTAGCAAACCCTAATTTTACCAGGTAGCCCTACTGATGCGAAAAAGAGGATGCAAGCTATTGAAAGAGATGCCATTGACTTCTAGGAAGGTAAAATGCATGTGTCTAAGTTATCACTATCTGAAGAAAACATCTTTTTGTATTTTTGAATAAGTTGTCACAATTTTCATGCATACAATTTAACTGTTTTTTACTGTGCAAAAGTGGATCAAGGAGGAGAAATGCTTCGAGAAGGTTGGGAAGGTTCAGAGAGGGTCATGTGTCTAAGTTATCACTATCTGAAGAAAACATCTTTTTGTATTTTTGAATAAGTTGTCACAATTATCATACATACAATTTAACTGTTTTTGACTGTGCAGAGGTGGATCAAGGAGGAGAAATGCTTGGAAAAGGTTGGGAAGGTTCAGAGAGGGTCTAAGGAGTCCCTAACACCCTTCCAGAAAGTTTCACCAAGTTTGGCTATCCAGCAACCTCACTTGTGAGCTTCTACAGGAAGTATACAGGGGTTCTACAGGATGTTTCAGGGATTTCTACAGGATGTTCAGAAATTTCTACAGGATGTTCTGACATTGGATTTTGGAAGATGGGTGAGTGAAAGAGGATGCATGAATGGATAGGGAGGTAGGGTAGGGGTCTGAGATGACCCAGTGACTGATGGATGAAGTGATGAGAGGATGTGGAGAGCTAACTTGTCTTAAGGAAGGCTAAGGCAATGGAAGAGCAAGAAGGTAGGGTTACGTGGACAGAAGAGTAGTTGTGAGACGAAGAAGCTAACTAGGAGATGGAGCAGTTGGCCTAGATGAAGCTTAGGT
Source organism: Pinus tabuliformis (assembly GCA_031772625.1). NCBI lineage: Eukaryota > Viridiplantae > Streptophyta > Pinopsida > Pinales > Pinaceae > Pinus > Pinus tabuliformis. The sequence goes on along the minus strand of CM062817.1, from coordinate 1,333,887,220 downwards.
GGATGAGAGAAAGATGGATATGCCCTGCACAGTGTGCACTTAACTGAATCAACCAAATCCTGCATGCAATCGAAATCTTAGCTAATCTATCCAAACTGTCAACGAAACAAATGAACAACTTTATTTCCAAAGAGAACCATGTACAACACTTAATCAAAGGAACATCTAAAAAGGTTTGAATGCATTACTAACTTCTAAAAATGAAAAACTTTACACCAACGATTTCATGGTCAAGCAAACTAGTGTTTTTGTTGAGTAGCACTGGTTCCACAATTCCAGCACCTGATCTAATAAGGGAGAGGTGAAACTAAGAGTGCAGGCAACCATTTTCTAGAGCTTTTATCAATCCTTATCTTATCTAGCTATTCTACACATCTGAAGCAATTCTATTCCTCAACAATGACCTACTTAACCAACACAACTAAATCTAGCTCAACAAACTTCGTTTCAAATGCATAAAGGAAAAATCATAGTGTTATGGCTCCTATGAAAAACTCAGAGATGATATCAAATCTGACTGCTTCCCATTATCAAAAAAATAATCATAAGTCAAGAGTTATGCCAATAGTGGCTACAAAAGAACAAAACAGAGCTAGCAGTACGTAGTGCAGAATATGCAAGAGTTTTTAAAAAGTCCTTTTCGAAGGCTGAAGCCTTAACATTTATACACTACGAGGCCCTAGCTGGCCTCCTAAATCTATGGGACTTGGCTGCCCAAACTGTGAGTGAACAACTCCTTCCAAGAAATATGATTGGCTGCCTTCTAGATCCGGTTTTGGTGGCCTTTGGAGCTCGGAGTTGGGGGTGAAGATCCAGAGGGAGGCTATTTAATGCCATAGACAACCCCCTACGAATCCTCAACCCAAGCTTGGCTGTCTCCGAGCCCATGTCTGCTCGGTTTTGCTTCAACATGTGTCAAAAAATCCTGAAATGAGCACGTGTTAGCCACCTAGGAATAGTGACTACCCTTATTCGTAAAAATGACATAAACATACTAAAAAATAATGCATAAGTTATGAAAAATGAAGGATTGAACAAGGGTAGTTAGGCCAAATGAGCCCAAAATGTTACCAAATTTGGAGCTCATCATCACCCCCCTGCTAAAATGGTTGCTCATCCTTGAGCAACTAGTCTAGCTCCTCGTCCTTCATTGCTTTAACTGCCACTCTCACATCCCAGGCATCTGAAGTAGTATCCTCCTCAGTGTCATGGAACCCGGCCTTCTTTTCCACCTCTTCCCATTGCTTATGTTCTTCTTTTTCTGTGCTTCCTTCTACCAATCCCAGAAGCAAAGGTGGGCTTAGCTTGAGGCCGATCCAGCTAGCCTGGAGGTTCTGCATGGACTTCTTGTAGAGAGGTACCCATACTAGACCCTCCCTCATTCTAGTTGGAGTGTGATACTCCCTGATTTTGAGGCTGTGGGGCAATGTGTTCCACCTCCGGGTGCCAGCATGAACACAATTGTCCCCTAGTAGTCGCTCCATATCCTCGAAATGTGTTATAGCCTGAGCCTGATGATCCATATATTTTAGTAAAGCCTGTGGGTTGGTTGTTAGGTGTTGGTGGGCGGATATCAATGCAGTGGGGTCCCCTGGATCTGCTCTGATTAACAGTGGTTCATGTAACTCCCGGTTCATAACATCTTTGACCTCTGTCGCTCTCTTTTCTTCATGGTTTAACCATGAGATAAATGCCATTAGCTGCATATCTCCCACAACTATGTTGGGATCCCATGAAGTTACATTAGGAAGGGTCAAATTATGGAGGTAGAACTCTGATAGCTTGGCCTTGTCCTTTGAGGAGCTGTTGTTGCATAAATCTGTGAACTGCTGGGGGTTTTGGATCTGGGAGATACCCCTCTGTGCTAATGCATTAATCTAGAATTGCAACCACTGGTCCCATACGTATAGGCCATAAGATTTGGCCGGCTGCCTACATTGTAGAGCATCCATAGCCCAACTGGTCATGCAGGCCAGTTGTGCCTCTTTTTCTTGCAATTGCTATTTGAGAGCTTGTATCTCTATGTTTGCTTGCAATTCCCTTTCCTGTAGATGTTGGTTTAGTTCCTCAAGACCAGCTTGCATTCCTTCTTTGCCTTGAGGTTCTGCTGTAGTGTCCTCTGAGGCTGTGCCCCTTTCTTCCCTCTGTTCCTGTAGCTGCAGTTTGAGCTTCTCATTCTCTTCCTGTAGAAATACTCGCTGGCAGTTTCCCACGTGTTTGGCCATAGCTAATTCCCTTCTGGCCTCCTTGAGTTGTTCCTCCAAGGGGCCTATATCTACTACTCCTTTAGATTTATCTATACTCATCCACGTGTGGGTCCTCACTCGTTCTTCCTCCAGCGCAAAGAAAAGCGGCATTGTGAGTTTTTGTGGAATAATTTTCCCAGCCTCCAAAAATTTATAATAAGAGCTCAAGCTGGGTTGGGGGCTAGGCTCCATAATGTGTACTACCTCTTCTTCCCTTTGTGGTGATGTAGTTTCCTCCCCCTCCATTCTTTTGGTCTCCTTGAGCCTGGCTAATGTTTCCTGTAGAACTGCTTCAGCATCTTGTAGAGGGGTTTTTGAAGCTGACCTTTCCATTCTCTCCCTCCAGGTAGTTGTCTTGGGGCTCCCCTGCTTGTAAGTGACTGATACTTTGGAGGGGGACTTCTCCTTTGGCAAGGTAGGGGTGTCTTCGATGTTAATTGGGTATTTAGATGGAGGTTGGGGCCTGCCGTTTTTAATTCTTACACTTTTCCTCGCTTTGAAATACAGAGGAGTCTCCCTTTTGCATTTCTCCTTTGGCTTGGGAGAGGTACTTAGGGTGGCCAGCACAGCTGCTGCCTCCCGAGCAAGAATTTCGGCCATCTTCTCCTTCTGTGTTCTTTTCTTAGGACTTCCTGTAGAAAGCCCTGTAGTGGCTAATTTCTGGCTTCCTGTAGAAACAGATGGCACCATTTTAGCCTGCTTGGCTGAGGGTGCTTTTTCTTTCAATTTTGCTGAGGCTGCCTTAGAGGTGCCCTCACTGACATGGACCTTTTCAGTCCTTTCCACCCTGCTCTGTAGTCATTTCTCCCTGGGGGTTAATGTGGTTTGCAACTTTTTTTTCCTCTTGTTTTCCCTTGTACTCTTTCTTTGGTGCTTTGGCCATGGTTTCTTGGCCTTTCTCTTTCTTCTCTGTTTGAATTGGTTCCTTCTCCTCGCTACTGGAGGAGGTGAGCTCCTCAGCTAGCACTCAGATGTCATCATCCTTAGTCAAATTTCGGAAGGTTTCCCAGGAGAGAGAGATGGTATACGTGTGGAGTGCATCTTCCACGAGGAGCTTAATGAGCCCATGATGGGCTATCTGATCTGGCGTCCCCTCTCTCAATTTAGTGGCACACTCAGTCATGGGCTGCAGGAGGAAGTAAGGGATGCTCAACTTTTTCTCTGAGGGTAGGTCCATTTGGTGCCTAAGTTCTGTGAGCGACCGAAAATGGTATCCATACACGATGCTGAATCGCCCCTCGCACGTGATATACTTCATAATTTGAAGGCTGACCTCACTCCAGAACGGTTGTAGGCTGGTTCTTCACACTCCATTCTTGTCTTCTGAGAATTTCTCCTCCGACAAAAATAATTCCTTCTTAGCCTTCTGGCCCAGTTTTCTCTCCTCCTTATCCCAAGGTACCCCCATCGGGAGATCAGTGACCCTGCTAATGAACTGTGGGGTGAGTCTGAGGGTCAAACCTCTGAAGTTGACAACAGCCAACGTTTTGGACTTTGGCTGCAAGGATTGCAGGAATTCCTCTACAACCTCGTCATCGTGACCTTGAAGCTTGTCACAGAATGACATCCACCGTGCACGAGAAAACAGGTCTACCACCTCAGGGGTTTCCCGTAGCTTCTTTGAGTCTGTAGGCTCTTTCCTGATGAACCCACCCAGCATGGTAAAAGCTTGCTGTGTTGGCCTGAGCTAGCTGGTGCGTATAAAAAGATGGATCTTTGGGATTTCCTTAGACAGAGTGCAGGGTTACGCCTCTCTCATGCACACAGTTTATAAATTCACGACTGTCTACGGGTGAGCCTTGATAGTGGCTCAATTATGAACCAAACCCTATAGAAAATCATGCATACACACTACGACAAAACTTCTCATGCAGAAATAAGAAGGCACTTGCAAATTCACGCACAGACTGAAATTTACGGTTTTCTACCCCTTTGATACGTCGACTTCACCACCTTTTGAACCAATTGCATGGGAGGACTATGTTCATGCTTACCTCGTTCCAGACTTGCCACCTTTGACGTGAACAATTTAATTTCTCTGTAACGTTGAGCTTCCTGTAGAAGTCGTGCATGGGTTCTGGGGAGCGCTTTAGTGGTTATGGGCCTTCTGTGCAACAATAGGACGTTTGAACAGGACGAGAACTTGGAGTATCAACCTTCAGGAAATTGCGGATGCATACTCGGCTGCAAAGCGGTTGGGAATAAATGAGTGTAGTGCGCCATACGCGATCTAGCCAGTAGATTTGAATCTCTGCGGAACTCGTGGTGTGGGGGTGAGCTGTCCCCGTCGACCCGTTAGCCGATGTCACCTGTGATCATTCCACTGCATGTCTTCCTGACCACCGAATCATTCCCTACATATCTACCGCCACCACTCCTGTTAGATCGCCGCTTCTCTTCGACTGGACTCTTCCCACGTGTCCATTTCCTGTCTCGTTGACACACCCAAAGCTTTTCAGATCAGACGAGGCCATCGAGCTGGTTGTGGTGGCCAGTTGAATGGCTACCCGACTTTCTCAACCCATTCATTTTCATATTTACACACATTTTAAAGCATTGTTCATGTAATTTGATGAAACAGGGTGAGGCACTTACCTGTGCGGCCGTGATGTTATTTTTCTCATGGTTAAGGACGAGGGTGACGGATCCGCTTGCTGCCGCTTTGTGCACAGGCACGGGAGCTCCTTTTTGCTGACTACTACTGGTTACGAGACCGATTGCTTGGCTGTGGATGGTGCATGCACCGGCTCATGAGTTTCAGGTATTTTCATGGCGTGCGCTCTAGCCGGATCAACTGCTATAGGATTCCTTTAGGACAACCTGTATCCGTTTCTCCTCCTCGGGTGCATGCTGAAACGGTGGAGTCACGTTCCCAGTTGCAGGGTCTTCGGATTGCCTTGACAGGTAGCACAGCAGCCTCTGCATGCTTTGTTTTTCATTTGAAAATGATTTCTTCTGAGAGTCCAACATTCTAGTTTGACTGCGCAGGTATTTCAATCGTATGGCAGCAATGGTGGTGGAAGGAGGCGACAGCAGTGGGTGATGGAGAAAAACATTGGTTGCATGCCTCCTTATTGGACTTCCGGCTTCAAATTCTTCTACACAGTCGGTCCTAGCCCGTCCCAAGTTTCTATAGGAAGTTTCCTGTAGAAATACAGAACTTCCTGTAGAAAGTCCTGTAGCTTCCTGTAGGAGGTTAAACTATGACCAGACCGTGCCCAAACCTTGGAAGAGATGAGTGTTTCTAGAGGGAGTGATGGTGAGGTCACCTGGTAGCATGGTAGGGACCCTTATCCTTGAGTTGAGAGGCCTCCTTTTCTGCATGGAATACCTGCAACCTGCATTAATTTCCAAAGCTTGAGCCTGTTTTTCTGTTTCTGCCCTTTTTTTTTTGGTTTTTTCTCTTTTTTTTTTCTTTTTTTTTTTTTTTTGAGGAGATAGCAGGGGTGCCTCAATGAGGTTTTCACCCCTACTATCTGCCTTGGGTGCCTCAGAGAGGTTTTCACCCAAGGGTATTTTTGTTTTTATTCCAATTTTTTCAGAGAGACAGCAGGGGCACCTTAATGAGGTTTTCACCCCTACCATCTGCCTTGGGAGCCTCAGAAAGGTTTTCACCCAAGGATCTTTTTATTATGATTTTCTTTTTTTTTTGGATGCTCAGGGTATGCCAAAAACAAAGGCAAAACCCTTCTCTATGACCAGCACTGATTTTTCCACAGTTTTGATGAACTCTTGCCTCGAAAGAGGTTTCCTGTAGATCTTTAGTCGATGCCCATTGACGAGCATGGGGATGGCTTCCTTATCGATGGTCCGGATAAGAACAGACCCATTATCATTACACTTCTCCACTGCATATGGCCCTAACCATCTTGTCCTCAGCTTCCCCTTGAAATCCTTGTGTCTGGAATCATACAACAGTGCCCAATCTCCCAATTGGAATTGCTTGTCATTGAGGTGCCGGTCATGCCATATTTTCCTCTGAAGTTGAACCACTTCTGAGTGGAGAAGTTCTTGCATTCTGTGTTCATCTAGCCCATTCAGCTGCAATAACCTTTCTTGTTGGGCATGGCTAAGATCTAGGTCCAGCTGAGCTGCCATCCTCAATGTGTTGTACTCGAACTCAATTGACAGTAAAGTTCTCTTCCCATAGACCAGTTCATAAGGTGTGAAACTGGTTGTGGTCTTCCAGGTGGTGTTGTAATCCCAGGTGGCCTCAACCAGGAGATCTGCCCAATCCTTTCTGCTGCTGCTCACCACCTTAGCCAAAATCCCTTCTAATGCTCTATTGGTGACTTCCACCTGCCCATTTTCTTGAGGATGATAGGGGGTGGAAGTCCTATGCTTGATCTTGTGATGAGCAAGCAAATATTCAATTAAGTTGGAGGTGAACTGGCTTCCTTGATCAGTGACTAGCTCTCTTGGGTAACCAAATTTGTAGAAGATGTTTTCTCTTAAAAACTCAGCCACCTTTTCTTCTGTCGCTACTTCGATTTCCTTGGTTTCTGCCCACTTTGTCAGATAGTCTGTGCACACAATGATGTAAGACCTTTGCCTTGAAGGAGGATTGATAGGACCCACAAAATCCATGCCCCACTTCTCAAATGGTTCAAGAGTCACTTGAGGTTGGAGAGGCATTTTGTCCCTTGGGGTTCGCTTCCCCATCCTTTGGCATCGGTCACATTGGCTAATATATCTCTTGACATCTTGATGAAGCGTGGGACAATAGTAGCCTGCCTGTAGAATTTTGAAGGCAGTCCTCTTGGCTGCAAAATGTCCTCCACAAGGCCCGTCATGACAGGTTAGGAGGATGTCAAAGACTTCCTCCTCCCTTACACAATGCCTTAAGATCTGATTGGGGCCAAGTTTGAACAGGTTGCCCCCGATCCAAGTGAATGAGGCACTCTTCCTTACAATTCTACTTTTCTCTTTGGAAGATAGATGCAGAGGGAATTGTGCTGAGACCAGGTAGTTTGCTATATCAGCAAACCATGGGGAGAGTACTGAGATAGCATATAGATGTTCATCTGGCATCTGGTCGTCTACTATTCCATCTTCACCTGCAGGCAAATCCAGTCTAGACAAGAAGTCAGCAACAACATTTTCTTTACCTGGTTTGTCAACGATAGTCAAATCAAACTGCTGCAACAAAAGTAACCATCTAATAAAACGAGTATTCACATCTGGTTTATTCATTAAATATCTAATTGTAGCATTATCAATATGTACAAATGTTTGATAGCCAGTGATGTAGTGTCGGAACTTGTTCAGGGCATGGACCATGGCCAGGAACTCTTTCTCAGTTACAATATAATTCAGTTCTGCCTTGGATAAGTTTCTGCTGACAAAGTATATGGCATATGGGAGTTTTTTTTCAACCTATCCTAAGGCTACCCCTATGGCTTTGTTCGAGGCATCAGTGTGGATGTGGAAAGGTAGGGCCCAGTTTGGACCTCTTAATATCGGGGCGGACACCAACTTATCCTTTAATTCATTCAGAGCCCTTTGACAGTCGTTCGTCCATTTGAACTCAACATCTTCTGCTAAGAGGCCAAATAGTGGCGAGGCTAGCTTACTGAAGTCTTTAATAAATCTTCTATAATATTTTGCTAAGCCTAGGAAACTCCAAACATCTCTTACTTTCTGAGGAGGTGGAACCTTCTTGATGAGAGCAATTTTATTAGGATCCACCTACAATCCTTGGTGAGAAATGGTATTTCCTAGCACAGTCCCTTCAGTCATCAAGAATTCACATTTTTTAGGACTGAGGGACAGGTTCATCTCAATGCACTTGGTTAGGACTTTTCCCAGATTGGACAATGCTTCTTGGAAGTTGGACCCATAGGGAGTGAAGTCATCCATATAGATTTCCACCGAAACATGGACCAGCTCAGAAAAGATGCTCAATACTGCTCTTTGGAAAGTGGCAGGAGTGTTGCATAGCCCAAAGGGAAGGACTCAGTAAGCAAAGGTACCCCAAGGACAAGTGAAGGTGGTCTTATCTTGGTCTTTCGGGCTGATTTGGATCTGGTTATACCCGCTGAACTCATCTAGGAAAGAGAAAAACTTCTTCCCCACTAGTCCATCCAACACTTGATCTATGAAAGGCAGAGGAAAGTGGTCTTTCCTGGTGGTTTTGTTCAGTTCTCGGTAGTCCACACATATTCTCCACTTTCCATTTTTCTTGGGTACCAACACCAGAGGGGACACCCACTCGCTATTCGAGATGGGGTAGATGAATCCCGCATCCAACAGTTTTTGCAGTTCTTCTTTGACAATGTCCTTAAGGGCTAGATTCATTCTCCTCTGAGGTTACCTGACCAGTTTACAATCTTATTTGATGTAGATGTGATGGGTACAGACCAAAGGGTGGACTCCTTTCATCTCCTTATAGCTCCAAGCGAAAGCATCTAGATGACTGGCCAACAGACTATACAGCTCCTTTTCCTAGGAAGGAGATAGGGAGGAGCTGATCTTTAACATTCTCTCGGGGCCAAACTCCACATTTTTGACTTTGGGAGAGAGTGGATCGGTCACACAAAGGTCCACTAAGGTGCTGGCTTGAGTGTCTTCCACCAGTTTCTCTAAGGACAATGCACTGGGAGGCGGATTCTGAATCAAGGTCTCAATCAAATCATCCTCAGTTTGAGGACCTCGCCTAGTGGTTTCTAAGGTGTACAAGGGTGCAGAGTACATCTCATCCTCTTCTTCTTCTTCCAACCAAAGTGGTAAGTCATGCCCTAATAGAGGTTGGGCAGGAGGGTATAGGACTAGCTGCTTGGACATAGGACCATTTTTGATGGTCATGTTTCCTACTCGGCAACTTATGTAAGCATCCGCAGTGGCTAACCAAGGTCTTCCAAAAATAAGGGGGTATCCGGTGAGCTTTGCCTTTGGCTGAAGAACCAAGAAATCCGCAGGATACTCCCAAGAGTCAACAGAGACCAAGACATCCTCCATAATCCCTTTGGGAGTCACGGTGGAGTGATATGCCAACTGCAGGACCGTCGAGGTCTTCCTTAAGGAACCCTTAAGGTTGAGTTTGAGCATGGTATCCCTGGTCATCACATTAATGGCAGCTCCTAAATCAATCAAAGTGTGGGGTATGATGGTGCCATTTATGTGGACATCAACTACAGGACTCCCAGGATCCAAATACTTTAGACAGATTACTTGCCCCAACATAAGATCAGACAGTTGTCCTATGACATTGGTGGTTGAGGCATCTCTTTTTCGCCTGCCTAGTGTCACACGGAATCAGTCAAAAGTGCGGACACAACCGACCTTCCTAGAAGTCTAAGACATTCTAATGACAAACAAAACAAACTGGAGCTATCCTTCTCTAAACATGCATTATGATATGAGAAATCAAATGTTTCGTTCTTACCTTTGTCCAAACGCTGTTGTAGAAGTCCAAGCTTTGTTGATCTGGATGAGTTCCTCCTTTTCTCCAAAACCTGCAATCACCAACAGTCAAACAATTAAATAGCACCTGATTATAACATAAAACAAAGCATATTCAACATATAGACCAAGGAGTACATGAAATAACCCATAAACAACAAGTTATTGAGAAGAATGGACCAATTTGCATTAAAGGTAATCAAAAGGAACCATTACAACCTGAGCCTTGGTGTTGTGCAAGCTCCTTCCAGGGTCCACAAGAGTCTTCCTCTACTTTGACAAAGCTCACCCACTTCCAAATAGAACAAGCAAAGATGGCAATCTCTCCTCACAAGCTTCTAAATGGGAGTCCTAATTCCTGCAGCATTTACCCTTAGAAATGTATAGCTTTCAACCTCCCCTCCTTCTGGCCCAATGACTGTATTTATAGTGCTCAAGAGGAGGTTAATCAGGTCCACCATCAATGGGATAATCACCTCTTTGGGTGGGATAGCTCCCTTATTGATGGGATAAGTTCCTCTTTGATAGGAGTGCATGAACCATCTGGAGGCGCCCAATACACGTTGAACAACCTTCTAGAATGCTCTAGAAATGACCACAAGTATCTTTTTAAAGATGAAACTTGCGCATTCTAACCTTTACAGGGGGACGCACCTGTCCCTTTTCATACAGAGCATCTTGGACGCAGCTTTTGTGAACATTGGGAGCGTCCCCGCAGGTAAGGTTGAGAGAACCTGCGTCCCCAGAGATAAATACATTTATACAAGACTTTCTCTCTTTTTTGAAGTTTGACATGGAGAGCAGAGGCATAAGACTTGCCTAAGAGGGTAGCATGACTATTGATTGAGCCATACTAACTGTAAATAGTCATGGTGACATTTTTTAGTGTAACAGATTGCCCCCTAAAGTGCGAAGCCTGGAATAGATTAGGGTTTTGTATTATCTAGGAAGGGTGAAGCGCTTTATCATTTCGAGGATTATCTCGTGTGGAGAGCCTGGTCAGAACCTGCAGTTTTCAACACAAAATACATGTATAAGATTATATCATCACTGAGGTAGGCATTCCCATACTCAGATTAAAACTTTAACTAACAGACTAACTACTCTGATACAGGAATGATTTTGCAGTACATCATAATCATAGACTTTTGTAGACATAGTATGGATGCAGCCATCTGTTTATGATTAGTCTACTTAGATAATGAATACAAAACTCCTCGCAGCCTGGATGGTAAATATTTGATCCAGGGTCTTCATTCCTACTTCTCGAATTGGTACGATTCTAGCCATGCGAATAAATGAGTCGATGTCGAACATGGTAGAAACCACTTGATTACCAGTCGATGATGTGAACCGTTAACAAGCGTGAGAGAGACCACCAGTAATGTCAATGGTTCTCAAAGTACCCAGTACAATCCATGAGATGTGAATGAATGAGTTGATGTCGAACATTTCACGGAATCCTTCGATCGAAAGTCAATGATGTAAACTGACGTCAAAGGTGAGAAATCTGCCATTGATGCATGTAGACTTCAAGGCACTGACGATTTCTAAGTCATCTCTCTAGATAATGTGCTGATGTCGATAGAAAGCATTGTTCAAGTTGAAGAAATGTTGCTGTAAGGACTGACTCAGGGATGGTCAAATGGATGACAAGTATTTTGCAGATGAAAGTTTTGCTTGCAGACCTCTTGAACACATAACGACACGATAGATGGCTTGGTGACGAATAACTCAAAGTTAATCCCTGGAACCCGGTTAAAGACTTTCAAAAGTGGTTTGATCAACTGTGAGGTGAAGAATTTCCCAACCCAGGTGAATGAAAAGTGTCATGTTCAAGAGTGGTAGTAAAGCTTCTTCTGAGACAAAAGGTAACAAATAGGCTCATTCTTCTCTCTTTTCCCCACCATTTCTGGCAAGTACATCTTTATTTTTAACAAGCTTGAGGAGGATAACATGTGCTTGATTATAAGCTCATCCTTTGGATGAGTCCAACCTAGTTTTGATTCGAACCCTAGGAAGGAGTGGTTCGTTCCTGTTTGTAATTGAACAGGTCCTTTACTGTGAAATGTTTAACGAGCCCAGTATAGGAGAAACTCGGTGTTTTTCAATTTTAGAGAGTCTGAAAAACTTAAGAAGACTCCAAGTTGAACTTTTTCGTAGATTTGTGTCCCTCAAGCCCGAAAAAGTATAAAATAATACCTGGGGGAACCGCTTGATCTTGCGACCAAGGAGTACTTTCATAATTAGTGCCACTGACCTGAAAAGTAAAAAGTGATCAAGGACACGTCGTTTTATTTCCGTATCGAGTTTGAAACGACAAAAACCCGACAATCTTTTCCTGATTTTACGGTCAGAAAAGAGCTATAAGGGGACCGTCTTTTAATTCCGTTTTAACGAGTGTAAAAGAAACGCTCGGCAATCTTTTCATTTTTTAGGAGTCAGAAAAGGGCTTAAAAGATGACTCTAAGGTGTCACTTTTTCGTAAGTTTTAACGAGTTCGAAAAAATGATAAAAATGTACTCATGGTTTTCACTTTTTCGTATGTTTTAATGAGTTCGAAAAAATGATAAAAATGTACTCATATGGCCGACTTTCAATTTAATTTACGAGCAGGAAAAGACGGAAAGAACTCGGCATTTTCATTTGTTTTACGAGAATGAAAGATAGCAAAATAATCTCGGTATTTTCATGAGTTTAACGAGTCTTGAAAATAACTGAAATTGACTCGACATAGGTTTCATTTTTACAAAAGCTTGAAACAGACAAAAACTATGCTTCAAAGTAGTTTCATTTTTACACAAGCTTGAAACAGAGAGAAAATTGTGCTTGATGTCCCCTAAGCATAATTGCTAGAGCGCATAAGTGCGGACACAGCCGACCTTCCTAGAACTCTAAGACATTCTAATGACAAACAAAACAAACTGGAGCTATCCTTCTCTAAACATGCATTATGATATGAGAAATCAAGTGTTTCGTTCTTACCTTTGTCCAAACGCTGTTGTAGAAGTCCAAGCTTTGTTGATCTGGATGAGTTCCTCCTTTTCTCCAAAACCTGAAATCACCAACAGTCAAACAATTAAATAGCACCTGATTATAACATAAAACAAAGCATATTCAACATATAGACCAAGGAGTACATGAAATAACCCATAAACAACAAGTTATTGAGAAGAATGGACCAATTTGCATTAAAGGTAATCAAAAGGAACCATTAGAGCCTGAGCCTTGGTGTTGTGCAAGCTCCTTCCAGGGTCCACAAGAGTCTTCCTCTACTTTGACAAAGCTCACCCACTTCCAAATAGAACAAGCAAAGATGGCAATCTCTCCTCAAACGCTTCTAAATGGGAGTCCTAATTCCTGCAGCATTTACCCTTAGAAATGTATAGCTTTCAACCTCCCCTCCTTCTGGCCCAATGCCTGTATTTATAGTGCTCAAGAGGAGGTTAATCAGGTCCACCATCAATGGGATAATCCCCTCTTTGGGTGGGATAGCTCCCTTATTGATGGGATAAGTTCCTCTTTGATAGGAGTGCATGAACCATTTGGAGGCGCCCAATACACGTTGAACAACCTTCTAGAATGCTCTAGAAATGACCACAAGTAACTTTTTAAAGATGAAACTTGCACATTCTAACCTTTACAGGGGGACGCACCTGTCCCTTTGCATACAGAGCGTCTTTGGATGCAGGTTTTGTGAACATTGGGAGCGTCCCCGCAGGTAAGGTTGAGAGAACCTGCGTCCCCAGAGATAAATACATTTATACAAGAATTTCTCTCTTTTTTGAAGTTTGACATGGAGAGCAGAGGCATAAGACTTGCCTAAGAGGGTAGCATGACTGTTGATTGAGCCATACTAACTGTAAATAGTCATGGTGACATTTTTTAGTGTAACAGATTGCCCCCTAAAGTGCGAAGCCTGGAATAGATTAGGGTTTTGTATTATCTAGGAAGGGTGAAGCGCTTTATCATTTCGAGGATTATCTCGTGTGGAGAGCCTGGTCAGAACCTGCAGTTTTCAACACAAAATACATGTATAAGATTATATCATCACTGAGGTAGGCATTCCCATACTCAGATTAAAACTTTAACTAACAGACTAACTACTCTGATACAGGAATGATTTTGCAGTACATCATAATCATAGACTTTTGTAGACACAGTATGGACGCAGCCATCTGTTTATGATTAGTCTACTTAGATAATGAATACAAAACTCCTTGCAGCCTGGATGGTAAAGATTTGATCCAGGGTCTTCATTCCTACTTCTCGAATTGGTACGATTCTAGCCATGCGAATAAATGAGTCGATGTCGAACATGGTAGAAACCACTTGATTACCAGTCGATGATGTGAACTGTTAACAAGCGTGAGAGAGACCACCAGTAATGTCAATGGTTCTCAAAGTACCCAGTACAATCCATGAGATGTGAATGAATGAGTTGATGTCGAACATTTCACGGAATCCTTCGATCGAAAGTCAATGATGTAAACTGACATCAAAGGCGAGAAATCTGCCATTGATGCATGCAGACTTCAAGGCACTGACGATTTCTAAGTCATCTCTCTAGATAATGTGCTGATGTCGATAGAAAGCGACCCGTTGCAGGAAAGCCCGCAACACGAAATCATTGTTCAAGTTGAAGAAATGTTGCTGTAAGGACTGACTCAGGGATGGTCAAATGGATGACAAGTATTTTGCAGATGAAAGTTTTGCTTGCAGACCTCTTGAACACATAATGACACGACAGATGGCTTGGTGACGAATAACTCAAAGTTAATCCCTGGAACCCGGTTAAAGACTTTCAAAAGTGGTTTGATCAACTGTGAGGTGAAGAATTTCCCAACCCAGGTGAATGAAAAGTGTCGTGTTCAAGAGTGGTAGTAAAGCTTCTTCTGAGACAAAAGGTAACAAATAGGCTCATTCTTCTCTCTTTCCCCCACCATTTCTGGCAAGTACATCTTTATTTTTAACAAGCTTGAGGAGGATAACATGTGCTTGATTATAAGCTCATCCTTCGGATGAGTCCAACCTAGTTTTGATTCGAACCCTAGGAAGGAGTGGTTCGTTCCTGTTTGTAATTGAACAGGTCCTTTACTGTGAAATGTTTAACGAGCCCAGTATAGGAGAAACTCGGTGTTTTTCAATTTTAGAGAGTCTGAAAAACTTAAGAAGACTCCAAGTTGAACTTTTTCGTAGATTTGTGTCCCTCAAGCCCGAAAAAGTATAAAATAATACCTGGGGGAACCGCTTGATCTTGCGACCAAGGAGTACTTTCATAATTAGTGCCACTGACCTGAAAAGTAAAAAGTGATCAAGGACACGTCGTTTTATTTCCGTATCGAGTTTGAAACGAAAAAAACCCGGCAATCTTTTCCTGATTTTACGGTCAGAAAAGAGCTATAAGGGGACCGTCTTTTAATTCCGTTTTAACGAGTGTAAAAGAAACGCTCGGCAATATTTTCATTTTTTAGGAGTCAGAAAAGGGCTTAAAAGATGACTCTAAGGTGTCACTTTTTCGTAAGTTTTAACGAGTTCGAAAAAATGATAAAAATGTACTCATGGTTTTCACTTTTTCGTATGTTTTAATGAGTTCGAAAAAATGATAAAAATGTACTCATATGGCCGACTTTCAATTTAATTTACGAGCAGGAAAAGACGGAAAGAACTCGGCATTTTCATTTGTTTTACGAGAATGAAAGATAGCAAAATAATCTCGGTATTTTCATGAGTTTAACGAGTCTTGAAAATAACTGAAATTGACTCGAGATAGGTTTCATTTTTACAAAAGCTTGAAACAGACAAAAACTATGCTTCAAAGTAGTTTCATTTTTACACAAGCTTGAAACAGAGAGAAAACTGTGCTTGATGCCCCCTAAGCATAATTGCTAGAGCGCATAAGTGCGGACACAACCGACCTTCCTAGAAGTCTAAGACATTCTAATGACAAACAAAACAAACTGGAGCTATCCTTCTCTAAACATGCATTATGATATGAGAAATCAAGTGTTTCGTTCTTACCTTTGTCCAAACGCTGTTGTAGAAGTCCAAGCTTTGTTGATCTGGATGAGTTCCTCCTTTTCTCCAAAACCTGCAATCACCAACAGTCAAACAATTAAATAGCACCTGATTATAACATAAAACAAAGCATATTCAACATATAGACCAAGGAGTACATGAAATAACCCATAAACAACAAGTTATTGAGAAGAATGGACCAATTTGCATTAAAGGTAATCAAAAGGAACCATTACAACCTGAGCCTTGGTGTTGTGCAAGCTCCTTCCAGGGTCCACAAGAGTCTTCCTCTACTTTGACAAAGCTCACCCACTTCCAAATAGAACAAGCAAAGATGGCAATCTCTCCTCACAAGCTTCTAAATGGGAGTCCTAATTCCTGCAGCATTTACCCTTAGAAATGTATAGCTTTCAACCTCCCCTCCTTCTGGCCCAATGCCTGTATTTATAGTGCTCAAGAGGAGGTTAATCAGGTCCACCATCAATGGGATAATCCCCTCTTTGGGTGGGATAGCTCCCTTATTGATGGGATAAGTTCCTCTTTGATAGGAGTGCATGAACCATCTGGAGGCGCCCAATACACGTTGAACAACCTTCTAGAATGCTCTAAAAATGACCACAAGTAACTTTTAAAGATGAAACTTGCGCATTCTAACCTTTACAGGGGGACGCACCTGTCCCTTTGCATACAGAGCATCTTTGGACGCAGCTTTTGTGAACATTGGGAGCGTCCCGCAGGTAAGGTTGAGAGAACCTGCGTCCCCAGAGATAAATACATTTATACAAGACTTTCTCTCTTTTTTGAAGTTTGACATGGAGAGCAGAGGCATAAGACTTGCCTAAGAGGGTAGCATGACTGTTGATTGAGCCATACTAACTGTAAATAGTCATGGTGACATTTTTTAGTGTAACAGATTGCCCCCTAAAGTGCGAAGCCTGGAATAGATTAGGGTTTTGTATTATCTAGGAAGGGTGAAGCGCTTTATCATTTCGAGGATTATCTCGTGTGGAGAGCCTGGTCAGAACCTGCAGTTTTCAACACAAAATACATGTATAAGATTATATCATCACTGAGGTAGGCATTCCCATACTCAGATTAAAACTTTAACTAACAGACTAACTACTCTGATACAGGAATGATTTTGCAGTACATCATAATCATAGACTTTTGTAGATACAGTATGGACGCAGCCATCTGATTATGATTAGTCTACTTAGATAATGAATACAAAACTCCTCGCAGCCTGGATGGTAAAGATTTGATCCAGGGTCTTCATTCCTACTTCTCGAATTGGTACGATTCTAGCCATGCGAATAAATGATTTGATGTCGAACATGGTAGAAACCACTTGATTACCAGTCGATGATGTGAACTGTTAACAAGCGTGAGAGAGACCACCAGTAATGTCAATGGTTCTCAAAGTACCCAGTACAATCCATGAGATGTGAATGAATGAGTTGATGTCGAACATTTCACGGAATCCTTCGATCGAAAGTCAATGATGTAAACTGACGTCAAAGGCGAGAAATCTGCCATTGATGCATGCAGACTTCAAGGCACTGACGATTTCTAAGTCATCTCTCTAGATAATGTGCTGATGTCGATAGAAAGCGACCCGTTGCAGGCAAGCCCGCAACACGAAATCATTGTTCAAGTTGAAGAAATGTTGCTGTAAGGACTGACTCAGGGATGGTCAAATGGATGACAAGTATTTTGCAGATGAAAGTTTTGCTTGCAGACCTCTTGAACACATAACGACACGACAGATGGCTTGGTGACGAATAACTCAAAGTTAATCCCTGGAACCCGGTTAAAGACTTTCAAAAGTGGTTTGATCAACTGTGAGGTGAAGAATTTCCCAACCCAGGTGAATGAAAAGTGTCGTGTTCAAGAGTGGTAGTAAAGCTTCTTCTGAGACAAAAGGTAACAAATAGGCTCATTCTTCTCTCTTTCCCCCACCATTTCTGGCAAGTACATCTTTATTTTTAACAAGCTTGAGGAGGATAACATGTGCTTGATTATAAGCTCATCCTTCGGATGAGTCCAACCTAGTTTTGATTCGAACCCTAGGAAGGAGTGGTTCGTTCCTGTTTGTAATTGAACAGGTCCTTTACTGTGAAATGTTTAACGAGCCCAGTATAGGAGAAACTCGGTGTTTTTCAATTTTAGAGAGTCTGAAAAACTTAAGAAGACTCCAAGTTGAACTTTTTCGTAGATTTGTGTCCCTCAAGCCCGAAAAAGTAAAAAATAATACCTGGGGGAACCGCTTGATCTTGCGACCAAGGAGTACTTTCATAATTAGTGCCACTGACCTGAAAAGTAAAAAGTGATCAAGGACACGTCGTTTTATTTCCGTATCGAGTTTGAAACGACAAAAACCCGGCAATCTTTTCCTGATTTTACGGTCAGAAAAGAGCTATAAGGGGACCGTCTTTTAATTCCGTTTTAACGAGTGTAAAAGAAACGCTCGGCAATCTTTTCATTTTTTAGGAGTCAGAAAAGGGCTTAAAAGATGACTCTAAGGTGTCACTTTTTCGTAAGTTTTAACGAGTTCGAAAAAATGATAAAAATGTACTCATGGTTTTCACTTTTTCGTATGTTTTAATGAGTTCGAAAAAATGATAAAAATGTACTCATATGGCCGACTTTCAATTTAATTTACGAGCAGGAAAAGACGGAAAGAACTCGGCATTTTCATTTGTTTTACGAGAATGAAAGATAGCAAAATAATCTCGGTATTTTCATGAGTTTAACGAGTCTTGAAAATAACTGAAATTGACTCGAGATAGGTTTCATTTTTACAAAAGCTTGAAACAGACAAAAACTATGCTTCAAAGTAGTTTCATTTTTACACAAGCTTGAAACAGAGAGAAAACTGTGCTTGATGCCCCCTAAGCATAATTGCTAGAGCGCATAAGTGCGGACACAACCGACCTTCCTAGAAGTCTAAGACATTCTAATGAAAACAAAACAAACTGGAGCTATCCTTCTCTAAACATGCATTATGATATGAGAAATCAAGTGTTTCGTTCTTACCTTTGTCCAAACGCTCTTGTAGAAGTCCAAGCTTTGTTGATCTGGATGAGTTCCTCCTTTTCTCCAAAACCTGCAATCACCAACAGTCAAACAATTAAATAGCACCTGATTATAACATAAAACAAAGCATATTCAACATATAGACCAAGGAGTACATGAAATAACCCATAAACAACAAGTTATTAAGAAGAATGGACCAATTTGCATTAAAGGTAATCAAAAGGAACCATTACAACCTGAGCCTTGGTGTTGTGCAAGCTCCTTCCAGGGTCCACAAGAGTCTTCCTCTACTTTGACAAAGCTCACCCACTTCCAAATAGAACAAGCAAAGATGGCAATCTCTCCTCACAAGCTTCTAAATGGGAGTCCTAATTCCTGCAGCATTTACCCTTAGAAATGTATAGCTTTCAACCTCCCCTCCTTCTGGCCCAATGCCTGTATTTATAGTGCTCAAGAGGAGGTTAATCAGGTCCACCATCAATGGGATAATCCCCTCTTTGGGTGGGATAGCTCCCTTATTGATGGGATAAGTTCCTCTTTGATAGGAGTGCATGAACCATCTGGAGGTGCCCAATACACGTTGAACAACCTTCTAGAATGCTCTAGAAATGACCACAAGTAACTTTTTAAAGATGAAACTTGCGCATTCTAACCTTTACAGGGGGACGCACCTGTCCCTTTGCATACAGAGCGTCTTTGGACGCAGCTTTTGTGAACATTGGGAGCGTCCCCGCAGGTAAGGTTGAGAGAACCTGCGTCCCCAGAGATAAATACATTTATACAAGACTTTCTCTCTTTTTTGAAGTTTGACATGGAGAGCAGAGGCATAAGACTTGCCTAAGAGGGTAGCATGACTGTTGATTGAGCCATACTAACTGTAAATAGTCATGGTGACATTTTTTAGTGTAACAGATTGCCCCCTAAAGTGCGAAGCCTGGAATAGATTAGGGTTTTGTATTATCTAGGAAGGGTGAAGCGCTTTATCATTTCGAGGATTATCTCGTGTGGAGAGCCTGGTCAGAACCTACAGTTTTCAACACAAAATACATGTATAAGATTATATCATCACTGAGGTAGGCATTCCCATACTCAGATTAAAACTTTAACTAACAGACTAACTACTCTGATACAGGAATGATTTTGCAGTACATCATAATCATAGACTTTTGTAGATACAGTATGGACGCAGCCATCTGTTTATGATTAGTCTACTTAGATAATGAATACAAAACTCCTTGCAGCCTGGATGGTAAAGATTTGATCCAGGGTCTTCATTCCTACTTCTCGAATTGGTACGATTCTAGCCATGCGAATAAATGAGTCGATGTCGAACATGGTAGAAACCACTTGATTACCAGTCGATGATGTGAACTGTTAACAAGCGTGAGAGAGACCACCAGTAATGTCAATGGTTCTCAAAGTACCCAGTACAATCCATGAGATGTGAATGAATGAGTTGATGTCGAACATTTCATGGAATCCTTCGATCGAAAGTCAATGATGTAAACTGACGTCAAAGGCGAGAAATCTGCCATTGATGCATGCAGACTTCAAGGCACTGACGATTTCTAAGTCATCTCTCTAGATAATGTGCTGATGTCGATAGAAAGCGACCCGTTGCAGGCAAGCCCGCAACACGAAATCATTGTTCAAGTTGAAGAAATGTTGCTGTAAGGACTGACTCAGGGATGGTCAAATGGATGACAAGTATTTTGCAGATGAAAGTTTTGCTTGCAGACCTCTTGAACACATAACGACACGACAGATGGCTTGGTGACGAATAACTCAAAGTTAATCCCTGGAACCCGGTTAAAGACTTTCAAAAGTGGTTTGATCAACTGTGAGGTGAAGAATTTCCCAACCCAGGTGAATGAAAAGTGTCGTGTTCAAGAGTGGTAGTAAAGCTTCTTCTGAGACAAAAGGTAACAAATAGGCTCATTCTTCTCTCTTTCCCCCACCATTTCTGGCAAGTACATCTTTATTTTTAACAAGCTTGAGGAGGATAACATGTGCTTGATTATAAGCTCATCCTTCGGATGAGTCCAACCTAGTTTTGATTCGAACCCTAGGAAGGAGTGGTTCGTTCCTGTTTGTAATTGAACAGGTCCTTTACTGTGAAATGTTTAACGAGCCCAGTATAGGAGAAACTCGGTGTTTTTCAATTTTAGAGAGTCTGAAAAACTTAAGAAGACTCCAAGTTGAACTTTTTCGTAGATTTGTGTCCCTCAAGCCCGAAAAAGTATAAAATAATACCTGGGGGAACCGCTTGATCTTGCGACCAAGGAGTACTTTCATAATTAGTGCCACTGACCTGAAAAGTAAAAAGTGATCAAGGACACGTCGTTTTATTTCCGTATCGAGTTTGAAACGACAAAAACCCGGCAATCTTTTCCTGATTTTACGGTCAGAAAAGAGCTATAAGGGGACCGTCTTTTAATTCCGTTTTAACGAGTGTAAAAGAAACGCTCGGCAATCTTTTCATTTTTTAGGAGTCAGAAAAGGGCTTAAAAGATGACTCTAAGGTGTCACTTTTTCGTAAGTTTTAACGAGTTCGAAAAAATGATAAAAATGTACTCATGGTTTTCACTTTTTCGTATGTTTTAATGAGTTCGAAAAAATGATAAAAATGTACTCATATGGCCGACTTTCAATTTAATTTACGAGCAGGAAAAGACGGAAAGAACTCGGCATTTTCATTTGTTTTACGAGAATGAAAGATAGCAAAATAATTTCGGTATTTTCATGAGTTTAACGAGTCTTGAAAATAACTGAAATTGACTCGAGATAGGTTTCATTTTTACAAAAGCTTGAAACAGACAAAAACTATGCTTCAAAGTAGTTTCATTTTTACACAAGCTTGAAACAGAGAGAAAACTGTGCTTGATGCCCCCTAAGCATAATTGCTAGAGCGCATAAGTGCGGACACAACCGACCTTCCTAGAAGTCTAAGACATTCTAATGAAAAACAAAACAAACTGGAGCTATCCTTCTCTAAACATGCATTATGATATGAGAAATCAAGTGTTTCGTTCTTACCTTTGTCCAAACGCTCTTGTAGAAGTCCAAGCTTTGTTGATCTGGATGAGTTCCTCCTTTTCTCCAAAACCTGCAATCACCAACAGTCAAACAATTAAATAGCACCTGATTATAACATAAAACAAAGCATATTCAACATATAGACCAAGGAGTACATGAAATAACCCATAAACAACAAGTTATTAAGAAGAATGGACCAATTTGCATTAAAGGTAATCAAAAGGAACCATTACAACCTGAGCCTTGGTGTTGTGCAAGCTCCTTCCAGGGTCCACAAGAGTCTTCCTCTACTTTGACAAAGCTCACCCACTTCCAAATAGAACAAGCAAAGATGGCAATCTCTCCTCACAAGCTTCTAAATGGGAGTCCTAATTCCTGCAGCATTTACCCTTAGAAATGTATAGCTTTCAACCTCCCCTCCTTCTGGCCCAATGCCTGTATTTATAGTGCTCAAGAGGAGGTTAATCAGGTCCACCATCAATGGGATAATCCCCTCTTTGGGTGGGATAGCTCCCTTATTGATGGGATAAGTTCCTCTTTGATAGGAGTGCATTAACCATCTGGAGGTGCCCAATACACGTTGAACAACCTTCTAGAATGCTCTAGAAATGACCACAAGTAACTTTTTAAAGATGAAACTTGCGCATTCTAACCTTTACAGGGGGACGCACCTGTCCCTTTGCATACAGAGCGTCTTTGGACGCAGCTTTTGTGAACATTGGGAGCGTCCCCGCAGGTAAGGTTGAGAGAACCTGCGTCCCCAGAGATAAATACATTTATACAAGACTTTCTCTCTTTTTTGAAGTTTGACATGGAGAGCAGAGGCATAAGACTTGCCTAAGAGGGTAGCATGACTGTTGATTGAGCCATACTAACTGTAAATAGTCATGGTGACATTTTTTAGTGTAACAGATTGCCCCCTAAAGTGCGAAGCCTGGAATAGATTAGGGTTTTGTATTATCTAGGAAGGGTGAAGCGCTTTATCATTTCGAGGATTATCTCGTGTGGAGAGCCTGGTCAGAACCTACAGTTTTCAACACAAAATACATGTATAAGATTATATCATCACTGAGGTAGGCATTCCCATACTCAGATTAAAACTTTAACTAACAGACTAACTACTCTGATACAGGAATGATTTTGCAGTACATCATAATCATAGACTTTTGTAGATACAGTATGGACGCAGCCATCTGTTTATGATTAGTCTACTTAGATAATGAATACAAAACTCCTTGCAGCCTGGATGGTAAATATTTGATCCAGGGTCTTCATTCCTACTTCTCGAATTGGTACGATTCTAGCCATGCGAATAAATGAGTCGATGTCGAACATGGTAGAAACCACTTGATTACCAGTCGATGATGTGAACTGTTAACAAGCGTGAGAGAGACCACCAGTAATGTCAATGGTTCTCAAAGTACCCAGTACAATCCATGAGATGTGAATGAATGAGTTGATGTCGAACATTTCATGGAATCCTTCGATCGAAAGTCAATGATGTAAACTGACGTCAAAGGCGAGAAATCTGCCATTGATGCATGCAGACTTCAAGGCACTGACGATTTCTAAGTCATCTCTCTAGATAATGTGCTGATGTCGATAGAAAGCGACCCGTTGCAGGCAAGCCCGCAACACGAAATCATTGTTCAAGTTGAAGAAATGTTGCTGTAAGGACTGACTCAGGGATGGTCAAATGGATGACAAGTATTTTGCAGATGAAAGTTTTGCTTGCAGACCTCTTGAACACATAACGACATGACAGATGGCTTGGTGACGAATAACTCAAAGTTAATCCCTGGAACCCGGTTAAAGACTTTCAAAAGTGGTTTGATCAACTGTGAGGTGAAGAATTTCCCAACCCAGGTGAATGAAAAGTGTCGTGTTCAAGAGTGGTAGTAAAGCTTCTTCTGAGACAAAAGGTAACAAATAGGCTCATTCTTCTCTCTTTCCCCCACCATTTCTGGTAAGTACATCTTTATTTTTAACAAGCTTGAGGAGGATAACATGTGCTTGATTATAAGCTCATCCTTCGGATGAGTCCAACCTAGTTTTGATTCGAACCCTGGGAAGGAGTGGTTCGTTCCTGTTTGTAATTGAACAGGTCCTTTACTGTGAAATGTTTAATGAGCCCAGTATAGGAGAAACTCGGTGTTTTTCAATTTTAGAGAGTCTGAAAAACTTAAGAAGACTCCAAGTTGAACTTTTTCGTAGATTTGTGTCCCTCAAGCCCGAAAAAGTATAAAATAATACCTGGGGGAACCGCTTGATCTTGCGACCAAGGAGTACTTTCATAATTAGTGCCACTGACCTGAAAAGTAAAAAGTGATCAAGGACACGTCGTTTTATTTCCGTATCGAGTTTGAAACGACAAAAACCCGGCAATCTTTTCCTGATTTTACGGTCAGAAAAGAGCTATAAGGGGACCGTCTTTTAATTCCGTTTTAACGAGTGTAAAAGAAACGCTCGGCAATCTTTTCATTTTTTAGGAGTCAGAAAAGGGCTTAAAAGATGACTCTAAGGTGTCACTTTTTCGTAAGTTTTAACGAGTTCGAAAAAATGATAAAAATGTACTCATGGTTTTCACTTTTTCGTATGTTTTAATGAGTTCGAAAAAATGATAAAAATGTACTCATATGGCCGACTTTCAATTTAATTTACGAGCAGGAAAAGACGGAAAGAACTCGGCATTTTCATTTGTTTTACGAGAATGAAAGATAGCAAAATAATCTCGGTATTTTCATGAGTTTAACGAGTCTTGAAAATAACTGAAATTGACTCGAGATAGGTTTCATTTTTACAAAAGCTTGAAACAGACAAAAACTATGCTTCAAAGTAGTTTCATTTTTACACAAGCTTGAAACAGAGAGAAAACTGTGCTTGATGCCCCCTAAGCATAATTGCTAGAGCGCATAAGTGCGGACACAACCGACCTTCCTAGAAGTCTAAGACATTCTAATGACAAACAAAACAAACTGGAGCTATCCTTCTCTAAACATGCATTATGATATGAGAAATCAAGTGTTTCGTTCTTACCTTTGTCCAAACGCTCTTGTAGAAGTCCAAGCTTTGTTGATCTGGATGAGTTCCTCCTTTTCTCCAAAACCTGCAATCACCAACAGTCAAACAATTAAATAGCACCTGATTATAACATAAAACAAAGCATATTCAACATATAGACCAAGGAGTACATGAAATAACCCATAAACAACAAGTTATTGAGAAGAATGGACCAATTTGCATTAAAGGTAATCAAAAGGAACCATTACAACCTGAGCCTTGGTGTTGTGCAAGCTCCTTCCAGGGTCCACAAGAGTCTTCCTCTACTTTGACAAAGCTCACCCACTTCCAAATAGAACAAGCAAAGATGGCAATCTCTCCTCACAAGCTTCTAAATGGGAGTCCTAATTCCTGCAGCATTTACCCTTAGAAATGTATAGCTTTCAACCTCCCCTCCTTCTGGCCCAATGCCTGTATTTATAGTGCTCAAGAGGAGGTTAATCAGGTCCACCATCAATGGGATAATCCCCTCTTTGGGTGGGATAGCTCCCTTATTGATGGGATAAGTTCCTCTTTGATAGGAGTGCATGAACCATCTGGAGGCGCCCAATACACGTTGAACAACCTTCTAGAATGCTCTAGAAATAACCACAAGTAACTTTTTAAAGATGAAACTTGCGCATTCTAACCTTTACAGGGGGACGCACCTGTCCCTTTGCATACAGAGCGTCTTTGGACGCAGCTTTTGTGAACATTGGGAGCGTCCCCGCAGGTAAGGTTGAGAGAACCTGCGTCCCCAGAGATAAATACATTTATACAAGACTTTCTCTCTTTTTTGAAGTTTGACATGGAGAGCAGAGGCATAAGACTTTCCTAAGAGGGTAGCATGACTGTTGATTGAGCCATACTAACTGTAAATAGTCATGGTGACATTTTTTAGTGTAACAGATTGCCCCCTAAAGTGCGAAGCCTGGAATAGATTAGGGTTTTGTATTATCTAGGAAGGGTGAAGCGCTTTATCATTTCGAGGATTATCTCGTGTGGAGAGCCTGGTCAGAACCTGCAGTTTTCAACACAAAATACATGTATAAGATTATATCATCACTGAGGTAGGCATTCCCATACTCAGATTAAAACTTTAACTAACAGACTAACTACTCTGATACAGGAATGATTTTGCAGTACATCATAATCATAGACTTTTGTAGACACAGTATGGACGCAGCCATCTGTTTATGATTAGTCTACTTAGATAATGAATACAAAACTCCTCGCAGCCTGGATGGTAAAGATTTGATCCAGGGTCTTCATTCCTACTTCTCGAATTGGTACGATTCTAGCCATGCGAATAAATGAGTCGATGTCGAACATGGTAGAAACCACTTGATTACCAGTCGATGATGTGAACTGTTAACAAGCGTGAGAGAGACCACCAGTAATGTCAATGGCTCTCAAAGTACCCAGTACAATCCATGAGATGTGAATGAATGAGTTGATGTCGAACATTTCACGGAATCCTTCGATCGAAAGTCAATGATGTAAACTGACGTCAAAGGCGAGAAATCTGCCATTGATGCATGCAGACTTCAAGGCACTGGCGATTTCTAAGTCATCTCTCTAGATAATGTGCTGATGTCGATAGAAAGCGACCCGTTGCAGGCAAGCCCGCAACACGAAATCATTGTTCAAGTTGAAGAAATGTTGCTGTAAGGACTGACTCAGGGATGGTCAAATGGATGACAAGTATTTTGCAGATGAAAGTTTTTCTTGCAGACCTCTTGAACACATAACGACACGACAGATGGCTTGGTGACGAATAACTCAAAGTTAATCCCTGGAACCCGGTTAAAGACTTTCAAAAGTGGTTTGATCAACTGTGAGGTGAAGAATTTCCCAACCCAGGTGAATGAAAAGTGTCGTGTTCAAGAGTGGTAGTAAAGCTTCTTCTGAGACAAAAGGTAACAAATAGGCTCATTCTTCTCTCTTTCCCCCACCATTTCTGGCAAGTACATCTTTATTTTTAACAAGCTTGAGGAGGATAACATGTGCTTGATTATAAGCTCATCCTTCGGATGAGTCCAACCTAGTTTTGATTCGAACCCTAGGAAGGAGTGGTTCGTTCCTGTTTGTAATTGAACAGGTCCTTTACTGTGAAATGTTTAACGAGCCCAGTATAGGAGAAACTCGGTGTTTTTCAATTTTAGAGAGTCTGAAAAACTTAAGAAGACTCCAAGTTGAACTTTTTCGTAGATTTGTGTCCCTCAAGCCCGAAAAAGTATAAAATAATACCTGGGGGAACCGCTTGATCTTGCGACCAAGGAGTACTTTCATAATTAGTGCCACTGACCTGAAAAGTAAAAAGTGATCAAGGACACGTCGTTTTATTTCCGTATCGAGTTTGAAACGACAAAAACCCGGCAATCTTTTCCTGATTTTACGGTCAGAAAAGAGCTATAAGGGGACCGTCTTTTAATTCCGTTTTAACGAGTGTAAAAGAAACGCTCGGCAATCTTTTCATTTTTTAGGAGTCAGAAAAGGGCTTAAAAGATGACTCTAAGGTGTCACTTTTTCGTAAGTTTTAACGAGTTCGAAAAAATGATAAAAATGTACTCATGGTTTTCACTTTTTCGTATGTTTTAATGAGTTCGAAAAAATGATAAAAATGTACTCATATGGCCGACTTTCAATTTAATTTACGAGCAGGAAAAGACGGAAAGAACTCGGCATTTTCATTTGTTTTACGAGAATGAAAGATAGCAAAATAATCTCGGTATTTTCATGAGTTTAACGAGTCTTGAAAATAACTGAAATTGACTCGAGATAGGTTTCATTTTTACAAAATCTTGAAACAGACAAAAACTATGCTTCAAAGTAGTTTCATTTTTACACAAGCTTGAAACAGAGAGAAAACTGTGCTTGATGCCCCCTAAGCATAATTGCTAGAGCGCATAAGTGCGGACACAACCAACCTTCCTAGAAGTCTAAGACATTCTAATGACAAACAAAACAAACTGGAGCTATCCTTCTCTAAACATGCATTATGATATGAGAAATCAAGTGTTTCGTTCTTACCTTTGTCCAAACGCTGTTGTAGAAGTCCAAGCTTTGTTGATCTGGATGAGTTCCTCCTTTTCTCCAAAACCTGCAATCACCAACAGTCAAACAATTAAATAGCACCTGATTATAACATAAAACAAAGCATATTCAACATATAGACCAAGGAGTACATGAAATAACCCATAAACAACAAGTTATTGAGAAGAATGGACCAATTTGCATTAAAGGTAATCAAAAGGAACCATTACAACCTGAGCCTTGGTGTTGTGCAAGCTCCTTCCAGGGTCCACAAGAGTCTTCCTCTACTTTGACAAAGCTCACCCACTTCCAAATAGAACAAGCAAAGATGGCAATCTCTCCTCACAAGCTTCTAAATGGGAGTCCTAATTCCTGCAGCATTTACCCTTAGAAATGTATAGCTTTCAACCTCCCCTCCTTCTGGCCCAATGCCTGTATTTTTAGTGCTCAAGAGGAGGTTAATCAGGTCCACCATCAATGGGATAATCCCCTCTTTGGGTGGGATAGCTCCCTTATTGATGGGATAAGTTCCTCTTTGATAGGAGTGCATGAACCATCTGGAGGTGCCCAATACACGTTGAACAACCTTCTAGAATGCTCTAGAAATGACCACAAGTAACTTTTTAAAGATGAAACTTGCGCATTCTAACCTTTACAGGGGGACGCACCTGTCCCTTTGCATACAGAGCGTCTTTGGACGCAGCTTTTGTGAACATTGGGAGCGTCCCCGCAGGTAAGGTTGAGAGAACCTGCGTCCCCAGAGATAAATACATTTATACAAGACTTTCTCTCTTTTTTGAGGTTTGACATGGAGAGCAGAGGCATAAGACTTGCCTAAGAGGGTAGCATGACTGTTGATTGAGCCATACTAACTGTAAATAGTCATGGTGACATTTTTTAGTGTAACAGATTGCCCCCTAAAGTGCGAAGCCTGGAATAGATTAGGGTTTTGTATTATCTAGGAAGGGTGAAGCGCTTTATCATTTTGAGGATTATCTCGTGTGGAGAGCCTGGTCAGAACCTGCAGTTTTCAACACAAAATACATGTATAAGATTATATCATCACTGAGGTAGGCATTCCCATACTCAGATTAAAACTTTAACTAACAGACTAACTACTCTGATACAGGAATGATTTTGCAGTACATCATAATCATAGACTTTTGTAGACACAGTATGGACGCAGCCATCTGTTTATGATTAGTCTACTTAGATAATGAATACAAAACTCCTCGCAGCCTGGATGGTAAAGATTTGATCCAGGGTCTTCATTCCTACTTCTCGAATTGGTACGATTCTAGCCATGCGAATAAATGAGTCGATGTCGAACATGGTAGAAACCACTTGATTACCAGTCAATGATGTGAACTGTTAACAAGCGTGAGAGAGACCACCAGTAATGTCAATGGTTCTCAAAGTACCCAGTACAATCCATGAGATGTGAATGAATGAGTTGATGTCGAACATTTCACGGAATCCTTCGATCGAAAGTCAATGATGTAAACTGACGTCAAAGGTGAGAAATCTGCCATTGATGCATGCAGACTTCAAGGCACTGACGATTTCTAAGTCATCTCTCTAGATAATGTGCTGATGTCGATAGAAAGCGACCCGTTGCAGGCAAGCCCGCAACACGAAATCATTGTTCAAGTTGAAGAAATGTTGCTGTAAGGACTGACTCAGGGATGGTCAAATGGATGACAAGTATTTTGCAGATGAAAGTTTTGCTTGCAGACCTCTTGAACACATAACGACACGACAGATGGCTTGGTGACGAATAACTCAAAGTTAATCCCTGGAACCCGGTTAAAGACTTTCAAAAGTGGTTTGATCAACTGTGAGGTGAAGAATTTCCCAACCCAGGTGAATGAAAAGTGTCGTGTTCAAGAGTGGTAGTAAAGCTTCTTCTGAGACAAAAGGTAACAAATAGGCTCATTCTTCTCTCTTTCCCCCACCATTTCTGGCAAGTACATCTTTATTTTTAACAAGCTTGAGGAGGATAACATGTGCTTGATTATAAGCTCATCCTTCGGATGAGTCCAACCTAGTTTTGACTCGAACCCTAGGAAGGAGTGGTTCGTTCCTGTTTGTAATTGAACAGGTCCTTTACTGTGAAATGTTTAACGAGCCCAGTATAGGAGAAACTCGGTGTTTTTCAATTTTAGAGAGTCTGAAAAACTTAAGAAGACTCCAAGTTGAACTTTTTCGTAGATTTGTGTCCCTCAAGCCCGAAAAAGTATAAAATAATACCTGGGGGAACCGCTTGATCTTGCGACCAAGGAGTACTTTCATAATTAGTGCCACTGACCTGAAAAGTAAAAAGTGATCAAGGACACGTCGTTTTATTTCCGTATCGAGTTTGAAACGACAAAAACTTGGCAATCTTTTCCTGATTTTACGGTCAGAAAAGAGCTATAAGGGGACCGTCTTTTAATTCCGTTTTAACGAGTGTAAAAGAAACGCTCGGCAATCTTTTCATTTTTTAGGAGTCAGAAAAGGGCTTAAAAGATGACTCTAAGGTGTCACTTTTTCGTAAGTTTTAACGAGTTCGAAAAAATGATAAAAATGTACTCATGGTTTTCACTTTTTCGTATGTTTTAATGAGTTCGAAAAAATGATAAAAATGTACTCATATGGCCGACTTTCAATTTAATTTACGAGCAGGAAAAGACGGAAAGAAC
Source organism: Pinus tabuliformis (assembly GCA_031772625.1). Classification (NCBI taxonomy): domain Eukaryota; kingdom Viridiplantae; phylum Streptophyta; class Pinopsida; order Pinales; family Pinaceae; genus Pinus; species Pinus tabuliformis. The sequence continues at coordinate 1,333,856,727 of CM062817.1, read as the reverse complement.
TCGGCATTTTCATTTGTTTTACGAGAATGAAAGATAGCAAAATAATCTCGGTATTTTCATGAGTTTAACGAGTCTTGAAAATAACTGAAATTGACTCGAGATAGGTTTCATTTTTACAAAAGCTTGAAACAGACAAAAACTATGCTTCAAAGTAGTTTCATTTTTACACAAGCTTGAAACAGAGAGAAAACTGTGCTTGATGCCCCCTAAGCATAATTGCTAGAGCGCATGCCCCCCAGCTTCATTTCATTCAACCAGTTGGATGAAATGAAGGTTGAGTTACGAGATCATTTGAAAGACTCGACCTAAAACTGTAAGAAAATTATACAAAACACTGAAATAACTAACCTAAACATACAACCTAACATCTATGAGGTCTAGTCAAACTCTCGACTTAATTAGAGGAGGATTTGTTTCATTTTTTAATGAGCTTGACACGGGAAAAGAACTATGCTCAGATCCGGTTTCATGTTTATGCAAGCTTGAAACGAAAAACTATGCTTGTTATAAGTTCACATGCCCCCAGCATAATGATGCAAAATGAGGTACATGCCCCCCAAGCTTCATTGCATTCAATGAGGTGGATGGAATGAAGCTTTACTTTCCAGATCTTGGAAAGACTTGTGGGAGTTGTTTCATTTTTTAGTGAGGTTGACACAGGAAAAGAACTATCCTCAAAACCCTTGTTTCATTTTTTAACGAGCTTGACACAAGATAAGGAACTATGCTCATAACTACTTTCTACAATCTACCTAACAAAAAACGTTACTTTAAAAACCTTGATTCATTTTTTAACGAGCTTGACACAAGACAAGGAACTGTGCTCTAAAATCCTTGATTCATTTTTTAATGAGCTTGACACAAGACAAGGAACTATGCTCATGACTACTCTCTACAATCTACCTACTTAACCTACCCTTGTTTCATTTTTTAATGAGCTTGACACAAGACAAGGAACTATGCTCAAAAAGTTCGCATGCCCCCAGTATAATGATGCAAAGCGAGGTGCATGCCCCCCAGGCTTCATTGCATTCAACCAGATGGATGGAATGAAGGTTTACTTTCAATATTTAACTTGAAAAAGGGAGTTGTTTCATTTTTAAGGAGGTTGACACAAGAAAAGAACTATCCTCATACCTGATTCATTTTTTAACGAGGTTGACTCAGTAACAGAAACTATCCTCAAACCTGATTCATTTTTTAACGAGGTTGACTCAGTAACAGGAACTTTCCTCATAATCCTACTTTCTACAATCTACCTACATATCCTAAAATCTACCTGATTCATTTTTTAATGAGGTTGACCCAGTAAAAGAACTATCCTCATGCACACTGATTCATTTTTTTAACGAGGTTGACACAGTAAAAGGAACTTTCCTCACTGCAGCTGTTTCATTTTTTAACGAGGTTGGTACAGGAAAAAATTATCCTCGAAATCACTGATTCATGGCTTCCAACTGGAAGAAAGACATGTCAATGGACACACCTTGATCATGGCTTCCAAGAGATCTTCATCAGAAGGAAGAATAGTTCTCTGGAAGGAACACATGTCAAGGGACTCAAAAGGGATAAGAACATCGTGTTCAAGTAATCCCATAGAGTTTTCCATGTCAATTACCAGATCTAAATCAAAAGAAGATGAGCAAACAGTGAGAGGCTCACTTACATCGGTAACTGAAAACATGGGATCAGTTGCCACATAATTAACCCGTGGTAGGGTAGATACCACTTTAGAATCAGGAACATTTAGGGGTGTCATATTATTGGTAGTTGAGACAAGACTAGGGAACGAAAGCTGGTCTACAGTCACAATACTGCCATTGTGAGGGAAAGACATCACGCGAAAGAGTGTCGATACGACAGCTTTCATTGCATAAACATAGTCTCGCCCAAGGAGTAAATTGAAATCCAAGGGACCGCGAACTACCATAAGATCGATACAGATAGTTTTACCTTCCAAGGTAATAGAAAACTTAGGAAGGATCCCTAAAGGTTCACTAATGGTTCTGTTAAAAGCTTTCAGATTCTGCGTAATAGGCGCAAGCTGAGGGGAACCCAAAGCTTTCCAAACAGTTGAGGATAAAATACTAACAGAAGCACCTTCATCTACCTGAGTACGATGTATGTCCCTACCACCAGCCTTGACAATGATTTGGAAAGGGATGGAGGAAGGAAGACGAGGTTCTGTCAGTCTATTCCAATCAAAGGAAAAGACCTCAGTACTTGGAGGGGGTTCTGTAGAAACAGGTGAAATGCCCCCCAGCATAGAAGAATCTGATGTAACAAGAAGAACCTGAGCGGTATGAAGTTCACTCTCTAAAGGGAAAGTGGGACCGATCGAATGTGAAATTGAATCGACCACTTGATCAACTAACGGATCATCAACCTGAGTGACATGATTTTCACTCTCCAATGGGAGAGTGTGATCGACCGTACTTGAATTTAGATCAATCACTTCGTCAGTTGACGGTAGGTTGGGAGAAAGTTTACGGTAACTAGTTGGAAATTCTTGCTGTGGAACAGTAAGGTTTTCCAACAATGTTGAGGCTTCATCCATGTGAGGGCAAATGTGAGTTTGATGACTCCCTTTGCATAACTTACAAGGAAACCTAACTTTACCCTTTTTCCCAGGAACCTGACTATCACTGGTTGATGGATCAACGGAAAGTTGATGAGATTTTTCTGACCATACTTCCAAGACCTTTGGAATACCAGGACAATTGACAAGGAAGTGGTCACCCTTACAAAGCCTGCAAGGGTATTTTGGTTTACGATGCATGTCGGAATTTTCCTCAACACAACTAACACTTACAACCATGGTTGGTTGGTTGACTTCTTTCTTATCTTGCTTCTTCTTCTTCTTCTTCTTCTTCCCTTTCTTCTTCTTCTTAACCTCTTGGTTACTAGCATCAAGACTTTTACCAGGCAAAGAGGAAGAAATGGAGGAAGAAAAATTAGGCGAAGAAGGTAAAGGGTCAACAGAAAGTTGGTTATGTTGAGATGGTGAACTCTGTGAAGGTGAAGCATCCGGTTGAGGTGGAACAATTGGAGTACTTTGGGCCAACGAAGTTGAAAATAACCATATCGGTAAACCTATTGTAAATCCAGGTAATGACAAAGTAGCCATATAAGGAGGACCAACATTTCCAAAGTAAGGAAAAGTACTAGGATTCTCGTTAGGAGGGGTTCCTAGGTTGATAAATTCCGGAGCATTTGCCATTATATTCAACTTCAGTGAATTTTATTAACAATTTATAACTAAAATTAACAATTCACAATTCACACCTAACAATTAAAATTCACAAATCACACCTATGGTCTCTAAAAGTAAAAACAAACAAATTAACACGCGCTATCAAATCTAGGAGTCAAACCATACACAAACAGTAAGCTTTCCGGACCGAAAACACTAGTTGGTGATGAAGCCCAACCTCGTAGAATTCAGTACAGAAATGGCGGGTGGAACAGTTACCCCGGCAACCTGCTTAATGAATAGACTGGACCAAGTTCCTCCACTTTAACCGTCTCAAGTGAAGTGAACCCCCCAGAAAATCCAAGTGAGTATAACCGACGTCTGCTCCAGGTACAGTGGGATCTTCCCTCCACCGTCACCTTGGGTAGAATCCTAAGATTACGGCCACTAAGGTTACCAACAGCAACAAATACACCTGGGGGAATAGTCTACACTCCGACAGCACGCAAGGGCAGAGTATCAAGCTCAATCCCCTTACCGGCTCCTTGACAATAATCCAAGGTTTACCGATAAGTGACCCCTGGCTCCTCGACAATGGTTAATCCGAGGTTTACCGTTTGTAATACGTGCGTGTCTGGCGTCGTTCCCAACGAGGGAGGATTGATCCCCTCACTGGTTCGGACACGAGCTCGTGCTTCTCCTTTAAGAGGAGCTTTCCCAGAGTATAAGTGCAACAGTTGGATTTATCCTACCACAAGATGAGCTACTTGTTTGGTTTGGCTGTCTTGGAGAGTTAATTACTCTCCTACTCCAAGACACTAGCCTAAGCTATGTTGGTGTTTCAGAGCCCTAGAAATGTAAAAATTACTAGATGAATTTTAATTAAGCGCTGTGTTATTAAGGCTGTTATTACTCAAAGAGGTAAATGGAGATGAAACCAATGGTGTTATGACCCGACTCAACTGAATGTAATCGAATATGATAATGTAATCTTTTCAATTCGATGAATCCTAACTAAAGTAAGGAGAGAGTTTCCATTCACTTCCAACAATGCAAAAATTGATCACTAAGAGAAAATATAACAGATTCTCTAATGCACTAATTTTATCAAGAAAAACTAATGCAAATCAATTCCAAACCAATTTTTTTATTTTTATTTTTGTGTAAATTCAAATCAAAGAAAGCTGATCTAAATCTACGATTGATTTTTCAGAATGTAAACTATGCAATGGTAATCGAAGCACAATTCACTTGAAAAGTATGCAAATGTAATCTATGCACATTTTTCATTCATATTCTGAAAGTGAGAATTCTAATTATGCAAATGTGATCTATGCAAGAGAATCCTCAAACACAAGATGATTCTAATGTGATCCAAGAACCAATCAAGTGCAAGTCGAGAAAATTGGGTGAGAGTTCCAAAGATCAAAAATAAAAATACTCAAAGGTGATTAACACTCATACACAATTTAGCCCCCCCCAAGTAATGACCAAAGGAAAATAAATCAAGAATTTCTCAAGAAAGAGACTCAAAACACCCAATTGATGAAAGCTTAGAGCAAGAATGCTAATGAAACAAGTTCAGGTGAAGATCTTTGACAGGAGACTAATGGATCTGGGCAGTAAAAACTAAGAAAAAGCAAAATCTAAGAGGAAAAATGTAAAAAATGAAATTTTCTCAAATTTTGGCAGGGGACGCAGGCAACCCGTTAGCACAGGTGCGGGCCCGCTCTGTGCACACAGCAAAAGTGCGTCCAGGGACGCACTGTGCAACACTCAGAGGGTGCGTCCTACTGAAAAACTCAAGAAAAACCAAAATAAAACTAATCCTAAGCTAACCCACCCAGAGACAGAATCACAGAGCCAAAACCAGAAAAATAAACCAATTTTCTCAAAGCAAAGTTCACACAAAGGAAAAACTTTTCTCATCAATGGAATCCCCAGCGGAGTCGCCAATTTGTCACACGGAATCAATCAAAAGTGTGGACACAACCGACCTTCCTAGAAGTCTAAGACATTCTAATGACAAACAAAACAAATTGGAGCTATCCTTCTCTAAACATGCATTATGATATGAGAAATCAAGTGTTTCGTTCTTACCTTTGTCCAAACGCTGTTGTAGAAGTCCAAGCTTTGTTGATCTGGATGAGTTCCTCCTTTTCTCCAAAACCTGCAATCACCAACAGTCAAACAATTAAATAGCACCTGATTATAACATAAAACAAAGCATATTCAACATATAGACCAAGGAGTACATGAAATAACCCATAAACAACAAGTTATTGAGAAGAATGGACCAATTTGCATTAAAGGTAATCAAAAGGAACCATTACAACCTGAGCCTTGGTGTTGTGCAAGCTCCTTCCAGGGTCCACAAGAGCCTTCCTCTACTTTGACAAAGCTCACCCACTTCCAAATAGAACAAGCAAAGATGGCAATCTCTCCTCACAAGCTTCTAAATGGGAGTCCTAATTCCTGCAACATTTACCCTTAGAAATGTATAGCTTTCAACCTCCCCTCCTTCTGGCCCAATGCCTGTATTTATAGTGCTCAAGAGGAGGTTAATCAGGTCCACCATCAATGGGATAATCCCCTCTTTGGGTGGGATAGCTCCCTTATTGATGGGATAAGTTCCTCTTTGATAGGAGTGCATGAACCATCTGGAGGCGCCCAATACACGTTGAACAACCTTCTAGAATGCTCTAGAAATGACCACAAGTAACTTTTTAAAGATGAAACTTGCGCATTCTAACCTTTACAGGGGGACGCACCTGTCCCTTTGCATACAGAGCGTCTTTGGACGCAGCTTTTGTGAACATTGGGAGCGTCCCCGCAGGTAAGGTTGAGAGAACCTGCGTCCCCAGAGATAAATACATTTATACAAGACTTTCTCTCTTTTTTGAAGTTTGACATGGAGAGCAGAGGCATAAGACTTGCCTAAGAGGGTAGCATGACTGTTGATTGAGCCATACTAACTGTAAATAGTCATGGTGACATTTTTAGTGTAACACCTGGGTGCCTGAAACAATTTTCCTTAACCAATTTTTTGTATATCGGTACATCTTTGATGGCTTGGAGAAGTGGTATTCTCACACACAACTGTTTGAGTTCTCCCAGAAGCTCATTCTCCTCTTGGTCGGGTTGTGTGGTTACTGTTAGTCTCTCAGGAAAGGGTGGAGTGGTCTTGGGTTCACTTTCCTGTTTATCTTCCTCGTCCTCTAGGGGAGGAGGTTGGCGATCTGGAAGAGTCTTCCCGGATCGTAGGTTGATCTCCTGGATCCCCACAACATAGGTAGGGCAGGTTGTTCCCCAGTATATACTTGCTGGGCCTGTCGTTTGTTAGGGTTCGGGTTCGGTTGAGCAGGCATTTGGGGTTGTCTCAGAGGAGCAGGATGTAATGGTTGTGGTTGAGCTGGTGGTGGAGGCAAAATGGTGGGAGGAGTGTTGTACTGGGGCCTCCACCCCGGTTGAGGTGCATTCCAATGAGGCTGTGGCTGGACATGTGAGTGAAATGAATGAGTAGTGGGCTGAGTATGGTATTGAGGTGGGTAAGACCATGGAGGAGGCATAGAGCAGGGAGGATGAGCAGGGGGCCCCCAAGAAGGCATAGGAGCAGATTCGTTGGGGCTATAATAGGCTTGGGATGTCCCTTTCATCCCCTACTGGTAAGGTTTAGGTCCATGCGGCCTTCTTTGGTTGAGGAAGTAGAGAGGTTCAATGGGTGCCTCAGTTCCTTGGTACATGACCTTAAACCTAGGTAAGGTTGGGCATTGGTTCGTGGGGTGGTCCTCCTCACAAACGAAGCATACCTCCACCGAGTGTAAGGGACACTTGTTCTTAGGGTGCTTCCTTGTACACCTAGGACAGAAGATGGCCAAAGCCCTCTCATCTTCCTGTTTCTTTTGTTGGATTCAGAATGTATCAAGTTGCATGGAAATGGTCTGTCTCACCTCACTTTTGAGGTCCTCTAGCTGATTAACAAACTCATGCTTGGAGAAATTAGCACTAGCTGAAAGGGGGTTTCCCCTACCTCTTTTCCGGGCCGCCCTAGAGTGGTTTCTAAACACAGTATTTATATCCTCATAAGGTAGTTGGTAGATGTCTCCTCCAGCTAGCATGTGAAGGGTATCTAGAAGGTCTTCAGGGACTCCTTGGAGAAGGACCAACTTGAGAGATTCAGGGTCAAGTGTGCACCTGGCCCATTTATAGCTAAGTTGGAATCTTTCCTCATAATCTTCTAAAGACTCATCATTTCCCATGGTCATCCGAAAGATCTCTCCCTTGGCCTCCTTAGACCTACAATAGTCCTGGTATTTGGTATTGAAAGCTTGCTGCATCTGAGCCCAAGTGGTGATACTGTTTCTAGGTAATCCCATGAACCAGCGTAATGCTGCATCCTTGAGGGTAGAGGGAAAGAGTTTCAGTTTTTGCTCATCTTATGTATAGTCATAGGTTCGACAAAGGACAACAAACTCAAACAAGAAGGTATCAGGGTCTTCATTTGTCAATCCATGGAAGTGAGGTAAAGTGGAGGGGCTTATGTTTTTCATTTTCATGTCTCCATTGGTCTCTCGGATGGGAAAGGCACCTTCTATTCTCTCATCTTCTCTTCCATCTTCAGCCATGGCTTCAGGTGGAGTGGTTTCTAACTCTTCTTCTGGTATAGGATCTTCGTATATCTCAGGAGGCTCGCTTATAGGTTCTTCTGGATCACTGTCACCAAAGAAGAGAGAAGGGTGACTCAGTGAAGTGGTGGGGTGTTGGGTAAGAATTTACCGGTTTTATCTCTATTCCTACAAGGCATGAAATGGAAAGGCTTTTGATTGCTTTTTGCTTTTTCTACTTGTACCTGCAAAACTAAAATAGATTGAATCTGCAACTAGCTATCTTGCTGAAATGAAGATGCGGAATTGAAATGAAAGCAGGAAAGGAATAAGCTACGTTGCTCAAATGAAATTGCAGGAATGAAATGCTAGTCTACGCTTGTAGAATTGAAATTGCTAGTCTACGCTTGCAGAATTGAAATTGCTAATCTACGCTTGCAGAATTGAAATTGCAGAATTAAAATGCTAATCTATGAAAGCAGGAAATATCTATTTTACTCTTGCGGAAATGAAATTGCAAAATGGAAATGAAATAAACTATTTAGCAGAAGGCGAGTGTAGGAAGATAGAAGAAAAGCAACAATTACCAATACTTTGATGCTTCCCCGGCAACGGTGCCAAAAAGATGGTGGGCCCCAGTATTGCAGCAATAATTCTGCAACTCCTAGAACTCCCTTCTTTAATTTTATCAACCCGGTAGTTCGTAACAAACTTGGAAGCGACAATGATGTATGCACAAGTACTAGCTCTTGCCGCAGCTGTCACTTGGTCAGCTGGCACAAGTCCGCTAGGAGCTTAAGCCAACTTCTATGAGCTCTTAGAAGAAGCTTTTTAACTGATGAATGAAAGCTAACTCAAAGGGGCTAATTTACTTGCAGAAAGAAACTGGAAAGCGGAAAGGAAATGCAAACCCTAGCAAACCCTAATTTTACCAGATAGCCCTATTGATGCGAAAAAGAGGATGCAAGCTACTGAAATAGATGCCATTGACTTCTAGGAAGGTAAAATGCATGTGTCTAAGTTATCACTATCTGAAGAAAACATATTTTTGTATTTTTGAATAAGTTGTCATAATTATCATGCATACAATTTAATTGTTTTTTACTGTGCAGAGGTGGATCAAGGAGGAGAAATGCTTGGAAAAGGTTGGGAAGGTTCAGAGAGGGTCTAAGGAGTCCCTAACACCCTTCCAGAGAGTTTCACCAAGTTTGGCTATCCAGCAACCTCACTTGTGAGCTTCTACAAGAAGTCTGCAGGGGTTCTACAGGATGTTTCAGGGATTTCTACAGGATGTCCAGAAATTTCTACAAGATGTTCTGACATTTGATTTTGGAAGATGGGTGAGTGAAATAGGATGCATGAATGGATAGGGACGTAGGGTAGGGGTATGAGATGACCCAGTGACTAATGGATGAAGTGATGAGAGGATGTGGAGAGCTAACTTGTCTTAAGGAAGGCTAAGGAAATGGAAGAGAAAGAAGGTAGGTTTACGTGGACAGAAGAGTAGTTGTGAGATGAAGAAGCTAACTAGGAGATGGAGCAGCTGGCCTGGATGAAGCTTAGGTGGATGAGAGAAAGATGGATATGCCCTGTATGGTGTGCACTTAACTGAATCAACCAAATCCTACATGCAATCGAAATCTTAGCTAAACTATCCAAACTGTCAACGAAACAAATGAACAACAACTTTATTTCCAAAGAGAAACATGTACAACACTTAATCAAAGGAACATCTAAAAAGGTTTGAATGCATGACTAACTTATACAAATGAAAAACATTAAATCAACGATTGCATGGTCAAGCAAACTAGTGTTTTTGTTGAGTAGCACTGGTTCCACAATTCCAGCCCCTGATCCAATAAGGGAGAGGTGAAACTGAGAGTGCAGGCAACCCTTTTCTGGAGCTTTTATCAATCCTTATCTTATCCGGCTATTCTACACATCTGAAGCAATTCTATTCCTCAACAATGACCTACTTAACCAACACAACTAAATCTAGCTCAACAAACTTCGTTTCAAATGCATAAAGGAAAAATCACAGTGCTAAAAGGAAAGATAACAATACAAATAAGGAGACCCTAGGCTCTCAGGTTGGGCCCAACCCCGAGAGCTATGGCTCCTATAAAAAACTCAGAGCTGATATCAAATCTGACTACTTCCCATTATCAAAAAAATAATCATAAGTCAAGAGTTATGCCAATAATGGCTACAAAAGAACAAAACAGAGCTAGAAGCACGTAGTGCAGAATATGTAAGAGTTTTTCAAAAGTCCTTTTCGAAGGCTGAAGCCTTAACATTTATACACTACGAGGCCCTAGCTGGCCTCCTAAATCTATGGGACTTGGCTGCCCAAACTATGAGTGAACAGCTCCTTCCAAGAAATCTGCTTGGCTGCCTTCTAGATCCAGTTTTGGTGGCCTTTGGAGCTCAGAGTTGGGGGTGAAGATCCCGAGAGAGGCTATTTAATGCCATAGACACCCCCCCTACGAATCCTCAACCCAAGTTTGGCTGTCTCCTAGCCCATGTCTACTCGGTTTTGCTTCAACATGTGTCAAAAAATCCTTAAATGAGCACATGTTAGCCACCTAGGAATAGTGACTACCCTTATTCGTACAAATGACATAAACATACTAAAAAATAATGCATAAGTTATGAAAAATGAAGGACTGAACAAGGGTAGTTATGCCAAATGAGCCCAAAATGTTACCAAATTTGGGGCTCATCAAAGGGCACAGCCTTCAACTCCGCTAGAGTTCAGGGAATAGTGCAAGGTAGTTGTCAAGAATTTAGTTGCAATAATTGATGTCACAGTGGCAGAATGTATTGTGCTCTTCGAGCAATCGATGGAGGTCCTCACAAGTCTGTAGGAAGATCCCACCCTACATAGGTTTAATATTGAGGCAAGGGAATCATATCAGGAGTATGATGAAGCGAGAGAGATAGTGCGCATCATCGCCATCACACAGAGATTGGCCAAGCTACAGGAGGAAAAGGAACTAAAAGAACAGGCAGAAGCAGTGCAACAAAAAGAGGAATTCCTTAAGGCTAGATTGGAACCTTGGATGGAGGAGGCCTATGTACTCTCCACCACTATTGGGGTGATGTTGGCTAGCCTATAGACAATACAACAGAAGATCTAGGCAGATAGCGCAGGACCAAAAATGGAGAAGCTGGTGGAGCAGGTCAAGCAGGAGGCTAGCTAGTGTACTTTTGAAGTTGCAATAGTACAAGTGGATCTGGGAGGTCTTCATAGAAATATCTATGTGCCAGCAGAGTGACTTGGGGGTGAGTCACCATATTTTTGTTGGGGGCTTATTGGGACAAGGTCCCCTAGGGTCGATTTTGGGGTTAAAAGCCCAAGTTTTGGGGCAAAAAGCCCACGTTTTTGTATGTAAAGCATAAAGTCTCCACAATTTGTGGTCGTGGAGTGCATAGATGTAAGGTGTCATAAAGGTTTTCCATCCTTCTTTTATGTAAGTTGTGTCGGCTTTAGAAGATCCACCCATGGTCAGCGAACCATGGGATTGTATAAAAAGGAGAGTCTTAGGAGACTCTATGGAAGTTTTTGGAGTTAAGTCATTAAAGGGTTAGTAAGAGCTAAAATCGAGGAGTTTAGAAGTAGAAGAGAGGCTTTACAACTATGTGCATAGAGGCATAGGGTAGAAGTCCACAACTGAGTGCACAAACCCCTGCAACTGAGTTCGCAGGGTAGCTAGAGTATGTAAGAAGATCTGAAGTACTAATAAAGAAGATTACTCTGGAAATATCTTCATTTGATCTAATTACTTAGGTTATGATTTAATGTGGTTATATTACAGTAAATAATGGTTTCATGAGTTAATGTTGTATTTTTGCGTGAATCTATATGTTTTACATTACTATCTGTACACAAGTAATAATATCTGTTTATGTGAAGAACATATTAATGCATATTGAAGTTATCAGATACTTAAGTCGATCTGGGTAAATACAGAAGTAAGAGTAATTACAGAAGCGTGTAAGTGGTTGATTTGTCTAGTTAGGGTCTGTGAACGATAGTCATGGACCTTCACGAAGGTCTAGAGACCGATTAAGAGAAGTATATCAATAAGCCCGGAAAGCATTATCGATCTGCGCAAAGCCACAGTTAGGGCATAAAACGACATCACTACCATCTCTCGGTCTGGAAACTTGGTTCCAGCACCCCCCCATGCTTCTTTGGGTGAGACTTCAGTATGCGCTTTGCGGATTGATGCCGAAAGGGCTAGTAGTGTAGGGATTTGTTTGGATAAATTAACACTGAACATGGGTCAGGGCCCACTAAGCCAACAGAGTAGGTCTCTTCAAAGACTTTGCTTTAATGGGTACCTTTTCTTTCCCACCTCTGAATGTTCATTCAGTCAATATGATCTCAGACCCTACAGATCCTTGGATTATCCCTACCAATGATCAAATTGACTCATTTGGTGATGCTATGAATTTAAGTCCACTGGAGATAAATTATCAAGAAATTGTCTTAGCTTTAATGGCCACTTCAGAAATTCATATTGTTTTCAGTATGAACCTGGACACTTATGTGCCATCTCCCTAGCTGGGTTCTTGATATTTTCTAGTGTTACAAGTCTATTTGGGCAAATCACTCCCGCAACTCAGAACTGTTACAGGTCTACTTGGGCAAATCACTCCTGACATTTAGATCAACACTATTAGGGCTCATCAAACCCTAATTTAGTTGTTACATGCCCTAGAAAAGTCAACTCATTGAATGCTTCCATCCATGAAAGTTTCCTAGCCTAAAGCCTTGCTAAAATGCCTCCTTCGGACGCCAGTGCAGCCTTGCTTAGGGGTTACTGTGCTATAGAGTAGGCAAGCCCATTTTGGCCTGCACTGTAGTGCACTTAGGCCCTCTTTGACTTGCACTAGGCAAGATTGAGTGAAATTTTCATAGTGTTCTAGGAATATTTCTTGATTCTAGATCATTCTAGAAGCATCCCGTCTCTTATCTCCTCATATGAGCTCAAAGTTGGATAGGCTAAGGATCCATTAACCTCCTATCCTTTGATCCCTTGCTCCATGGAAACTAACTCCAAGTTTGGAAGGCCATTCAATACCCTCATTTGTGACAAAACCACCTCCATTTCCTATAAATTGAGCAGTCATCATAGTGATCAAGGGGCTATAATAAAATGAAACAAGGAATATGAGGATAGTTCCTGGTCTTGTATCAACCTCGTTAAAATATGAAACAAGGAATATGAGCATAATTCCTTGTCTTGTGTCAAGCTCGTTAAAAAATGAAACAAGGAATCTAAGTAGAGTTCCTTGTCTTGCGTCAAGCTCTTTAAAAAAGGAAACAAGGTCCCCTGGAGAAAAGTTCCAATTTGAGTCTTTGAGTAGATCTCGTAAAATGCCAGTTGAGTCTTTCACTTGATCTCATAAATGAACCTTCATTCCATCCACCTGATAGCCATGAGTAGTCTACCTAGGTGAGTACAATGAAGCTTGGGGGGCATGCACATTGAATCGAGTCATCATGCTAGGGGCATGTAAACTAAATCCAAGAATACTTTTTCATTTCAATCTTGTGTAAATATGAAACTAAATACAATCATAGTTCCCTATGGTTTAAGCTTGTGTAAAAATGAACCCATTTCCATTTTAACCCATGTGGTTCCCATTCTATTAGCCTCTTCTATCAGATGAGCCTTGTTTTTTTTTCCTTACATCGTCACTATCTGCTTGGATGATCATACGCTTTGACTTGGTTGTTTTCCCCTTTTTTGAGGAATAGTTACAATGAGTGGTGTTATTAGGCTAACCTCTTCACATAAATCAACATGTTTTGAGAAGTTCCAACATCACCAGAACTAGTTGCTATCCTAGCCACCACTTGTTCCTCTAAGATGAGTCCTCTTTAAGCTCTTTTTAGACTCTAGAAATATGAAAAGATTTTTGAGTGCTTGTCCTTTTCAACTCGTAAATGGATTGGAAACGCCATCTACTCAGTATAAGTTTAACCATTTTTTAGACTAAGATAGATTACGTATGAAAAAGGAATACGTTGATCGAACACGGTCAATAGGTTCTCTCTTGTATTATTTTACGCCTTTTTGGACTTGAGACACAAATTTACAATAAAGAACTTGTGGAGTTTTATTTTTCTCCCTTTTCAAACTCTTGAAACATGAAAAAGATTGAGTTCTCATTATTGTTAAACTCCTTAAAACATCAAATAGTGACAAACTTTTCCATCATGACAAGACTGAGTTTCACCTTCACTAGGCTTGTTAAAACATCACATAGCGATGGATTCACCTGAAGGATGGAATTATACTACAAGCATATGTTATCCTCCTCAAGCTTGTTTAAAAAGATAAACAGGTACTGGTCAGCAATGACTAGGGAAAATGGGAAAAGGGATAAATCACTTTATGGTAGCAAGTCGCTCTTGAACATGACACTTTCACTTCATTTTTGTGACTATTTTGGTTGGTTTATCTGCTTGATTGTTATCATACCTATGGTCTATCAAACCATCCATCCCTTTGGTTTTGGGTCAATGCGGCCAATTCATTCAGTGTCGCTGACATGTTCAAGAGAAGTCACTCAATAAACTTCATCCTTTGCAATGCTTATAAACCTTCATTTTCGTGACCGCCATTCCTGAACATTGTGTCGTTGGTCACATTCTGTCTTCAAAATAATTAAAATCGTTTCATGTCGCTGATGGGGGATACATCAATGCCCTCTTGTGATGAGTCGCTTCTTGTCTACATCAGCACATTATCCAAGAAGTTGACTTAGAAACACCCTTCTAGTACCTTGAGGTTTGCATACATCAATGGAAAGTTTCTCGCTTCCAGTGATAGGTTGACATCACTAGCGTTCGACTAAAATAATTTGTATGGTGTTCGACATCAAAACATCTATTCACACCATGCATAATGTACTGTAGTACCTTCAGAATCATTATCATTCTCGATGATCTCTCTCGTGTCTGTTAACAGCTTACATCATTAGTTGGTAATCAGATGGTGTTTTCCCATGTTCGACTTCAGATCACATAGTGACATGGTTAGATTTGTACTTGAGAGAAAAATTAGATGAGATATAAGACCCTGGATCTAGTTTCATCCATCAAGGTTGCGATTTTAGGAGAGTACTAAATCATCTGTACGATGACTTTATACAGATGGTCATCCTATCATGGGTCTATATCTGTAGACGACTATCTGATTTAAGTATATGTATGAAAATTTTATATGTTGAGTATGGCTATTCCTTCCCTTAGAAATTCATGAAAAATTCAAAATATCTTGATGTTATTTATTGTAATCAATGCATGTCACTCTTCGCTTCAGATCCTCCCTGTCACGTCATAAAGCATATCACTCAACACTATCATTTTCGACTTCATGCTTTAGGGGGCAACTGTTATAGGTCTATTTGGGCACATCACTCCCAACATTTAGATCAATACAATTAGGGCTCATCAAACCCTAATTCATTTGTTACATGCCCTAGACTAGTCATCACATTGAATGCTTCCTTCTGTTGTACCTTAAGAAACCAATTTCCTGGCTGTAGAGAAATTGTGCTTAAGACATTAATAATTATTGTTTGTTTTCATTTATTTTTCATTCTATTGTTTGTTGTATTCTCAAATGAAGAACCTGGAAAACTTGCTCTTTAACCCTTAATACATATGTGACCATAAAATCTTAGAATGCCATTTGTTGCTAGATATAAATGATGAGTGAATAAAACTTGAAGGATAAGTTTAAGATAATATGCTACTTAACATAGAAACTATTATCTATCACTTAGAAGAATTATGAAAATGAGAACTGAATCATAGACAATATGATGCTTAACACATAAATTACTATTTACGGCCCTTTGAGAAGTTAAAAATAATATGTTGCCTTATATAGAAACTATTATCTATGACTTAGAAAGTAAGGTGAAAACTTCAAGTATAGGAGTGCTCTTTTAAGGAATTTTAACTTTATCTGCATAAGCAAATAAAGACCTGCAGCTTCATTATTATACTTGAAAGAAGAAAACATAAGATGGCACATGAAAAAGAAGGTTACAAAACTATACCAAACAATTTATGGAAACTTCTGATTCTTTCATTAATCAATAGTTATATCACGAATACAGTGGCCTAGTCTCCAGGTTCTCCAAAATTCCGAACCCCTTCTGTATAAGTTTTCCTCCTTTAATACATTTGTGAAACAGTTGTTGATCTTTGAAACTATCAAACTACTAAATTGCTTCTCTAACTATCTGAAGTAAAAATTATTACAGAATTTTACAGAGGGTAAAAGACACCTCAAAGAACATACAGTAACAAGAAATAACTGAACTAGAAGATGAGGATAACTGTTGGCTTTTCGGCTCTATTAATCGGCTCTTGAGTTCCTCTATGGATGCTTTAATAGTTCTTAATCTTCTTTAACCATAATTAACTGTGTTAGACATTTACTTGTGTGAAAACCGGGCTTATGTATATATCGGGCATTTTAATTGGCCAAAATACAAAGAAAACATGCCCAACTACCTTTTCTTCAGATTTGGTTTTAACACTGATTTTCTCTTTATAGAACAAAATTAACGTAAACATTTGGTTTACTGTGAAACTCAAAAAGAATTAAATATGTTTCATAAACCCATCGGATCCGCCTTTTCAGCGCTCCATTGACTTCTCATCACAAATTGCAATCGGTGCTTTCCATTGTTATATTGACCCAACCCTTAACATTTTGCAATATGACAGATGAGCTGAAGTTATAAAACATAATATATAAACTATCGGGTCTGACATCTTTATTGCAAACCACAATCGGCAAAGTAACCAACACATATGCATTTGGTGCTTTATGGACCCGCTGGCATTATAAAATGCAATATATATTTTTTCGAGTCTACCATCACAAATTGGAATCGGCGCTTTTAAATGGCATATCAATACAAACCTTTACAATCCGCAATAAGACGAATGCACTGGAAGTATTAAACACAATATATAAAATATCAGGTCTGTCCATCGTGTATCGCAATTGAGGAACCCATATATATGTATTTGAGGCATTCTGCGATACGGCGGATCCGTCGAAACTATAAGACATGATATATATGTTTTTGGGTCTGGCCAAGGGTAATTTCATATAACTTCTCATCACAATTGGGAATCGGTGATTCCTGTGGTAATAACATAATTGCCCGCTACATTTTTGCAATTGTGATTAACCGCATCGCTTAACACACACACACACATATATATATTTTGGTTATGGCTCCATATAACCACTTATGTTATGATTTAACTTGATCACATGGGTATACTGGGGCTGATTATTTTATACTTGTTCTTTTAGCAATTTTGATATATAATAAACACACTACTTCATTTCTTTTAGACTTTGTGGATGTAAAGAAAATAAGGGACCTTCATTGAGGTTGAACCCCTGTAGTGATTTTATGCCACACATTGTGATAAAAGTGATAAATAAGCTTAAACACAATATAAGCTACAACATCTGGCTCGAACTGGGGATAGTGCTTCTACCATAGAAACACTAAGAACCATAGATTAGTGCCTTATCCATTGGGCATGGAGTCATATATTGCTTCGCCAAGCTTATCTGTGTGAAAATTTGTACAATGAACCCACGCCAATATCTGCAGTGATAAGATGCTTGTGCTTTGATAGAAAAATATTGAGAATTGTAGATCAGTAGCCTTAGTTGGGCATGGAGTTCAAAACTATGAAAACCCTGAAATTTGCAACTGAAACCTGACAGTATTGAAGTCTGGGATCTCTGCAAACTAGTTTCCAACTGGGAAAGTCACCCTTATTCGTCAACTAATGATTAAACTGAAGAACTACATCTGGAAACCAAATGCTCAACTCCTGATCTTATTTATGTACAAGTTCCTACATATGTACATGATTGATCTCCATCAGGTGAAGTCAATCTTCCAATGGTGCCAGGTTAGCATTTGGGTGCTTAATCTAGAACCATTCTGCCAGTGAAATTTTAAAAAACAATTCATCCTGAATGGAAAATAAACTATGCATAAAAGAAGCTCACAACAAAAATTAGGAGTATATCCACAAAATGATATGTGTAGACTGCTGATAAATTCTTCCATGTAATCTGCCATAGGATCTTCAAAAGTATAAGAAAAAATATGGTCCTGATCAGCTCCAAAAAGGAAATTCTCTATGTGTGAAGGTTCTTGCTCAAATAAACCTTCTGTTGGGGTAATATGTTCAACAAAACAATTAGCAACGTCTTTAAGAAAATGATCTATGTCAGTTTCATGTCTCCACTTTTCATCTCTAAGCTTTGATTGAAAATAATTTGTAATTCTAACCTCAGGAAGAAAAGCAAAATTTTCTCATTACTATACGACATATGATCAACTTCAACTAGATTTTTTACCTCTGATCCATGGGCATCATTATGTTCTTCAATGCAATGATATACAATCTCGTTATCAGCTTTCATTTTACATAATATAGCCTCTTTTTCTATGATAGATGTCTCAACATATTGCTGTCCAACATATCCCACTTGTTGGTATCTTCCTGTATGTTCAACACCTAACTGATGAACTTGAAGAGCTTCTTCCTGTTCCCCATTTAAACCATTTTGATTGTAGATAGGAGGATCATCAAAATTAACAAAATAGGAACTCTAGGAATTTATTTGCAACTTAATTTATTTCTTCCTCTTCTTGACTATTGAGCAGAAATTCTTGATGCATGTTTGAATTTTCCTCCATCTGAATACTCTCCTGACTTCCTTTATTCACTTGTTTTGTAGGATGAGATTCTTTTGGAGTCGCCTTTGGTGAGGAAGTTGAAAATTTCTGCTCACTTTTATTTTCTTGACATCTTGATCTTTTCCTCAATCTTAAGTCATATTTCTTATGTAGTTCAATTTGCATAAAATTAGAGAATTGCTTCCAATATTCATCAATTTTATTTTCATCATGAATGGCATCTGTTTCATCATATTCATACTCTTCTCCTTAGATGCCAAGTTCATCTTCATCTACTCATATAACGTAGGTCTCTCAGAATTCTTATTTTCTAACTCATTCAAATTATCTGACAAAGTTTTAATTACATTACACATATCCTCCAATGTTTGACTTTGAGAGGATTCCATCTTTTCCTCTCTCTTGTCTTGGATAGGTTGTGTCTTTGGTGCTTTTCCTACAACCACCAGATTTGCTTCTATCTCTAATGCGTTTGTTTGGATCTGATTAATCTGGCTATAACCTCTCTAAATGTGTGATATATTATCAACAAAATCATTAGTTTCATCAACAAGAGTATCTTGAGCCTTTAAAGTTTATTTAGAATCATAATATTCACAACAACCTTCAAAAAGAAATTTGTGAGGATAATAAGTTCTACAAGAAGAATTGAACACTGAATGGAAATCTTTCAAAGATGAAATTCTTAAAAGAGGTAGAGACCTGAACCAAACCCTAGCTTCTAGGTCCAAAGAAAACAAAAAAAACTTTATCTTCACATCTTCATGAATGATGCCCTGCTGCTCCATGCATTCATGAAACTCTTGGAGGTGTTGAGCCGGATCTTCATATTCCTTTCTACTGAATTTTGGAAGATACTCATTCCACGTAGAAAATGGAGGCATATCATGGGGATAACCAGTGATCCCAGTAAAATCAAATGGATCAAATTTATGTACTAAGAATGCAGGGAGAGCCATTAAAACCTAGAAAAGAAAACTTCAAAGTGCAATAGAGTCGCCAATTAATGTTGTAAGTGGAAATCACAGGTGTGAATGTACAACCAACTGCTGAAACTTGTCACTCTCAAGGATCAGCTTCAAACTTAATAAACATATGGAAAAGTATTCTTATTCAATTATTTTGCAGGTTGTGGTGTCTATTATTATGGAGTCGCCTTTTATTCGAAACAGCCAAGTATTTCCTCCTCACTGAACAACCAGAGGAAAATAGTGAAATCCCAGGGAAAATTATTCTTGCCTTCTTTCCCCGGCAATGGAGCTAATTAATGTTGTACCTTAAGAAACCAATTTCCTGGTTGTAGAGAAATTGTGCTTAAGATATTAATGCTTAAGACATTAATAATTATTGTTTGTTGTCACTTTTTTGCCAATCTATTGTTTGTTGTATTCTCAAATGAAGGACTTGGAAAACTTAGTCTTTAACCCTTAATACATATGTGACTGGAAAATCTTAGAATTCCATTTGTTACTAGATATAAATGATGAGTGAAGAAAACTTGAAGGATAAGTTTAAGATAATATGCTTCTTAATGCAGAAACTATTATCTGTCACTTAGAAGAATTATGAAAATGATAACTGAATCATAGAAAATATGATGCTTAACACAGAAACTGCTATCTGTGACCCTTGGAGAAGTTAAATATAATATGCTGCCTTATACAAAAACTATTATCGATAACTTAGAAAGGAAAGTGAAAACTTCAAGTATAGGAGAGCTCTTTTAAGGAACTTTGACTTTATATACATAAGCAAATAAAGAACTACATCTTCATTAGTATACTTGAAAGAAGAAAACATTAGATGACACATGATAGAGAAGGTTACAAAATTATACCCAATAATTCATGGAAACTTCTGATTCTTTCATTAATCGACAATTATATCAGGAATATAGTGGCCTAGTCTCTGGGTTCTCCAAAATTTCAAACCCCTTCTCTGTAAGTTTTCCTCCTTTAATACATTTGTGAAATAGTCGCTGATCTTTGAAACTGTCAAACTACTAAATTGCTTCTCTAACTATCTGAAGTAAAAATTATTATAGAATTTTACAGAGGGTAAAAGACACCTCAAAGAACATACAATAACAAGAAATAACTAAACTAGAAGATGAGGATAATTACTGGCTTTTTGGCTCTTGAGTTCCTCTATGGATGCTTTAATCATTCTTAATCCGCTTTAGCAGTAATTAACTGTGTTAGACTTTGACTTGTACGAAAACTAGGCTTATGTATATATGAAGCATTTTGATTAGCCAAAATACAAAGAAAACATGCCCAACTACCTTTTCTTTAGATTTGGTTTTAACACTGGTTTTCCCTTTATACAAAGAAATTAACGCAAACCTTTGGTTTACCGCGAAACTCAAAAAGAATTAAATATGTAGCATAAACCCATTGGTTCCACCCTTTCAGCACTCCATTGACTTCTCATCGCAAATCATAATCGACGCTTTCTATTGTTATATTGACCCAACCCTTAAAATTTTGCAATATGACAAATGCGCTGAAGTTATAAAACATAATATATAAACTATATGGTCTGACATCTTTATCGTAGACCGCAATCAGCAAAGGAACCAACACATATGCATTTAACGCTTTACGGACCCACTGGCATTATAAAATGCAATATATATTTTTTCGGGTCCACCATCGCAAATTGCAATCGGCACTTTTAATGGTATATCAATACAAACCTTTACAATCCATGATAAGTCGGATGCACTAGAAGTATTAAACACAATATATAAAATATCAGGTCCGACAATTGCATATCGCAATCGGGGAACCCATATATATGTACGTGAGGCGTTTTGTGATGCGAAGGATCCGCCGAAACTATAAGACATGATATATATGTTTTGGGGTCTAGCCAGGGATGATTTCATATAACTGCCCATCGCAATCGGGAATCGGTGATTCCTGTAGTAATAACATAACTGCCCGCTGCATTTTTGCTATTTCGTTTAACCGCATCACTTAACACACACACACACATATATATATATATATATATATATATATATATATATATATATATATATATATATATATATATATATATATATATATATATATATATATATATATATATATATATATAGCCCCAAGAGTTAGCTCAATCGGTCAAATCAAGTGCCTCGCCAATGGGAGGTCACAGGGTCGAATCCCGAAAGCTCTTGGGGTTAGGTCAGTAAATAGGCCGAGGGGTGTTGATGCCTTCGGGTGCATCCACTCAGTGCTGAACAACCCTGGATGTAGCGGCTACCCATTGACCCAGGTATAAGTGAACCAGAAAGTGAAAATATATATATATATATATATATATATGGTTATGGCTCCATATAACTGTTTATGTTATGATTTAACTTGATCACATGGGTATATCGGGGTCGATTCTTTTATACTTGTTCTTTTAGTGATTTTGAACCCCTACAGTGATTTTAGACCGTGCATTGTGATAAAAGTGATAAATAAGATTAACCACAATATAAGCTACAACACCTTCCATGAAGGTCTCCTGGCCTTGAGCCTTGCTGAAATGCCACCTTGGGATACCAGTGCAGCCTTGGTCATGGGTAACTGCGTTACAGAGTAGGCAGGCCCATTCTGGTCTACACTACAGTGTACTTAGGCCCTCTTTGACCTATGCTAGGCGAGATTGAGTGAAATTTTCATAGGGTTCTAGGAATATTCCTTGATTCTAGATCATTCTAAAAGCATCTCATCTATCTACTATAGGAAAAGGTTAAACTACTTTGTTTC
The DNA here is from genome assembly GCA_031772625.1 of Pinus tabuliformis. NCBI lineage: Eukaryota > Viridiplantae > Streptophyta > Pinopsida > Pinales > Pinaceae > Pinus > Pinus tabuliformis. The sequence continues at coordinate 1,333,834,387 of CM062817.1, read as the reverse complement.
TGTTGTTTGAAGTGTGGCTACCCACCCAGGGAAAATGTGTTTATCCGTAGATGAAAATTCCATGTAACATCTGAATCCTTTGAAAGAGACATTCCCCGCCGACGAGAGTATAATTGAGGTCATTTCTCTAGATGAAATTCCATGGAACAACCTACATCATCGTTCTTTTTTTCTTCCTAGTCTCGATGAGAAGCCTTCCTATCTTGAAGCATTTGTTTCTCATTTTCCTACACCTCCACTTGAGACACCTATCTTTGTGCATGTAGTCTTGTTGGAGGGTAATATGGGGAACATCATTGTAACTCTACCCATTGACCTTTCATCTCATCTCGAAATTGTCAGAATATTTCAACCGGGGGCACCTTTTCCTCAGCATGAGATTAAGTTCTTTTCATCTCCTCTTACAGGATCTTTTCACCAAGTCTTTACAATTTTCCCATTATTGTAATGGGGTTTTCATCTTATGACTTGTAACCCTCACTTGCTTGGGGGGCATGGTGGCATAACCTTTTATGAGTTTTACAATATCATTTGGCCGAGTCGATGCTTACATGTCATGTCAACGGTGGAACTCTGGCTTTATTCTCTATTGATTGATTACCCGAGTCCAGGAATGGACTCCATAAAAAAGTGTTATGCATGAAATTTGTGTAATAAATTTTTTAAATTATTGTGTTAATTCATTCATGTGCATTTTTTATTTTTGATGTGTTTGTTTTCTCTGCAGGCATATGTTTTTCTTCTTACCCAGTGTTCCACTCGATTTGTAGATGTCATTAGGTCATTACTTTGGTTTTGCTGATGGTGCTTGTCATAGCATACAGAACCTCTCTTCCGCAACATGGGTACTCTATGACCCTAATGGCAAGCTTATTAACTTAAAAGGTATCTTCCTTGGTTGAACAACCAATAATATTGTTGAAAATAGTGCACTTATTAAACTCTTTTCAGAAGCAATTGCTCTTGGCATTAAGGATTTAGTTGTCAATTTGGATACACAGCTCATTATGTTACAATTAAATAATCATTATTCAGTAATAAATCCACAGATATTGCATATGTATCTATGTGTTAGATTGCTGGAAATAAATTTTGATTACATTACATATCAACATATTCCACATAATTTAAATACATTAACTAGTGCATTAGCAAATCTTGTTCTTGATAGACATTTGCATCATTTATAAATCTAAATCATGTTATGAAAACATAAGTATAAATAAAACATATATATGTATATGTATATGTATATATGTATGTATGTATGTATGTATGTATGTATCTATATATATATATATATATATATATATATATATATATATATGTATATGTGTATATATATATATATATATATATATATATATATATATATATATATATATATGCTTCTGCCAGAGTGTTTACATCAAAATGTTAAAAAAAAAGTGTTCTGGGACACTTGGCTTTCAAAGCCTACAAAATCTGTAAAAGACTAGATAAACTATCAAACTGCATGGTGCTCATGGTAGCACGAGACTTCCTTGATCACTCAACCTACCAGGCGATGTAGTCTCACAGAGACTCCAATAGTGTGTCTCTACCAATGCAATGGAGCATTGTTGATAGTGGCACAATCTGGAACCCCTCGAGTGATTGCCTCCAGATTGCCTTCCATCTCAGCTAAGGGTTAGCCCATTCCTCATAGTTCGCACCCAATATTGGATGGGCAAGTCGTCGTGCTATCGGTGACATGCCTGGTGGTCTCTCTGGTCCCACATCTACACATTTATCATAAGTTGAGTCTCAATTTACACTTTTATAAAAATCATAAAACTTGAAAAAATCCAAAAAACAAGATTTTACTTGCGTCAGTGCATTGTTCGTCTGGTAGCAGAGGTAGATCTAGACCCCCCTTGAAATCTGTGCCAACATAAGCATAGTCATCTACCATGAGTAGTTGGCATTGAAGGCAAGCAAACAAATTTGGTGGATAGTTTATATCTTGACATTTGCCTCCTTGAGGCATGCGGTGGCTCCATCTCACGAGTCTTGCATATCAGGGGGTAGGATGTGGTACTTCTTCCCCTTGATACCAGAAGAGGGGCACTCACTCCAAAAATAAGGTCACCAGTATAAAGTCAAACCCAAATTGCTTCAGGTGTTCATGCTTACCCTTGGCCAATTGTCGCTTCATGTTTTCCAATAGTCCTCCACACCAGTTCAAGATGGTGGGGGTCAATCATGCGATAGCATACTGAAACTGAGACTTTCAAGCCTCATGCAAAGCTTTCATGCCAGATACATGCTCCATGGTGAAAAAAATTGTTCTCAAAATGAGGTTATTGGTGATTGTTGTTATCTTCACCTTACCTCCGTTGGTTATCTCGACACTGGGACAATATCTCTGGACTAGACTCCTGGTACTCTCACATCCTTGGCAAGATCCAAAGAGTTGAACTACTTCTCCTTGGTGGGATAATCCCATGATGAAATAGATGCCCATCTCTTCAAGTTCTAGTTCTTGCCCTTTTATGATGAAGATCTCTTGATCTACATCCCAAAGGCTGATCAGATAAGGTAGTAGCTCCATCTGAGCCCTCAACCCTGTGGTCCTGAAGAATTTTAGTAGTCCACAATCCCTCAGAGAATTTATGCATGTCAGATCCTAAGATGCTTGGAAATATTCAATTTCATGGCCTCTTTCTTTCCACTCCAAGACCATATTCTCCTGCAAAACAACATTTAAACACTTATTAATGCTTTTTACATGGATAAAAATCAACATTTTTTGCTTAAAAGAGAGCTTTTAATCTCAAAAAATCACTCTCGACACCATCACGCCTATTTTTATAAACAGTGTGATGGCATTGCACGAGCTTTTGGACTTTAGCACGACCATCGCAAGTCTAATGACCATACTAGCGATGGTCGTTGGTGACCTAAAATTTCAAAATCCTCCTTTCTATCATGAAATTTACCATTTAAATTGCATAAAAAGGTAATGAAATGAAAGAGCAGGGATGAGGCTCTTACCTGTCACAAAAGGATCGTGAAATGGTACCCTAGATCTCCCATAGTAGCCACTTGAAAATCAAGAGAGTTAGGGCACAAAATCACTTCCAGAAAATAGTTTGGTAAAATGGTAAAAAATGAAATTACTTTTACTTATTTATAACTTTTGAAAGTCATTTTATCAAAAAATTTCATATTATGTTAATATTTCCTCTCGATATCGGTGATGGGTGTGTTTCTTGTGCAGTTACAGGTGCCTTCATTGTGAAGAGTGATTATTATTGACTGATTCTGGGAGTTTTATTTCATCTCCTTTTTGTACTTATTAAATAAACAAGAAAGGAACCCGCCTGAAGTCATCTTTCAGCTCTTTTTTGACTCTCGAAAATTGAAAAGATTGTTGAGTACTTTTCATTTCAAACTCGTTAAAGTAAATGAATCAGTGTCACCTCAATATACGTTTAATCCTTTTTTGGGCTGAGACTGATTATTTATGAAGAAGGTACACCTTGGTCAACATGGTCAAGATGTTCCCTCGAATATTGTTTTCTACCTTTCTGGATTCAAGGGACAAATTATGAAAAGGGACATGATGGAGTTTTCTTTTTCATTTTTTTTTCAAACTCTCTAAACATGAAAAATATGCCAAGTTATTCTTACATTGAACTCGTTCAGACTTTATGATGAAAGACTTTTCACCATGACGAGACTGAGCTTCTCCTTCCTAGGGATCGTAAAGCTTACTAGGATGGATTCATTCGAAGAATGAACTTAAATAACAAGCACATGATATCCCCTTCAAGCTCGTAATAAAAATAATTGGGGTACTCGCTAGAAATAAATAACATGGAAAAATGAAGATGAGACATCAATTTTATAGGCAACATGTCGGTCTTGAGCATGACACTCTTCTAGTCTCGTGTTAGGTTTGGGATATCCTTATTTAGTTATTTGTACTCCTAGGTTTGGGTGATCCATTTTTCCTCTCGTTTGACTATTCTACATTTTCATCTTGAGCTTTAGTCCCATGTTGAGTCAAACACTGCCACACTCCGGAGTTGTGTCACCAATATGTTCAAGAGAAGTCGAATCTGCTATTATTTACCTATACATTATTTGAGTCATTGCTACAGTCCTAAATATTATTCTACTTTATTCCTTGTTTCATGTTGATGATGGGGGATTCATCATTTCCCTCCTTTGACGTATCACTTCCTGTTGACTTCAGGTCATTATACATGAAGATGACTTAGGAACTCCCTTTTAGTACCTTAGAGCTAGCATGCCCTAATGGCTAGTTCTTTGCATCCGATGACAGGTCTTCATTATTGGCTTTCGATCAGGTGCTTCCACTAGTGTTCGACCTCAATCTCATTATCGCATTCATGGATTGTACTGTTGTACCTTGAGAGCCATTGTCATTATTAGTGGTTTCTCTTGTACCTGTTAATGGTCCACATCATTGGTCGGTAATCATGTGTTTTTCTAGCATGTTCAACTTCAACACTTTTATTCGCATGTTAGAATTTATACATTGATTGGGTCAAGATGGAGCACAAGAACCCGAGTCTTGTCTGTTATGACTCTTTCTACATGGATTTTTAAGTCATTCATGATTGTACACATGTTTCTACTATATGGATGGTTGTGACCATACTCTGAGACTTTATATTTATGATGATCCTTGTTATCTGTATGGTTACGCCCATACCATGGATATTTTATCTAGTCTTCATCATCTAGATGGTTGCTTCCATGTCATGGATTCATGTCTTATCTTAGATATGTATATGTATATGCATCCTTGATTTGCAGGTCTCCTCATAGTGCATGTTCTCATCCTTGCCAGAAGGCTCATAAAGCACCTTAACCATCACTCCTCATTTTGCCTCATGCTTTAGGGGGCATCTGTTACACAATATTTTTTCATGCCTCATGCACTTCCCTATGACATACCCTAAAGTGCCTAAAAAATTATCATTATAAAATATACTCATCCATGTATACAACTCAGATCCATCCTCTAACTTTGCTTGGAAAATATCTGGAGCTTTCCATGAAGAAATGACTCTTGAAACCCTAAAATGAGAGTAATTGCCCTTATGAAGCTCAAAACCGGGATGATTTCCTATTGCACCTTATTAGGCCAGTGATTGCATCATTCTATTCTCTCTCATTCCCACGATGTTCTAAAAAAGAAATTTTTCCCAAAGAGGATGAGAAGCTTCACGATCTAGAAGCTTCCATAATGGCGAGTTTGAGGTGGTTTTTCATAGATGAGGTCAAATCCTCCTAATTTGACCTCTTGGTCTCATCCCTGTGAGCTACCTCCTTGAGATGTGAGCCTAATACTATCTTTTTAGGAGGCCTAACTTCCTCTCCTAGCCTATAAATCCCCCCTCTACCATGCCCAAATGGTTGATATATGTTGATTTTCACCCCTATGTTGAGCTTGTGCTTAGAGGCTATTCATTAGACTTGGAGAAGGAGTGTTGGAGAGGTTCTTGTGTTGGACTTGGATTACCACTCAAGGAGAGCCTTTCAACATCAAGGTTATGGTTGTAATATTCCCTTTATTCTTTAAATAATAATACAACTGCTGGTTCATATTCCCAAAACATATATGTTCATGTATGTATTGGCTTGGAATTCCTTGATCAGTTATATTATTGGATTCGCTATTGGTTTTCGCATGCTTTGTTGTCTCTTGGTCACTTGTGAAGATACATAAGTGCTAAAAGAAGCAGGAACAAGTCCGTGACACAAGGGTTCGAGGATCTGAACAAAGGAAATCAGATTAGCATTAGAGCAAGGTAGGTCACTTCTCTTGTTCTACTTTTCAATTATAATCTAGGAAGATGTCTAGTCGATTGTCCCTTTAGTTGCTAGACCCACTCATTGGGATAGAGGGATCATCTCTATCTTCAAAGAGGATTAACCTTGTCAACGTGCCTTTCAAAACACCTTAGAGTGTGTCTTCCTTCATGCCCATCCGGTTAAATACTTTGTTGCAATAATAATGTAACACATGTTTATCTTCCTTCCTGGTGGTTGTATCAGATCTACAAATTCAATTGCCCATTTTTCATAGACGTGTAATGAAACCAGAGGGTTTAAGGGAAGTACACCTTTTTGCGAAGGCCTACCTTCCTTTTACAAGCATCACATGCTTTACAAAACACCTTAGAGCCTTTATGCACTATCAGCCATCATAACCTTATGCATAGAATCTTCTCCGCGGTTTCTCTACCTACATAGTGTCCTCCCACCATGCCTCTATGTGCCTCGGTTAGGATAATAGAGCATTCAAACTCTGGAACATAGCGGTCCAATATTTCATATGTTCCCATATTATAAAAGTGTCCCGCTATAACAAAAAAATCAGCATCGCGGACCACCAATTCCTTCTTCTGTTGAGTGGAATATCCTTTCGGAGCTGTTCCAGTGGTTAGAAACTGAATAATTTCTTCAAAATGATCATCCAAAACATGCAAAACAAAGAGTTGCGCATTTGGCAATCCTTCATCTAAATTAGTTGGCTCTTCACCTGTCTCAATCTTGGAAAGATGATCTGGTCCTACATTCAACCATCTAGGCCTCACAATCACTTCAAAATCATACTTCTGAAATAGCAACAACCACCTATAGATCCCCCCCCCAACACAGGTTTGTTGACCAGGTACTTGAGAGTGGAGTGATCTGTGTACATTTTGAAATGTGCACCCAAAAAATAATGTCAAGCTTCTGCAATGTGTAGACCATTGCCAACCCTTCACAATCTTTAGTGGAATAGTTATTTTTGGCTTTTGAAAGTTTCCTACTTGCAAAGGCTATTGGATGATCAATATGACCTTCATTGGGCTGGGTCAATAATACACCCAGCACAATACATGAGGAATTGACATGCGTCTCTTCCAATCTAGAAATACTAATATGGGTGCAATCACCATCTTGTCGTTTAATGCATCAAGACTCTATTGAAACTCCTCATCCCAACAAAAAGTCACATCCTTCTTAAATAGTTTCTCCATCGGTGCAGTTATCTCGACATAAGACTTGATAAACTTCCTATAGTATCTTACGTGGCCCAGCATTGGGTGTAGCTTCTTAAAATTATTAGAAGCTTATAAATTCATGATCACTGCTATCTTCACAGGGTCCACCATCAATCCTTGCTTACATACTACATGGCCGAGAAAAATTCCACAAGGCACACAAAATATACATTTCTTCAAGTTCAACATGATCTAGTATCTACATGTATCCAGCATGGGACGCATACTTGCAACATGGCGCTTCACCAATCCAAACAAAGTCCAATAATCAAAATAAACCTCCAAGAATTTATGAATAAACTCATTGAATGCCACGATTACTACCCTAGATAAGATTGCAGGCGCATTCTTCAATCTGAATGGTATCATTGTATACTGAAAATAGGCCCAATCTGTTGTGATCCTCCAGTGTGATATTTATTTGATGGTACCCTGAGAACCCATCAGTGAAAGAATAAGCCTCCTATCCTCCAAAATTCTCTAATACTTCATCTGTAAATGGTGTTGGAAATAGATCATCCACACATGCATTGTTCAACTTTCTCAGATCTACCCATATTCTGACTTCACCTTGCTGTTTCTTTTCCTAGACAACCATTAGGCTCAGCTAATTGGATTCTTCTACTGGTTCAATAATTCCAACCTCCGACATCTTATCAAGCTCTTTTTGCACCTTTTACTTATACTTTGGATTGAGTCGATAAGGTCTCTACTTGACAAGCTTCGCATCAGTTTCAAAGTAATTTTCATTACACCCAAATATCCTACAATACCTTTTAGATCCGAGAACTTTGTTGGGAATAGATCATGGTATTCATGTAGTAGTTCAACCACCTTATTGACTCTATCTCCATCCCAATAGTCTCTTATATTTGGTAACTTAGGCTCCGCATCCGATCTAATATTTACTTGCTCGGTTTTCAATGGTTCTGTTACATCAGGGTTCTCTGTCTTAGGTCCTTCAACCTTGCACTGACCTTTTGTTTCAATAATGTTGATTTTTCTTGGATCATCTTCTTTTTCTTGAGTGGTCATGTTGTAACATTCCAGCGCATGACGCAGCTGTGTACTCCAGTCTAGTTGAACCCATTCTACCGGTTCTTCAGGCATTCTAAAGATAGTGGCCTTAATCTCTTGTAGTGCTTCATCAATGCATTCAAATCCATCCTCAAAGCTGAAGGTTAATAAGAAACTCTCCCACAGAATATCCCAATCACCCATTCCATGGCGTAACTTTGTCTCTACGTACCAATTCATAGGGATAGTGTCTAAGGTATGACAAAAGTTATGCACCCACTCTCGTTGTGGCTCTTCTCCCAAAGCTTTAGTCCATCATGCCAAGTGTTCACGCGGATCATCCTTCCCACTATAATTCATAGTAATCTAGGTATTATCATACCCAAACCTTAGCTTCATCATTTGTTTGTATTCCTTCCAATCGATGAAGCTTTCCGTATGTGTACCCCACCATCGGGCAAGCATAGTGCCAGTGCCAATTCAAGTGCTTGGAATCGATGTTCCTTAGGAACCTTTGTTTAAAATTCATCCAAAAAGAGAGTAAAATCATTTAGCCATCATACTGTGGAAGATTTCTTACCTCAGTAGATACGCACTGTAATGATTTGGTCATCATATTGCAACGCATCGTAAATACTTCATGCAAATGATTATGCCAATGTTCAAGCTCTTCATGTGAATCTAAGGTGGAGGAGATATCTCTATCCGACGCGACCCATCCATATACAATGAGATTGATCCAATATTCATCTCGTGCTGTGATCTTGTATATCTGGTCTAGATCATCATCATCCTCCACAAAGTCATGAACAGATTCAGTATAGCGTGCTCCTTCAGCAGGGTCCAGTGGCACAATAACCTTGAGTGCCTTCCCCTCCAATTTCATCTTTCACTACTTCAGATTAATATCCACATCCATATCAAAGGCCCAATAAATTCCTAGTAGCATAGGATACAGATTATTCTCATTTACTATTTCTATTAATTCAAAATCATCCAGCGTGCTCGCACCTTTAATGTCTACCATCACACCATATAAGTGCCCCATCAGAATAATATTTTGCTAATTGGCCATGCCTAGCTGTATAGGATACCATTACAGCATAAGTCTCCCCATCCTTTCCCAAGTCTTCATAGGCATCACGTTCGCATCAGAACCAAAATCCAGGATGACTTGGTCCATTTCATATTCTCCTATCTACGTGATCAGCCTCATCTCATGCCCTATCCGCTTCTCATGCTTACCTAGTTTCCTCATAGTGCTTTGTTCTGAAGGAACCTTAATATTACACACACAATTTTCTATTAGCTCTTGGATCCCTTCTATTGCCTTCTTATCATGCAGCAACTTCATACATGTCTTCAGGAAAGTGGCTAACAATGAAGGATCCACATCTTGCACTTCACTGTTCCCAGCGAAATTCTCTCGACTCCCGGACGTAGAAGCTTCAGCGAAGCTCTCCTTAGCTGTCATAAAATTTTATTTAGCTTGGTTGAAATCAAATCTGACTTCCTTTTTCGTAGCCTTGCACACCCATCCCTTAGTTTCTGGCTTCTTTCCTTTATCTTCACCTATGTGCATACCACTGTGCATTACAATATTAACATTGTGATCTTCTTCGCGAGGCTCTGCCCTCATCATCTAGATATTTTGCGTAGGCTTCTGAGTCAATGTCTTCTTTTCTTGCATCTTTTCTATAAGGATCAGGCAATCTTCTATCACATGGTTGAATTGTTTGCAATATTGACAAGAAGGATGCATTGGGTTCTGACAGTCGTGCGCAAAATGTCCAGCTTCGCCACAATTATAGTAGATCACTTTTCCATGACCTCTACCAGCCCCTCCTCCTCTTCCTCTTTCTCAACCTTGGAATTCTACATGTGGTGCACTCATGCCCTGATCCTAAGGCCGAGTTTCTTCTTGCATCTAGTAGGCAAGGGTCCTGGCCATCATTAATTGATAACTTCGACAATGACGCTCATCATGACCTATAGACTTGCATAAATTACAAAACAACTATTGAGGGGTCTGTACAAAATTCTGTAGTAGGTGACAGATGTCCATCACATGTTGTCCAGTAACTAAACCAATAGCGCACCATGGCATTTCTCCTACGCTCGGCCCAGTGGCATTTTCTGGCTTGAGGGGAATATGACCTCCCCCCATAAGATAACTCTGATAAATTGGGCAATGGTCCTGTTGACGGTGCTAGACCCACCAACATGTCAAGGGGATATCCCCAGTAATAAGTCCCAATTAGACCTCAAACCGTTTGGTGTGGGGGTCCCAGCAGTGGGTTGCAAGGTAATGCCTTGATCACGATGTCTCACAGAGGCAAGTAAGATAACTCTGTCAGTAGCAAGGGTGTGACCGTTGTAGTGAGTCAATGAAGGTGAATTAAAGGTTCTGACACAAGTGGGTTGGGATGAGTGCATCCCTTAACAACCTATGTCAGTACTCATCTAGGAAGGGAACACACGAGAGAAGATGCATCACAAGCTGGAAAGCAAATCAGTCAATAATCCAAAGTGATGGTTAAATCAACAACACATCTACAACAAGATTCATATAATTTCATATAAAGCATTTCATACACAAATACGTAAGTTAAACAACATACATCATTAAAGAAACTGGAAAAGTCCAACTACAATAACAACATATGCATGAAAATGAGATGCCTCTTATTATATAAAGAAGTGTAAGTTATAGTCATACAATACATCCATGTAAACCTGCTAGCCCCAACAGTGAAACGTTATAGCCACATATTCCTGCTCCTCCAAAGAGATGAACTAGCTCCATGTAGTGGAGAAGCCAAGGTGCATTACAATACTATCCAAGCTATTTCCAAGATATTCTTATTAGAAGCTTGGCTGACCAAAAGCCCATACAATGAGTTATGAGGTTCTATTTATAGCAAAGGGTGGGGTGACGGGGTGACCCTTGACATTCCCCTTTTTGAATGTTCATCTACCCTCATGACTCTTTGTCTACTCTATGATTGTTACATCCAACTATCGACTCTTGACTTACATTTGACATGACGTTACATTACAATGCACATGTTCCCATGTGATACAAAGTGGCTTGAGAAAGCCATGCAAGACATCACTGACATTTGGTCCATTTTGATGAGACCAATGCTTTGACATGCTTGTGATGGTGAAGGTGGTGAGTTGATGCCAAGCTTGGTCGTCTATGATGGTGTGCATGCACCCGATGGTGACATCTTGCTGAAGCAAACTCTTACCTCCGTTCCAACCAGTGCATTGGTTTGTCTCCTTCATCCAATGCATCTACTAGCATGCACATGGTCTTCTTAGGTATGGCTGAACCGACAACACAATGAAGCATATTGTCCATGCTGATCTTCAAGTGTGTGCTGGTGGTCATGCACATCATTTTTCTGAAGTATAGGTTCAGCTCCAGTTGGACTTGCTTCTTGTCTTCGCTTTGGTGAGTGTGCTGAATGGGTTGGATTGCATGCGTGCACACAATAACATGCAAGTTGCTGAATCCCTCACATGCAATCAACAAAGCTTCTCACCATGTCTACTCCGTGTTAGCTTCTGGGATGGATATTTAACTTATACAGGCATAGCTTCATCCGTAAGTACATCTTGCACCCACTTTTTTTCATGTTCCTACTACAACTCATTTGTTTGTCTATGCAACTTAATGTTCTTCTTGAGTTTCTGCTTCAACACAAGAAAATCCTTCTTTGTTCCATTCTTCGTCTCTGCATGATATTCATGTCGCGTCGTCACCTCATAGATTGAGTCTCCAAAGTTTCTTTCATTATCAGTGGATGTACTTGATCTTGCAACTTTGTTCCACCTCTATGTTGTCAACAACATTCCTCTTGCATTCATTGCATTCGCTTCATTCGCTGCATTCACTGCATTCGCTGCATTTGCTGCATTCGTTGTATTCGCTGCACTCGATATGCTGCCTTCAGTTGTTGTTCATGATGATTCTTGTTGTGATATCTAGATGTTCTTATCTATGAACAACTTGATATCTTCGTGAGTAGGCAAGCTCATAGACATTTGATCGACTGCATCTCCAGGCATGTTGTAAACAATGTATTCAGCTCTGCCCTCGTAGAAACCATTATACCTACACTGCTGAGAGGCAGATGAACAGCTGCAATACCTGGAGACATGGAAACACTCATGGCAAGAAATCTGTCAGTCGAAAACCAAACTAATCTTGAGAACTAACTTGCAACATACATGTGTAACTGATCACTAAAGTTCCACAATTTCAATCAAGAGGTCGGGAGACTGGCTGCCAAGGCTGCATGAGGCACAATCTCAGCTGCTAGGAGACTGAATGATTACTGGAACTGAACAATGCATAGTCCAATCTAGTTGCTGACTATTGCAATTGTGCAATGCACAATCTCAGCTGGCAAAGGTTGCAGGCTCTGTTACTACATTACACAAAGTAGGAATATGGAATAGTTGTTGGGGAGAAATGTGCATTTCTAGAGAGGAAGGTAGAGCCTTCCCTCTTAGGATTGCGCAATGTTGTTTAGTGAGGCAGAGTTCCGGCCAAGGTTGTTTAGACTCGCCGATGGAAAATTGAATGCGAATGTGAATGTGAATGCATGGTGATACTGAGTGTAAGCATAATTGAATTATCATGCGTGCACACAGTGAATGAAAGATTCATAAAATAGAACCACATGCATGTGGGTGAGGTGAGTCATTGAATCAGCAACCGTTCATGAAAAATAGTTTCATGCATGCGACAACAATGAGATAGCAACGAAAAATGAAATGGTGTTAGGACAAGCTAATATACATGTAAATAAAAACAAGCATTCAAAGAAACAAGAAAATAGTACTCATACAAGTGAAAACACAAAAAGTGACAGAAATGCAACAAAAGTCATGGAAAATGGGCTTAACCCAAAACAATTGAGTTGAATGTGCCGAATACTCCTAGAAGTGATGTGGGATGTTAGAGCTACAAGGTTTATGTGAGGAATGATCTCTGTAGTGTCCGGTTAATGAGTTTTGATAACATTGAGGTTGTGAAACGCATGCCACAAATCTAGGTGACACTTGGTGGGAGGTTTCTAGAATGATCCTTGCATGTAACCTCCACTTGCTAAACATAGATCCCTGGAACAAGGGATTCCTTTGCATGCTACCTTGGGAGAAGTAGTCCATGCATGCAAGTCTATTTTTCTCAGTCCCAGAGGGAATCGGTCAACTCAGCTGCACATGCAAGAGGTTGTTCAACTGCTTGAAGGAAATGCACATTCTTGGTTGGGAGCTGGCCTAACTGCCCAAGATATTTGCACAATTTTTGGGTAGATCAGTTGACTGCTACCTAAATTTGCGGAAATTATTTGTTGAGCAGCCCTACTGGGGAAAATTGTGTAATTCCTAATGGGAGTGTTGACCGACAGAATTGCACAATTTTGGAGCCCAGCAGGCTACCAGTTAGGATTGCACAATTTCTGGAGGGAAGGTTAGTTTCCCTCCAAAATTGTGCAATTCCTTGGGGGAGCTGCTTAGCCTGCATTTGGACAAAGTCCGGGTGAACAACATGTGAGGGGAATGGATCAAACTATGATCGAGAGGCTGCCTTTGTGCATGAAAAACATTGAAGCTTGTGTACTTGAGGAAGCAAGACATAGTGTTGTGAAAGGTTGGTAGGGAGGCTCCAAAACAAGCTAAGGAAAAATTTTGGAGGGTGGTTGTAGCCACCACAACACTTAGCGACATACTGGTAGAACTCTAGCTCTCTAAATGGACCTTGTTTGTGAAAAGCAAGTCTAACACCTCTGGAAGTATTGTTCAGTTCTTAGCTCATCTTGGTTTCACACTAGCTTTATTGTAACATGTAGAATCTACCAAGCTCTTGGTCGATTGACACACAAGCCAAGGCAACATAGTTGTTTTGATTGGGGTTGAGGGGTGTCACACGGAATGAGTCGATCTTCCGGACAAGATAGACCTTCCTAGAATCTAAAGAAGACCTAATGACAAGAAAACCAATCACAAACTATCTTTCTCTAAATATGCATTTATAAACAAAGGCAAACAAGTGTTTTTAGGCCTACCTTGGGTCCAACGCAAGTTTGTGGAAGCCTCGCTTCTTCGATCCAAATGAGCTCCCTTGTTGCGAATCTGCAAACACAAACAAGCAAACAAATTAAATAGCACCTGAAAAGCCAATATCATAAAACATATTTAACATGAAAGTCAAGGAATTGATGAAACAAATGACATGAGACAATTTGTTGAGAAAAATGAATCTAATTGTATTAATTCAAATCAAAGAAGAACTTTACAACCTGTGCCTTGACGCTGTACAAGCTCCTCCCAGGGTCCAGCAAGAAGTCTCCTCTACTTTGACAAGTTTCACTCTCTTCCCAATGAAGCCAAAAAGGTATGTGATCTCTCCTCTCAAGCTCAACTAGGAATTCTTAATTTCACCAGCATTTACCCTCAAAAATGTTCAGCTTCTAACCTCCCTAGCAACCAGTCCAATGCCTTAATTTATAGTGCAATGGAGGGAAGTTACTAGGTCCTCCTTCAAAGGGATAAAGCCCTCCTTCAAAGGGATAGCTCCTTTCATCAAGGGATTAGCTCCTTCTCTTTTGGGATGCATGAACCACCTAAGAGCAACCAATCCACGTCAAAATTCCTTCTAGAATCATCTAGAATTAACCAAAAGTGAGTTTTTTAGAATAAACTTGCACCTTTTTGACTTTCACAGGGGTCCGCACCCACTCCTTTAGGGACAGAGCGGGGAGGTCCGCAGTTTTTGTGAACATGAGGTGCAGGACTGCAGGCAACAATGAGAGAAAGTGCGGAACTAGAGCTTTGTTGATTTTTAATGTCTTTCTCTCATTTTCAAAGCTTGACTTGAAGAGCTGAGGTCTGAGACTTGCTTAGGAGGACAGTGCAAGTGATGATAGACCCATACTGACTGCAAATAATCATGGTGACGATATTTTTGTGTAACAGATTGCCCCCTAAAGTGCGAAGTCTGTAGTAGATGAGGATTTCATTTATCATTTAGGAAGAGTGAAGTACTTTATCATTTCGAGGATCATCCTGTGGAGAGCCCAATTGGAACCTGTAAAAACATTCAATGCAAGATATATATATGAGATCATATCATCGTTTAGGTAGGCATTCCCATACTCAGATCAAAACTGACTTAGAAAACTAACTACTACTCTGATACAGGAATGATCTTGTAAGACATTACAAGTATAGACTCATGTGGACACAGTATGGATGCAGCCATCTGTTTATCAATAGTCCATTTATATAATGAATACAAAATTTCTCGTAGCCTGGATTGTGGAAACTAGATCCAGGGTCTTCATTTCTACTTCCCGAAACAGTACGATTCTATCCATGCGAATGAATGTGTTGAAGTCGAACATGGTAGAAACCACTTGATTACCAGTCAATGATATAAACTGTTAACAGGTGTGAGAGAAACCACCAGTGATGTCAATGGCTCTCAAAGTACCCAGTACAATCCATCAGATGTGAATAAATGTGTTTATGTCGAACATGTCACGGAATCCTTTGATCAAAGTTCAATGATGCAACCTGTCGTCAAAGGCGAGAAACTTGCCATTGAGGCATGCAGATCCCAAGGTACTAACGATTTCTTGATCATCTTTCTAGATAATGAGCTGAAGTCGATAGAAAGTGATCCGTCGTAGGAAAGCCCACAACACGAAATCATAGATCAAGTTGAAGAAATTTAGTTGCAAGGACTGACTCAGGGATGGTCAAGATGGATGACAGATATTTTGCAGATGAATGGCTTATTGGCAGTGACCTCTTGAACACATAATGACACAACAGATGGTTTGGTGACAATTGAATACCCAGAAATCGGCTGAAGACTTTCAATGTGGTATGATCAACTGTTAGGCAAAGGATTTCCCAAGCTAGGTGAATAAAAGTGTCGTGTTCAAGAGTGGTTACAAAGTATGACAAACAGGCTCATTTTTCTCTCTTTTCCCCCACCATTTCTGGCAAGTACCTCTTTATTTTTGACAAGCTTGAGGAGGATAACATTTGCTTGATTATAAGCTCATCCTTTGGATGAGTCCAACTTAGTTTAAATTCGAACCCTAAGAAGGAGTGGTTCGTTCCTATTTGTAATTGAATAGGTCCTTTACTGTGAAATTTTAACGAGTCCAGTATAGGAGAAACTCGACATTTTTCAATTTTAGAGAGTCTGAAAAAACTTAAGAAGACTCCAGGGTTGACCTTTTTCGTAAATTTGTGTCTCCCAAGCCCGAAAAAGTATAAAATAATACTTGAGAGAACCGCTTGATCTTTACGACCAAGGAGTACTTTTTGTAATTAGTGCCCCTGATCCGAAAAAGTAAAAAAGCGATCAACGACACGTCGTTTTATAACCAATATCGAATTTGAAACGACAAAAATCCGGCAACCTTTTCATGTTTTTACGGTCAGAAAAGAGTTGTAAGTGGACCATCTTTTTAGTTCCATTTTAATGAGTTTAAAAAGAAAAACTCGGCAATATTTTCATATTTTGAGAGTCTGAAAAGGGCTTAAAAGAGAACTCCAAGGTTTCACTTTTTCGTAAGTTTTAACAAGTTCGAAAAAATGATAAAAATGTACTCATGGCCAACTTTCAATTTGATTTACGAGTTGGAAAATACGGAAAGAACTCAGCATTTTCATGAGTTTAACGAGTCTTGAAAATTACCGAAATTGACTCGAGATAGGTTTCATTTTTACAAAAGCTTGAAACAGAGAAAAACTATGCTTCAGAGTAGTTTCATTTTTACACAAGCTTGAAACAGAGAGAAAACTGTGCTTGATGACCCCTAAGCATAACTGCTAGAGCGCATGCCCCCTAGCTTCATTTCATTCAACTAAGTACAAGCTGGATGGAATGAAGGTTCATGTACGAGATCATTTGAAAGACTCGACCTAAAATTGTAAGAAAATTATGCAAAAAACTGAAACAACTAACCTAAATATACAACTTAACATTTATGAGATCTAGTCAAACTCTCGACTCAATTAGAGGAGGATTTGTTTCATTTTTTAACGAGCTTGACACAGGAAA
Source organism: Pinus tabuliformis (assembly GCA_031772625.1). Lineage (NCBI taxonomy): Eukaryota > Viridiplantae > Streptophyta > Pinopsida > Pinales > Pinaceae > Pinus > Pinus tabuliformis. Next base: position 1,333,817,224 of record CM062817.1, on the reverse strand, counting down.
AGAACTATGCTCGGATTCAGTTTCATGTTTACACAAGCTTGAAACAAAAAACTATGCTTGTTGTAAGTTCGCATGCCCCCAGCATAATGACGCAAATCGAGGTACATGCCCCCCAAGCTTCATTGCATTCAAGCAGGTGGATGAAATGAAGGTTCACTTTCGAAATCTTGGAAAGACTCGAGGGAGTTGTTTCATTTTTAGTGAGGTTGACACAGGAAAATAACTATCCTCAAAACCCTTGTTTCATTTTTTAAACGAGCTTGACACAAGATAAGGAACTATGCTCATAACTACTCTCTACAATCTACCTAACAAGGAACTATACTCTAAAATCCTTGATTCATTTTTTAATGAGCTTGAAACAAGACAAGGAACTATGCTCTAAAATCCTTGATTCATTTTTTAATGAGCTTGACACAAGACAAGGAACTATTCTCATGACTACTCTCTACAATCTACCTATATAACCTATCCTTGTTTCATTTTTTAATGAGATAAGTTACACAAGACAAGGAAATATGCTCAAGACTCCTTGTTTCATTTTTAACGAGCTTGACACAAGACAAGGAACTATGCTCAAGAAGTTTGCCTGCCCACAGCGTAATGATGCAAAGTAAGGTACATGCCCCCCAAGCTTCATTGCATTCAACCAGGTGGATGGAATGAAGGTTTACTTTCAAGACTCAACTCGAAAAGGGAGTTGTTTCATTTTTTAATGAGGTTGACACAAGAAAAGAACTATCCTCATACTCACTGATTCATTTTTTAACGAGGTCAAAACAGTAAAAGGAACTTTCCTCGAAACTCCTTGTTTCATTTTTTAACGAGCTTGACACAAGACAAGGAATTATGCTCATGACATCCAGTTTCATTTTTTAACAAGGTTGAGACTGGAAGAAACTATCCTCACACTCACTGATTCATTTTTTAACGAGGTCAACACAGTAAAAGGAACTTTCCTCGACAACTGATTCATTTTTTAACGAGGTTGACACAGGAAAAGAACTGTCCTCATTGACACCTGTTTCATTTTTTAATGAGGCTGGCACAGGAAAAGTAACTATCCTCGCCCACTGATTCATTTTTTAACGAGGTTGACACAGGAAAAGAACTGTCCTCATGGACACCTGTTTCATTTTTTAACGAGGTTGGCACAGGAAAAGGAACTATCCTCGCACTCACTGATCATGGCTTCCAACTGGAAGAAAGACATGTCAATGGACACTCCTTGATCATGGCTTCCAAGAGGTTTTCATTAGAAGGAAGAATAGTTCTCTGGAAGGAACACATGTCAAGGGACTCAAAAGGGATAAGAACATCATGTTCAAGTAATCCCATAGATTTTTCCATGTCAATTACCGGATCTAAATCAAAGGAAGATGAGCAAATAGTGAGAGGCTCACTTACATTGGTAAATGAAAACATGGGACTAGTTGCCACATAATTAACCCGTGGCAGGGTAGATACCACTTTAGAATCAAGAACATTTAGGGGTGTCATATTATTGGTAGTTGAAAAAAGACTAGGGAACAAAAGCTGGTTGACAGTCACAATATTTCCATTGTGAGGGAAAGACATCACACGAAAGAGTGTCGATACGACAGCTTTCATTGCATAAACATAGTCTTGTCCAAGGAGTAAATTGAAATCCAAGGGACCTCGAACTACCATAAGATCAATATAAACAGTTTTACCTTCCAAGGTAATAGAAAACTTAGGAAGGATCCCTAAAGGTTCACTAATGGTTCTGTTAAAAGCTTTCAAATTCTGTGTAATAGGAGCAAGCTGAGGGGAACCCAAAGCTTCCCAAGCAGTTGAGGATAAAATACTAACAGAAGCACCTTCATCTACCTGTGTGCGGTGCATGTCGCTACCACCAACCTTGACAATGATTTGGAAAGGGATGGAGGAAGGAAGATGAGGTTCTGTCAATCTTTTCCAATCAAAGGAAAAGACCTCAGTACTTGGAGGGGGTTCTGTAGAAACAGGTGAAATGTCCCCCGGCGTAGAATAATCTGATGTAACAAAAAGAACCTGAGCGGTATGAAGTTCACTCTTTAAAGGGAAAGTGGGAACGAACGAACGTGAAATTGAATCGACCACTTGATCAACTAATGGATCATCAACCTGAGCGACATGAGTTTCACTCTCCAATGGAAGAGTGTGATCGACTATACTTGAAATTAGATCAATCACTCCATCAGTTGACGGTAGGTTGGGAGAAAGTTTACGGTAACCAGTTGGAAATTCTTACTGTGGAACAGTAAGGTCTTCCAAAAATTTTGAGGCTTCATCCATGTGAGGGCAAATGTGAGTTTGATGACTCCCTTTGCATAACTTACAAGGAAACCTAACTTTACACTTTTTCCCAGGAACCTGACTATCACTGGTTGATGGATCAATGGAAAGTTGATGAGATTTTTCTGACCATACTTCCAAGACCTTTGGAATACCAGGACAATTGATAAGGAAGTGGTCACCCTTACAAAGCCTGCAAGGGTATTTGGGTTTACGATGCATGTTGGAGTTTTCCTCAACACAACTAACACTTACAACCATGGTTGGTTGGTTGTCTTCTTTCTTATCTTGCTTCTTCTTCTTCTTATTCTTCTTCCCTTTCTTCTTCTTCTTAGCCACCTAGTTACTAGCATCGATGCTTTTACCAAGTGAAGAGGAAGAAATGGAGGAAGAAAAATTAGGCGAAGAAGGTAAAGGGTCAACAGAAGGTTGGTGATGTTGAGATGGTGAACTCTGTTGAGGTGAAGCATTCGGTTGAGGTGGAACAATTGGAGTATTTTGGGCCAACGAAGTTGAAAATAACCATATCGGTAAACCTATTGTAAATCCAGGTAATGACAAAGTAGCCATATAAGGAGGACCAACATTTCCAAAATAAGGAAAGGTACTAGGATTCTCGTTAAGAGGGGTCCCTTGGTCAGTAAATTCTGGAACACTTGCCATTATATTCAACTTCAGTGAATTTAAAACTAAAATTAACAATTCACAATTCACACCTAACAATTAAAATTCACAATTCACACCTATGGTCTCTAAAAGTAAAAACAAACAAATTAACACGCACTATCAAATCTAGGAGTCAAACCACGCACAAATAGTAACTTTTCGTACCGAAAACACTAGTTGGTGATGAAATCCAACGTTGCAGAATACAATACAGAAATAGTGGTTGGAACAGTTACCCCAACAACCTGCTTAATGAATAGACTGGCACAAGTTTCTCCACTAAACCGTCTCGAGTGAAGAGAACCCCCCATAAAATCCAAGTGAGTCTAGTCGACATCTGCTCCAAGTACAGTGGGATCTTCCCACCACTGTCACCTTAGGAAGAATCCTATAGAATTTGGTCACTAAGGTTACCAATGGAAACAAATAACCCTGGGGGAACAGTCTACGATCCGATACGCACGCAAGGGCAAAGTAACAAGCTCAATCCCCTTGAAGGCTCCTTGACATAATCCAAGGTTTACCAACAAGTGACTCCAGGCTCCTTGACAACAATCCGAGGTTTACCATTTTTAATACGTGAATATCTTCTATCGTTCCCAATGAAGAAGGATTGATTCCCACACTGGTTCAGATATGATCTCGTGCTTCTCCTTTAAGAGGAGCTTTCCCAGAGCATAGATGTAACAATTGAATTTTTCTCCTACCACAAGATACAGCTACTTGTTTGTTTTACTGTCTTGGAGAGTTAGCTAAAACTATTCCAAGACACTAGCCTAAGCTAGATTGGTGGAAAGAGCCCTAAAAATGTAAAAATTACTAGATGACTTTTAATTAAGCGTTGTGTTATTTAGGCTGTTATTACTCAAAGGGGTAAATGGATATGAAACCAATGGTGTTATGACCCGACTCAAAACTAAATGCAATCGAATATGATAATGTAATCCTTTCAATTCGATGAATTATAGCTAAAGTAAGAAGAGAGTTTCTATTCACTTCCAACAATGCAAAAATTGATCACTAAGAGAAAATATAACAAATTCTCTAATGCACTAATTTCATCAAGAAAAACTAATGCAAATCAATTTCCAAACAGTTTTTATTTTTATTTTTGTATGTTAAAAACAAGCACAAAAATATGTAAATTCAAATCAAAGAAAACTGATCTAAATCTACGATTGATTTTTCAGAATGTAAACTATGCAATTGTAATCTATGCACAATTCACTTGAAAAGTATGCAAATGTAATCTATGCACATTTTTCATTCATATTCTGAAAATTAGAATTCTAATTATGCAAATGTGATCTATGCAAGATAATTCTCAAACACAAGATGATTCTAATGTAATCTAAGAACCAATCAAGTGCAAGTCAAGAAAATTGGGTGAGAGTTCCAAAGATCAAAAGATAAAAAGACTCAAAGGCGATTAACACTCATACACAATTTAGCGAATGAGGGGGAACTTTTTTTGCAAAAACAAAAGCAAAAAGATGCAAAATTGTGAAAATACTGAGACAAACCTCCAAGTAACGACCAAAGGAAATCAAATTAAGAATTTCTCAAAAAAGAGACTCAAGACACCCAATTGATAAAAGCTTAAAACTAGAATGCCAATGGAATTAACCTAAGAAAATTTCTTAACAAGTCATATGTAGGTCTGGGCAGGGGATAACAACATCTAAACAAAAACTAAACTGACTGAAAGAGAAAATCTTAAGTTTTTCAAAATTTTAGCAGGGTTCGCAGGCCCACAGTTCACACAGGTGCAGTACCACTCTGTGCTAACAGCAAAACTGCGGATAGATCCGCACTGTGCTCCAAGCTGAGGGTGCGGTCCTCTCCCAAAGTTATGAAAAACAAAAAATAATCCTAGATCTACTAAATCTACCCAATTCCACATACAACAAGCCAAAAATAGAAACAAAAACATAGTTTCTCAAGTCAAAGCAAAAACAAGGAAAAAATCAAGTCACCAGTGGAGTCGCCATTTTGTCACACGGAATGAGTCGATCTTGCGGACAAGATAGACCTTCCTAGAATCTAAAGAAGACCTAATGACAAGCAAAAAAATCACAAACTATCTTTCTCTAAATATGCATTTATAAACAAAGGCAAACAAGTGTTTTTAGGCCTACCTTGGGTCCAACACAAGTTTGTGGAAGCCTCGCTTCTTCGATCCAAATGAGCTCCCTTGTCGCAAATCTGCAAACACAAACAAGCAAACAAATTAAATAGCACCAGAAAATCCAATATCATAAAACATATTTAACATGAAAGTCAAGGACTTGATGAAACAAATGACATGAGACAATTTGTTGAGAAAAATGAATCTGATTGTATTAATTCAAATCAAAGAAGAACTTTACAACCTGTGCCTTGACGCTGTACAAGCTCCTCCCAGGGTCCAGCAAGAAGTCTCCTCTACTTTGACAAGTTTCACTCTCTTCCCAATGAAGCCAAAAATGTATTTGATCTCTCCTCTCAAGCTCAACTAGGAAGTCTTAATTTCACCAGCATTTACCCTCAAAAATGTTCAGCTTCTAACCTCCCTAGCGACCAGCCCAATGCCTTAATTTATAGTGCAATGGAGGGAAGTTACTAAGTCCTCCTTCAAAGGGGTAAAGCCATCCTTCAAAGGGATAACTCCTCTCATCAAGGGATTAGCTCCTTCTCTTTTGGGATGCATGAACCACCTAAGAGCGACCAATCCATGTCAAAATTCCTTCTAGAATCATCTAGAATTAATCCAAAGTGAGTTTTTTAGAATAAACTTGCGCCTTTTTGACTTTCACAGGGGTCCACACCCACTCCTTTAGGGACAGAGCGGGGAGGTCCGCAGTTTTTGTGAACAGGAGGTGTGAGACTGTAGGCAAGAATGAGAGAAAGTGCGGAACCAGAGCTTTGTTGATTTTTAATGTCTTTCTCTCATTTTCAAAGCTTGACTTGAAGAGCTGAGGTCTGAGACTTGCTTAGGAGGACTGTACAAGTGATGATAGACCCATACTGACTGCAAATAATCATGGTGACAATATTTTTGTGTAATAAGGGGTATATAGGTGTAAAAGTAGTATAGTTGTCATATTTTTAGTTTCATCTCTAACGTTGCTCCACTGCCAGTAGGCCTGGACAGTACCCCGGTGGAGTCACATAGGAACACAAACATGGCTCTGCTACTAGTGAACCTGGTCAGTACCTCGACGGAGTTACTTGCATCACCTCCCTGCACAAGAATCCTTTCTCTTCTTTTGCCTTATTAATTTTTATTTTGAATTTTTTGACTTTTCATTTTGTTCACTTTTCATTTTCATTGTGCATAGCACTTATTCATTTTAGAGGCAAAAGAGGGATCCCGACTTATTGAGAGTAGAAGAGGTTGTTCCAGCAGAGAAGTAGTTTATTGTATCTCTAACATGCCTGCTAAGGTTTCCCCCCTCACCTTAGTCTACTTGACTGAGCTGACAAGGGTTAACCCAAAAACAACCGAGTAGAGAAGGTGACACTAATTAACATGCAACCATTGTGTTTTCACCAAGGTTCACTTTGAAAAGTACATATTTTCCTTCGACGTATCATGAACTAAAAGTAACAAGTTCTTCAAACAGGGGCAAGATAATAGATAACCAAGCAGTGATAGCTGTAAAATCCCTCTTGTACTTCACCCAACTCGTTTCAAGAGTCATACAAGAGTTCATGCAAAACTAACCTACGAATGAAACAATCAAACTATCAAACTACAAAGCAAAGCAAGAGATAAGAAAAAGTGAAAGCAAAGCAAGTAATCAAACAAGCAAGTAGATAAATAAGAAAACAAAGAGAATAAGCAAACAAGCATGCAAGCCACTGACTGAAAGAAAACACTACTCCTACTCCTACACTAATGGTGCATGGGCCTAATCACGTGAAGTGATATTTCCAATGCAACCACTATTGCATTGGTAGACCCATGTTGGTGAAGGCTTGGTCTGCAAGCAACCCAGTTGTGCAAAACAACAAGCAAGAAAGATATAACAATGAAGATAACCACACTTCATGTTTCGAAGTGACCACATGACGTAAGTGAGTACAAGTGCATGACGGGAGGTCTATGGACTTCTCATGGTGTTGTGTGATACTACGTGTAACTTTGAAGCATATGCATACTCTTGACCATGACATGTAAGAAAATGAGAGAAATAAGGATAAATTGCATCGCAAATGAGTGCTTGCAATGTAAGATTCCTCCAATGCATGAGCAATGGGATCATGGAGTTCGAGTGGAGGAATTGTGATATGTTTGTGTGAGATGGATCTTCAATGCATAAAGATCAGTGTTGAGGAGCCTTGGGTGATTGAACAGTTTCATGATCAGATGTGAGACTAGCCCCAAGAGAGTGAGGATCTAACATAACCATCAGCTTGGGCTGAAGTGCCTCAACAATCTTGGGTGTCTCTGCTTCATCATTAGATAGATCATCATAAACCAGTGGCTTCAAAAAATCAACTGTGATAGAGTCATGATCATGATAAAATATGGAAACAAATGCATCGCGACCACCACAATCAGAAAAATCAATGATTTCATCAGCATCCTCATGATTAGATGAATCAAATAGAGTGGTAGATGAAAAGTGAACAAAATCATCCTCTGTGTTTCTAGAAAAGATAGATGAAAGATCAATTGGATTTTAAATGAATAACTTATATTCTTCATTGTTGAATGATGGGTCAACATCTAGTGAGTCCTGCGAGTGATCAACAATGGGTGCATCCATGGATGAGGACACACATGTGAAATCATGGATGGCAGGTTCACCAAAGATGTTAGGAAGGAACGGAGGGGGCTCGAATGGAAGGGAGTCATCGTTTGTCGAGTGTTGATGCTCAAGCTCCTACTCATTCTCTTCATGAATGACAACGCATATTGGTTGTGCAACACCAACTCCGTCAATGGGTTGTTCCTCATTCACAACAAGTGAAGAGTCTGAAATGGATGAACACAAGACAACATCATCTAGAGGAACACCTGAGTGTGAAGACAGAGGTCGAAGAAAAGAATGCATATGAGAACTCAAAGGACTCACAACCAAATCTGCGCGAAAATTGAGTGAAGTGATGTTGGGAGGATGTGAAAACTGAACATGTGTGTGAGAATGATCTTCAACATCCCTTGGCAGTGGTGGAGTTGTTGAATGAGAGGAAGGTGGAAATTTAGTCGATACAGTGGTCACATCTGAAAGAGATTGCGTAGCTCCATCAGTGAAGAATGTCAAGCGAGGATTGATCTCAAGATTACTCTTGGAATAGGTAGATTTCTTAAGGCAAAACTCGAACTGGTCCCAAAGATAATAAAAATTCATCTGGTCCTTGGAGCTTGAAACTACAAGTCATGGAAGCGTTGCCAGAAATCAATAACTAATTCTTGGGGAGCCCTCCATTGCTGTAATAGTTTCCGGTCAAGTGGTCAAATGAATTCACGCTGTCAGCCAATAGGACGAGCATCCAATGAAATGGATATTCATGAAGTATGTATGCAAGAAACAAGATGGTATTTCATCAGAACACTCATCTTCCACATGAAGCATGGAAAGAAAGTCATGTAAGTACTTAGGCTAGGCCACTTCACCTTCACCATCATACATGAAAGTAGACAAGAGATCGAAAACTTCCCCCGTGATGGAGACATCTTCATGATTTGAAAAACATCGCGGGGGAAGAAGAGTACAAGAATCCATGAAAGGTATGCAAAGGATCAAAACTACATGAGAGGACATAGCTTGTCATCTGGTCCTCCTAGTGCCAGAAATGTTGATGGTGATGGATATGCCAACATGTCAAGGGATCTCCCTGGTAAGAAGTCCAAATTAGACCTCAGACCATTTGGTGTAGGAGTCCCAGCAGTGGGTCGTAAGGTAATGCCTTGACCATGATGTCGCATAGAGGCAAGTAAGATAACTCTATCAGTAGAAAGGATGTGACTGTTGTAGTTATTCAAGGAAGTTGAATGAAAGGTTCTAACAAAAGTGGGTTGGGATGAGTGCATCCCTTAACAACCTGTATCAATACTCAACTGGGAATGGAACACATGAGTGAAGATGCATCGTGAGCTAGAAAGCAAATCAATCAAAAATCCAAAGTGATGGCTAAACCAACAACACATTTGCAACAAGATTCATATAATTGCATACAAAGCAGTTCAAACGCAAATACATATGTTAAAAAACATACATCATTAGAGAAACTGAAGCAGTCCAACTACAATAACAACATATGCATGAAAACGTGATGGCTCTTACTATATAAATAAGTGTAAGTTCCAATCATAAAATACATCCATGTAAACCTGCTAGCCCCAACAGTGAAATGTTACAGCCACATCTGCTTGCTCCTCCAAAGAGATGAACTAGCTCCGTGTAGTGGAGAAGCCAAGGTGCATTACAATACTATCCAAGCTCTTTCCAAGATAGTCTTATTAGAAGCTTGGCTAACCAAAAGCCCATATAATGAGTTATGAGGTTCTATTTATAGCAAAGGATGGGGTGACCCTCGAAATTCCTATTTGTGACTGTTTGTCTACCCTCATGACTCTTTGTCTACTCTATGATTTTTACATCCAACTATTGACTCTTGACTTACAATTGACATGACATTACATTACAATGCACATGTTCCCATGTGATACAAAATGACTTGAGCAAATGATGCAAGACATCACTAACACTCAGTTCGTTGTGATGAGACCAACTCTTTAACATGCTTGTGATGGTTAAGGTGGTGAGATGATGCCAAGCTTGGTCATCCCTGATGGTGTGCGTGCACCCGATGGTGACATCTTGCTAAAGAAAACTCTTGCCTTCATTGCAACCGGTGCATTGGTTCAGCTCCTTCATCCAACTCATCTGCTAGCATGCACATGGTCTTCTTGGGTACGGTTGAACTGACAACACATTGTTGCATAGTGTCTGTGTTGATCTTCAAGTGTGTGTTGGTGGTCATGCACATCAACTTGCCAAAGTATATGTTCAGCTCCAGTTTGACTTTCTTCTTGTCTTCGCCTTGGTGAGTGTGCTGAATGGGTTGGATCGCATGCATGTCCACAATGAAATGCATGCTTCTGAACCACTTGCATACGATCAACAACACTTATCACCATGTCTGCTCCTTGTCAGCTATTGGGATGGATATTTAACTTGTACAGGCATAGTTTCATCTGTGATTGCATGTTTCATCCACTGTTGTTCTTGTTCCTACTGCAATTCATTCATCTATCTCTACAGCTTCATGTTCTTCCTATGTTTCTACTTCAACACATGCAACTCCTTCTTTGTTCCATTCTCTATCTTCGTGTGATATTCATGTCACATCATCACCTCATAGCATGAGTCTCCAAAGTTTCTTTAATTATCAGTGGATCAACTTGATCTTGCAATTTTATTCTGCCTCTATGTTATCTGTTGAACTCCTAACCCAGGATCCTGTATCAGAGTCTCATGTAACCTCATTGCTATCTCTAATGCTTTAGCCTAGGTCGAGATATTCTGTTATGATAGCGCTATCTGTAGATGTGGCTCTAAAGACGCTACAAACCATGTGTGGTGCTACCCATTTGTTAGCGTCATGTTAGCTTCTCGGGTCGTACTTTTCAATCTCTGATCCAGATCCCAAGGGGTTTCACTTGGTAGCATTGCGATCTCCTTGAACCTGATGATTGACTGCGTTTCTAATTTTGGCCAGCTAAATTCTTTGTTCAATGCATCTTAGATCACTACTATTCCCGCATTTCCGTGATTTCTCGAGTACTTTATATACTAGGTCAACACACGGTCCTGCAGCGCACTCACCAGGGTAGCATTTTTAATATTATAATCAGTAACTCTATGCTCTTCCCATACTTCCCTTACTACGAACCAAAACTGGTCTAGATCTTTGCTTCCTTCTCCTTTGAATACTGGAAACTTGATCACGCTCGTCATGTTAAACTTTTGGTTTGTGTGCGGGTGTGCTAGGGACAACCACAAACTCGTACTATTTCTGATCCAACCAATCTTCAATCTCTTTCTTCGTAGGGTTTCACAATTCCGACATCAGACACCCCTTAGGTAGATTCTGGTCCCAGAAACGGAACCATTTATTGGCTTGTTGGGGCCTGACCCAGGTTCGGAAGAGTTATTATCCAAACAAATCCCGCACTACCGGCCCTTTCGGCAACATTCCGCGGAGTGCAGGTTGACGTCTCACCCGAGATAGTAGGGGAGGGTGCTGGAACCAGGTTTCTACACCCTTGGGATGTCTTGATGTGGTGCGTAGATATGTACAGGTGCACTTTCTTATTAATGAATTTATTACAGATCTGATCTTCTTCTTATAGTCATTAAGCAAACATTTAACAATACAACCCAGTGCGCGCAACCATAATTAACAAAAAAAGACAGTGCATAAATTCATAAGATAAGCAACAGATAGATTCACAATAAAGCACATAATGTTTCAAAACTTCTTATATTTATTTATCTTCTGTCAATACAACCAGATCCGCCCTGGGAACTTAGTTGCAGGCGTCCATGCACATAGCAGTGGACTCTACCAGGTCTCTGTGCACACAGCTGCAAAGCCTCTATCTATCTACCAACACCCTTGACTCAAACTTATATATGCAAAGTAACTATTACTTCCAAAAACCCATAACACATTAGATCTTCTCCAAAATTGACTTCTACGCTTAGAGCCTCTCTCTATTTATACATTCCCATGGTTTGTGGACCATGGGCAGGCCGACTCACTTCCTATTATTTTATATTATTTTTGGGCATACAACCCTTTGACTCGACCTATTACATTTTGTGCTCTACGCATTTCGCGAAGCTTTTCATAATATCATTACCTAACTTCTAGGCTTTAAGCCCCAAAACTATTACACAGGGCCTCTGCTACTTAATAGGCCCCCAACACAATCATTGTGACTCGTCCCGAATCACTCATCGGTGCGGCGATACATGCTGCCAAGGCTTCGCGGTCCACCATTCCTGTGAGTGATGCACTATGTTCTGTTGCTCCCTCTTTATCTCCTGCAACTCTTCTTCGAGCTCCTACTCCATTGCCTCCACTAATTCGCGCAACCAATGATGCTCATTCTACACTGCTCAGTTAACACAAAGCACCCCCTCATAGGATTTTAGCTCAAGTTAGGGTGCCACATATGGGAACTCTTTGTGCCAACACAGAAAGTTTCCAATTTTTGGTCTATTATACGCACTATCTACTACAACTTGTGTTGCACTTTTACAAGAAGATTGTTGTTGTTCGTGAGATCCCAATCTTCAAGGTGCCTTAGAGATGAACTGTTAATTGTAATTCCATCATTTGTCTCCATATCACAGTCTTTCCCTTATCTTTTATGGGTCACTGGCCAACCCATGGTTTAGGCAGTGGCATCTGGACCAATTCTACTTCCTGTCAAAGAGTTTTTGGTACATCCCCTACCGATGGTGTTGAACTCTATGCGATGCCTACAGCCATCAATACCACATCATCCAGAAAGTCTGACATCTCTATTGGCCATGTTACAACCCTCGGTCTTACTCTTTTAACGTCAATAATGAACAATTCCATATGGATGGAAAGGCCCAATAGCTTACTTCTCTCGAAACCACAGATCATTCAGTGGATTCCCCCCTGTGATTTATAAGCATTTTGAAATTCAAATTTAGTAGTTCCCTCCTTTTCTAGTGTCATAACATGATGCCTGTAGCAGATTGTTCTCGATCTGTCCCATACTTCTTCTCTTAATTGCCCACTACCCGCTCCCTTTCGCTATAGCTCAGACATCTTGTCATGAACAGTGTCAGAAACAGTCATGTCTCTGCTTGTCCACGTAGTAGTGCAGCCTCTTCTGCACAACTGCGATCTTTGTGACATAACAATGCTATGCGCACCCTTATTGTCGTGCAACTCCCTCACAGACTACTTTATCATCCCTCGCTCTTTTTCAACTGCCTGGAGCGGTGAGACTATCCTTCGGTTGGTTAGTCAAGTGGTTGGCCCACCCGTGTAGAGCTTCAGGTGACTGCCATTTACTCTGCCCAAGAAATGCTCTCCATTTAGCTTGGAAAGCTGGGCTACGCCTTCATCTGTGAATTTTTTGACTACATAGGGTCCTAGCCAATGCATTCGGAGCTTTCTAGGGAATTTCTTGAACTTGCTGTCATATAGTAATACTAGATCATTTTCTTTGAATGTGCGCATCTTGATATGGTGATCATGCCAAGATTTTTCCCGTTGCTTTTGTACCTGCTGATGAGATCCTACCAGAAACCATTCCTCCTCAAGTTCTTCCACTTGCGCGATCCTTTCTTCCAAAGCCTTGCAGTCTACCATTTCTGTCGTCACTGCTATTCGCAAACTAGGTACAATGTATTCCATTGGCATGATGGCTTCCTTGCCATAGACTAACCGGAAAGGTTCTACCCTGTCAACTTCTTGCACGTTGTTCGGTATACCCATAGCACAACAAGTATGCGCAAATCCCAATCGTTTTGCTGCACATTACATACCTTTGTCAACGCAGTCTCCAAAATATTGTTAAAAGCTTCAGCAGTCCCATTTACTTGCAGATGGTACGGCATACTTTGCTGATGATATATCTAGAACTCCTCAACAAGTGCACTGATAGTCTCATTTAGAAAGTTTCTTCCGTTGTCGCTCATTATAATTTTTGGACATCCAAACCATGTTAACACATTCTCGAACAAAAACCTTCCAGCTGTAGCAGTCGTGAAATCCTTAACCGGTTGTGCTTCCACCCATCGAGTCAAGTATTCTCTCGTGGTGATGATATAGCACGCCCCTGTCTTTCCTTGAGGTGTGATAGGCCCCACAAAGTCAATCGCCCATTTTTCGAATGGTTGCAGCATCATCTGTGGCTTGATTAGTAGTTCATCCCTCCGTGATGGTTTCCCAGTCTGTTGACATACATCGCAAGCCCGACAGTATGCTTTTGAGTCTTGATGTAGAGTTGGCCACCATAATCTAGTGTGAAGAATCTTCTATGTTGTGGCACGTCCCGCATAATTTCCTCCTACAACCCCCCCATGTGCTTCGGCAAGGATCTGTCCTCGCTCGAATTCAGGTACATATCTACATAATATTTCATCGTTGCCCATTTTGTAGAGATGCCCTGCAATAACAATAAATTCTGCTGTTCTTTCTTCTATTGGATGGAATATCCCTGCAGTGTGGTTCCTATGGTTAAGAAGTGGATTATATCCTCAAAGTGTCCATCTATGATGTGTACTGCATACAGTTGTGCATCAGGTAGTCCTTCCTTTAAGTTGGTGGGCTCTTCACCATTCTTAATTCAGGTTAGGTGATCTAGGCCTGCGTTTAGATGTCCCGAATTTACGATGACTTCAAAATCGTATTCTTGAAATAATAGTAGCCACCTACAAATGTGCCCCTCGAACATAGGCTGATTCACTAGGTATTTTAGCATAGAGTGATCAGTATACATCTTAAAGTGTCCTCCAAGTAGATAGTGGTGTTATTTCTGGAGCGCGTATACCGTCGCCAAACCCTCACACTTAGTAGTGGAGTAGTTCTTCTCCACTTTGGACAGTCGTTGACTCGCGAACATGATCGTGTGATCAATTCCTTTTGCTTCTTCCTGAGTGAGTGCAGTGCCCAACGCGATACACGACGCGTCAACACGCACATGAAATTCGATGTCCCATTTCGGAAATACCAAAATGGGAGCTAATGCCATCTTCTCCTTGAGAGTCTCTAGACTTTTGTTACATTCATCATTCCAACAATAAGTAGCATCCTTTTTCAACAAATTTTCCATTGGTGTTGTGATCTATGCGTAGCTCTTAATGAACTTATGATAGTAACTAGTGTGTCCCAGCGACATGTAGTTGTTTGACACTGCACGGTGCTTGCAAATTAAGCATTAAAATAATCTTCACTAAATACACCATCAGGCCTTGCCTACAGACCACATGGCAAAGAAATTTCCTAAAGGGGATGAGGAAAGTACACTTCTTTAGATTTAGCGCAATCTGGTGTCGGTCAAGTATCCAACATTAACTGTAAGCTTGTGATATGTTTCTTGACTAGCCCAAATATGGTCCAATCATCAACTTATACTTCCAATAACTTATGTATCAATTCCTTGAATGTAGCCACCACGATGCACAAGAATATTGCTGGTGTGTTCTTCAGTCCAAAGGGCTGCATCACTGTGTACTGAAAATAGCCCCATTCGGTGGCGAACGTTGTTTTACTCCTATCTTCCAGCACGATCTTGATCTGGTGGTACCCCGAGAAACCATCCATGAAGGAGTAGGCTTCTTGTCCACCCACATTTTCTAGTACCTCGTCTGTAAATGGAATCTGGAATGGATCATTAACACATGCATCATTGAGATTCCTGAGATCCATGCAGATGCAAATTTCACCCTTCTATTTTTTCTCCTATACCACCATAGGACTTACCCAGTCGGATTCCTCCACTGGTTCAATTATTCCTGCTGCAAGCATTTTATCCAACTCTTCACTAACCTTTGCTTTATATTTTGGATTCAGCCGATAAGTGTGCTTCTTGGCTGGCTTTGCATCCAGCTTCAGGGTTATCTTCATCATTCCCAAGTTTCTAAGGATACCTTTTAACTCTGTGATTTTAGTTAGGAATAAATTTTGATATTCTCGAAGTAACTCGATGACCTTCTCCATCGTGGCATCATCCCAGTAGTCCCCAAGCATTGCATACTTTGGCTCATCCTTCATATCAATGTTTACTTGTTTTGTTTTCAGCGGCACGGTGATGTCCGGATCATCAATAGCTGGTCCATGATGCTCGTGACTCCCCTCTGTTTCTGGAATATTGATGCTTCTAGGGTCCTCATCATCATCGTCTACTTATACATTGTAGCATTCTACGGCCTGGCTCAACTAATGCGACCAATCTAGTTCCACTATTTCCTCTGGTTCCAGTGGTTCTTTGAAAATGGCAGCTTTCACAACTTGCAATGCATCGTCAACAGTATCCATCCATTGGTCTTCAAATAAGAATGTTAATAAAAATCCTTCACGCAAGATATCCCATTCGCCTATGCCATGTCGGAGTTCTATTTCAGTATACCAGTTCCTTGGGATGACATCAAGGGTATGATAAAATAAGTGTACCCACTCCAGCTCGGGTTCTTCTCCATAGGCCTGGGTCCATCTGGTAAGGTGCATACATGGGTCATCGCATCCATCATATTTCTCAGTTATTCATAGTTCCGGCTTCCCAAACCTTATCTGCATCATCCTCCTGCAGCCATGCCAATCTTCAAAAGTTCCTTCATGTGTTCCCACCAACACGCAGGCGTCACACGCAACACCCATTTTAATGCATCAAATCACTGGTGTTCTAGTACCACACCCTCAAACATGGTCAGTAATTCATCCACCGCTATCAACCCATCATATATTGATAGTTCTCAATCCTGAACTTTAACACAATACAACAACCTAGTCATCATATTGCAGTTTAACGTTGTTACTCCATTCAACCTATTATGCCATTGTTCATATTCTTCATCTGAATCTAAAAGGTAGGCTTCTACGCATTCCCACGATATTCATCCTTCTGCAGTTAGATTTACCCAATCCTGAATGCGCACCTTTATCTTCTAGATATGATCCAAGACCTCCTCGGTTCCATCGTTGCGTATGGGTTCAGTGTAGCACACTCCTTCAGCTAGGTCTAGCGGAATGAATATGTTGTTGTTGGGAAAAGTATCTATTCAGAACACCCCTATCCCACTCTAAGGTGTGACAGTGCCTTAGCAACAAGCAAGGAAAACTACTTTCGTATTCTTCTTTATGAAATGTAAACGAAGAGGAAGGATGTAACTAACCTGTGTCTTTCGCTAGTTTGTTGATCCAATCACTCTCCTCTTTGCTCGCTTCCCGCTGCCTGCTCCCTTACTGGTCCAGCTTCACCAAGTTCCTGCAAGATCACAGAAGAGGAAAACTACACAAAAGATATAGATTTACATTCATAACTAGCTTAGGATCAGATTTAAGCTAAACATGCAAATATAACAAAGCATCATTGATACACAGCATGTAGGAGAAACTCAAATAGTTTTATTGATATGATAAGAAAGTCCAAGAGGAGATACAACCAAGTGAGTCCCGATCCAGCATCTACCTCCCAGCAAAGGAATCCCTTCCTCACCTCCAACAAAGCATAAATCACCCAATGCACTAATCTCAATCTCAAACCAACAACAATTCTCTACAAAGTACAAAATTCCAGCCTCTGGATCTCTGGGATGAGGGATCCATATATAGATGTAAGCAGAGAGGATGAGTCAGCTTATGTTTTGACTTGTGGCTTCTCTCTGTCAGTTCTTGCTTCCACTTGGAGGCTGAGAGCCTCTTACTCATCCTTGGTCGAACTCAGTGAGGCAAGTGTCATTGAGGAAGATTCTGGAAGCTTCCATTGTCTATACACCTCGCGGAATGACACTGCCATTTGGCATTTCCCGCTCAGTGCACCCTGGTAGTGCATTTAGGTGCATTGCAACGCACCTAGCTAGTGTACTGGGGTGCTTTGCAACGCAGACAGCTAGTGGAGCACTTGAATTGATCCTGATTTAACTGATTCTGAGTAGTTTTTGGTGGAGAACTTCTGGGAGAAGCTATCATTGGTTGACCTTGTTCCTTTAGGGGTAGGAACAACACTTTTAGGGACTTTGGATCCCTTGGATTATGGACATTTCATGCTCAAATATGTAAGGCACAAAAATGTCTATAACAGTTGCCCCCTAAAGTATGAGGCCGTTTATCGGGTGAAATGCTTTATTAGGAGGATCCGAAGTTCTTTCAATGCTGGGAGGAGACCTGTAATAAGATACAATAAAATACATCATTTTCATACTATTTTCATGATCTAGCTGAGGTAGGCATTCCCATGCTCAGCTTTATAAATTCATTTTTATGTGCATAGGACAGACAATCGTCTGATTGTAGACTGATGATCCTGCTGAAATCATCATCCTTTTGGTAGGATGATTATCTGTGCTGCAATGTTGTACATTTCAATGTCTTTATTTTTCCTGAATATATATCGCAGCCCAGATGGATGAAACTAGATCCGGGGTCTTCAATCTCGTCCGATCTTCACTCTAAGTACAAGTCGATCCATGTGAGAAATGTTTTGAAGTCGAACATGGAAAGACATCGCTTGATTACCAGTCAATGATGTAAACTGTTAACAAGCGCGAGAGGAATCACCAATAATGATAATGACCCTCAAGGTACTGCAGTACAATTCACATGGTGTGAATAAAGGACTTGGCGTCGAACACCACGCAAAATCTTTCGGTCGAAGGTCATTGATGTATACCTGTCGCCGGAAGTGAGAAACTTGCGATTGAGGCATGCAAGCTTCAAAGTACTAAAGGGGGTGTTCCTAGATCAACTTCTTGGATAATGAGCTGATGTCGACAAGAAGGATTTGTCAAAGGAGGGCCTTAATGAATCCCACATCAATGACACAAAACAGAGAAAATGATTTTGATGGAGGTGAAAACGGTCTGATGATATATGGTTCAGGGTGGCGGTCATGAAAGAATGAAGTATAATGTATGGTAGTGGATGGGACACGGGTGACTTCTCTGGATGACTTCTCTTGAACATATCGGCGACACTTATATGATGGATTGGTAGCATTTACCCCAAAGGTGGATGGTATGGCGGGACCATGGTGATGTGACCAGTGAATGAAACAACCCAACCCGACTCAGGCACGGAGTGGAAGTGTCATGTTCAAGAGCGACTTGCTACCAATAAAGGTTCTTTGAGTTTCTTCCCAATTTTTCCCCAGTCATTGCTGACCAGTACCTATTTATTTTTGTCAAGCTCGAGGAGGATAACATATGCTTGTTCTATAATTTGCCCTTCGGGCAAACCCATCGCTATGTTTTAACGAGCCTAACGATAGTGAAACTCGTTCTCGTCTAAAGACAAGTTTGTCGCTATTAATGTTTTTAACGAGTTTAACGACAAAGATAACTCGGTCCTTTTCCTTTTTAGGGAGTCTGAAAAGGAACGTAAAGGTAACTCCGGAAGTCCTTTTTTGTCATCTAATCCCTTAAGTCCAAAAAAGTATAAAACAATACAGAAGGGATGAAATTTCGATAGTTTTAACGAGCCGAACAAAACAAGCGCTCGATCTTTTTGTGCAATAATCCCTCAGGTCCAAAAAGATTAAAATCTAGAGGAGGGATAGCACTTCCGGTCGCTTTTATGAGCTGGAAGGCCAAAACTCGACAATATTTTCATATTTTACGAGTCAGATGAAAAGAGCTTAAAGAAGACTCGTCTTTTGAGGAACGAGTGATAAAACGGGTAGCAGCTGATTCCAGGTAAGGGTTGGAATTTTCCAATCACGGCAGTGTCACAAGGATGGCTAGTGAAATCACTCTTCGCAGCTGTTCCTCAAAATGGGTAAACAATTAAATGGAGGTGAATGATCGGCCAATGGAAAAGTGGAGGTGACGGTGCAAACACGACCAAGGCTTTAATGGTTGATAATGTTACATTCACGGTGGTTATTTACCGGAGGATAGTTCATTTTTTAACGAGCTTAAACGCGGGTTGAAACACTTGCTCGATCTTATGTTTATTTTTTAACGACCATGAACTATGTGCTAAAACTGCTCGATCTTATGTTTATTTTTTAACGAGCATGAACTATGTGCTAAAACTGCTCGATTAATCCAGTCATATGATAAGAATGTCTCATTGAAGATGCCATTTTTTATGGAGCTTGCACCTTACAGAGCTTTGCCCCGCATCCTTTCTTTATGCAAGTTCGGAAACGACTAATCCTACGAGTTTAAAGGGTTAGAGGTCCTAAAAATTTAAAAAATAAATAGCTGCCCCTTGGTTGCACTCCAAAAGGTTTGCATGCCCCCAGGTATAAAGTACGATTTCAAGGTTACCCCTCAATTTGCAGATAAAACATTTGTTCTACCAAGAAAGGTCTACCTCTTTCAGGTTATTCAAAGTCTGTTTTATTTGTGGTGCAAACAAAACACTTCTTCGACGATGTCTACCGAGATAAACAAAGGTAAGCAGCGCCGACCCAACTTACATAACTTTGACAAGAGAATCTTATTATAGAATAACCCTCTTCCAGCATGGGCGGGGTACAGACTAGTCATATTCTCCCGCGGAAATCTACCCTATACCCAAAGTTTTCCTACCGAAGCAGACCAGGACGCATGCCCCCTGGGTTCCAGTCATATCCTTCCGAATTACTCGTGCTCATCGGGAGGACGGACCGTGGGTTGAGACATTTCTTGCGTGAAGAGACCATTTAGGGATGGTATATGACTATTTGCGATGTGTGATCCGGGAAATGAAAGCTGGTCTACGAGCTTGACCACTCTTCCTTCGTGCGGAAAACACATTACTCTAAAGAGTGAGGAGATGATGGCTCCCATGCAATATATATAGTCTCGTCCAAGGAGTAGGTTATAATCCAAGGGTCCTTGAATGACCATCACGTTCATTTGAGCGGTCTTCCCTTTCAATGTTATGGGCACATTGGGGAGGATCCCTAAAGGTCGACTGGTTCCTTTATCGAAGCCTATCAGATTTCTCATTTCAGGAAAAAGCGATGGCGAACCAAGCGCTTTCCAAGCAATAGAGGAAAGGATACTCACAGATGCCCCCTCATCAATGATGGTGCCAGCCATGACAATTCTATATATTTGAACGATAATTCGGAATGGTATGCTTGCTGGCAAACGGGGTCTGCCTAGTTGGTTCCAGTCGAAGGATACAACTAGGTTGCTTGGTGGTGGGAGCGAGTAGATGGTCGGGTATGGCTCTGACGAACTTCCTTCCTGCGATAAAGGAATGGGTGGATTTCCCCCGTGTTCGTCGGAGTCTGTGTTGATGAAGATAATTTGTACAGTGTCATCCTTATCCTCTTCAGTGACTGTATCATTCGAAGATAAAACCTCTGAAGGCAAGACCGGGTCAACTGCCACCTCGACCTTTTGATTTTCGTCTGGTATGGATTCAGTTGGTTTATCT
This sequence comes from Pinus tabuliformis, assembly GCA_031772625.1. NCBI lineage: Eukaryota > Viridiplantae > Streptophyta > Pinopsida > Pinales > Pinaceae > Pinus > Pinus tabuliformis. The sequence continues at coordinate 1,333,796,185 of CM062817.1, read as the reverse complement.
TTAATGATAGATGCTTCAGTTGACCACTTGAGCGGGCCAGCTGGATTCTCAACTAACGAAGGACTCGGCAAGAGTTTTTTATATCCAGGAGAGATTCGTAACAGTGAAACCGGACAATCATCCAAAACTCTTTTAGCTTCGTCTAAGAAGGGACAACGGTGGAGGGCATGGTTGCCTTCGCACAGTCTACAGGGAGGTCTAGCCCTCCCTTTTTGTCCTGGAACTTCACTTTCGCTAGTTGACGGTGTGCTTTCAACATGGCCATCAGAGGTTGATGACACCGGATTGTGCAAACGAGGAGACCAGTCCCTTAGTATCCGAGGGATGCAAGGACAATCTCTGTGAAAGTGGTCTCCTCTACAAATGACACATGGCGATTTAGGCCTGGTCGGTGCTGTGTGTGGATTTTCATCAGACGACACTTGTTTTCCCTTATTTGCCTTTGGCTCCTTCTTCTTTTTCTCTTTCTTCTTCTTTTCCTTTTTCTCCTTAGGAACTTGGTTTTTAGCTTTACCAGTCCCGTCACGCGAAGAGGAAGGAAGAGAGGAAGAATTAGAGGAAGTAGAAGGTTGGTGGGAAATTTTGGACTCGTCTAACTGCTGATTCGACTGTTCAGGAATAGTGGTGTTCTGAACGACATTGGTTGAGAAGAGCCAGACCGGCAAGCCAATTGTCAGTCCTGGAAGTGACAATGTGGCCATATGGGGTGCACCAACATCTCCCCAAGAGGAGAAGGGACTAGGATTTCCACCAAGGGGAATTCCCTGGTTGGTAGGCTCCATTTTCTCAACCTAAAGATCAACGCAGGAAAAAGGGTATGAATATTCCGTTTAAAATAAATTTTAACGACGCTTGGACACAACTTGCTTTTTCAATTTTAAAGAGTCGAGAAAAAGCAAAAGATGACTCTAGTCTCCTTCGATTTTTAATGAGCCTGAAGTGACAAGTGCTCAGATGGACCTTTTCCATTAAGGAGTCTGAAAAGGAACGAAAGGGACTACTCTGGATATCTAGGTAGAGGGTGTGCCAAACCAATCGCAAAACCGCAGAATACTTTTTAGGGTACGGGCAGTCAATCTTCCCGAATGTTGTGTTCAGTTCATTGCGATCAGTAAGGCGGCCGACACGGCTTCCTATGGATAAAGGTTTTATGCCTATAGGGGTCTCCCAATATATACTCGACGGTACGTGGGAGCACAATCCGTACTGGCACTTATCGTCTCACAATGGAGGAATCACCCAACCAATATTGAGGACAACAGTTACCAGGCTTTACGATGCCGGAACACGTCTCTAGCCTAGACCACTATGTTGTGCGTTAAGTTACAAAGCGTTGTTAAGTTCATTCAATTTATTTTAGGTTGATATTTCTTAGAAGTTTTCCTTTTTGGATCACCACGAGATGTAGATACAATTCCTAAATGCAGTCTAAAGATGATAAGCAAGCTTTTATCTCTTTTCAACAATGAAAATCCTAGCTACAAGGGGAAAAGAAAGACACAATCTTTTCTCAAAGAGCATAGAGCACACTGTAAATGCACTTTTCCTAAATCAAACCATACAAACTGTCAAAATGCAAATGCACTTGTTCATGTATTTGTTTTCACTTTCTTAATATTGATGCCTAAAAAGAAAGTTGTTGTACAAATTTGAATTCGATTTCAAGTGAAAACACAAACAAGCTTCTTTTTGAAATAAAAAAGACGATTACGACACTTTATGATTTTGAAGTAAACACTTGTTTCGACACTAGAAATTCAAAAATTCAAACCAAAAGACAAAAGTAAAAGCGTAATCAACTGTCAACAACAAACACACTTACTCCTAAGATCAAAACGACACTTACGACAGGTCTAGATCTAAGGGTGACAGTATGACTAGTTTACTTTTGTAATGGGAAACTGCAAATGATGTAACAAATACACAAAAACAAGTACAGTTTCTTTTATACAACTGAGGTGGAATTAAGGCAAAGAAAAGGGGTTTTCAGATAGGTACACACACTGATAACAGGCTACAAAAATCAGAGATAAAACTGAACAAAATGAAGCAAAGAACCACAGCTGCACAGGGCAAAGGCTGATCAGCGCACTTGTTGCACAGAGAAACTGAATTGCAGCGCAGGTAGCCCTCTCGGGACCTGCGTTGAAATGCAGAACCTCTTCACAGAGCCTGCGCTGAAGCAGAAACGAGAATTTTCTCTGGGTTCTGGGTCACGGTTTGCAGTTTAATCTATGGTTTTTGGCCGGATAAAAGCTATCAATAAGGTACAATTAGAGGGATGATTTAAAGGAGGACTAAGAGCTATCACAAAGGGAAATTAGAGCATTTGTGGATCAGCTGTTCAGATCATAAACAGGCCCAGTGAATGGACTAGAGTAGCAGATCTCTACTTTGCATTTGTAAATGGCAAATGCAGTTCGATTCGCCACTCCTAAGTTTATGAGAAGAACAACAATAGAAACACAAATAAGCTAACTAGATACGATCCCCAGCGGATTCGCCATTCTGTTGTTGGGAAAAGTATCTATTCAGAACGCCCCTATCCCACTCTAAGGTGTGACAGTGCCTTAGCAACAAACAAGGAAAACTACTTTCGTATTCTTCTTTATGAAATGTAAACGAAGAGGAAGGATGTAACTAACCTGTGTCTTTCGCTAGTTTGTTGATCCAATCGCTCTCCTCTTTGTTCGCTTCCCGCTACCTGCTCCCTTACTGGTCCAGCTTCACCAAGTTCCTGCAAGATCACAGAAGAGGAAAACTACACAAAAGATATAGATTTACATTCATAACTAGCTTAGGATCAGATTTAAGCTAAACATGCAAATATAACAAAGCATCATTGATACACAACATGTAGGAGAAACTCAAATAGTTTTATTGATATGATAAGAAAGTCCAAGAGGAGATACAACCAAGTGAGTCCCGATCCAGCATCTACCTCCCAGCAAAGGAATCCCTTCCTCACCTCCAACAAAGCATAAATCACCCAATGCACTAATCTCAATCTCAAACCAACAACAATTCTCTGCAAAGTACAAAATTCTAGCCTCTGGATCTCTGGGATGAGGGATCCATATATAGATGTAAGCAGAGAGGATGAGTCAGCTTATGTTTTGACTTGTGGCTTCTCTCTGTCAGTTCTTGCTTCCACTTGGAGGCTGAGAGCCTCTTACTCATCCTTGGTCGAACTCAGTGAAGCAAGTGTCATTGAGGAAGATTCTGGAAGCTTCCATTGTCTGTACACCTCGCGGAATGACACTGCCATTTGGCATTTCCCACTCAGCGCACCCTGGTAGTGCATTTAGGTGCGTTGCAACGCACCTAGCTAGTATACTGGGGTGCTTTGCAACGCAGGCAGCTAGTGGAGCACTTGAATTGATCCTGATTTGACTGATTCTGAGTAGTTTTTGGTGGAGAACTTCTGGGAGAAGCTGTCATTGGTTGACCTTGTTCCTTTAGGGGCAGGAACAACACTTTTAGGGACTTTGGATCCCTTGGATTATGGACATTTCATGCTCAAAGCTGCAAGGCACAAAAATGTCTATAACATACGCGTAGGGACTTCTTCTCAAATATCATCTTCCAGTTCTTTAGATTCATGAATCTGTTCATATCTATGGCCTAGTCTATCCCTAATAATGCAAGGTAAGGGTTACTGTCATCCACAATTTCTATTACCTCAAAGTCCGTTTGTGTGCTCATGCCTTCTATATCGACTGTGACTCCTTGCAATCTCCCCATGGGCAATATCTTTTGTTGGTTTTTCATCTGTAATTGAATAGGATACCACTGTAATGTGGGCCTGCCCATGCATTCCCACATCTGCTTAGGTAGTATGTTTGAATCCGAGCCTAAGTCCAGAATGATCCGATCCATCTCATAGTCATCGATCTACGATGTTAGTCGTATTTCCCGTCCACTGCGCAAAGCATGTTTTCCTAATTTCCGAACCACGTGAGGTGCACCTGGCCCTGTGCACCTAGTTATCAGCTCTTGTAATCCCTTAACTGCCTTATTGTCACGCAACAGCTTCATACATGTCTCTAAAAGGGTAGTTAGCATTGAAGGATCCATTTCCTGCTCGGGTTGATCCTCACTACCTGAAGTAGATACCTCCATGAAGCTCTTTTTAGCTTCCATAAACGTCTTCTTTGCATGCTTCGAGTCAAACTCATGCTACTTTGTGGGGGTTTTGTCAACCCCTAGGACTACCTCAGTTAGTTTCTCTTTATCTTCCCCTATAGTCATGCCACTTCTAAGCATCATGTTCATGTTGGGGCCTTCCTTGCATGGTTCAGAACTCATCATTTGGATGTTCTGCGTCACTGTAGGTTGCGTTTCCATTTTCTCATGTATCTGCACTATCAGTGTGGGGCGATCTATCATTTCATGGTCGAACTGCTCACAGTAGGGGCACGATACTCTGGTCGGGTTCGTACAATCATACGTGTAGTGCCTTGGTCCTCCACAGTTGTAACGGATTAGTTGCCCGCAGCCCCTTCCTAGCCCCATTCCTCCCCATCCTCATCCTCATCGCTGGAATCCACTGCGCGCTATCGCCGTGGCTGGATACTAACCTTGTGCCTCAATCTGCATCCTGTAGGCAGGTGTTCAATCCATCAACGCTTCATAACTAGGGCAGTCTCATTCCTCATGGCCCACCGATCTATAAAAATTGCAAAATAGTTGCTGGGGGGTCTGGGTAAACTTTTGCAGTAGGTGATAGTTGTCCATGTTGTGCTTTCCTCCCACCTAATAGATTACGCACCAGAGCGAGGGTGCCACGCTTGGCCCCACCGGTCCCTCTGGTCACAACGTCATTGGTCCCCCCGCTACTAAATAGTTCACAACGACATAACAATGATCCTTATCATGGCCCTGGCTTCTAGATTTTATGCACCACACTTCCTCTCATGCTTCTAGCCGCGGTGCCTTCTCTTGTTTCAAACTCTACATTTCTAAACATAGGTTTTGTATTTTCGTGTGGATCTGTTGAACTCCCAACCCAAGATCCTATATCAGAGTCTCATGTAACCTCATTGATATCTCCAATGCTTCAGCCTAGGTTAAGATCTTCTGCTCTGATAGCGCCATCCATAGATGTGGTGCTAAAGACGTCACAAACCACGTGTGGTGCTACCCATCTGTTAGCATCATGTTAGCTTCTCGGATCGTACTTTTCAATCTCTAATCCAGATCCCAAGGGGTTTCACTTGGTAGCATCGCGATATCCTTGAACCCAATGATCAACTATGTTTCTGATTTTGGCCAGCTAATCTTTGTTCAATGCATCCTGAATCGCCACTATTCCCGCATTCGGGTGATCGCTTGAGTACTTTATATACCAAGTCAACGCACGATCCTACAGTGCACTCACTAGGGTAGCCTTTTTAATATTATCATCCATAACTCCGTGTACTTCCCATACTACCCTTACTACGAACCAAAATTGGTCTAGATCTTCACTTCCCGCTCCTTTGAATACTGGCAACTTGATCACGCTCATCATGTTAAACTTCTGGTTTGAGCACGGGTGTACTAGGGCCAACCACGAACTCGTACCATTTCTGATCCAACCAATCTTCAATCTCTTTCTTCGCAGGGTTTCACAATCTGACATCAAAAACCCCTTAGGCAGATCTCGGTCCCAGCGATGGAACCATTTGTTGGCTTGTTGGGGCCTGACCTAGGTTCGGAAGAGTTATTAGCCAAACAAATCCTGCACTATTGGCACTTTCGGCAACAGTCCATGAAGCGTGGACTGAAGTCTCACCCAAGGTAGTAGGGAAGGGTGCTAGAACTAGGTTTCCATACCCTTGGGATGTCTTGATGTGGTGCCTAGATCCATATAGGTGCACTTTCGTATTAATGAATTTATTACAGATCTGATCTTCTTCTTACAGTCATTAAGAAAACATTTAACAATACAACACAGTGCACACAATCATAATTAACAAAAAAATACAGTGCATAAATTCAGAACATAAGCAACAAATAGATTCGCAATAAAGCACACAATGTTTGAGAACTTCTTATCTTTATTTATCTTCTGTCAATAAAACCAAATCCACCCTACGCACTCAGCTGCAAGGGTCCACGTACACAACTCTGGACTCTACCAGGCCTCTGTGAACACAACTGCAGAGCCTCTATCTATCTACCAACACCCTTGACTCAGACTTACAGATGCAGAGAAACTATTACTTCCAAAAACCCATAACACATTAGATCTTCTCCAAAAATAAGGACCATGGGCAGGCTGACTCACTTCCTATTATTTTATATTATTTTTGGGAAAAAAACCCTTTGACTCGACCTATTACATTTCATGCTCCATGCTTTTTGCAGAGCTTTTCATAATATCATTACCCTAACTTCTAGGCTTTAAGCCCCAAAACCGTTATGCGGGGCCTCCGCTACACAACACCAAGGTTGGTCAGACTCGCTGATGGGAAACTGATCACGAATTTAAATGTAAATGCATGATGATAGTAAGTGTAATCATACGTGAATGATCATGCATGCAAACGGTGAATGAAAGATTCAGAAAATAGAACAACATGCATGTGGGTGAGGTGAGTCACCGATTCGGTGACCATTCGTGAAAAATAGTTTCATGCATGCAACAACAGTGAGATAGAAACGAAAATTGAAATGGTGTTAGGACAATCCAATATACATGTAAACAACAACAAGCATTCAAAGACAACAACCAAACAGTACTCATACAAGCGAAAACACAAAAAGCAACAGAAATGCAACACGTCATGGAGAGCATGCTTGCCCTAAAGCAGTTGATTTGAATGTGCTAACTGCTCCTAGAAGTGATGTGGGATGTCAGAGCTACAAGGTTTATGTGAGGAATGAGCTCTACAGCTTCCAGTTTATCAGTTTTGATAACATCGAGGTTGTGATGTACATGCCACAAATCTAGGGAAAGTGACACTTGGTGGGAGGTTTCTAAAATGATCCTTGCATGTAACCTCCACTTGCTAAACATAGATCCATAAAACAAGGGACGCCTTTGCATGCTACCTTGGGAGAAGTAGCCCATGCAGGCAAGTCTGTTTTTCTCAGTCCCATAGGGAACCAGTCAACTCAGCTACACATGCAAGAGGTTGTTCGACTGCTTGAAGGAATTGCCCATTTCTAGCTGGGAGTTGGGCTAACTACCTAGGAAATTTGTGCAATTTTTGGGTATAGCAGCTAACTCCTGCTAGATTTGTGAAAATTCTGGGCTGAGCCACCCTGCTGGGAAAAATTGCACAATTCCTGCTGGGAGTGTTGACTAGCAGAATTGCGCAATTCTGGAGCCCAAGAGGCTGCCATTCAAGATTGCACAATTTCTGGAGGGAAGGCTAGTTGCCCTCCAGAATTGCACAATTTCTTAGGGGAGATACTCAGCCTGCAACTAACCAAGTCCATGCAAATAGCTTCTAAGGGGAATGGATCGAACTGTGATCGACAGGCTATCTTTGTGCATGAGAAACACTGAAGCTTGTGTACTTGACGAAGTAAGACAAAGTGTTGTGAAATGTTGGTAGGGAGGCTCCAAAATGGGCTAAGGAAAAGATTTGGAGGGTGGTTGTGGCCACTACAATAGGTCCTTATCATGCCCATAGAACTTGCATTTCAAGAACCAAACTTCAGTGCACACCTCAAGCTGGGCTTCTTTTCTCTTCTTCAGGCTTTGCAACTCCATGTGTAGACTTACTAGCTATCTGTGGATATTATGTACTTCAATATTCGTATCTTTTATTGGAGAGTCTTCCAATGTCATTTCAATTTCCACAACTTCTTCTTGTGTTGTGATCTTCATCTGCGATAATGGTAACCTTAAGTGGGGCAACAACAAAGAAATGTACCAATATTTGTGTTGTTCATCTATGATGTTCATATTAGCTTGTCAGATTAGACATTTTAGTCTTTGATTGAAATCACACAAAGATTCATTGACCACTTTCTTTATCTCCTTAAACTTTGTAAGAGACTGCACATGAGATTTATTATTCTTAAATTCACGGTTCAATGCCTGTTGAGTATCTGCCAATGTCACAACAGGGTGATCTTGATAGTACTTGATATACCATGTTAGCACTCTATCCTATAGCATTTTGGCCAGTTGTGCTTTCTTTAGATTATCATCGGTGATATGTTGCATGGTCCATACAACATCTACAATGAACCAAAATTGTTTGGGGTCTTCACTTCCTACCCCTTTGAAGATCAGCATCTTCATTGCATTTTCCATGTGAATGATTGAGGCGGAGGTGGAGGTGGAGGTGAAGGTGTAGCTGTATGTGATGGAGGTGGAGGCGACGATGCAATGGATGGATGAGGTATCTGTGGGATACCCTAACTTAACACCTGCAACACACGCTGTGGTTTATTCAAAATTGTTCCCTCAGCATCACTTGATGACAATCCTAATAGAGGACTATATTCAGAGCCCGATTCTTCGTTCCTTCTAAAAGGTTTTCTGCTTAGCATGGTCCTAAACATAAAAGCAATGTCATAGCCTATTTTTCACAGAACAAAATCTTAATCCACATTTTCAGAGATCATAAGTACTTACCTCATGGTCCCTTGAAGGGTCTGTGCTCTGCTTCACTGTAACTGACAATTGTATTGATCACGAATTTAGTCACAAATTCTCCAAGTGTTTGATCAATCCAGTGATCAAGAGCCCATGCAATGTTGATTTCTGAAGCTTCCAAGTGCTTCACTAGCTCTAGATTCCACACAATAGGGCCATCAATTCTCCACGTACCCTGGCTATCCGCCAATCGTTTAATTTGTAGGGAAATAAATACAAAAAGTTCTCAGTTTCATCTGAGTATAGGTATCTACTCAACCACTGCTCCTTGGATAACCACAGATTTATATTCTCTTGAGCTACAAATACATGTTCTTCTCGATCAAGCCACTTCTCAATTTCCTTCTTTGTAGGGAACCACTTATCTAACATCACACATTCCTCATATTGATCCTAGTCCCGGAAATGGAACCAATTGTTGGCTTAAGGTGGCCTGACCTAGGTTCAAAGTTATTCATGCCAACCAACAAAACCCTAACTATTTTCCATTTCGGCAACAACCTACATAACGCAGGCTACAACCTCACCAAAAGTAGTATTGGGGGATGCTAGAACTAGATTTCTACATCAAAAGGTTTGTGTGATGGTTTTCCTAAGGTTCTTATATCTTAGATCTACCTTTGTGCGGATCTATCCCTTTCAACAGTCAACTACGTAACTCTATTGAAACGACATTCATATCTTCATGAAGGTACTTGATTATACTTAACAGGCATAAAAGAGACAAATTTACTACTTTCAGGCAATAAACTGTATGTTCTAAATCCTTTCTGACCTATATTTTCCATTGCGCAGATCTACACTTTCAAGACAGTTAACTACAATAGATTTATTTAACAACTTCTCGAGCTCCGTGAAGGTGGTTAACTATACCTAATATGAACAAAAATTATAGAACTATCTGTTTCACGCAGAAATAAATCTTTAAGTCACATAAAATGGATCACAGAGCGAAGATACATAAACTTAACATAAATAAATAACCAAGGCACATATGCACAGATTTAGCTCAAAAAAGCCTTTATTATGAACAAGTGTTCAATTAAAAACTTCTCCTCCCTCCACACTATGTTGTAGGGGCCCATGCACTCAACTGCAGACTTTCCAAGGTCTCTGCGCACTCAGCTGCAGGAGCCTTCCCACTTCGCCTAAGTATAGGAAACAAACTTTTCTTACCTTAGCACCTTGCCCTTACAATGATTCTCTATCAAAATTTATCCTTGGACTCATTATGAATAAACTATATATAGCCTTTTCATTACAATACCATGGCACGTGGACCATGGGTGAGTCTCAAAACTAACTTATCACCTACCCATACAAGGGACTAATTCCCCTTCAACTCTTAGCTTCGTGCTTCGCTTCCACATTTCACGGAGACTTTACATTCTTTAACAAAAACTTTTACAAACATTGACATAACTGACAAAATTTGACCCTAGGGACCCCATCCCAACACCATACCTGCAAACACCATCATGTTCTATTAGTTCAAATTCAAAAGCATCTACCTCTAGTTCTTAGGTTCAGCTTAGAAGAGACCCTAAGACCTACTTTTCCCCTCATTCCACAACACATTTTTTCTCTTCAAAACTGTGTTGGGTGGACTTTTTACCTCATTTTTTTCTTTCCATAACGTAGAAAAGAAGCAAATATTTGTATTGTGGTTGTGAGGAATAGAGGGGGTTTCCCCCACTAATGTGAAGCCTTAATCTGAAAGTTTAATCCAACAAATTGATGAGAAAGGTTAGGCCACCTACCTGAAACTTGTAGATTCAAATTCCGATGGTCGATTTATCCACTATGATCTCCTAAATATTTAAGGCCTTCTCCTCCTCTCCAAATTCTCTAATATCTCTCTATGCACATGAATTTGATTTGGGGTCAAGAATCCCTTTTATAGAAAAAAACCTAGCTTTTTCATCGCCCATTGCGACCAAACCATAGCTCAGTTTAATGAACTACTAGAATTGTTGGAAAGCACTCATTGATTTCTATAACGGGTTTCTATTTGTTTTTGGTAATTTGACACTTCACCAAGAAGCCACATTTTCCACAAGGTATCACTTTGTCACCTATTAAAATTGAAATTCTTCATCTAAGCCGCTTTTACTATGGTACCACTAAACCTTTGCACTAGTCAACTCATGTAACAACTTTCGTCATGAGTAACCATTTTTTACTCATATCTTTATGGTCCCCTTTGGGCCTTCCCCCATGTGATAGCTCTTAGCCTCCTGTTGCAACAGGTTTCATTTTTCATGATTGACATTTTTACATGCCAAATATGTCATCTTTCTTGCATCAAGGTTCCATATTTCCAGAGAAGAGAACCAGAGAAGAAGTAATAAAGTGTGCCAATTCAAATGCCATTGCCGTCTCCAATTTTGATGAGTTGTTACAGTTTTGAAGAATTTCTTAAAGGGAGGTCCAGACAGTCTAATCCTGGCCTCCCTAGGTTTCAATTTCCTGTTTTAGAATATAGAGAATGACATCTGTCTAAACAGTTTAATCTTGGCAGATTTATAGATAGGTAGAGAATCAAATGGACCCAACTGTTTAATCTGGGCCCTGGCAGAAATAAGTGCAGATCTAGATAGGAAAACTCAAAAGAAAAATTGTGAATCTGGGTCTGCAAGTCTAAGTGCACCCAAAACAAAAAGAAGAAAAAATGTTAGGACAGTAGGCTGGGTAGGTAGCTGTTCAGTGGCAGAATGATGACTAAGGATCAATTTTGTACCTCACAATGTCTTATCTTTTCAGATCACAGTTATCAGGCAGTTTTGCAGTTTCATGAAGGTACTCAAGCTGAAATTCACTAACATCCCCTTCTTCTCTTTTCCCCAAGTCACTTACTAACATCCCCCAAGAGGTCAAGATCTGCTTGAGCCTCTCAGTTTCATCATTTCCATGACATTTGCCTTGGTGAGGATCTCCTTCACTCAAGGACTGCTCACTCATCATCTGTGAGCCCTCTCTTCCCCAACAAAGCCTAAGGTCTCATACCTTAGCGCCCTCTTTTCATCTCCATATTAACTTTTAACTTTATTATATAACTCCCTATCAGTTTTTCCCTTCCCCTATTAAAATCATGTATATAAACTCCCCTATGTAAATACCCCTCCCTGGCAATATAGCCATATTCTCTATAAGTCCGGGAAATCACAGTCCATCTGGGGCTGTTTTTAGCCCATCCGAGTCATTAAGGAACTAGTTGACATCTGGTCAGCTAGTAACCTCTCCCTTAACCCTAAAAACCCCCAAAAAACCCATGTTTTCACCTTTCCCCTTGTAAAATTTCACCCTAACGCTGTAAAAAAACCATATTCCGCCCCTAACCCAAAGTTTTTGTGCATAAGTATTAAGCCCGCGCCTGTAAAACCCACATAAACCCTTTTCCTATAGTTTTTAACCCACCGCGCGCATATATTAAATTTGGAATATTCCTGCGAATATTCCCACCCGCTAACCCGCCGTTACCTCACGATCGCCGCCAACCGTTGGATCGCCCGCCCCACAGATCAATGGTTGGCGGGCTTTCCTATATGAAACACGCCCGGCCTTTAGCGTCCGGGAGTTCGGCGGTTTTCCCGCCGTACTCCCGCCACGCGTCAGGCTCTAGGGCGTGGCAGAGCCCCCTCCCCCGAAACCACCTTTGCCCATAAGCGGTGCACCAGGAACCGCTTACCACCTTGTGACATCATACCCCACGTCACCCCCTGCACAGTCCCTGCTTACGTCACCCCTTGTCCAGTCACCCGATGAGTCACCTGCCTGCGTGGCCTCCTGCCACATCACTGCCATGTGTCCTCACCACCGTACCTGCCACGTCATCGTCTGTACGTGATGATGTCATGCTGACATCATCCCACCACGTCGCCCTGCTAACGTCATGCTGACGTCACTCGTCGTACAATGCTGACGTCATCAGCACTTTTTTGGGCGCAGAGGCGCGAAAGTCGCACTTCGGAGCCCCGGAATCCAATTCTGAGGTAGTTTTTGATGAGCGATTTGCGCCTCGCGGGATTTTTTAGGCCAAAATGGAGAATCTTCAGGGAATATTTAAGGAATATTCTCACCATGTGGCCCCAAGAAGCCTGAAAAGGCGCAAAAATGATCCGTTTTCCTCACAGAGCATACCAAAAGGAGCATAAGACAATTTCAGAAGATACAGAGGCCGAACAATGGCCATTTATTAGTGATTAGACCCGCAGCACATCAGATCAGCAGTCCAGATTTTGTCAAAGAGTATCAGAGAAGGAAAAAGCACCAAAGAGTATTAGCCGAAGATATTTTAGTGGCTCGAAGCAGCTAAGAATTAATGAGCCCCCCAGAAAGTCAAATCAAGCAGCTAAAGCCCATTCCTGCACTCAAATCACAGCTTAAACTTTAAATGCAGGCAGACATCGAGGAGCAGGAACCCATGCATATTTACTTCAGAAGACACTACAGCAAGCCACCAAGGACCACATCATTTACTTATTTCTGATACGGGGACCCTCAGCGCCGCTCAAGAAATTTTTTGCATTTAATTCCAGATAGAGTTAGGTCAATAAATTATGTTTTATGACCTGATTAGGTCAAGATGTAATAAAAGCAGTAGATAGAGAGTTTTACCCTATATATACCACCCTCTGTATAGTTTTAAGGGTTGGTTAATTGATAATTTTCATGAGAGACTCGCTGTGTATACCTGAACTTTCTGTAATCAAAGATTGCTTAAAGCTTGGAGAGCGAACTGTCTGTTGTTGATGAATGTTTTGAAGAGTTGAAGATGGAATTCCTGCGCTGCTCCTGAAGCAATAAGTGCCTCTTATCTCTATTTATGTGTTTGCCATTATCTAAATAACAGAAAAAAAGAATAGCCTAGAATTAGTTTAAATACTCTCTATGCTCAATCTCTGCTGTTTCTTGATGTTTTCCTCTAAAAGAATTGGTTATGAACATTGAATTCCTCCCGGCTCATGTTTACCCCAATTCACCTGTGTTGGCCAATTATCTAGGGATTCTTAACTGCCCCTAGGTAGCGCCCTGTTATTTTCTCTGCTAATCTGTTGAAGAGATTCTTAACTTCCTCTCTTTCTTTAGCATTCATTCCATCCTTTGAACCTGAAAATTTCTTCAAGCTCAGTTATCTTGCTCCATGTTCCCTCACTGTTATTAAGGAAACACACCAGCAGTTCCCCTCCTCGACTCCACGCCCAATGGTTTGAAACATTCAGACTATGTTCTGCCTCTCTACCTGAAAAAAGTCAATTTTCCCACTGAAAATAAAAACAAAAACCCTCTGGATCCAAGACCTAGCCTAAAATCCTTTCAAACAAAGCTAAATCTAAAAGACAGAGCCCTCTCTGATTGCAGGTTGGCTAGAACCTGCAGTCCAAAGTTGGTTTGTGGTTACCTCGGTCGTATCCCTTTCTTAACCTTCAGGGACAACCTGAGTGATAACATAATGGCGACTCCACTGGGGACCTTCCTCAGTTAATTTTACAAAGTTTCACGAAGAAGGTTAAAAAAATCCCTTGTAGAAATTGATTTTCTAATTGTTGTATATTTCCTAAAACTACAGATGAAGCCTGAATGTCAGCCAGGAAGCCTTTGAAACTGTTTCTGTTTTACATTAACAGGTTTAGATAAAAGCTGCTTCAGTCAATCTTCATGCTAGTTTTAAGATATACACAGCCATTCCAAAATCTTATCTGGCCCTTGTGAATACAAAAATATTCCAAAAAAATATACCCAAAAAACAAGTTCGGAAGCTGGCTCCCAAGAAAAATCCGCGATATACAAGGTCAAACCCAGACCCAGATCCTCCAGCTATTTTTGAAAACCCTAACATAATCCCTAAAAACCTTAGGAAGCAACAAAGACAGGAAAATTTTGCTGATTTGAGTCCTGAAACAGCTTACCCTAGCTCTGTTCCAACTCCTGTCAAGGTTTTATTCCGGTCTACCCCTGCTTCCCCTAGTTCATCATCTACATCTCAAAGCCCTCCCTTCACACCTTCATTCACTGCACATATTCCCATTACCACTACTGTTGTTTCTACTGTTCCAATCACCCCTGTTGTCCCTGTAATCCCTGTTGTTCCTGTTATCCCCACCAATATGGCTAATAGATATGCACCCTTGCAATTACCTGCTAACGTTGTGGCTTTACCTCAAGATTACCAATCCAAAATCACATATTTTGATTCCACCGGCCCTTTCACAGCCATTCAGCATGCCAAAAAGATGCAAGACTATTTTGAGAACTATGAAATAGATGACGACAACGTGAGGATGAGAATTTTTGTCCAGAGCCTGACAGGTGATGTAAGAACTTGGTTCAGATCACTTGCTGCAAATTCCATAACCACTCCTGATGAGCTTTACCTATCCTTTACCAATAGATGGGAGAAAAAGAAAGATCCCTTGCACATACTAGCTGAATATGATACAATCAAACGAGGTCCTCAAGAGACCGTTTTGGAGTACTGTGCAAGATTCAACAATGTATATAACGCGATACCGCAGAATTTAAGACGTCCACCTGATCTGGCCTTGTACAAATTTCTTGATGGTTTTGACCCAGATATGGCATATCAGTTGAAAGAAAGAGCCCCTACAACTCGTGAAGACGCCCAAAAGGTTGTTGTTACCGTAGAAGCTAACTTAATTGCCAAGAGAAATAGAGCGAGAATGGAAAAGAGAACCACCTTTAAAGAAGAGCCCTCAGCCTTTGACCAGAAGCTTGATGCTATCATTAATGGCCTGCAAAGACTAGGGGAAAGAGTAGAAAATGTTGAGAGAAAAGCATCATGGGAAGGACAGCAGTCCAACACCATAAGAAATCCAAATTTCAGGAAAACACAGAACATAAATGCTAGTAGGCCTAACCAAGACCAAGACATTAGACCCCGTTTTCAAGATAACTATGTAGAAGGATCTACTTCTAGTCAACTCATAGAAGACAATCACATGAATTTAATGGACATAAAGGGTGAGCATCAAACTTTCCTGACACAAGAAGACCAAATTGAACATGATGGTAGTCAATTTCAGACTAAAACTGGTGAGTCTTTTGATTTCAAGCAACGTTATGATATTGTTGTGTATGAGGTACACAAACAGTATAAGCTCAGAACTAGGACCATTGACATCTCTGAGCCTAGCAAGACAAAGGAAACCAAACAACCCAACAAGATTAACAACACAGTTGCTATAACCCAACCAGCTGATACGACTGCCTCAAACTGAAGTCAAGTGACTGTAGAAGACATAACAGACAGGCAGCCTTCCAAGGATCAACCTCTGCCACCCCCTTTCGAAAAAGAAAATTCAAAAAGCATCCCAAAAAGTACCCCTGAAGTTGCCAAACTGCAAGCAAATACTTCCCATAGCACTAATAAATAAGAGAAAGTCGCTGAAAATTCAAATGAAAAGGGAAAAACTGCCAATGCCAATACCAAGACTCCATTGGAGAAGCCTTTTAGTTTAGAAATAGAGATTGGAAAACTCAAGATAGCCATTCCTATTTTAGAATTGGCTAAACACGATGTGTATAGGCAACAAATTCAAAGGTCACTTCAAATTACAGAAAACAAAGATGATGTAAATGTTTTGGATGATTCCCCTGAGCTATTGTTTGGACCAGAAGTTAATGGAAAATCTACCCACGGACCTGTCCCACCCTTTTATGTCAGTCTGCATATACATGACAAAGTTTTACACAACGCTATGTTTGACTCAGGGGCATCGCACAATCTTATGCCCAAAGCAGTTATGGAAAAACTGAATCTCGACATCACAAGGCCTTACAAAGATTTATACTCATTTGACTCAAGTCAAGTGAAATGTCTAGGTCTCATCAAAGACCTGTGTGTTTCCTTAGTCCAATATCCAAACAAAACCATCCTCATGGATGTAGTAGTCGCTGACATTCCTCCCAAATACGGTATGCTCCTGTCAAGATCATGGGGAGCGAAGCTTCAAGGATCCCTTCAACTAAACCTTTCCTATGCTACCATTTCAGTCTTTGGGCAACCAAAGAGACTGTACAGAGAAACGCTGATGAAATACGTAGTAAGTAGTGAAAGCAAGCCTGAAAATTTTCCCATTTATTCAATTCACTCCGATATGGATTCTTTCATTTTATTCAATGATGATTCAAATCTGCCCACTAATAAGGAGCCTTTGGCTCTAGAACAACAAGTGCACATCAATGAAGAAACGGTTGCCCACAATAGAGAAATCGTCAAAACAGTAAATGCAACCAGCATGTTACAAGAACCTCCCCAAACAGAAATTTTAAATCTGCCCAATCCTAAAAAAGCTCAATCTCTTGATACTGATCACAAGCAAGACATCACATGGTTTCTAGAGTTTGATGGCTCTGTTAACAAGTTAGGAGCAGGGGCAGGTGTCTGGATTCACAATACATATGATAATCATGCAGAAGGACATGCCTATAGACTGAATTTCAAATGCACAAATAACATGGCAGAGTATGAGGCTCTGCTGTTAGGCCTTAAACTGCTGAAAACTCTAGGTGCTGTAAAAGTGTCTATCTTAGGTGACTCTGATCTAGTTATACAACAGATGAAAGGTAATTTTGTTACCAATGACAATAGAATGAGAGCCTACAGAACAACTGCTACTGACATACTCCAGTCATTCACTGAATTCAAGCTTGACAAGATTTCCAGAAATCACAACATTCATGCACACAGCCTAGCCACCTTCGCAAGTACATGCAAGCTTCCTTTTGACCCGAATCATCGCTTCACAGCCGAAATAAAACACAGGCCCACCATCCCAAATAATGTCAGAGATTGGCAAGTATTCAAGAATGACGCCCAGATTAATAATTTCCTTACCCTTGCGCTCGAATTTCCAAATATTCACATTGACACGGATGCCATGACAGATTCTGAACAGCAGAGAAATGAAAGTCAGCAAGCTCTAGATGCTGCAACAGCCAAACTGATTCTGAAGCCAACCGTTTTTGACAATGAAAAAATTGAACAGCTGAAACAAACGTAGGCAGAAGAAGCAGATAGAACAGAGGTAGAAATCATTGACCTAAAAGATAATTTTTTGCCTGCTGGACTAACTCTGCTAGAAGACATGTTTGACTCTAATGACGTTCCCAGAAAACCAAAACTGCAACCAATAAACACGGAAATTGAAGAACACAACATTGGGACACCAGAGAATCCAAAAATGATCAAACTGTCCAAAAATTTGCCACTCGGTCAAAAGCCCAAGTACATTGACTTATTCAAAGAATTTCAAGATGTATTTGCTTGGAGCTATGAGGATTTGAAGTCCTATGATACATCAGTGATTCAGCACACAATCCCATTGAAGCCCAATCAGAAGCCCTTCAAACAGAAATTGAGAAGAATCAACCCTGTGTTGCTTCCCTCGATTGAAAAAGAAGTAAAAAGGATGTGGGAAGCAGGCATTATAGCACCTATCAGATTCTCTGAGTGGGTGTCCAATCTTGTTCCTACAAGAAAAAAGACAGGTGAAATCAGACTTTGTGTAGACCTCAGAAATTTAAACCAAGTCTCCTTAAAAGACCACTACCCTTTGCCCAAAATGGACCACATATTGCAGAGAGTAGTGGGATCATCTAGAATCTCTTTACTAGATGGATTTTCAGGTTTTAACCAGATACTTGTTCACCCAGATGACCAAGACAAAACAACTTTTACCACACCCTGGGGAACATTTAAGTATGTAAAGATGCCATTTGGACTTAAAAACACTGGTGCTACTTTTCAACGAGCAATGGATATTGCTTTCGCCAAAGAAATACATGACTTCCTGGTTGTGTACCTTGATGATCTGACCCCATTTTCCAAATCTGATGAGGAACACCTCAAGCATCTCAGACAAATTTTCATGACATGCAGAAAATATGGAATTTCCTTGAATCCTAAGAAGTCCTTATTTGGCCTTGAAGAAGGAAAATTACTTGGCCACATCATATCAAAGGATGGGATCAGAATTGATCCTGAGAGAATACAAGCCATCCTCCAAATTCCATACCCCAGAAACATAAAAGAGTTACAAGCATTCCTTGGGAAAATCAACTTCTTGAGGAGATTCATTCCAAATCTAGTTGAATTAATAAGACTGTTAAGCAACATGTTAAAGAAGGATGCCAAGGTAAGATGGTCCCTGGAAGCTAAGCAAGCATTTGAGAGTATCAAATCTGCCTTAACTCAAACCCCTGTCCTAACTAGTCCACAGTTCGATAAAGATTTCATCATATTTTCATTTGCATCCGAGCATACGATAGCTTCTGTCCTGCTGCAGAAGGATGAACAGGGAGCTGAAAAGCCAATTGCTTTTTTCAGCTGAGCCTTAAGAGACGCCCCATTGAAGTACCCGATAATGTAAAAACAGGCCTACGCACTTGTCAAGGCCATCAAGGATTTTAGAGTGTACATACTATATTCACACGTGATTGCCTACGTCCCACATGCCGTTGTAAAAGACATACTGACTGAAGACGGATTAGAAGGCAAAAGAGGAAAGTGGATCGCAAGTATCCTCGAATACGACATTGAAATAAAACCAACCAAGCTAATAAAGGGACAAGGTTTAGCTAAACTGATGTTCGAAACAAATTTTCAAGCCTTAGACATTAACCAGCTGGACAATGAACTAGAGCTGGCGACTCCACAGATCAGTGAAATATTTCTGCAATGCCCCTGGTACACTGATATTTGCTTTGTATTGTTAAACCTGTGTGCTCCCCCAGGATTGTCCAGGACAAAGAAAAGTTTTTTTAAAATGAAGGCTTTGAGATTTTGTGTTATTGATGGTGCATTATTTTGGAGAAATCATGAAGGTATATTGTTAAATTGTTTAACCATGCATGAAACTAACAATGTCATGAAAGAATTCCATGCAGGTGATTGTGGAGGACATCTCTACTGGAAGTCCACAGCAGACAAAATCCTGAGGGCTGGTTTCTACTGGCCCACTCTCTTTGCAGATGTTAAAAAGTTTTCCATGTCGTGCCACAAGTGCCAAATCTTTGAAGGCAAGAGAAAATTGTTGCCCATGCCCCTTAAACCCATCTCCACCGAAAAACCTTTTCAACAATGGGGTCTTGACTTCATTGGAGAAATCCATCCCTCTTCCTCAGGCCATCACAAATAGATCCTAACAGCCACCGATTATTTCACCATGTGGGTTGAAGCCATTCCCTGTAGACAAGCCAATGATACCATCATTATCCAATTCCTTGAATGCAACATCCTTTCCAGATTTGGCTGTCCTGAGAAAATCATCACTTACAATGCCGCTGCCTTTAAGTCCAAAAAGATGATTAGTTTCTGCCATAAGTTTCATATCACCCTGGACCACTCTACAGCATATTACCCTCAAGGCAATGGATTGCCTGAATCATCTAACAAGAGCCTCATCAACATCATAAAGAAAATGCTAGAAGAAAACAAGAAAAACTGGCACAAAAAGCTGGTGAATGCCCTATGGGCAGACAAAATTTCAAGCAAAAGATCAATTGGAATGAGCCCCTATGAGCTGGTATATGGCATGGAGGCTAGATTTCCTTCATCCCTGGGCATTCCTACTATCAAGCTGTTACAGGAAATTCAGGCTGAACCAAATGACATTCAAAGAAGAATTAATCAGACAATTCATCTTCAGCAAACCAGAGAACAAGTCTATGACAGAGCACAAATCCTACAAGAAAAGCTCAAAAAGATGTTTGATAAGAGGGCTAAAGCTGAAAATTTCAGTATTGGTGACAAAGTTTTGAAGTGGGACTCAAGAAGAGAAGACAAGGGCAAGCATGCAAAGTTCGATTTCCTATGGAAAGGCCCATTTATTATTTCTGCTGTTCAAGGAAACAACACCTATTTTCTCAGATCTATGGAGGACAACACTGTTGAAGAAGGCCCTGTGAATGGCAGGATGTTGAAACATTATCACGATCCTTGTTGTTGAAACAATGCAAGTTCTGTAAATATCTTTGTACAGTTATATTGTGTATATATGAGCACTGTTTTTAATTCCTTTTGATAAGCAGGCCGATTATTGAAGGAACAACAGTAAATTCATGGAGGCACAGCCGGTGCTGATTGTCCAGTTTTTAAAGACCTATCTCTGTATCAATCTCAGCAAAGCAGCAAGAGTAACAAAGTCATAACAGCAATTCGGGTCAAAGAGAAGCTGTTTTGCACTTGCAATTTTCAGGCAAGAAAAGGTTAACAGGAGAGGAAAAATTTCAGCAAATTGTTTCAGACCAAAGCTGAAGGAAGAACATCAATTTTCAATCCATGTTTTCAAAGATATATTCTCAGGCGACATTGTACATAATAATCCAGCACGCAGAAGAAAGCAGGCGTTGCTGAGCAGTTCACAAAGATTCACTTGAGGAGAAGGTTGTTTTGTCACAGAGTTTCATATTTCTAACATCCAGAGCAAAGAAGTTTTTTAGTTTACGGTGACAACATAGATCAAGGCAGTCTCACCTGTTGTTCTTGACTTTTCACAAGGAAAAGCCATCCCCAAGTGGAGCCACTGTTAGCCTCCTGTTGCAACAGGTTTCATTTTTCATGATTGACATTTTTACATGCCAAATATGTCATCTTTCTTGCAGCAAGGTTCCATATTTCCAGAGAAGAGAACCAGAGAAGAAGTAGTAAAGTGTGCTAATTCAAATGCCACTGTTGTCTCCAATTTTGATGAGTTGTTCCAGTTTTGAAGAATTTCTTAAAGGGAGGTCCAAACAGTCTAATCCTCACCTCCCTAGGTTTCAATTTCCTGTTTTAGAATATAGAGAATGACATCTGTCCAAACAGTTTAATCTTGGCAGATTTATAGATAGGTAGAGAATCAAAGGGACCCAATTGTTTAATCTGGGCCTTGGCAGAAATAAGTGCAGATCTAGATAGGAAAATTCAAAAGAAAAATTGTGAATCTGGGTCTGCAAGTCTAAGTGCACCCAAAACAAAAAGAAGAAAAAATGTTAGGACAGTAGGCTGGGTAGGTAGCTGTTCAGTGGCAGAATGATGACTAAGGATCAATTTTGTACCTCACAATGTCTTATCTTTTCAGATCACAGTTATCAGGCAGTTTTGCAGTTTCATGAAGGTACTCAAGCTGAAATTCACTAACATCCCCTTCTTCTCTTTTCCCCAAGTCACTTACTAACATCCCCCAAGAGGTCAAGATCTGCTTGAGCCTCTCAGTTTCATCATTTCCATGACATTTGCCTTGGTGAGGATCTCCTTCACTCAAGGATTGCTCACTCATCATCTGTGAGCCCTCTCTTCCCCAACAAAGCCTAAGGTCTCATACCTTAGCACCCTCTTTTCATCTCCATATTAACTTTTAACTTTATTATATAACTCCCTATCAGTTTTTCCCTTCCCTTATTAAAATCATGTATATAAACTCCCCTATGTAAATACCCCTCCCTGGCAATATAGCCATATTCTCTCTAAGTCCGGGAAATCACAGTCCATCTGAGGTTGTTTTTATCCCATCCGAGTAATTAAGGAACTAGTTGACATCTGGTCAGCTAGTAACCTCTCCCTTAACCCTAAAAACCCCCAAAAAAACCCATGTTTTCACCTTTCCCCTTGTAAAATTTCACCCTAACGCTGTAAAAAAACCATATTCCGCCCCTAACCCAAAGTTTCTGTGCATAAGTATTAAGCCCGCGCCTGTAAAACCCACATAAACCCTTTTCCTATAGTTTTTAACCCACCGCGCGCATATATTAAATTTGGAATATTCCTGCGAATATTCCCACCCGCTAACCCGCCGTTACCTCGCGATCGCCGCCAACCGTTGGATCGCCCGCCCCACAGATCAACGGCTGGCGGGCTTTCCTATATGCAACACGCCCGGCCTTTAGCATCCGGGAGTTCGGCAGTTTTCCCGCCATACTCCCGCCACGCGTCAGGCTCTGGGGCGTGGCGGAGCCCCCTCCCCCGAAACCACCTTTGCCCATAAGCGGTGCGCCAGAAACCGCTTACCACCTTGTGACGTCATACCCCACGTCACCCCCTGCACAGTCCCTGCTTACGTCACCCCTTGTCCAGTCACCCGATGAGTCACCTGCTTGCGTGGCCTCCTGCCACGTCACTGCCATGTGTCCCCGCCACCGTACCTGCCACATCATCATCCGTACGTGATGACATCATGCTGACGTCATCCCGCCACGTCGCCCTGCTAACGTCATGCTGACATCACCCACCGTACAATGCTGATGTCATCAGCACTTTTTTGGGTGCAGAGGCGCGAAAGTCACACTTCGGAGCCCCGGAATCCAATTCTGAGGCTGTTTTTGATGAGCGATTTGCGCCTCGCAGGATTTTTTAAGCCGAAATGGAGAATATTCAGGGAATCTTTAAGAAATCTTCTCACCATGCGGATCCAGGAAGCCCGAAAAGGGGCAAAAATGATCAGTTTTCCTCACAGAGCATACCAAAAGGAGCAGAAGACAATTTCAGAAGATACAGAGGCCGAACAGCGGCCATTTATTAGTGATTGGACCCGCAGGACATCAGATCAGCAGTCCAGATTTTGTCAAAGAGTATCAGAGAAGGAAAAAGCACCAAAGAGTATCAGCCGAAGATATTTTAGTGGCTCGAAGCAGCTAAGAATTAATGAGCCCCCCAGAAAGTCAAATCAAGCAGCTAAAGCCCATTCCTGCACTCAAATCACAGCTTAAACTTTAAATGCAGGCAGACATCGAGGAGCAGGAACCCATGCATATTTACTTCAGAAGACACTACAGTAAGCCACCAAGGACCACATTATTTACTTATTTCTGATACGGCGACTCTCAGCGCCGCTCAAGAGATTTTTTACATTTAATTCCAAATCGAGTTAGGTCAATAAATTATGTTTTATGACCTGATTAGGTCAAGATGTAATAAAATTAGTAGATAGAGAGTTTTGCCCTATATATACCACCCTCTGTATAGTTTTAAGGGTTGGTTAATTGAGAATTTTCACGAGAGACTCGTTGTGTATACCTGAACTTTCTGTAATCAAAGATTGCTTAAAGCTTGGAGAGCGAACTGTCTGTTGTTGATGAATGTTTTGAAGAGTTGAAGATGGAATTCCTGCGCTGCGGCCTGAAGCAATCAGTGCCTCTTATCTCTGTTTATGTGTTTGCCATTATCTAAATAGCAGAAAAAAAGAATAGCCTAGAATTAGTTTAAATACTCTCTATGCTCAATCTCTGCTGTTTCTTGATGTTTTCCTCTAAAAGAATTGGTTATGAACATTGAATTCCTCCAGGCTCATGTTTACCCCAATTCACCTGTGTTGGCCAATTATCTAGGGATTCTTAACTACCCCTAGGTAGCGCCCTGTTATCTTGCTCCATGTTCCCTCACTGTTATTAAGGAAACACACTAGCAGTTCCCCTCCTCGACTCCACACCAATGGTTTGAAACATTCAGACTATGTTCTGCCTCTCTACCTGAAAAAAGTCAATTTTCCCACCAAAAATCAAAACAAAAACCCTCTAGACCCAAGACCTAGCCTAAAATCCTTTCAAACAAAGCTAAATCTAAAAGAGAGAGCCCTCTCTGATTGCAAGTTGGCTAGAACCTGCAGTCCAAAGTTGGTTTGTGGTTACCTCGGCCGTATCCCTTTCTTAACCTTCAAGGACAACCTGAGTGATAACAATAGCATCATCATGTCATCCTTGTTCAGAGCATTAGGGATGAGTCACCCTTGCATCTATGGAGTATTTTCTGAGTCCCCTTCAGTCCTGTTACAGTATATCATCCACCTTTGTGTCGCATTCATCCCATTGTGCTCATATTTGGCCTCTAGATATATGGCTCTATCTTTGAAAAGCTTCCATCTGAGTAACTGACCATCCCCTCTAGAATCAATGCAGTCGTCGTCAGGAAAATCATGAATATCATGCTCTAACAACTAAAGTCTACATCTACCTTTCATCTTGTATCCTTCCATCATCATCCCTGCTGTCAGTCTATCGGTCACATTTCTATGACCTTCATGCCTTTATTGAGTAATCCTCATTGCGCCACCTCTGGCGGGCCCTCTTCTATCAACTTCAACACATTTATTCTAGGAGAGTGTCTTAGAGCACGATGTACCTTGGTTCCATATTTCATAATTGTTTGGTGTTTCGGATCAAACAAAGGGATTCATCATTTACCTTTGACTTGGTTGTTTCTCAAGTGCTTGAATCTAGCACATATCACACGATCAAGAATCGTACACTTGATGGTACGATGATATATCATATTGTACTAGTATTTCCTGGGTGTGTGTGAGATGTTCCAAACTGCATGAGGGGTGGCCCTTCATGTAGCCCCCCACATGCCCAGATGACAGTGGATTATGATCCAACCTCAGATGTAATTTCATATATTTGACTGGCTCAATTCTTGTTGTTTTGCAGTGCCCACCATATTCATGTCTCATTCAACTGATCCATTTAGATCTTCAGAGCCCTTTCATGTGCAATAGGGATTCTTTTGTTTTTATTCACCCTCACCATGTCATCTTAAGGAGCATGCTATCTCATGTACTCAAATGTCATTGTATTTAGTCCTACCCTCTGTTTTCCATGCACATTACATATATGTGTCTCATTGTATTATTGTATCAGATTTTGGCCCATTGATGTCATCATATCATGTAATTTGTAGCTTATTCCCACATTATTGAGCATGCTATTATTATTTTTACTCAGGTATCTTCACTAGCATAGGTATTCCTCCCTCACCTCATATGAGATCACGTAATCCAAAATAAAGGGAGACTTATATCATCTTAGTATATCTCGCCCCCTCCATTCCTCTATCCTTCCTTGCACTACTTTAGTTGTCTCTCTCTCTCTCTCTCTCTCTCTCTCTCAGCTCCCGTTTGGTTCCTTGTGGAAGTGTAACCTACAATGTATTTTTGTCATACAATTTTTCCCTTATGCTCGTACATTGGGGGGAAATCTGTTATCACCTAAAAAATGATCAACTAGCCATTTCTAACTAAGGTGGATCAAAATACACCATGTAAGATTAATTTTACCATAGTAAAATAACTTTCACCATAGGGAATAATTTAGTAAATCATTTTTGTTAAATTATTTCTCATTAAAATTAAAAAACCCCATGAGAATAATTGAATTAATCATTATTTACTTAATTTTCTCTAGAAATAATTATTAAATAATTATTTGATAATTATTCCTTACCACATTTGACTAAATCACCTTGGAATAATTAAATAAATTACGATTCATTTATTATTCCTTAATTTTATTTTTGGGATAATTGTCAAATCATTATTCAATAATTGTTTCGAATTCACACATTTCTTAATCCTCACAAAGTGATTAATAAACCATTCTCTTTGTTAATTACTTCAAAAAATTTCTAAATAAAGATATTCGACCATTTTAAATATCTTTTCCCTCTCCAAAAAATACAATAAAACATTCATAACGGTTAGGTATCCTTTTATGAAATGTATTTTCTCTAACATAATATTTGATATGATACTCCATATGAATAGGGAAATAAAGGACTATTTCTCAAAAGGACTAGATAAAGTAGTATGATTGAACTCTTCAGTGAAGTTTTTGAACTGGTACCAGATATGAGAATGTCGATATGTTTTTGATCTATGGAGAGAAACATGGATTGATGGATATGACCCTCTTGGAAAAGGGTTTGGGATAATAGAGAAAACTTAGCTGGCTCTTCTCCTTCCTGAGTTCCCAGGGTGAAGACTTGAGTCATAGACCTCCTAGGGTTGAGGGATATCTAGACAATAGGGTATCTTCCCTATTTTTAACCCATAGGGTGTGTTTGATCCTTGTCCATTTTTACGAGTTAGAAATCCCCCTTATCTTGGTCTAGGAGAGTATACCAGAGTTGGTACCCACTAGGCAGGCTTGTTGGGAATGTCCCTCCCCATCTGGCCACCAAGTTAAGGACGTCTAGGGGTGTGTAATGCTTACCTTTGGTAAGTTAGGTATCTCACCCAAGTTGGATTATGATGCAAGTTCTCTACCACATGAATCTTGAGGGTCAAATATTGGGAAGATCAGTCAAAAATATTATGGATGAGATATTTTATCTTTCTTATTTCTCGACATAGGGCGGAATATATATGCTCCCTTATGAGATGAAATGGGGTGAGAGTGTCCCATAAAACCTTCCCCACTATCATAGACATGAGGTGTGATTGTCCCATAGGACCTTCCACATTGTTATATGATTCTAGGTTGAGATAGACTCACCAATATGGTTCCAGGTTGAACAGGGCTCCCTGACGTTGTTTTGGATTGAGCTAAGCTCTTCAATGTTATCAAGGGTGGTAGCTTGGGCTCCACTCTGATGTCAAATTTTTATTTTAGATTCAAGAGTGTTTAGAATATGAGAAAAAGATAATAAGACATAAGTAAAGATAAGAAGGGATGAACATATGTGAGAAATGATGAGAAAAGACAACATTTGATGATGTTCAGATACTTGTGATGAGACATATGTTGCAGTCAGTTATTTATCCCTAGATGAGAGGCAATGTTAATTTGGTATCTCAAGGACATATTCCCTCCATTGGAAAACATTTTTCATCAAGAGAGACCCCTCTTAGCCCTTGGAATAATTTGATTTGGATAAAGAAAAATATATTTTAAATATGGAAACCTACACGTGCACAAAAGGATAGGTCATCCCAAAAGAGAAATTGGACACCCTTGGATCGCTATAAATACAAGTCAAGTGACCCTCATTTGGAGACAATCATCAAGCATTCTTCTTTTGTCCTCTTTGGTTTTGGCTTATACAGGTCTAAAATTGGTTCATAGGGAATTCATTCGTATAGGTTCGAAATTACAAGGTTTGAAGCTCACACATGTGATTAGGGTTTTGGGTTCACAACCACAAGGTTGCCATAGGAATCAGGTGCATGCTCACCAATGCAATCTTTTTCTTGCAGTACAGCCACTTGCATATCTCTCTCTCTATGTGGTTGGGACCTATGGTTTCATTTGACAGTTGACCATAGATTTTGATAATTGGCCATAGATGTTAATAGTTGACCACAAGTGTTGTAGTGTTTTCTTCTCAATGATGTATGAAAAGAACCCACTTAAGATTGTGGATGAAAAACAATCTCAACAATAGAAATGATTGCTAAACATTGTAGATCTACAGCTATTGATAGAAACAAAACCTTCCAAAATTCTGATCTATGCTACGATCATAGTTAAATAGTGAAAGAAAGAGTAATAACCTCAATTATCCACTGGAAACCAGATATGTAAAGAATAATTTTATAATGACACCTAGGAAGAGAACAAATAAATGCTACCAATCCCCCTCTATGGAATGGTTTCTTGGCTATCCTCAAACATCTTCAGCTTCTGTAGAGTATCTCTCCTCTATAATGCATAAACCTAACAAAAATTTGGTGTGCGACAATCAAAATAATTAGAGTTACAACAATGAGTGCAACAATGAAAATAATCAAAAGTGAATAGTGAATGGAAAACCCTCCTATTTATAACAAAATATTGAGTTATCCTTGAGTAATGAGAAATAATAAAATATTATTGATCCTATTCTTGGAATAATCACTTGGAATATTTTATTATATTTGTTTAGGAGGGAAAA
Organism: Pinus tabuliformis; assembly: GCA_031772625.1. NCBI lineage: Eukaryota > Viridiplantae > Streptophyta > Pinopsida > Pinales > Pinaceae > Pinus > Pinus tabuliformis. The sequence continues at coordinate 1,333,767,944 of CM062817.1, read as the reverse complement.
TGTATTTAAACTTTTTTTAGAAATAATAAATAAATAAATGATTTATTTATCATCTCAATGAATTAGTTAAGCAATAATAAAAAAATAAGGATTTATTTAATTATTCCTAAGGAATTTAGTCCAAGTTAACAAAGAATAATAATTAATTAATTATTCTTAGAGAAAAATAAGATAAATAATGATTTATCTATTTATTTTTCATGATTGCATCAAATTTGACAAGGAATAATAATAAAACAATGGTTTAATTAATTATTCCTAGAAGAAAATCAAATAAATAGTGATTTATTTAATTATTCTTCATGGGTTTAACTAAATTACTTAATAAAGGTGGTTTATTAGTTAATTTGTCATAGTGAAAGCAATTTTACTAGGGTAAAATTAGCTTTACATGGTGTACTTCGATCCATCTAGTAAATTAGGCTAGATGATCAATTTTTGGTGATTACAGATTGCCCCCCAACTTATGAGTGTTAGGATAAAAACATATGACCAAAGTATGTTGTAAAGACACAATCACTTAGACAACACAGGGGAGTCAAGGGGGGGGAGAGAGAGAGAGACCAATGAAGTTGAAGCTGAGAGAGGATAATGACAGAGGGGGTGAAACTAATGCAAGTATCCTTTTATGTTGTGGTACCATACCTAGGCAGGCACACCCACACCTACCGAGATAATTTACTACAAAAATAATGGTTCACCCAAAATATGAAACTGAGCAATAAAGTACATGATGAATGGTACATGACATGTTGTTATAACAAAGCTATAAAATAATACAATGTGTCCCACATACATAATGCACTTGGTAAAAACATGAGCCATGACTGAATAGAATAATATCTGAGTACATGAGATACAAAGTCCCTTCCCTCAAAAAATGGGTGTGAGGGAGGGTAGAACAACTGAATAAACCCTACTAAACAAGGAAGGGCTCTGCAAAACTGAATAATCATCTGGAGGAGATGTGCATGTTATGAACACTACAATCGGTCGGAACCGAACCCATCAAATATGTGGAATTTCATCTGAGGCTATAGCATAGTAGGTATGCATCCGGGCATGCAGGGGGCTACCTGAAGGGCCACCCTCTCATGAGGTCTGAAACATCTCACACACACTCGAGAATCATTGTACAATCTACTACATCAATGCACCATCAAGTGTGTGGATCACGAACATGAAATGACCAAGTCAAAGGGAAATAATGAGACCCTCTGCTTGATCCAAGGAGCCAAACAAGAATGGAAGCTAGAACTGAGATACACTACCCTCTGGGTTGCTCTTCTGGAATAAGTGAGCTGATGTCGACAAAATAGGGCTCGCGATAGGTGAGGCAATAAGGATCCTCAACTAAAGCACGAGGGAAAATAGTAATGTGACTGATGGATTGACACCATGGATAATGGGGAAAAGGTACTGAGGGACAAACAAACAACTACCCTTGTCAGAGCATAAAGTGCATGGTTGACTTGGCAGCAGCTGACTCAACTCCGGAGGGGATGGGGATAGTATGACTAGAGGCAAAAATGGGTAACACAGGATGAACGGTATCCAAATATGGATGGAATACTAGGACATTAGATGATGGGACATGAAATATACTCCAAGAATGCATGGGTGACTCATTGCATATGCTCTGGACAAGGGTGACTCAATGATGTTGCGACACAGACTAGGCCTAATGGTGACCATGAAAGAATGAGTAAATGATGGTTACTAATGATGAAAATCGACATATGGTATGACAAGTATTAAGAGGAGGTGGAACTCAAAGTACAAGTGTCACTTTATGATGAAATTCGATTTTGATAGATGACGAAGCAACCTTCTTGGAAAAATGGTTTCGTGGTGAACTATCAAATCTTCAAAAACTGAGGAAGACCGATATAGAGCTCGGTGAGATCTTTCCAATGGTGATGATGGTTCATCAAACTGAGCTATGGTCTAGCCACAGCGGGCGACAGAAAAATTATGGATTTTTCTATGAAAGGACATTTTCTCTCCAATTTGGATTCACTTGCTAAGTGAGTTGTGGTGAATGTGGAGAGGAGGAAAAGGCCCTAAATCTTGTGGAGATCATAGTAGACAAGCCAACCATTGGAATTAGGATCTGAGACTTTTAGGTAGGTGGCCTTACTCATCTCTTCAATTTCATCATTTTATTTCCTAATTTTTGGCACCTAACAGCTTCCTGAGAGACCTTTGCTCTTGCTCACAGTTGCATCCCACTTTCTGGGCCCAGAGATCTGGCTCATAGGAAACAGCTAGAAACTTGCGAGCTCACACCTTCTAGGCTAAAAACTATGATTTGTGGTTGGAGAAAGAGTTGGTCTGCTATCCTGGTGGGGACTGCAGGTTGATCAGTGTAGCCGGTTGTTTTCCTTTCTGAACTAACAAGACATGTGATGTTTTGCATGTATGGAAGAGTTGAAAATCAACTGGTATGAACAAGATTTGGACACTTTTCAATCCAAGATCTAGGGAGATGAGTATTTTTTAGGGGCATTGACTCATTATGGGGTTCTCAAGTTGGTAGAGAACCCACTGATGAGGGTAAGTGAGCCCTTGCTATCGAGAATTGTGAGCTATTGGGATCCAGACCAGAAGGTATTTTTCATATAGGGGCACAAGATCAAGCTAAAATTACATGATATTTACTTTTTGAGAAGAATTCCTCCCGTCAGAGTGGTGGTAGATATTCATCTAGTGTTACCTTGTGGGAAGAACATTATGGAGTGTTGGAGAGGTAAATCCCCTCTACGGATAGAGGCGATCCCTACTAGCCCAGAATGGGTCTAGCAACAATCAATCAATGCTACTGTGCAAGTTCCTAATTGCAATTAAATAAGAGGCAAAGGACACCTACTTGGATTCCAACGCTATTGTTTGATGAAGAGATGCCGCTCTCGCTCCTTCGCTTTGGTCGGTCACGATCTTCCGCGATCTTCGCGAATAGATACCTGCACACACGAAGAGACAGACAAACACAAGCGTGAAATCTAATAAAAGCAATTATACATCAGTTAGAAAGGATGTAATTCACATTAACCATCACGAGACAAATGAGAATGGAACCATAACAGTAGTCATCTATTATTAAATCAATAACAGAGAAAGGTACAACCAATGTTCTGACGCTGTGTCCTTCTCTTGAGGGTCCAGCCAGCAAGTCTCTTAAGCATTCACCTTTGGAAATAGATTCTCCCAACACAAAAGCTCTCTCTCACACAAGCAATACTCACAACCTTCCTTGGGCTCCCTCTAACAAAACCACACTTGTCACACTGACTACCTACTAACAGCAGCAATCCAAGCACTATGAATTCCACACTATCCAAACTATTCCAACTAGCTGCTCATGGTAATGGTGGAGGTTTAAGTAGAGAAGGAGTCTCCATGAATGGTGGGAGGACAAGCTTATCTTTAAGGAAGGTGGTTCCAAATGACGAACAGACATGCCATAGAAAGGAGGGCGACACTCACAAGGCTAACAACCAGGCCTGGAACCATCTGGAAGGCTGGATGTTGGAATAAATTCACCCAAACTGGATCAGCGCGGGTGCAACACTGAACTGACGCGCTGACAGTGCATCACAATAACAGTGAAGGTTGTGTCAGCGCGGCTTGATACTTTCATAGGATGCGCTGGCGCACAAAATCCGACCAGCGCGGGAAACCCGTGTGCTTCCGCGCTGGCAGTGCACCAGTAACACTATAGACCGCCCGTCAGCGCAATTATTTTAATAACAGACGCGCTGATGCAGTAATCTTTGGAAAAGTGGGTCATTTGGCCAGTTTGGAGAGCATGAGCATGGTGCATTTGATTCCATGAGACAATAGGGAGACTGACAGGGAGACAGTGACAAATTACTACATAACAGATGCCCCCTAAAGCATGAGACCCGAGAGAGTGGGAGGGGTGAAATGCTTTACAAAACTGTTGAATTGGAACACCACCAGGAAGGACCTGCATGAATGTACAACTGATATCTCGATCACATGTAGTCTAGGCATGGGCGCAGCCATCCAAAAGACATACGAAGAAGGTCTGTGGTATGGACGCAGCCACCCAGCTGAAGAGACCATAAAGATAAGAGGGTATGGTCACAGCCATCCCAAAGACTCAGGTATGGGCGCAACCATCCATCAATGAGTCATGTAATAACAATCCACAAAATCGAAGCCTGGTTTGCAACAGACAAAACCCAGGGTCTTGTGCTCCATCCCAATCCGAACAAAGTACAAGTTCAAGCATGTGAATATATGAGTTGAAGTCGAACATGCATGAACATCGTCTGATTACCAGTCAATGATGAAAACCGTTAACATACGCGAGAGGTACCACCAATAATGACAATGGTCCTCAAGGTACTTAGAGGTACAATCCGTGGCATGTGAATCAATGAGCTGGTGTCGAACACCCGCAGAATCATCCGATCGGAGGCCAATGATGAAAACCTCACGTCGAACACGAAGAACCTGCCATTGAGGCATGCAGGCTCTAAGGCACCTGAAGGGAGTCTCTAGGTCACTTTCCTGGATAATGAACTGAAGTCGACAGGAAGTAACCTTGATCGAAGGTGGGCCATGATGTTTCCCACATCATCGACACGAGACAGAGAAGGATAAAAGATTTTGTGTGAGACATCAGAAGGAGGTGGTAATCTTGCAGAAGTCAACTTCTCTTGAACATATCGACGGCACAATAGCGGATTTGGCAGTATCTGACATCAAATGAGCAGAGGTCATGCTGACAAGGCAATGAGCAGATGATAGGTCAAATAGGATACCCAAACCCATGGAGGCTAGTGTAAAACAATGATGAGAAATCCCCACCTAGAAACGAATGCAGATGAGTGCCATGTTCAAGAGCGACATACTGCCGACACGACCATTATAGTTTCATTTTCCCCACCATTTCTGGCAGGTACCCCGGTTATTTTTGGATGACAAGCTTGACGGGGATAGCATATGCTTGAAGAGGCGTCATGTTGACAATACCTGATGTCATTGAGTTTTAACGAACCTGACAAAGGAGGAGCTCGGCGTCTTTTCCTGTTTAGAGAGTCTGAAAAGACAGTGGAAAAGGAAACTCCAGGTGGGTCCTTTTTCATAAAGTTGTGTCTCTCGAGCCCGAAAAAGTATAAAACAATGCTCGAAAGAACCACCCGACCATTACGATCGAGGAGTACTTTTCGTGAATAGTAGCTTCGACCCGAAAAAGTAAAAAAGCGGTCGAAAGCACGTCGTTTTAGAGCCAATAACGAGTGCGAACGACAAACACCCGGCAATCCTTTTAAAGTTACACGGTCGGAAAAAGAGCTTAAAACGGCCACCTCTCATTCCCTTTAACGAGCCGAAAGGAAGCTCGGCCATCTTTTCTTGATTCATGTCGGAAAAGAGCTTAAAGACGACATTTTTCGGGACCAAGTGCACGAAGAATCGTTATGACCACGTCGGTTACTAGTACCTGCACAAGAACACTACCCGCATAAATCCGTTCGATATGCATAAAAACATAGTAAAACATGCATAAAGGCATAATTTAGTGACATTAGAGCTAAATCCATGGTGAAAATACGACAAAAACCCACATTGACAAGAAATTATAGCAAATTATGAGTTTTTTACCATAAATAGGGGGGTAAAAGTCATTTTTTACCATTGTTACCATTTTGAGTTGTGAAGAACGTTGAGGAGCTGCAAGGTTGACGGAGCGATTTCCAGCCCGTACAGACACCATTCATCCGGCAGCTTGTTCCAGGTAGGTTCTCCTCTCCCTGCGTTTCATTTTAAGCCTTTTTTGAGCAATTCCACGGTGGGATGTGGCCCTTTGGGCAAATTTTTTGAGCGTTGGTGCGCTCTCGGTCAGCGCGGGTTTCCCGTTCGGGTCCGCGCTGATCGATTTATATTTACACGTACCACCACATGGGTCAACGCGGGAAACACGTGTGCTTCCACGCTGACCCAGTGAAAAAAACAACGGTCCGCCATTTTCAGCGCGACTGTTTTAGAAACAGTCGCGCTGGCGCCGTAAAGATTTATTTTTTAAGAATTGGATGTACAAATCTCAACGGTTAGCAACCTAATATTTCTTCATGGTCTTGCAGGGCAAAATGTCTTTTGTTTGGCAAGAGAGATCTCAAGATGATGAGGATATAGCCGCATATGCACTTGCCGAATGCCGAAATGCAATGCGGGCATGCAGATTCTTGAAATTCTTCCTTACTCCGCGCCTGAGGGTGCAACCTGACTTGCTGGAGTTCTTAATCAGAACTTGGAACCCAGTGGATGGAAAATTCACGATCCGTGGCCAGGACATTGAGTTTGATTCCACGAACATTTATTTCTTAACTGGATTGTCACGCCGGGGTAGGATGCCCATCCTGGAGGGGCAACGACCCAGCGGTGAGACTCTCGATCAGCTCATGGCTCGAGTGTGCCCACGGGCTGTGAAAACACGGAGCGGGAAAGTTGGTATCCCGACAGTGGCGGACATGCCTCTTCGCACCATACTCTTTCTAGTGACACGGGCAGCGGGCTCTTTGGCCAATCATGAGGCCTCAAAGACCCAACTACTACTAGCTCTGGAGTGCTTACAGCCCACCATTTTCAACTGGGCAGCAGCTGTGACCACTAACATGAAGAGGCAACTGAACAACTGCCGACGCGGAGAGACGAAGCAGTTTGCATATGGGTCGCTTCTACTTCCGCTCATGCTGGAGCGGGTGCCGGCCCTACAGCTACAGACCATGGCCGTGGATCCACCTAGAGGTCCTCGGGAGACGAGGGCCAGTCGATGGGCCCGCGTCATGCCACGTGGAGGTGGAGGCCGCCCAGTGTCTTGGGGAGTGTATTTCCAAGAGTGGCTAGATCGCCAGGTTGTCATCGTGGAGGACTGGCCATATGCTAGCATGGACTTCCGCAATGATCCTGACATGCCACTGCCCGCGGGAGAGCATTGGGACGATGGAGGTATGACACTTGATCTCTTTTCAATATTTTTTGATGTTTTTGATTTTTCATGTACATGTCTTGATAAATGTCACGGTGTGCAGATGTGGGACCCGTGAGACCCATCAGGCTAGCCGCAATGGCACGGAGAGAGGGAAAAGGCACTGGAGCCGGGCCCTAGTTCCTCCAGGAGTTGATACGTCGGAGACTGTAGCTCGCGACCTCGAGGGTTTGCTGGAGGGGGTGCCAGATTACTAGGGGGTCGAGGAGGTCCCTATAGAGCATCAGATCCACACAGTGGGGGTGGCACCCAGGATGCACCGCCTTTTGAGGCGAGTGGCACGGGCAGCAGTATGCTATAGAGAGCATAACCCAGATCAGTAGTTGTCTAGGTTTTTCCACTGATGTTTTGAGAGACATATGTCTCAGATGTACCGAGGACACTGGCTTTTATGTTTTGGACATATACACTTATTTTTGAGTGCCTTAGTGCGCCATACGATATATATATATATATATATATATATATATATATATATATATATATATATATACTATTTTTGGATGGATCGTTTCACATGTGATGATGTTCTTAAATATGTTTATGCAAATGTTTAATACAAATGTGATCCATGTATTAGTTGCACAACACACGACCCATGTATTTTAATTTTTAGATGCAAGCTTAAAAGCACACACAACACGCATGCAAACTATGCTTGGGAAAATATTTATTTAGATGTGCCTATCCTAGATGGATCTTTGACATATGATAATGTGTTTTATATGCTATGCAATTTTTTCGACACCCATTTGATCTGATGTATCTACTGCATAACAAACGACCCATTGTGGAATGTACACATGCATTTTATTTTTATGAAAGCTTAAAAACACACATGATAATCACGTATGCAAACTATGCTTTGAAAATGAATTTATTTTTGATGCAAGCTTAAAGGCATGTATATACATGCAAACTATGCTTGATGGGAAATTTTATTTTTATTCAAGCTTAAAAGCACATGGTACATATGCAAACTATGCTTGATGGTAAAGGAGACGGGCATGCCCCCAGCATCGTGTCTCAATCCGAGGTACATGCCCCCCAAGCTTCAAGCCATTGAAAATGGGTTGAAGGTTGACAAAATGGTTATTGCACTCGAATTGCACGAGCTCATGTTTCATTGTTTTAACGAGGTTGACACAGGTAAAAGAACTGTCCTCAGAACGCCTTGTTTCATTTTTTAGCGAGCTTGACACAAGAAAAGGAACTGTGCTCCATCCAGTCTTCATCATAATGAACGGGAAGTGGAGGCCTCCAAGACATCTTGGAAATCAGGACCCAATGCCCCCAGGACACTATGCACGATGGTGTCATTATTGGGTACGGGCACGGGGGAGGTGGCCACGTAGTTGATTTGCGGTGAGGTAGACGCAACTTGTGGATGAAAGCCAGGAGGGAAGGACGAGTGCGCTGAAGGGGCTTGTGGACGAACAAACGATAATTGATCGAACGTCATGATTCTTCCATCGTGTGGAAAGCAAACCACACGGAAAAGTGAAGAAACAAGGGCTCCCATGGCATACACATAGTCGCGACCAAGGAGAAGACTGAAGTCTAAAGAACCTTCGGTAACTGAGACGTCGATGTAGATAGTCTTGCCCCCCAAAGTAATAGGAAACTTTGGAAGGATCCCTAATGGCTGACTTGTCCCTCCGTCGAACGCGGTGAGATGCGGTGCGACAGGTACAAGTGATGGGGAACCCAAAGCTTGCCAAGTAGTAACCGGCATGAGACTAACCGATGCTCCCTCGTCTAACACAGTGCCAGGCAGCGCCTTATTGCAAGCATAGGCGGTGACCCAGAAAGGCACATGGGATGGAAGGGGAGGGGCAGTCAAACGACTCCAATCAAAGGAAATGACCGAACTACTTGGTGGGGGAACCATATGGTTGCCCCCCCGCTCGGAAAGAACCGACGCTAAATCCTCTGGAGAGGTTGGGGTGGGAACACCATTATCAGGCTCCGTAGAATTTGACGAGACGAGAAGAACATGAGAATTTTGCTCTTCTGAAATAGAGTGCTTGAGAGGAGGTGAACTCGAATCAACACCCTTTCCGACCAACGGCGGGTCTGGAACAGGCTGGGGACAGCCAGGTTCAGGAAGAGGGGCCTGGACAAGAGAGGAATCTGAAATAATCTCTTTGTCAACAGGGGCGCGATCTATAGCTGTAGAAAGACACTGATAACCAGCGGGAAATTGGTTTGAAGGAGCCATAAAACTTTCCAAGACAACAGAGGCTTCATCCATTAGTGCACAAAGGTGAAGGGGATGATTTCCTTCACAAAGTTTATAGGGGGTTCGAAGTTTCCCTTTCTCCTTACCATTCCCAACTGATGAGGTAACATCGCCATGATCATCAGTGGACGATGAAGGGTGGGCCGGATTGTGAGACCAGACTTCTAATACCCTGGGAATGCCAGGACAATCACGAAGCAGATGGTCTTCCTTGCATAATCGGCAAGGAAACTTAACCTTCCGCGGAGGAGCAGGAGGTGGCCCTATCTCAGATGTAGTGGAGGAGGTAGCTGGATTTGAGGAGGGGACGACGCGTGTAAGCTCTCCCTTAGTGGACTTCTTCTTCTTGGTCTTCTTCTTCTTCTTCTTAGCCCCCTGGTTACTTACATTGAGAGTTTCACCAGGCGAAGTACAAGAGGAAGACGTAGAAGTAGGCATCAAAGGGGAGAGATCCACCTTAAGGTCAACATGACGTTGTTCAGGTGGAGGGACTGATGGACTAACAGTCGATACGGTAGGGACCAAAGAGGTTGAAAACAACCAAACAGGCAACCCAACAGTTAACCCTGGTAGGGACAACGTTGCCATATACGGAGCACCAACATTCCCAAGAGGAGGGAAGTGACCTGGATTCCCATCAGGTGGGGAACCTGGGTTAGTGAACCCTAGAAAAGTTGCCATTGCAAACGAAAAGAAACCTACTCAAGCTAACGCATACAAAATCTAACCAGGTAATGTTATCGTGGCCGAATAAATTTTTAAGACACAGGAACTGAACTTGACCTTTTCATGTTTCAAGAGTCGAGAAAAGGACGAAAAGATGACTCTAGTCTCCTTCGAATGTTTAATGAGCACGAAGTGACAAGAAGCTCACTGGCACCTTTTCATTTAGGGAGTCCGAAAAGGATCAAAAGTGACTGCTCTGGAGACTCTAGGCAAAGGGTTTACCAAGCAATCCGTAAAACTGCTTATACACCTTGGAAATCATATGAGAACCAAGGACTTTCCGTACTGCAGTCAATCTTCCCGAATGCTGTGTTCGGTGCGTTACAGTTCGCAGGGCGGAAGACTCGACTTCCTATGGATCAAGGTTGATAACCTAGTGGGGTCTCCCCTATATACGCAATGGTACGTGGGAGCTCAAATCCGTGCTAGACCACTATCGAGTCACAAGAGGAGGAATCACCCAACCGTAATGTGAAACAACAGTGACTAGGTTTAACGACGCCGGAGCACGTCTCTAGCCTATACCTCTACAATATGAGCGTTAAGTTCCAATGCGTTTTTAGATTCATTCGGTTTATTTTATGGTTGATCTTGAATTAAGTTTCGGTTTCAGGCCTTATCGTATGATCTCTCACAATTTCCTAGATGCAAACTACATGCCAAAGAATACCATTTTGTTCGATGAATTCTAACTATGAGAAGGTTAAGAGCTTTCGATCAAATAAAATGAACTCAAACAATCAAACAATCTAATGTAGCTAATGACAAAAAAACCAAAATTTTCTTTTGAGAACACAAATCAATAAGATGCTCTTCTTTTCATTAACTATTGGATGCAAAAGATGCTAGTTTGATTTTCTCTTTCAATGGCACTAATGCACTTTAAAACGAATTTTGAGAGACAGCAACACTGAGCAAAAAGGATTAAAAACACTCAATGAAAAGCACAACAAGCGTGAAAAGAGCCGATTGAACCCTAGCAACTGTGATCTGTGCCTGGGTAGTGAAACAATCGAAAGATTGTTCCGACAACAATCACCTCAAGCAAACAAGCAAAGAAAGCAAAAAGAGGAAGGTTTCCACAATAGCAAAGGCAAGCAGCAACAAACTTTTGTGAACAAGCGAACAAGTGAGCAAAAACAAGGTCAATCCAGTGGAAACTAGATGATGGCACTAGGTCACGAGACACAAAAACGAAATTCATCCAACAAGACTTTGCAAGCAAGTGTGTAACAGTTCAAACAATAAATATCAAGTCATAAACCAAGTAGAAAAAGCTGGAGATAGGCAAACCAACAAGCTCAGGAGGCAAAATTGAAATAAATTCAATTTTATAGGATCAGCGCGGGTAGCGCTCAGCAACTGTGCGCTGACAAGAGGTCACGCATAGCAACTTGGCGCTGTCAGCGCAGAAGGACACGGCTTAAGCGCGCTGGTTTGATTTCAGAACCGTCGCGACTGTTTTACGTACAAGCGCGATGACAACAGGTTTAAAGAAACAGCTATGCGCTGTCAGCGCAACTGTTTTGATATAAACCGCGCTGAGGTTAAAAAGAGGCAAAATCAAACCCAAAAACTCCCAAACCAAGGCCAGAACTCTTTAAACAATTAAGACACTTCCCAGATAGAACGAGGAGGGCTAAAAGCAGAGAACTAATCCCCAATTTCAAAAAGAGGGAACAATCAAATTCAAACACAAAGATGGACCAAAGAGACAAAAAAGGCCAGCTCCCCAGCGGAGTCACCAAATTGTTGGAGAGGTAAATCCCCTCTACGGATAGAGGCGATCCCTACTAGCCCAGAATGGGTCTAGCAACAATCAATCAATGCTACTGTGCAAGTTGCTAATTGCAATTAAACAAGAGGCAAAGGACACCTACTTGGATTCCAACGCTATTGTTTGATGAAGAGATGCCGCTCTCTCTCCTTCGCTTTGGTCGGTCATGATCTTCCGCGATCTCCGTGAATAGATACCTGCACACACGAAGAGACAGACAAACACAAGCGTGAAATCTAATAAAAGCAATTATACATCAGTCAAAAAGGATGTAATTCACATTAACCATCACGAGACAAATGAGAATGGAACCATAACAGTAGTCATCTATTATTAAATCAATAACAGAGAAAGGTACAACCAATGTTCTGACGCTGAGTCCTTCTCTTGAGGGTCCAGCCAGCAAGTCTCTTAAGCATTCACCTTTGGAAATAGATTCTCCCAACACAAAAGCTCTCTCTCACACAAGCAATACTCACAACCTTCCTTGGGCTCCCTCTAACAAAACCACACTTGTCACACCGACTACCTACTAACAGCAACAATCCAAGCACTATGAATTCCACACTATCCAAACTATTCCAACTAGCTGCTCATGGTAATGGTGGAGGTTTAAGTAGAGAAGGAGTCTCCATGAATGGTGGGAGGACAAGCTTATCTTCAAGGAAGGTGGTTCCAAATGACGAACAGACATGCCATAGAAAGGAGGGCGACACTCACAAGGCTAACAACCAGGCCTGGAACCATCTGGAAGGCTGGCTGTTGGAACAAATTCGCCCAAACTGGATCAGCGCGGGTGCAACACTGAACTGACGCGCTGACAGCGCATCACAATAACAGTGAAGGCTGTGTCAGCGCGGCTTGATACTTTCATAGGATGCGCTGGCGCACAAAATCTGACCAGCGCGGGAAACTCGTGTGCTTCTGCGCTGGAAGCGCACCAGTAACACTGTAGACCGCCCGTCAGCGCGATTATTTTAATAACAGACGCGCTGATGCAGTAATCTTTGGAAAAGTGGGTCATTTGGCCAGTTTGGAGAGCATGAGCATGGTGCATTTGATTCCATGAGACAATAGGGAGACAGTGACAAATTACTGCGCAACATGGAGTTCATGGAATTCCATTGTCGATGCGGTGTTCATGTCAAGGGCATGACTATCCCACTTGTTGATCTAGAGAGGCTAGAAACATAGGCTATTTCCATAGCTGTGCTATGGGTCTTGGGCATCCAGGTATTCCACGACATCACTAGAGGGCAGATGATGTTAATTGAGATTGTTTTGGCTGGGACCTACTATGGGTGGGCCCAGATGATGTTGTCGTTAGTGAAATGATAGTTGAGTCTTTATAAGAAGGCAATGAATTGTGACTATGCTTTTGGTATAGTATTGCGTGTGTTATTCTTTGAGAAGATACCCACTATCTGTCCTCATGTACAGATCCAAGATGTAGACCCACAGGAGCCCAGGATGCACCACTAGGGGCATCTACTATGGAGAGGAGGAGAAGGGGGAGTCAGATGAGTGTTCTAACCTAAGTTTTTCACACACTGGGACTAGATGCCCCTTTACATTGACGACTACCCTTATAGCGGGATGAACTATCAGGGGGATCTTGACTTACCACTTCCACCCGGGCATGCATGGGGACGAGGCAATAAGTGTTAAGTTACTATGTTTTATGGTGCATGTTATATTTTGATCACATGTATATGGTAATGAGCAAGGATAATTTTAGGGGCGAATGTTCGCCCTTTGGCGAAATTAAGGGGTTTTAGATTTTTAGTGGGCGAATATTTTGTATCATAGTACATTTTTACAAATCACCTCAAATAGCCCACCTTATTTTAAGGGAGGGGGTAAAAAGGTAAATTTAGCCCTTGAAATTAGGACTTACAACCTTCCATTCGCCCATTTTCAAGAATAGGCTTTATTTAAGTGAATCCATTCGGCCATTTTCAAGAATAGGTTTTATTTAAGTGAATCCTATGGGCCAAATACCATATTTATAAAAGAGGTATGGTAAATTAATAAAAATATAAATAAATGAGAGGTATGGTAAATAAATAAAACATTTTTTATATTTACTCCATAAGTCACCTTATATACATGTAAGGGTGTAAACAAATAAAAATATAAGTAAAGTGGAGGTATGGTAAATAAATAAAACGTCTTTTTATACTTACTCAAAAGGTATGGTAAATAAATAAAAATATAAATAAACTAGACGTATCGTAAATAAATAAAACCTCTTTTTATATTTAGTCCATAACCCTCGTTCTATTTATGAAGGCTCAAGAAAGAGGTTTTATTTAAGTGAATCCTATGGGCCAAATACCATATTTGTAAAAGAGGTATGGTAAATTAATAAAAATATAAATAAACTAGAGGTATGGTAAACAAATAAAATATTTTTTTATATTTACTCCATAAGTCACCTTATATATTTACGAACACTCAAAAAATGGGTTATATTTAGGTGAAACCTATGGCCAAAATACTATGGGACAAATACCATGGACTAGATTGTTATTAATACCATGCAAAAAACCATTATTAACCCTAGTATTAGAATTAATAAAAATAAAAATGGCACATGGTATTGACCCATGGTATTCACCTGGAATGTAGCCTATTTAAATGGGGGAATTAAACAAGCATGTAGCCTATGCTAAGATTCACTAGGACTTTACAAAGTTTTATTATTTAGTGAAAGACTCGCCAAGATCTTACAAGATTTTATAATTGAGTAAAATATTTGCCATGCCTGGTGAGAGATTCGCCAAAAAATTATATATACATATTATATTATTGATAAAATCGCCTTTCATTTTTCCTATATACCATGGAGATTCGCCCATTTATTATATTTATAAATTTAGGGAGGTTCTTAAAATTTTCCCTGGTAATGAGTGTGAAATATGTTGTAATCACACATAGCACCAGTGAAGTCGGTAGGATATGCAGGCCAAGCTGTAACATCTGGGCCTGTAGACTGGGGGACAACATCATCACAACAAGGTCCAGAGGATACTGGGTTGCTTGCTAATTTTCATCATAGGTTTCATGTACTCTTGACTGGGGTTTCAAAGCACGGATGGCATGGTTTAGAGGATTGATACGCATATGAGTGCACTAGTCTTCCCTCAGTGTGGTGAGGTATCTTGTGGTGTGTGGCGATGATAGTTCAGGCAGTACGTGATCTATGTGCAGGTGGAGTAGAGCCTTTGGTGCGAGATCCACTGGATAGTGACTAGATGCAGGGACATGTGGGTCCCTTTCATTATGATTTTTGTAACATGCTATGGGCATGTCAGATGTATTTAGAGCTATGGCTCCAAACACTTTTATGATACATAATATGATTATGCATTTTATATGACAATGGTGGTTCACCATCTGTTTTATTTATGGTTGTCTTTTGTGGTATACATGTGATAAATGCCAATTTAGAATGTTGTTTGCAATGGTATCTACATAGTTAATTTGGGCTCTAGGCACATGACTGAAGGTAATGGTTTCAAATTCACGTACCAATAACTTCACTCGTAGATATTCTCTAAATAGGATTTGGTTATGCACATGATACACACCATTCAATTGCATGACAAGTAGCAAGGAATATAAATGAACGTGAACATGAAGGATTCAATGAGCATGGGCATCGACTAGCAAACCTATCACTACATCATATTCGACTTGATTATTGGTGGAAGATCCAATTCACATGTTGTTTGAAAGGAATAACATATGAAAGGGGGTAAAAATGGCCTAGGCTACCGAGGCTAGATTCCAAGATAAGCAACTTGCACCGTCGGCATGACCGATATATCATGTGGATGATGTATCCATATGAAAGGTGAAAAATACAATAGATGAGATGATGCAATCTACCTAACTACATGGTAGAAATAAAGACACACAAATAAAAGGGATGTTTGCTGAGCAACATTTCAGGAGGTAGAGTGCATTTGGAGAATTAGAAAGGAGATGGCCTTCAAAATCTTCTTGAAGGAATGCCCCCCTTACTCATGTGTAGGGGTAATCAGGGGTATACATAGCTTCCATGGTGTCCTCATTAGGTTGGGAGATGGGCGGATGGGAGGAACACTGACTACATGATGTGGTGGCATTACCTAGTGCATTAACCTGAGGAATAAGGTTCACTTATGCAACGTATTGAATGGTAGATGATGAACTGGTAGATGGAGGGTCTACTGATGTTGAGACCTAGGATTTTGTTGAAAAAGGTTCGATAGAAATGCCTGTTTAGTCAATTTAGTGTTCCTAAATTGATGTCATTAATTGTCAACCCAGGGCTCGTAAGCTGATGAAGTGAAGGTGTACTATATGTACTTAAGCAACTTTCTTAGAGATTTTGTCGTTTGGGGTGTTGTTTATGGTTAACTTATCTTCCTAAGATGGAGTGATGATTATAGATAGATGAGTGCAAGTGTGTGAAAAGTGAGTTCTAGATGAGTGAAAGTGTGTGAATGGTGATTTCTAATTACTTGCTGAATTTGTAAAGGAAAAGAACTTGAAAGAAGTAAATAGCTTGAAATGACTTGAAAGCAAATGACCACGTTCTAATGGCATTAGTCTCTATCCATATTGCTGCAAATAAAAGAAACAAGAAAATCACTTCAAGGATTGATGATAATGGTTATCTCTTCCTAACTCCCTGCTTCTACCACATAGTACTGCGTAAAACACGATTAGGAAGTAGCTGAAGACAAATCCAAGAATTGATAAAAACTCTAAGTGACAAATTATAGCACTACTAAGCCTTTTCCATCATACTGCTTCCTACATGTGTGATTATGTGTAACAAGTGGAAAAAGTATTAGTGCCACAAGCCAAGACTACTTAAAAACAAGCTGCAATTAATTAGTGTTCTGTTCTCTGAAAGATAAACCATTCATGATAAAGAGAACATAAATTAGTTAGCATCCAACTTGTAAAACTAAGCTAAAAACTAGTCTAGAAAACAGAGTAAAAAGGGCAGCGTTATGAATAAGACAACTGCAACTACCATTAGATATTAAAGCAAATACAATACACTTAATCCCGGGTCAAAACCTGCAAAGAGACAAAGCTGATCAGTGAAAATAAAGGCTGCAGCAATGAAAAGAAAGTAAGCTGTACATAACTTCAAGAAAAGGAAATGTTGTAAGTAAAATAAAGAAATTGCAGAAGTATGAACATGAAATACTTATACACGGGCAGTCATGGACAGGGGCCCTCCATCCAAACAACCCACAGAAAACTCAGATGATGTAGAACTTCAAAACAACACTGTTTCCATTACTTTATATGCAGAAATACATAGTCAAAGGGCTGGAACAGCACTATAAAACAGAGTTTTAAAAGTGTGCTAAAATTCTCAAAAAGTCATAAACTACAACAGATCAAAAAGTTAACATAAGCGTACGCAGACGCAAGTATTTATAGGCGTCTGCAAGATAGCCTAATGCGTAAAGCATAAAACAGAAAATCAACAGAATGTCATGCGTAATTAAGTGCAGTCAACACATCATATGCCTCATGGTCGAGCTGGAGGTCCTGGTCGTTATGGGCAATGAATCCAACATTGGATCATGTTCCCCACGGCTTGCAAAACACGGACAAGTCACCTTTTCCACCGACGTAACCTAACAGCTTACGCATCAACGTTAAGCTGCCTTTATTTGACCGAAACTTGACCCCCTTTGACCGGAGGTACAGGTGACGTGGCTGGCTGAACTGATGGCACAGGAACCTCGAGCACATATATTCCAACATGCCCATGTGGCTCGTTCTGCAAAATGGCACGTGGAACCTTGAGATCAACAAAATGGCTGCGGGATCATCAGATGGCTGCGGAATCAGCAGATGGCTGCGGAATGCCTGTAAGTATGTCAAAAACTAAACAAAACAATCACCCATTAGCAAAGCTCACTTGATCATGTTTAATGACAACTAATGTAATGATCTGGGTGGAAAATTAGGCAAAAGAGAGAGGAAAGTGATGAAAACAGTAGGTAATGATGGATGATAAGGTGTAAAGTAGAGACTCTACATACCCCCACTACGAGGGCATTGCATGTCCTCATGCAAAAACACTAATCAATCAACCTGTTGTGATGCCTCTGCCAAGACATCCAATCTCCTCTTCTTTCTCTGTGTAGACACATTGACCCTTGGCTTCTTTACTAAGCATCTGAACTTTAGGTTGATCAAGGCTCTGTCTAGCCTTTTGCATTTCTTCCTTAAATTTTTGTTACTTCTTTTCCACAGGCCCAAATGTAACATGGTGTTATCATGAATCATCTTATCCAATTTGGCTTGCTCTTTCAACTTTTCATTTTCTTGCATGATATGTCGATTTAGAACCTCAATCTCAAAAATTTCCTGTTTTAAGGAGTGGATTTGTTGTTCTAAAGGTTGAACATTGCTTGGGCCAGCGGCTGCTTGCTCCAATGTTTCCAGATAATTATACACTTTTTGCTGCTCCGGGTCAACCTCAGGTGACTTTTTGGGACTTGGTTCATAATCAAATTCAGATCCATGTTCATGCTCAAGTTCATGTTCAAACGGACTTTCCTCACGTGGAGGACTAGTCTCAATATGCTCAGCGTGTGAAGGACTTTTCTCTAAGTCAGGACTTGTAGCACCTTTTTGAGGTGAGCTTAAGTCAATGAAGAATGACTGTTTACCCTTTGTGGCCCCTACTTTTCTGTTTTGTAATCTGCTGCTCCTTCTTACAGAGGTGGTACTCTGTTTTTCTTTTGGTACTTTTTGCTTCTGTTTTTCCACCTTTTTAGAGAGGGCAGTTTTATGAAGTTTGGCCATTCTTTGAGCTAAGGGCTGAGTGTCTTCCTCACTAGTATTCTCAGGAGTGAGGTGAGTTTCTTGGACTACAGATTTACCTTTATCTTGCTTTCGTTTCTTCCTCCCTTCTTTTCTTTTCTGAGCAATTTCTTGAGCAAGTTCTGAAAGAGTTTCAGTGATAATTCCTTGGGCTGCTTGGCTATCATCTTCAGTAAATCCAGGATCAATTTCCTGTTCAGGATGCTGTATATCAGTTTCCTCATCAAACTGTTCTTGAACAGTTTCCTCTTGGGCAGTTGTTTCAGGAAGAGTGGTATCAGGAACAATAGTTTCTGTTTGGGCAGTAGTTTCTTGGTTAACCCCCTCTCCTCTTTTTCTTCTACTTCTTTTTGGTACTTGAGGGGACCCTCCAGAAGTTTCTCCTAATTCTTGAAAATGATTTCTTATGAGAAACCTCTCCCATGTGTCTCTTTTTGATTTCAATTGTTCCTCCACTAGCAATTTCACAAGACCGTGATGATATAAATGTGCTTCAATATTTCTGGGGTTCCTTTGGACCATTGCACACATTTTCTTAAGACTTGAAAATAGAAAGTATGGGAGGTTAATATCATCTCCTAGAAAATGCATCATAACCTTTGCATGATAAACATATAAGACCCCAAATCTTCCCTCACAAGTGAAAAATTTTTGCACTAACAAGAGTAAAGTGGTCCACTCCTCCTTAACATAAGAAACAGGAATCCCTTTGGTAAAGATACTGGTGTCCATACCTGGGTTTTTTAAAATTTGTTTCCACTGCTGATCTTGAACTGACCGGTTCTTAAACCACCTTTCTCCAGTCTGTGGAAGTGAGGTAGCTTGTGCTATGCTGCTTTCATTGACTGTGAATTGTAAGTCCCCTATCTCCACGTGATTATCCTTTTCTCTGAAGGACCTTGCAAAGGCCTTGGTAACCTCCTTATGGTAGCCTCTGAACTTCTGTATACATTGTAACCAGTTTGCCTTTTGTAATGCCTCTTTGACCTGAGGATAACCCTCCAAAAACTTTGAACCTTCCGGTTCTGCCCTTAAGAGCTTTCCCATTGGCTCTTATGGCTCTGTTCTATTTAAAACACGGCTTCAAAACGGCCTTACATAGTAAATTCACGGCTCTGTTTTGGAACACGGCTTCAACAAGGGTCTTACACAGTGAATTCAAGGCTCTGTTTTGGAACTCGGCTTTAAAATGGCCTTGACTTGGTGGATTTACGGCCTCAACACAGTGGATTATGGCTTTAGCTCTGGATACGGCCGTAACAGACCTCCACTGGTGATTAGAATTTAGCGGAGAGGGAAAACAGAGTATAGTGAATGGTGGCAGCGTAATGAGCACAACGTAAATGGAATGAAACAGTGTGAGTGGAAATGAAACAGCGAAAGTGAAATGATATGAGCGTAAGAGGGTAGAAGGGTTATGGAATGATGAATGGAACGGCTATGTCCTTAGATTTCGGTTTCAGAGTTACACTTGGCTGCGTGAGTTAATGTCATAGAGATGTAGTACATTAGGTTACGTCACCTAAGTACAACATCTTAATGGAAGAAGCAGCCGCAAGTGAAATTCAAAATCGTGGTAATCAAGGACTGATAGACTTGGGAGATACGTGGGTATATGGTCGCATGACTGGTAATCATTACACTTAGTGGCAAGAAACATAACCTAGAAAACTTTGCATAATGAAATAACTGTAAGTTTAGGATTTAACCCATACCTCAGATTCCCGCTTAGATTTTCCTTTGATGACTTGCCACTAACCCTTCGCTGATTTATGGCTGTTGCATGACCATTTTTCATTTATTATTGATGACTACTGAGCTGCAAAGAAATTTCAAACAGACTGTGTTTTTTTTTTTTATGCAGGTACAGAGAGCTGCGGAATCATTAGATGGCTGCAGAATCTTCAGATAGCTGCGGAATCTGCAGTAGTAGCCTCCGACTGCACAAAAACAACTTTAACTTTCTAAAAATGACTTTATTGATGGAATGGAATGTAGTGGATGGGTGGATGAATGGAAAAATGAAGTGGAGTGAAAATGAATGAAATGGTGGATGATATGGTGGTGATGATGAAATGAGATGAAATAAGGGAAGAAAGAGAGATTTTTTTTTTTTGGAAAACATGAGGTGTCAGGTGACCCTGATTTTCACCTCAGGTTTTTTGTATGAGACTGCCAATCAGAGATTGGTTTTCAGGCTCATACATTTATTCTTTTTCTTTTTTTTTTTTTTTTTCTTTTTTTTTTTTTTTTTCAAAAACCAAAGATTAGGCTGATGGAGGAGAAGAATCCTTCTCCACCAACCTGATTGCAGAATCTTCTTTGAACAATTTGACAAACTCTTCTTTTGAGAATGGCTTCTGGTAGATTTTCAAGCGGTGGCCATTCACAATAAGAGGAGTATGAAATTCATCAATAGTTTTTACTCGAACTGCTCCATTGCTAAAGACTTCATCAATCTCATATGGCCCAAGCCAATGAGTTTGAAACTTTCCTTTGAAGTCTTTGAATTTTGAATCAAACAATAGAGCCCAATCTCCTTTCTGAAACTTTCTTTCTTTGATATGACGATCATGCCATTTAGATCTTTGGTGCTGAACTAGATCGGTCCTTAGAATTGCATCTTGTCTTATTTCATCTAGCTCATTTAGCTGGTCCACTCTGTGTTTTTGAGCTTCTGAGAGGCTCATTCCCAATTGGACTGCCATCTTGAAGGTCTTGATTTGGAACTCAATAGGAAGCAGGACTTCCTTCCCATAAACAAGTTCATAGGGAGAATGTCCTGTTGTGTTCTTCCATGTGGTTCTATAGGCCCATAAGGCTTCAGGGAGCCTTTCCGCCCAATCTCTTCTATGAAGATGAACAGTCTTGGTGATAATTCCTTCAAGAACTTTATTGGTAGATTCCACTTGACCATTGGATTGCGGATGGTAGGGAGTAGATGTTCTGTGCTTGATCTTATATTCCTCCATCAGCTTCTCCATCAATTTAGATGTAAACTGGTTGCCTTGATCTGTCACAATTTCCCTTGGGACACCAAAACGAGTGAAAATATCCTCAAAAAGAAATTGAACAACTGAATTTTCAGTCGCAGAAGGTAATGCTTTTGCTTCTACCCACTTAGTAACATAATCAGTACAAACCAGCATATACTTCTTTTGCTTTGATGGTGGATTAATTGGTCCAACGAAATCTAGAGCCCATTTCTCAAAGGGTTCGATGCATACCTGAGGCTGTAGAGGCATTTCATTTGAAGGAGTTGGTTTCCCAACTCTTTGGCAGCTGTCGCACCTTCTAACATACTGCTTTGCATCTTTAAAGAGAGAAGGCCAATAATATCCTAAAGAAAGGATCTTATAGGCTGTCCTCTTGTCTGCAAAGTGCCCGCCGCATGGTTCATCATGACATGCCTTAAGGATGTCAGGCATTTCATCTTCCCGAACACACCTTCTGATTATACAATCTGGCCCTGTTTTGAACAATTCATTAGAAATCCAAGAATAATGTGAACTCTCCCGAATGATTTTCCTTTTCTCATTAGGAAATAAGTGTAGAGGAAGCTTCCCTGTAACAAGATAATTAGCCATATCTGCATACCAAGGAGTCTTGGTAGTAACTGCAAACAAGTATTCATCTGGAAACTTATCTTCTACTGGAGAATCTTCATTAGTGTTTTGGATTCTAGACAAGAAATCAGCTACTGTGTTTTGCTTTCCAGGTCTATCTAACACAGTAATGTTAAATTCTTGCAAAAGTAAAAGCCATCTTGTAACTCTACCATTAGTGACAGGTTTGTTCATTAAGTATCTTATGGCAGAGTGATCAGTATGGACAAAGGTTTCATAGCCGGTTATGTAGTGTCTAAATTTGTTGATTGCATGTACCACAGCTAAGAACTCTTTTTCTGTAACAGTATAATTTAACTCAGTAGGAGTCAAATTCTTACTTGTGTAATAAATGGCATAAGGGATCAAATCCTTTTGTCCCAAAACAGCTCCTAGAGCTGTATCTGAAGCATCAGTAGAGATGTGGAAAGGGAGTTTCCAATTTGGCCCCCTTAAGATGGGTGCTTCAGATATTCTAGACTTTAAAGCTTCAAAGGCAGATTGACACTCAGGATCCCATTTAAACTCACAGTCTTTGGTAAGCAATTTGAAAAGAGGAGATGCTATCCTAGTGAAGTTTTCAATAAATCTTCTGTAATACCCAGTAAACCCAAGAAAACTTCTAACATCCTTCTGGCAATTTGGAATAGGTAACTTAGAGATGACTTCAACTTTGGATTTATCAACCTTGATCCCATCTCCTGAAATATGATGTCCTAAAACAATCCCTTCAGTAAACATCATAAAACACTTTTCATGACTTAAAGAAAGATTTGTTTCCTTACATCTTACCAGTACTTTTTCCAAAATTTCCAAAGCTTCTTCAAATGTATTACCATAAACTGTGAAATCGTCCATGTATACCTCTACACAATCATGAATCAGATCTGAAAAGATTCCTAATACAGCCCTTTGAAATGTAGCAGGTGCATTGCACAATCCAAAAGGGAGTACTCGGTAGGCAAAAGTTCCCCAAGGACAAGTAAATGTGGTTTTGTCTTGATCTTCAGGTGCTACCTGAATTTGATTGTACCCACTAAAACCATCCAAGAATGAGAAATACTTTTTACCTGCTAAGGTGTCTAGTACCTGATCAATAAAAGGTAAAGGAAAATGATCCTTTAAGGTTGCCTTTTTCAATTCTCGATAATCAATGCAAACTCTCCATTTACCATTCTTTTTGGGCACTATAACCAAGGGAGAAACCCATTGGCTATCTGAGATGGGGTAAATGAATTTTACCTTGAGCAATTTCTGGAGTTCTTCTTTCACGATTTCCCTAAGGTTTGGATTCATCCTCCTTTGTGGTTGCCTAATAGGTCTACTATTCTCTTCAATGTAGATGTGATGAATACAAGTCTTAGGATCGATTCCTTTCATGTCAGTGTATTCCCATGCAAAGGCAGTGGAATGTTTTTGCAACAGTTTAGTTAATTCTTCTTGTTGTGGTCTTCCCAAGTTTTTGTTAATGTTTAATGTTTTTCCTGGGAGGATTTCAGCTGTAGAACTACCAAACTCTTCCATTGAGAAGAGAGACATTTGTCTAGAGGAGAGATATTCAATGTCTGCATCTATCTGAAAATGTTCAGAGTCATATTCTAAAGATACTTCAAAATTTTCTAATGTATTTAGAATTTGACTATCCTCACTGATCTCAGAGATGGTTAGAACTGGTTGTATAGTATCTTCATCCTCTACCCATTCATCTTCTCCTATTTCTGTTATAGCTTTTGCTGGGGGATACAAGTTGAACTTCTTGGTGGAATTACCATCTGATATATACATGTCTCCAGACCTACAGCTTATGAAAGCATCAGCTGTGGCCAGCCAAGGTCTTCCTAAAATAAGAGGATGTCCTCCTAGATTGTTCTTGGGAGTTAAAATCATAAAATCAACTGGATATTCCCAAGAATCTAGAGAGACTGGAATATCTTCCAATACACCATCAGGTTTAATGATTGATCTATCTGCAAGCTGCAGCAAAGTAGGTGTAAAGAGAAGATTAGGAAGCTTTAAATGATCCATGGTCTGTCTACTCATGATGTTGATCGCGGCCCCTAAGTTAATCAGAGTATTTGGGATTTCAACCCCATTAATATGAGTTTTGACAATAGGACTACCGAGATCTACATACTTTTGCATGGTAATCTTACCCATCATTATGTCTGCAATTTTTCCAACTAGATGTATCCTTTTAGTATCTCTGGTTCTTTTTACTGTTTTCTTCAAACTCAACTCCTTTATTGTCTTCGCTAGAATGGGAATTTCCTTAATGGATTGTAACAAGGGGATCTTGATACATACATTTTTCAATTCATCTAGGAAGTTATAGTCAGGCACCCATATCTGCTTTTCCACCCCTTTATCAATTTGCAATCTTTCAGGAAAGGGAGGTGTAGCTGTAGGTGTAGGTTGCTCAACTAGGGGAGTTGTAGAGATTGATTCTTTTTCTTTTTGGATATTTTGGTTTTGAAGTGATACTTCAGAACCTTTATTGACTTTGAGAGATTCCTCCTCAGAAATGCTTGGTTGTTGAACACTTGTGGAAGGTTGATCTAGGATTCTACCTGATCTCAGTTGTACTTCATTAAGAGGAACAACCATGTAGGTAGGGAATGGTTGACCTTCCATCATGTAAGCATTTTGAGGGTTCCTATTATTTGGATTTGGTAATGGCTGAGAGGGAAGTTGATTAGATTTCTGCTGGGATTGAAGTGCTAATTGAGAATTTTGATTTTGTGGAGGAGGTTGTTGTTGTTGAGGGTATGGCAATGATAGTTGTTGACCTTGGTTTGGAAGTTGTGGAGCTTGCTGATTCTAAAATGATGGAGGATATTGATAGAATTGTGCAAATCTCCCATAAGGATTTTGCATGCTTTGCATCCATGCTTGGAAAGCATTTTGAGGTTGAGGCCAAGGTTGTTGCCAAGGATTCCAACTTGGTTGGGTTTGAGAATTCATAGAGTTGTTAAACCCTTGATTCTGTTGTCCTTGCCAAGGTCTCCTTGCAATAAAACAGAGAGATTCAAGTGTATCTGGATCCTCTTGAAAGACTGCTTTGAGGCCAGGAATTGAGGGACAATCCTTGGTCTCATGAGTTTCTGAGCAAATTACACATGTTTCTACAACGTGTGCATCTAAGGGACATTCCCTTAAAGCATGTTTCTTTCTACATTTCGGGCAAAAGATAGCCAAAGCC
The DNA here is from genome assembly GCA_031772625.1 of Pinus tabuliformis. Classification (NCBI taxonomy): domain Eukaryota; kingdom Viridiplantae; phylum Streptophyta; class Pinopsida; order Pinales; family Pinaceae; genus Pinus; species Pinus tabuliformis. The sequence continues at coordinate 1,333,742,528 of CM062817.1, read as the reverse complement.
TCGGCTTCTGCTTTTTGTTTATTGTGAATCTTAAGGGTATCAAGTTGTTCACTAAGACTCCCTAAGATGTCAGTTTTAAATTCATCAAGCATACTGCCGATTTCAGCCCTACTCACTGATCCTGTTGCAGATTTATTTGCCCTAAGGAGAGAAGGATCTCTAGGCCCTTTTTGAGTTTTTGATTTGCCCCTTGAGAGATGGATACAAAGTTCTGCTATGTCATTGAGAGAAAGTTGAGAAATATCCCCTTTCCCCATCATGTTTAAGATGTCTATCCATTCATCCCTAATGGCTTTCAATAAGAGGGCTTTTAAGGTCTCTTCATCCAAGGTATTCATTTTTTCTCTTTTCAAGTTATATTGAAATCTTTCAAGTAAATCTTCTAGACTCTCATCTTCTTTTTGTACCATTTTAAAAACCTCGTCCTTGTGATTAGTAGGCATGCAATAGTCTAAATACCTATCCAAAAATGTCTGTTTCATCTCATCCCAAGTCCTAATGGATTGAGTGAGTAACCCCATGAACCATTTCAAGGCTTGATCCTTCAGTGTTGAAGGGAACAACTTGAGTTTCTGAGAGTCATCCAGGTAGTCATAAGTTCGACACACCACTTCAAACTCAAATAAGAATGTTTCAGGGTCCTCAGTCCTTAACCCATGGAAGTTAGGGAGGACAGATGGTGATATGTTTTTCATAGTGGCTCGGGAATCCTCATTAACAATGGGAAACCCAAATGAATTATCCCCATTTCTATTTCCTCCTCCAATGGGACCTCTACCTCCATTATTATTATTGTTATTTCCTCCTCCTCCTCTACCTCTACCTCTACCTCCTCCTTCTTCCTCTGCCATGATGATTCTCCTAGGGATTTCAAAATCTTCTGGTTCCTCTACAAAAGGTGAATGAGAAGAGATTTCTCCTTCTTCTTCAGATGATTCCAATTCCTCAATTACAATTGGTCTTCCTGTAGGAGAAAGAGAAGAGTCTCTTCCTGGTTCAAACTCAATAGAAGGTGTAGGAGAGTCAACTCTTGGCTCTTGAATTCCAGGAATTCCAGGACTAGGAGTTTCGGTTGGAGATAAGGGGGGTGTCTCTTGTCTATCCCTTGAAGCAGATGGACTTGTAAAAATTGAACTTCGAGCTCTAGCTAAAAACCGTCCTCTAGAATCTCTAGCTCTATGCATGTCATTTTTTTTTATTATTTTTCTTCAAGTCAAGTTAATAGTTCTTTTTCTGATCTTCCAGTTCACTCTAGGTGCAAGAAGAGAGCATACTCAAGAAACTACTAAATCAATAACTTTCTCCTTTCTGATCCTCCAGATCACTTTAAAGTGCAAGAGGAGAGCATACTTGGATAGGTTATTAACTTCTTTCCTTGAAATTTTTATGTTTTTTTTTTTTTTTTTTATCTAAGTATGGCTACTTAATTTCACTTCCCCGGCAACGGCGCCAAAATGTTTAGTCAATTTAGTGTTCCTAAATTGATGTCATTAATTGTCAACCCGGGGCTCGTAAGCTGATGAAGTGAAGGTGTACTATATGTACTTAAGCAACTTTCTTAGAGCTTTTGTCGTTTGGGGTGTTGTTTATGGTTAACTTATCTTCCTAAGATGGAGTGATGATTATAGACAGATGAGTGCAAGTGTGTGAAAAGTGAGTTCTAGATGAGTGAAAGTGTGTGAATGGTGATTTCTAATTACTTGCTGAATTTGTAAAGGAAAAGAACTTGAAAGAAGTAAATAGCTTGAAATGACTTGAAAGCAAATGACCACGTTCTAATGGCATTAGTCTCTATCCATATTGCTGCAAATAAAAGAAACAAGAAAATCACTTCAAGGATTGATGATAATGGTTATCTCTTCCTAACTCCCTGCTTCTACCACATAGTACTGCGTAAAACACGATTAGGAAGTAGCTGAAGACAAATCCAAGAATTGATAAAAACTCTAAGTGACAAATTATAGCACTACTAAGCCTTTTCCATCATACTGCTTCCTACATGTGTGATTATGTGTAACAAGTGGAAAAAGTATTAGTGCCACAAGCCAAGACTACTTAAAAACAAGCTGCAATTAATTAGTGTTCTGTTCTCTGAAAGATAAACCATTCATGATAAAGAGAACATAAATTAGTTAGCATCCAACTTGTAAAACTAAGCTAAAAACTAGTCTAGAAAACAGAGTAAAAAGGGCAGCGTTATGAATAAGACAACTGCAACTACCATTAGATATTAAAGCAAATACAATACACTTAATCCCGGGTCAAAACCTGCAAAGAGACAAAGCTGATCAGTGAAAATAAAGGCTGCAGCAATGAAAAGAAAGTAAGTTGTACATAACTTCAAGAAAAGGAAATGCTGTAAGTAAAATAAAGAAATTGCAGAAGTATGAACATGAAATACTTATACACGGGCAGTCATGGACAGGGGCCCTCCATCCAAACAACCCACAGAAAACTCAGATGATGTAGAACTTCAAAACAGCACTGTTTCCATTACTTTATATGCAGAAATACATAGTCAAAGGGCTGGAACAGCACTATAAAACAGAGTTTTAAAAGTGTGCTAAAATTCTCACAAAGTCATAAACTACAACAGCTCAAAAAGTTAACATAAGCGTACGCAGACGCAAGTATTTATAGGCGTCTGCAAGATAGCCTAATGCGTAAAGCATAAAACAGAAAATCAACAGAATGTCATGTGTAATTAAGTGCAGTCAACACGTCATATGCCTCATGGTCGAGCTGGAGGTCCTGGTCGTTATGGGCAATGAATCCAACGTTGGATCATGTTCCCCACGGCTTGCAAAACACGGACAAGTCACCTTTTCCACCGACGTAACCTAACAGCTTACGCATCAACGTTAAGCTGCCTTTATTTGACCGAAACTTGACCCTCTTTGACCGGAGGTACAGGTGACGTGGCTGGCTGAACTGATGGCACAGGAACCTCGAGCACATATATTCCAACATGCCCATGTGGCTCGTTCTGCAAAATGGCACGTGGAACCTTGAGATCAACAAAATGGCTGTGGGATCATCAGATGGCTGCGGAATCAGCAGATGGCTACGGAATCAACAGATGGCTGCGGAATGCCTGTAAGTATGTCAAAAACTAAACAAAACAATCACCCATTAGCAAAGCTCACTTGATCATGTTTAATGACAACTAATGTAATGATCTGGGTGGAAAATGAGGCAAAAGAGAGAGGAAAGTGATGAAAACAGTAGGTAATGATGGATGATAAGGTGTAAAGTAGAGACTCTACAATGCCCACAACAACCTCAGGAAGGTTTGCTGATGAGGAACTCAAGGATGATGACAGGTAAAGAATGGGGTCTGTGGTGTACATCATCTCAACATTGGGGGGAGAGATCACAATATTAGGGCCAAAGTTTCCTTGTTCTGGTTGACTGGTGGTACTAGAATCCACAAGTAGAGGAGTAGAGGCTCCATTATGAGTGGCCTCATATTCATGAGTTTCCTCAAGGAAATCATGAAACTCATAGAGACGAGGGCAACAATGGGAATAGTGACCATGAAGATCACACAAGGCACAAGGTGGTTTATGTGAAGCATTTTTAGTTTCTTAGGTGGGACTTGTATGTTAACATGGACTTTGTGGGTGTTCAAATTAGGGAATGCTTCGTGAATGAAAATTTTAAATTGAGGAAGTTTAGGACAATTGTTGGTGGCGTACCTAACAACTTCACACAAAGCATACGGGGGTGTCGGCTTTGGGGCCTTAGGGGCTGGAGGAGCTTGGGGATCCTTGTCCTTTGAATACTTTCTTTTAGCTTTTCCGCCCTATCCAGATGCATTCGCAATAAGATTTGGTTCCTGTTGAAGTTGTAATGGCACTGAATCAATGACAGGGGTCATGGGGACCGGTTGAACTGGGGTCAAAGCATGATATGGTCTTGGCTGACCAGGTAAAATGTTTGCAGCGGGATCAATGTACCATGCTGGGATCCCTAGAGTCATGTTACGAAGGACCAGAGAAGCCATGACAGGTACAGAAAAATTCCCGGAGGCGGAAATAAGAAAGGTGTCTGGCCGACAGGATAATGTCTCCGTGGAATAACTCCTAGATGGATGAGACCTAGACGAATAGTTCCTGGTGGAAACATATGAGAGGCACCCACAAATGGAGGAGTCCCTAGGGAAGTGGGTCCAGATGGTCCAACTGGAAGAGTAACATCAAGGTGTTGAGGACCTGGATATTGGTCAGATGTATCAAACTGCTTAAGAGCAGTCCATGATGCTTGTAACATGCAAACACTCATAGAATAAGGTTCATAAATGAGATGGGGAGGACCAGGGAAGGCACCCAAAAATGAAGAATCCTTATAGACTTCTGTTGAGACACTGGTGCAAGGAGTTGAATGCTCGTTGTCGGACATCGACGAGATGATGGACTTGGGGTAGGTCATAGATGTCAGCTCGTAGTAAGTCAACTGATCAATGGTAATGATCTTCCCTTCATGGGGGAAGCACATCTTCCGGAACATCACAGATGTGACAGCTGACATGGGATGTGTTTAACTACTCCCTAAGAGGACGTTCTAATCCAAATGGGCATTAATGACTTCGATATGAACATGGGCATTCTTGCCCATAAGGTTCACTCAATAGTTGTGGTACATGCCAAGGGGTTGGGAGGAGTGTCCATCCTAAGCACGCAAGGTGATGGTTGAGGGGGATAGCTGAGGTGACTTGAGTTGTTTCCAAATAGTAGCAAACATCACATAGGTGGATGCACCTTTTTCAATAATGCATTTGGAGATGATGACATTATGGACTCGAACTGGTATCTGAAAAGAAACAGATGAAGGTAATGGGGGTTGCTCTGATGTATCAACCAGAAGGACAATCAAACGATCGTCGAAAGGATCCACTGCACCCACGGCAATTAGTAGAGCCTTCTTTTGGGAAGGGCATGACTGGAGGACTTGCATTATTGACATGGTGACAAGTGATTGCCCCAAGTCATCTACTATAATGTATGTATGGGAAAATTTGATAGAAGCCACATTATGTGGTAATGGTCCCTTTGGGATCTTGGGAATGGCCTCAACTTTGGGTTGAGGGATCTATAAAGGACCATTTGGTGTCATAAGAGGCTTAGCAGACACTTTGGTTTTAGACTTGGTAGCTGACGAAGTGGAGGGCTTGTCATATTGACGCGAACAAGTTTGTAGGTTGATATGGGAGGGGTAAACCTCATCAAAGTTCATCATCAAGATCTGGTAGTCACTGGGACTAGAAGGTTGGGGGAGGTGAGCTGCTTGACCTGGCTAGGGTTGAGTAGCGAAAAATCCTTCCTGGGGGAAGGATTTGTGACCACGACCGGTTGAGATGGCGTAGGATTTTGAGGCAATTGTTGACCTTGATAAACTGCTTGAGCTTCCCACATTTGGCACATCTAGGGTAAAATAGAAAACTCATGTGTATAGTGGCCATGTACACCACAAAATGCACAAGGCTTGATCATACAAATAGCCTTGTTCTTCTTGGGCTAGCCACCCCATTGCTGGTCATTGGTGTTACACTGTTTCCCCTGGGGTTCACTAGGTTGGTTACCTTGGTTACCCTGTTTACCCTTCCCCTTATTATTTTTCTTCAAATTCTAGGGATTGGTAGCACTCTATTGCACAAACACTTGTCCCTAAGGGGGAAGTGGTTGTTGGGGTTGAGGATGTATGGGAGGGTGTAGTGCTAATGCTTGAGGGGATGGAGCACCAGGTTGTGCATAAGAAGGAGCAATAGTTTGGTAGATGGGTTAGGACCCTGGAAAAATGTTGCTAGAAGGAGGGGCATAAATGTTGGAGGAACTGATGCCCGCATAAATATAGCCATAACTCAGCTAAGAATATGGTGAAGAGTGTGAAAGGGATCCAACAATACCATCGACAGCATGAGATGCCCTCAGTGCATTGGCACTTCTAGGACGAGGGAGGTCTAGAATTACAGTATAGACATAACCATATTGAGCATAAATCAGATCATATCTTAAAGTGGTCTGGAGAGCTTCTTCCTTGATCTGACGAAAATGCGACGCAAAATCTTTCCCGATGGGGGATAGAAGGCTCTTGATAAACCAATCTAGATAAACATGGTCTTCGAAAGGTGGGGAACGACATGTTCTCCTCTTTCGATGCCACTCTTAAACATGGTCAGAAAGGCGAGTGGTAGAGGACTGGCAGAATGTGGTCAGTAACTCAGTACCAGTGTCGTACTAGAGAGGTAATTAGAAATATGATAAGAATTATTTAGCAAGCGTCATGAAAACGGAATCAGAGGTGGAGGGCTAGTTTACATACCATTTTGCAGCGTCTCCAGTGAGTGTGTGTTGGAAGAGCCGAAGATGAATGGAGTCATTGGTTATGGAGTTCGACGAACACCAGATGTGGAAGGATCGAACATGGTTGGTAGGATCCTCTCCAACAATACCCTCAAAATTTGGGATGCCTGAGGGAAGCTTAGTCATCATAGAGGGCCAACCAACATCATGGTGTATGGGGCTGCTTATCAACTGGTTGAAATCCAGTAGACTTAACCTAGCCTTAAATGGGAGCACGGAGGCTGCTGGAACAGTTCCTGAGATTGTTTCGCTTGATGTGATGACTGGTATAGCACCAGAGCCACCACCAGTTTGGGTTCTTGCACCAACTGTGGGTTTAGACATGGTGATGATATGCGGTGAAGGAGGCTCGAAATCAGATGAAAAATCAAAAGGACTAGGAGAAGAGTCAGGATGGGGACTGGAAGGGCTATGAACTCGAACCCGATGGGGAGGAGTAATATGCCCAAGTGGAAACTGGGGGTGAAGGCCTAATAGTATCCACAACACACTCCTTGGTGGCACAATGATGGAAGGACACACAGAACATAGAAATGGTGAAGGGAGATCAACAATATATCTTTTGTCTCTGATACGGTGAAATAAATTTATTATGTTAAGTCTTGGCTTGGTGGTGTAAGCCAAGTGCCCTTTGCTTAAGGTGTTCTTGTGTGTGCAAGTGTATTAATTGATTAAGCCCAGATCATGTTTTTAAAAAAGAAAAAAGTTTACTGCAAATTAACTAAAATAAATAACAAAAAATGAACAACAAAACAATTAACTAAACCCCACCCAAACTGGGTTTACAAACATTGTACTGCTTGGTGGCTAAACCTATGGAAAATACACTTAAACAATCAAGAGATCTGAATGTTGGTGTGACTAAGATCAAGTGACTCTAAACTACTGGAAAGTGGTGTAGCAACAACAAAAAACCAGAGGGGAAGATTGTTGCAAAAAGATAGGGAGATGGGTGAAACACCTAGGGCAACTGATAGGACCCTAAGGGAATGACCAAACAAGTTTAAAGCAAAAAATTTGGATGGTAGAAACCTATCTTATCATATCTGAAACAAAATGTTACAGATTTGATAAATGTGGCTGAAAGTGTTGTAGAAACTCAGACTTCTCACTCAGCTAAAATCCTCCTAGAAAGGTGGAAGTGTACTACAAGCCATAGGGGAAGCTAAATTCGACTTCGACAAGTAAAACAGAATGGATCAAGGCCTAAGCAAGATGAGATAGAGTTCAGACGCCCAGCAGACAGCTCTCAACAAAACCTAGAAACAGATATGAGAAGAACTCTAAAACCTAGAAATCATAGGTTATGACCTGTTTTTTTATGAAAGCTCACTTTTTGGGCTGAAAGCTACATTCTAGAACCCAAATCACACATTTTGGGCTTAAAATTACGATTTCTATTCCGAGACTCTCGTCTGCAAATTTCGGAAAAAAGTGTTTCCTTTGTTGTGGCTGGTTCTTGTGACCTACGAAAAAGACCAAAAAGCTTGTGGAAGTCAGAAATTTATCTGATCTAGGGTTAAAACACTAGGAAACATTAATAGAATTAAAAAATGAAGAAACCCTAAGCTGAAAACCAGAGGTCACCCAAGTTTCTGGTTCTAAAGTATAAAACCTAGCGGAGTCACCAATTTGTTGTGGTGTTTTCTTCTCAATGATGTACAAAAATAACCCATTTAAGATTGTGGATGACAAATAATCTAAACAATAGAAATAACTATTAAACATTGTAGATCTGCAACTATTGATAGAAACAAAACTTGCCAAAAATTTTGATCTATGCTACGATCATAGTTAAGTAGTGAAAGAAAGAGTAATAACCGCAATTATTCAATGGAATCTAGATATGTAAAGAATAATTTTATAATAACACCTTTGAAGAGAACATATAAATGTTACCAGTCCCCCTCTATGGGATGGGTTCTTGGCTATCCTCAAACATCTTCAGCTCTTGTAGAGTCTCTCTCCTCTATAATGCATAAACCCAACAAAAATATGGTGTGCGACAATGAAAATAGTCAGAGTTACAATAGTGAATGCAACAATTAAAATAATCAAAATTGAACAATGAATGGAAAACCCTCCTATTTATAACAAAATATTGAGTTATCCTCCAATAATGAGAAATAATAAAATATTATTGATCTCATTCTTGGAATAATCACTTGGAATATTTTATTATATTTGTTTAGGAGGGAAAAGATATTTAAACTTTTATTTAGAAATAATAATTAAATAAATGATTTATTTATCATCTCAATTAATTAGTTAAGGAACAATAAACAAATAAGGATTTATTTAATTATTCCTAAGGGATTTAGTCAAATTTAACAAAGAATAATAATTAATTAGTGATTAATTATTTATTCTTAAACAAAAATAAGATAAATAATGGTTTATCTATTTATTTTTCATGATTGGGTCAAATTTGACAAGGAATAATAGTAAAACAATGGTTTAATTAATTATTCCTAGAAGGAAAACAAATAAATAGTGATTTATTTAATTATTCTTCACGGGTTTAACTATAAATTACTTAATATAGGTAGTTTATTAGGTAATTTCTCACAGTGAAAGCAATTTTACTAGGGTGAAATTGGCTTTACATGGTGTACTTCGATCCATCTAGTAAATTAGGCTAGATGATCATTTTTTTGGTGATAAAAACAAGCTTCAAAATCATAATATTATTGTTGGTTTCATCTCTTGGACATGATTTGGTTAATTTTGTTGGACAATATTGTGAATGAATAAATGGCTGATCATTTTTTGGTGATAAAAACAAGCTTCAAAATCATAATATTATTGTTGGTTTCATCTCTTGGACATGATTTGGTTAATTTTGTTGGACAATATTGTGAATGAATAAATGGATTATTGTACTTTCTCTTTGCTTAAATTTTTATGAAAATCTAATAACAAGAAGAATTTTAAAGGGTTTTCCCCTTGTCTCTGACCAATCCTGGTGTCTCTATTTGTGAATGTTTCTATTCTATTGTTCCTTTATTTTCCGCTGCATTGATGATGATATTGTTCTTTCTATATAATTTCATATGTTACTAATGATATTATGATGTTGTGGGGTGAATTAAATATGTAAATAATGAAATGCAATTATCAAAGCAAAGAAAGATATAGCCCTAAAGGAAATTAACAAGAGATAAAAAATGAAAGTGTATTTCCATAGGGTATTGGTATTATAGAAATCTAATAATATCTCCTAGGTAGAGAAACAAGCCATTATGGATAAGTGGTTCTTCCATGATTGGATTTATTATTTGATTGAATTGGAACTTGAAATGATGGATGTATGGTTTATTTGGTTGCATATTAGTCCCAAATCCACCTTCCTTGTAGTTGGTCTCTTCCTAGAAGGAAATATAAAAACAATGAGCAGTATTAGTGATTAAACATAGACTAACAAAGAATTAAATTAAGTGGAAACAATTCATAAACAACAACTAAATAAAACTAAAATAAAACAACCTAAAACAAGCTTATGTAGCAAAACAAATCAATAAAGAAGTAGGAAAAGGGTCCAATTTATTGCAGAAGAGTTACAAATGAATTTCAAAAGACACTTGCAGATATTTTATTGAGAAATGGTTGTCAGTTGTTCTCAACAAGGATTTACCCTTCTCAATATCTTTTGCAAACTCTTGCTCTCTCAAAGAAGCAAATAAAACTCTCTCAAATGGTGGAATTATCCTAGCATTGGTATGCTTGATTTCTTTGGACAAATTTCGGCAACATAAAAATACACAAATTATTTTTGTTTTTGGTTATTGGCTGGATGGGCCCTGACCCAGGTTCAGCATTAGTCAGCCAAGAAAATCCCTACACTATTGGCCCTTTTAGAATCAGTCCATGGAGCGCGAACCGAAGTCTCACCTGAAGTAGTATGGGGGGATGCATGAACCAAGTTTCCACACCTTGAGATGGTTGTGATGTCGACTTTACACCTTAAACCCTTTCTTCATGCAGATCGATATGCCTTTAGGTCTTATCAATGTACTCTCTCTTCTGTCTCTTCGAACCCTCACGAAGGTAGACGATCGTCCTTCACACAACCCTAAATGATGATTTAAGCCTTTACGCACCTTTGTAAATGTGCTACTGTATAAGTTCAAAAATTATCTCAAGTGTTCACCAACTTTATTATACAATTAATATTGTCTTCGTGTAAACGTATATTCTTACTTGCGTTCAAACAACAGATAGAAACATATATATTCGTGCATCAAATTAGCATTATAACATAAACCTAGAACTTAACATAACATAATCACATGCGATCCACAGACGAAAAATACACAGTAATTTCAGAATAATTCTCTTTATTGATGGTTTAGATTTTCAATACATACTCTATCTACCCTGCGCACACAGTTGCAGGGGTCTGTGCACTCAGCTGCGGACTTCTATCCTAGGCCTCTGTGCACTCAGCTACAAGGCCTCTTCCTATGCTAAAACTCTCACTCTTAGCTATTTATAGACTCATCAAGCACTTCTACTTCAATTGTTTTCTCCTTAGACTCCTCTAAGATCTCCTTTTTATACAATCCCATGGTTTGCGGACCAAGGGTAGATCTCTAAAACCAACACAACCTATCTAGACTAAAGGCAGAAAACCATTTTTGACTCTTGATATCTTCATGCTCCGCAACCACAAAATGCAGAGACTTTACATTTCTTCATGCAAACTTTGGGCCTTTTGCCCCAAAACTTGGGGTTTTAACCCCAAAATTGACCCCTAGGGAACCATTCCTAACAGGCCCCAAACACAAACATGGTGACTCACCGTCGAGTCACTCACCTAGTTCGTAGATCTTGTCGTGAAGACCTCCCAGCTTGACTTGGAAAATTGCTACCTCAGTGGTGCACTTTATTGCTTCCTGCTTCATCCCCTCGACCAACTGCTCTGTTGCTGGCCCTACGTTGTCTGACTTAATCTTTTGCTGAGTCTCCTGTAGACTAGTCAGCATGCCTTCAATAATGGCCATGATCAAGTAGGTCTCGTCCAACCAAGGCTTCAAGCAAGCCTTCAGAATAGCTTCCTTGTGTTGAGCTGCATCTACATGCTCTTTCAACGCCTTGGCCTCGTGCAACTTGGCTAACCTCTGTGTGATGGTGATAGTGCACGCTGTCGCTTTGACTTCATCGTAATGTTGTTGCATCTCTTGCACTTTTATTTCTAGCTACTGTAGAATAGGATCTTCTTGCAGGTAGGTGACTACCTTGAGTGACTCTTCGAAGAGTGTACTCTCTACTGCTGCTACTGCATCTTTCACAGCAGTCTCGCGCTACTCTCTGATCTCTAGTGGATTCGAAGGCTAGGCCTTCAAACACAACTCTACAATTTTAAGGTTCAGCTCTAGCTGAACCTTTGGCAATTCAGTTTGTGCATCTTGCACTCTAGCAGCTAGATTCTGAACCCTCACATCTATTGGCTCAGCCTTGGCAATGCCCAGCTCTGGGACAATCTTGCACGCCTTAGCCACGATTGTGGTAATACGATGGTTCTTGTGTGTAATTTCATTTACAATGTTAAGGGTAGAGTCTCTCTACATAGTTAGCTGGGTGTTGTTGACCTTTTATTCATTGATCACCTGCAACGCATGTTGTTCACGGGCCTAAATTTTTGTAATCACATCATTCTATAAAAGGCGAAGCACCTCATTGGGAAGTGTGGCTAGGTTGAGTCCAACTCTCTTGAGGGCACTGACAGTGGGTATGTCAGCTTTAGTCTCTGTTGTCAGTGCTCCATTTGGTAGCACTATTGCTCAGGGATCCCTTGCGTGCAACATCCCTGCGGCCTCTGAGGTGTCAGGCGCCAAGCTGGTTGACACTGCACTGGTTTGTATTTGTGATGTGTGGATATGTAACTCATGCATACCCATCTGTATAGCACCCAATGCCTGCTATTGTTTCTTCTCAAACTTCTGCAGTAATTCTACGGCGGCATCCCGCACCATATCACCTATGTCATTTAAGTCCCCCTCTGTTAGGGTGATCGGGTCTAGAGACATCTTGCTAGCATTGGACTTCTTCTGCGACCCTACTTTTTCTAGATCTCTGGTGTGCTTGGTGCAAAACAGAGTCATATTCAGGTCCACTCCTCCTTGCTTTGTCTGATCATCATCTTGCTCGGTCTCCAGGGAAGGTGATTTCTGAATCTAGTCAAAACTGTGGCCCTCTTCGCCTCCATGTCCACCCGACTACTGTGCAGCAGTGAGCTCTACCTTAGCCTTGTCACCAGCCTCCTTTTCCTCTTCGTGGTCAGCTGTTCCATCTTCAGCTTGGCTTCTTCCTTCTTCCGCTACTCGGTGGTCTTGCTAGATCCTGTTGTCAAATTCGTGGCATTACGCCAATCTGTCAGCCAGCAGTCGAGGAATACTGCAATTACATCATCTATGGCTAAGTATGGCAGGTCATGCCATTTCTGCTCAAGGTCCTTTCATGCCCATATTGACACATGGTGGAATTCAACCTTGAATTCCACGTACTCCTACAACTTTTCAAAATTGGTAGGTGTCAGCCGTGGCTTGTGGTTGATGGCCATATGGATTCTCATCTCCTTCAAGATACAGAAGATCTTGCTGTCCTTTATCCATTTTGGATCCTTCATCACCCACAGTGAAGTAAACTTCGCTGCCTCTAGTAGGTCCAATGTGACTGGAGGAAATTGGATATCTTCAGTAGCTCCCATGCAACCAGTACTATGGATAGCAATAGCCATGCATAGTGGAAAGCCTTTCTGTGATCTTGTGCCTCGTGGTAGTTTGCAAGGAAATCACCGCAGAGGTAGCATGCCCAGTTAAATTGAACTCCCTCCGCACACTGGGCTGCCTAAGATATCACTGGTGCCATAACTTCATCTGCGCGACACTTCCGCATGATCTTACCTACAAAGATTTGCATCGCCACTTTGATCATGGGATCAGAGATACTCGAAATGGTGTAGTCATGTGACTTCTTTACGAGCTTGAATTTTTCCTTCATTTCCTCGGCAAGTGCATGCTCACTAAACTTTCCACCAAATTCCATGGCCCGATTTTCTCCTATGTATGGAAGCTGTGTGATCCTATGAATCAGCATGGCAGTGATGGGTATCAGCTCCTCCATCCATAGTCACCTATCATACACCAAGCACATCAGTTTCTTGATCACTACCATCATTATAGGTGTGCGGTTGTAATGTGGTACCCATAACAGGTTTAACAAGCTTGCCTTGTCACGCCTTTCAGAAACTTCCTCGACTCCAAAGTGGTCACTCCAGTATTTTTGTGGAAGACACAATGCGTAAGTTGGTCTGTTTCTAAATGAGGGATGCACTCCATGTCAACTAAGTCCCAGTCTTCCAAGTTCAAATGGGGACATGCCCCAAGCGTAGTCCCTCAAAGACAATTTGGTTCGACAGGAGGCGTGTGTGCAGGGTGACCTTACTCTCATCAATATCTTTGGGCACCTTTGTCTTGCCCCTGCACGGAGGAATGTATTCAGGAAGCTTAGAGATGGGGTCCAACCCCTCCATTTCAATGTCCTCTGTTTCCACTGCAATATCGTTAGCATCGATGGGGATTTCTTCAACCTCTTCTTCCAGCTCTAGGTAAATGATTTTGGCCTTTTCTTGCGTGGTGGGTTTTCCCAGCCATGGGTGCTTCCTAGGTGATGCACGCATCGGTGACTGCATTTTCTACTTGTCCTTCTTTGGTTTTGGACCCTCCTGGGTCGGCGTAGGCCTTGGCCTAGGTGTCCTGGGGGATTTAGGCACTTCTCCTGGTACTTGCACCAGTGCAACTTCCGGGGCAGCTCCCTCGGCTGTCATTGTTTTAGTGCTCATAGCTTCTGCAAGCATCGACATGATGCAAAGAAAAGACTCTTGTGTATCCTTTGGAAACGTCTCTGTTGTAGCCTACATTTTCATTTAAATTTTTAGTATTATTTAAAAAAAAATGAAATTGTTTTGAAAATCAAAAGAGAATTTGAAAATTTGAAATATTAGTTGCATTAATGATGGAATTGGAGGTGTTATGAAAGTGGGCCTAATCCATCTATTAAAGCTCGAGCACATCCATGAAGCACGATCAAAATCTTGGCAGAGGAGTCACATTAAGTTCTATGCAAGGGAATAAGGAACACGGATTATAATTCATAGCCCAACCCCCATAGTTGACCCTGACAACGACACGGCTGATTGAAATCTATGGCCCATGATCACTGTGGGGGTTCAACCTTTATCAACCTCCCATACACTCCCTACCCCCACAGCAAACCACCCCCATCACTCCACTCCATCTCATCTCCTCCACATCAATCGCCATCCTGATTCATTACCGTCCACCTCATTCACCATACCCCATCACCTCATCTGCCACTCCATTAATTAGTTACATTAATTACAGATTTTCCCCCCCGTTTGAATAATATATGTTTAAAGACAGGAAAAACCTCATTGTATTAGTCTTTTGTTTTAGTATTAAGCAAAATTGTAGCCAGTTCAGCAAATATGAGTCAGCAAGCTGCAAAACCCTCTACTCAAGCCACAGATTCAAACAGTGAGCAGTAATAAAAAAATCATACTCTGATTTCTTTTACTTCTTATTATCTTATTTTATTCAGAAGAATGAGGTGTCTTTTACCCTCCAGTGTAATATTTTGTAATGGATTTTACTTTAGACAATTAGAAGGTAGTTAACAACTGCCCCTTGATGTATAAAAAGAGGAAAAAGTATAGAATAGAAGGTCCGAATTTTGAAGAACCTAGAGACTATGTTATTGTATTTTTGATAAACTGATGATTAATGAAAGAATTAGGAGTTTTCCACACATTGTTGGGTATGATTTTGTAATTTCACTGTTATGTGTCATCATGTGTCTTACTTTCTTTAAGTATCTTAATGAAGTTGTGGGTCTTTGTTTACTTATGTGAATGAGGTTAAAATTCCTTAAAAGGGCGCTCCTATATTTAAGGTTCCTACTTCTACATTTCTTCTAAGTTATAGATAATAATTTCTGTGAAAAACAACATATTGTCTCTAACTTCTCAAAGCATTCTTCACTCAACATTTGTATTCAACATCCTTTGGCATTCTGAGACTTCCATATCACCTAAATATTAAGGGTTCTATTGAAGCCCTGAAAATCAAGTCTACAACAAGGGGGATACCCACCCAATCCAGACCTTGGTTAGCAGCTCCTTTTCCATTTGGTGTAGTGGGTCTGACTAGGGATATGGGACCAGTTTCCCAATTTATGTGTGTGTTTGTGAATAATTGATATTTCCCTTCTAAAAGTTCCTAAGTGAGATGCTTTAATTCTAACTCTAATCTAATAACATGAAAATTTTATTCTAATAAACAGAAACATTTAATTCTACACTAACCCAGGGTGTAATCCTTCTGTTATGCGATCTAAAATGATTTCAAATAACAATTGGTAATAAAGATCATTCAACTGCTATGAGAAAAGAATTCAATAAAGATGAACTACTTTGTATAAAAAGTTAGACGAAACAGTTGTGAAAAACATATCGCATAATAAGCTATTCATACATCAAGCATAAATAAATAGCTATCACCATACAAAAGTGCCAAATGATAACTTAAGCATTCACACATCAATATATAAACAACCGAACTTGAATATCACTTTTGACACAAAAGGCGTAAATAGTTAAGAGATAGAATTACCATTTATAACTAGTCCTACTCATGAGCTTCAAGTGATAATGACTTATCTCTTCTTAATCCAACGTCCACTAAGAGTACAGAAGTGCAACATCAGTAGCATATATCAAATACAGATATCAATAAATCCTGTTCCATTCATTCATCAAAACCTCCTTAGAGGATACAAAAGTGCATGTTTTGGGGATAAGTTTTTGACAAATTTCAGGACCCTTCTCTAAATGCATGAGAAGGGTTTAAATACTACTTAACTAAACCTAAAAATAACTTATTACAAAAAATGTAGGATGCGGTTTAAATGACCGTCCTCACTTTGGGCAAAAATAAAACTAAACTAAAACCAAAATTACTAACTAACTGTGTATCTGATCCTTGAAATCACATGCATTCAGCATCTGTTTGAGAAGAGTCAGTTGGCTGACTTCCGATTTCAGCTGTGCTGAGAAAACAGAATCAGTGAGAGCTGGCACCATCTTCTTGGCAGAATTGATGATATACTTGAGAGTCATCCATTGGCTATGTGGTTTTACCAAGTACATTCAGTAAGAATCTCAATTCAACTTGGTTAACATTTGGATTGATTCTGCCTTTTCTTGAGCCTTCTGTCTCCAGTCTGTCTGTAGTTGTTGTGCCTTAGGTAGATACCCTGGAGTGGTCTCTGAGATCAGGTTTTCTCTATGCAAATTTTCATTTATACAATCAATAACGTTGTTTTCTACCATTGCCGCTTCTTCTGCTACTTGTTCTGCTTCCCTGAGTTGTGCATCTCATTTATTAAAGAACATTTCTTTGTGATTGTCGTTGATCCTTGGTGCGCCTGCTCTTTTTCCCTCCTCTATTTCTTGCCAAGTCAAATAATCAGTAACTCGCTTATAAATTAAATCATAATCATTTCATAAATATATGACTTGATTAGTGATTTTATCGCTTATTTCGCAGTAATAGTTCCATTGTGATATCTTTTGGCACAATGCTTCCTGCTGCTGTAGTAGTTGATCATTCAAGGAAATGGATTCTGTGATGATTTCTGTAATTTTAGGGTCATCCTTGTGCATCTCCTGCATATCCAAAAAAAAAATTTCTTTCTCTACCAAACTATTCTGGTAGCTTATCTGCATTTGTTGGAAGTCCTGCTGTGGTTTTTCAAATTGTTTCTGCGCTTCATTGTTGGCATTGGCTTGTTGCAACTATTGTTGAAAAACTTGTATCTGGTTTTCCCTTTCTTTTAGCAGTTGTTGTACCTCAAATTCTTTGTCAATGGTTGCAAAGGCATATGCTCCTGCGATCTGCGATAATTTGGTGAGATTCTCAATGGGATCGGTAGTAGGATCTTTCCATAGGACGTCTAATTGTTCTGCCTCATTAGCAAGCACGTTTTCAAATTTCATTTTCTTCCTTTGTCTCCTTACTACTGCCTTGTGTTGCAAACTATAGAATACATCAAGAGGAGCAATTTCTTCTATCCTGAGGATGAGTTTAGAGGATGGGGTGATGGGAATATATTCGATCTCTGGGACATTGCTAATTGTTCTTGTGATTATATCTTCTGTTGCCTGTACATCACTTGCAGGTGTCTTTGTACTTGGTCCCTCTAGATTGATCAATTCATTGAAGGTATCCCATTCTTTATCTGCTTCGGTTTTTTTTGTTGATGGCAGAACTATGAGAGGGGGAGGATCTGCTTGTGGAGAGGTAAAAGCCTGGTGCTGTGGGAGCTCTTTTGATTGGGTGGTATCCTTTATTGACCCCTCACTTTTACCATGGTCACTTTCTGATCTTTTGGAATGTTCAGATGTTTCTTTTCCGGACTTAGATTTAGAGCTCTCTGTGCTTGAACTTCTACTGAGACTGATACTCAGATTTGGTTCCCTTTTGGGTTCCAAGCATAGATTTTCTAAAGGGATACTAGCTAATCTCCTTTCCCTGTATATCTTAAACTCTTGAAATTCTGCTGGAGAGAATTGCATTTGGGCCGAAAGTAGAATTTCTTCAAGTGCATTTTTGTGTTGGAATATGTCATCAAAAAGATCATATTTTCCAGAAAACACCTTTATCTTAAGTGCAGTAGTAAAATTCTTAGCAACATCATGAGGGTCGAACGGTCTTGCTGAAAATTTGAATAATTATAAACATATTATGTTGTTTACTTCTATGAATGCATGGCCTACATCAAATAGTGAAAAGGCTCCATAGGCTATAGGAAATTGTGGCCAAACAACCTTCTTTTTATCTTTCAAATCTTTAGTCAAACCTCCTTCTTCGCAGGTTTGATAAGCAATTTCTTGTGCCATGAGTTTATTAGGTACATACAAAGGTAAGACATGAGGGGAAGCATAACTTCCGAATACCCTGATATATGTAAACAGTTCTTCCCTGAACCATCTCGCAATGGGGAGTATGTCTACTTCTGCTTCAGGAGAACATCTTGGAGCATTCTTATCATACAACATTTTGTACAGGGGCAGCATGATTCCATGACAAATCTTGTAGAAGTGTGGAGTGAACTTAGAGTCCCACAATTCTTTATGATAGATATGAATGGGTAAGGGGTCTTGAGTCATCCATTTCCAACCCATCACAGGAAACTTAGAAACATAACATATTGCATCCATCACTAAGCAGATAAGTAAAAAGGGGGGATAAATTCTCTGAGAAACAGTTCTTTTAAACCGGTAATTTACAATGGCTGTGACTAGGTTATCAGACAATATTTTAGCCCAATCCACAATAGTAGCATCCGCGGCGACATCTAATAATGGTAGCCATTCTGATGAAAATTTGTTAATGTCTAGCATTTTAAAAAGTCTACAGAGCATGGTAATAGCAAAGAAATACAGGGAGGTGAGAGAAACAGTACTATACATACCATGTTTATCCTTCTTTAGCAGTTCACCCCTCCTCGATTAGTCTTTGGTGGTTTCTGCCAGGTCTTGATTTTATTTTGAAAATTTCTCCACGAAATGTTTGTTATAAGTGGCCTGTGGCTTTGGCAAATGATACATGAGCCTCAAATATTGTGCAGCAAATGAGCCAATGAGTCCTTGACCCTGAGTCTTAAACTGTCTATTTTTGATATCCACATTGTCCAGTATCCATTTAACCATGTCTGTGTATGGAAGAATTTTGGGCCTCGCTACTATTCAGTGTAAGAACGAACAGGCTAGCTCTGTAAGGGATGCTTCAGAGGAACTATGTGAACCTACAGTAGCCTCAACCTCCATTACTCTGGGATTCTCTTCCTCAAGTAGATTGTACATGCTTTCCAAGGTAGAAATACTAGCATCTCGGTTGCAGGCGGTGTCTGTATACAAGGGTGCCATTTCCTTCTCTTCAGAGCTCGAGGCTTTGCCTTTCTTTCCCATAGTATCCTGCGTACTGCTTTGTATCGTTCTCTGTTCTTTGTTCCTGTAATTTACAAGTGAAGTGAGAATAATGATAAGGAAAGGTGACGAGAAATATTTAAATGCCCGAAGACATATAAAATACACCACCTTATGTGAAATGATTTTTTGATAAGCACAAAACCCTATTTCATTAATTACTGGCAACTAATTCATTAATTAGCATTAAAGTGCATAACCAGGTCTCGGTTTATGGAAACTACTTTTTTGAACAATGAGCCCGCAAGATCTGTGATTTTGCGATTTTGCGATTTGCTTCGAAATATCGCAGATCGCAACATCGCAGAATCATGAAATCGCAGAATCACGACATCGCAGAATCACGACATCGCAGAATCACGACGTCGCTTTCTTTCTATATCGCAAACTTACAATATCGCATTATCGCATAATCGTGCTATCACATTGCCACTTTTATCGCAATATCGCAGAATTGCTCTATCGCAATATCACAATATCGCGATATCGCGGGAGCATGGCATATGACAATTTTCATTAATCTGTTTCCTGCGATTTGCGATATGCGCCATCGCATATCGGTAGTTTAAAGTTTTTCAATGGAAGCAGTGTTTGACGCATGCGATGCAATATATGTCCATAGTCCCATATCGTGATTTCACATTTTTAGAATTTGGCTTGCAAGGGGGTATTCATGATCCTTTTGCGATGCGATATTTCCCAAGGAATAATGCTACTTTATCATAAAACTTAGGTTTTTTTTATTTTTCAAGGGTTTTCTCCTAAGTTTAAGATGGTAAGTTTTATTGAAAAAGGAAACATAAGCACTAGTTGATTTTTTTAAACTTTTTATGAAGGGTCCCCACTTATTTGTTATTAGTAATAACACCAAATAAGAAGGGGGGTTGTTGCTGGACACAACAGGTTCAAAGTCAGGTCCTTCAGGCCCTTCACATGAGGATATATCATGCAAGTAGGTGACATGAATAATAAAAATTAATGTCTTAAACAAAATTTCTACACAACCAAGAAATTGGCTTGTTAATGGACAACATTAATTGGCACCGTTGTCAACGACGAAATCAATAATATTTTGCACTAGGTTTTCAATATTTTCCTCTGGTTGTTCAGTGAGGAGGGAATATTTGGTGGTATTGAATAGAAAAAAATAAATCTGGCTTCAAAGAGGCCTCACACGAGATCAGATACCACACAACATAAAGCTAAAGCTCTTTCAAACCCTGAGAGATTAGTTTCCAAGAGGGTTGGAAAGCCAAAACTCCATTTACACCAAGTCCTACACTGTCTGCACCTAGCAGCAGTTCAACACATCTTTCATCTAAACATTCACCTTTTATTAACCAAGAACTACCTTTTACATCCACTTCACTTCAAGAACCCAACTGTGAAGAACAACCTTTAGAGTTTTTTTCTTTCTTAGTATTCAAAAATATATCTGCTATAGTTGTTCAACCTAAGCCTATAACTACATTGCCACCTTTTCATACTCCATTTACTCCTCAGATAGGTTCTACATCTACTGGTACTCAAGGTTTAGTAAGTTCAGGAGCAAACATGGCAACACTTTCATTCTTGTTGAATAGGTATGCACCTATTTAGTTGTCACAATACTTGAATCCAATTCCTCAAGAATACTTAAAAATTCTTCCTCGTTTCTTAGGAGAGGATGAATAAACAACAGAGAAGCATATAACAATGTTTTGTAATTTTGCAGAAAATCTCAATGTTGAACACCTGGATGTTGTTTTAGGATTTTTTGTGCAATCCTTGGATGGTGAAGCAAGAAAGTGGTTTAAAGGGCTTCCTAATAACTCTATTCCTACATGGGAAGAGATGGAGCACCAGTTCACCCAGAGATGGGGAGAGAAAGGAGACCATGGGTATTCACTTACAGAGTTTAATGCTATTAAAAGGAAATATGATGAAAGTGTTGTTGAGTTCATAAGAAGGTTTAATAAACTTTACAATAGTCTTCTAGTGGAGATCAAGCCCCATCCTACTAGTGAAAAAATAACTTTTGCAGGAGCATTTGAATCAAATTTTGGGTTCACATTGAGGGAGAGGATCCACAACCCTTGATCAAATCCAAACTGATGGTTTAGAAATAGAAGCAAATCTGGTGGCTGAAGGTAAAGCACCAGAGGCACAGCCTACCCAAGATAAGGGAAAGGCTAAAGTGGAATTCTCTCAAAATCAAACATTAGAGGATATGAATAATGTGATTAAAAATTTTTCTAGTAAATTGATTAAATTGGAATTGGAGAGTAATGATTCTCAGAGGCAAGTACATCAAAACATAAACTTTAATCCCCAATATAGAGGACAACCTCTACAAATTTTGTAGAAGGAGAGAAAAGACCAAGATCGGGTTCAAGCACCACTTTACTTAGAGGCAGATCTTGATGAAGTACCAGAGCATTCCAAGGATCATGATGATCATATTTCCACATTGTATGCAAGAGATGAAGATGAACTAGGTGTTGAGGGAGAAGAATATGCTGAAATAGATGCCATGTATGATGAGAATGAAATTGATGAATATTGGAAGTAGTTTACTGATTTTTTGTAGGTAGAATTACATCAGAAATATGACTTGAGATCAAGAAAAAGATCTAGAATTCAAGAAAATGAAGGTGAGCGACAAGTTCCAGCTCCCCTTCAAAAGGTGACTCCACAAGAACCACAACCTGCAAAACAATTAAATAAATGAAAGCAACAGTAGAATAAAAATAGAAAAACTCAAATACTTCAAGGTGAGTCTTCTCAAGATAAAAGTGATAAAATTCATTTAGAAAAAAATGTTTCCATTCTACAAGAGATTTCAGTGATGAAGAAAAGTGAAGATGAAAATGAAAGGAATACTAAACAAGTTCATGTATTTAGTGTCACTAAAGAGATAGAAAAAATCAGAATTCAGGTGCCCCTCACAAAGTTGGTCAAAACACCAGTTTATCAAAGAGAGATTGCTAAGTTTATCAACCTATCTCAATATGTGAATATAAATGACACTGTGAACCTACAGGAAGATAAACCAACAGTGGTTTTTGGTCGACATGTGGAGGAGGTAGATTCTTCAACACCTCCTTTCTACATTTCTTTATTGATTCATGATTTCCTCTTGCATAATTGTATGTTTGATTCAAGAGCCTCACATAACCTTATGCCACTATTAGTAATGAAACATCTAAACCTACAAGTTACTAAACCTTACAGAGACCTGTATTCCTTTTATTCAATTAAATTCAAGTGTCTCAGGGTCATTAAAGATATGGTGGTGTCATTAGCCCATATCCTAGCTAGAAGCTTGGAAAATGATGTAGTGGTAGCAGATATCCCCGCTAGGTTTGGAATGTTGCTATCTAGGTCATGGGGGGGGAAATTGGATGGTGTTTTGAAATTGGAATTTACTTATGCTATCATACCAATTTTTGTTGGAGAAGAAAGAAGGTCGTATAGAGAAACAAGATTTGTTAACGCAAGCTCAAAGAATGGAGCAATTAATTCACCTATTTATAGCCAAGAAAAAGATGACTTTTCTTGCTTCATGCTACATGTCAATGCAGAGTTGGCTGAAGATAACTAGAGGCAGCTTACTTTAGCCTGTGTAAATACAAAGCTATAAATAGAAGGGGTGTGGAAGTGCTTCTTTGATGGAGCCTATTCTAAAGAAGGAACATGTGCTAGTTTCCTTCTAATTACACCTGTAGATAATATGATCCCATTTTCTTTTAAATTGGAGTTTGAAGCATTTAATAATGTGGCGGAATATGAATCCTTGATCATTGCTTTGCAAACAACAAAACAAATGGGAGTTAAGTCAATTTCCATTTTTGGATATTTAGAGCTGATTATAAAGAAAATTAAGAACCATTGTCAAACAAAACAACCTAGGCTCGGGGCATATAGAAATGAAGTGTGCAATTTATTTGAGAACTACTTTGAGGCTTTCAACATATATTTCATTCCAAAAGATGGGAAGGCATTAGTAGACTCCTTGGCTGTGGCTGCCAGTACTTTTATTCCTCCTATAAATCCAAAGGTAAGATATGAGGTTGAAATGAGGAATAGGCCTTCTGTTCCAGATAATATAAAACACTGGCAGGATTTTGAGGATGATTAGCAGATTAAGGAATTCTTGACTATGATTGAAGATTTTCAAGGCACTGAGATTGATCAAGATGGACATGAAACAACAGAAGGTGCAGAAGTATGTGGTTTTAAAAATTCCATTGTTAATCAAAAAATTATTCAATTGAAAGATAATATTTTACCAAGGGGGCTTGTCCCTCTGGAAATAATTTTTAACTCCAATGATGTTGTTGTTAGTTCAGAAAATAAAATTTAACAGGATGAGCAGATTCAAGATCACAATATTGGAACCCAAAAGGAGCCCAAGTTAGTCAAATCATTTAAAGGAGTTCCACTTAATTATAAGGAGAGATATATTGAGATTTTCAAGAAGTACACTGATGTTTTTTCCTGGTCCTATGAGGATCTCAAGACATATGATGTAAGCATTATTCAGCACAAGGTCCTCTTGAAAGAAGGGATGAAACCATCTAAGCAAAAACTCAGGAAGATCAATCATTCGCTTTTACCGTTCATTGAGAAAGAAGTTAAGAAACTTCTTGATGCCAAGATAATAGTTCCACTCTGATACTCTGATTGGGTGGCTAATTTAGTACCTATAAGGAAGAAAAATGTAGAAATAAGGTTATGTGTGGATTTTAGAAATATGAATAGGGCTTCCTTGAAAGATAACTATCCATTACCAAAAATGGATCATGTACCGCAAAAGATAACTGGATCATTCAAAATGTCAATGCTGGATGGGTTCTCTAGGTATAACGAAGTGGTTGTTGATAAAGAGGACCAGAAAAACACTTCCTTCACAACTCCTTGGGGAACCTTCATGTATGCTCAAATGCCTTTTGGGTTGATGAATGCAGGTGCAAAATTTTAGAGGGCTATGGAGATTGCATTTGTGGGTGATAAGTTTGTAGTGATATACTTGGATGACATTACTATTTTCTCTAAGTCATATGAGGAGCATCTAGACCATCTTAAAAAGGCTTTTGAGAAATGTAGAAAATTTGGGCTTTCTTTGAATCCTAAGAAGTCTATTTTTGCTCTAGAAGAAGGAAAAATGTTGGGGAACATTGTTTCCAGAGATGGAGTGAAGATAGATCCAACAAGGGTGCAAGATGTGCAGAAAATACCCTTGCCTAGGAGTAAGAAAGACATTCAAAAATTTCTGGGAAATATAATTTTTCTGAGGTTTGTGTCTAATTATGCTGAAATTGCAAAAGAGATTACCAATATGTTGAAGAAGGAAAATGAAGTACATTGGACCAAGGAAGCCAGAGAGTCATTCTCTAGGAACAAAGAAGCATTACAAGAAACTCCAATTTTAATTAGCCCTGATTATCAAAAGCCCTTTCAAATTTTTCTTTCGCATCACTTAATTCAATAGCTGCTATTTTGTTATAGAAAAATGATGAAGGAAAAGAGTAGCCAGTTGCTTTCTTTAGCAAGATTCCCAGAGAAGTTGAACTCAAGTACAATATTCTTGAAAAACAGGTATATGCTTTGGTAAAAGCCCTAAAGGCCTTTAGGACTTATGTGCTATAGTCACAGATCACTGCTTATGTACCAAACGTTACAATAAAGGATGTCTTAGTCCAGAGTGATGTGGAAGGCAATAGAGGAAAATGGATAGCCAAGATCCAAGAGTATGATTTGGACATAAAGCCCACAACGTTGGTGAAAGGGCAGGGAATTGAAAAGGTGTTGATAGAGTCAAATTTTTAGGCATTGGGAATCAGCCTTCTAACACTTTTAAATGAGGAAAACATTGAAGAAGGTGAAGAAAAATCAAACCCATGTATGAAGATCCGATATAAATTTTATGTTCAGAATGGTACAAGAACATAGTTCATTATTTATGTTTTCTCTCTTATCCCCAATCATTGGATAGAACAACATATAGAGCATTAAAAATCAAAGCACAACCATATGTGATTGTAGAGGACAGATTATATTGGAAAGATCCTCTGGGAATTTTATTGTTATGTTTAACAGAAGATGAATCTACAAAGACCATTAAAGATTATCATGAGAAGTTATGTGGTAGGAATTATAGTTGGAAATATACTGCACACAAAATCCTCTAGGCAGGATTTCATTGTCCCACCCCATTTTGTGATATATATAAGTTTGTCAGAAGATGTTAGAAGTGTCAACTTTTTTCCGAGAAGAAGAGGTTAGCTCCTTTGCAATTGATCCTAGTCTTCATAGAAAAACCATTCAGACAATGGGGGCTAGACTTTGTTGGACAAATTAGCCCACCTTCAAGTGGACAACATAAGTGAGTTCTTATAGCTACTGATTATTTCACCAAGTGGGTAGAAGCTATGCCTACAAAGAGTGCAAATGACCAGGTGGTGATGAAGTTCTTAGAGGAAAACATTTTCAGCAGATTTGGATGCCCTGTCAAAATCATAACTGACAATGCTAAATTGTTCAATTCAAGTAAGTTTGTTGCTTTTTGTCAAAAGTATAATGCCATTTTATCTCATTCAACAACTTATCATCCCCAGGAAAATGGACTGGCTGAATCCACAAATAAAACATTGATGAAAATTCATAGAAAAACTATTGGAGAGAATCAAGAAGACCCAGATTCGAAATTAAAGTTTTCCCTTTGGGTTGTCCAAGTGACTACAAAAAGATCTATAGGCAAATCACCTTTTGAGTTAGTGTATGGAACTCAAGCTCTGTTTCCTAGTCAGCTTATGAAGCCTGTGATTGCAATGATTCAGGAGGCAAAAGAAGAGCCCAATGCTCTAATAAGAAGGATGCATAAGGTAGTGGAGTTGAGTGAAAGCAGAGATGAGGTAAGAGATAATTTGATTATGTATCAATAAAAAATGAAGGGTATTTTTGACAAAAAATCCAAATAAAATGATTTTAAAATTGGAGACCTGGTGTTCAGGTAGGATACGAGGAGAGAAGATAAGGTAAAACATTGGAAGTTTGATCCTCTCTAGTATGGCCCATTTAGGATTATAGAAGTAAGGGAAAATAATGCATTCTTCCTAGAGAATCTTGATGGTGGAACTTTACTGTTGCTTGTCAATGGATAGTACCTCAAACATTATTTCCAATTCTGAAGCACAAGCATCCTATCATTGTATATACCAGAGTGAATTCATTGTACAAATTCCATAGAATTAAATTTGGCATAGAAATACATGACTCCATGCCCGAAGTGAAGGCACTGATCTACGGTTCTTAGTGCTTTTGTAGAAAAATCACTATCCCCGGGTGGAGCCAGGTGTTGTAGGCTACACTGTCATTTAAATTTTCAATATTATTTAAAATTAAAAAAAAATGAAATAGTTTTGAAAATCAAAAGAAAAATTGAAAATTTGAAATACTAGTTGCACTAACTATGACATTGAAGGTGTTATGAAAGTGGGCCTGATCCATCTATTAAAGCCCGAGCACGTCCATGAAACGCGATCAAAAGGTTGGAAGAGGAGACACGTTATGTGCTCTATGGGGGAATAAGGAGCATGGGTTATAATTCATAGCCCAACCCCCGCAGGTGACCCTGATGTCAACACGGCTAACTAAAATTTACGGCCCATGATTGGGGTTCAACCTTGATTAACTTCCCGTACACTCCATACCCCCGCAGCGGGCCACCCCCATCGCTCCACTCCATATCATCTCCTCCACGTCATCTGCCACCCTCATTCAGTACCATCCACCTCATTCACCGTACCCCGTCACCTCATCTACCAATCCATTAATTAGTTACATTAATTACAGGTCTTCCCTCCCGTTTGAATATTATATGCATAAATACAGGCAAAACCCCATTGTGTTAGTATTTCATTTTAGTACTAAGCAAGGTTGCATCCAGTTCAACAAATCTGAGTCAGCAAAACCATCTACTCAAGCCACAGATTCAAATAGCTAGCAGCAATCACCAATCATACTCTAATTTATGTTACTTCTTCTTATCTTATTTTTTTGAGAAGAATGAGGTGTCTTTTACCCTCCAATGTAATATTTTATAATGGCTTTTACTTTAGTTAGTTACAAGGTAGTTAAGCAGTTTTGACAGTTTTGGTAGTTACCAATTGTCCCATGATGTATAAAAAGAGGAAAAATTATAGAAAAAACGTCCGAATTTTGAAGAACCTGGAGACTATGCTATTGTATTTTTGATAAATTGATGATTAATGAAAGAATCAGGAGTTTTCCACACATTGTTGGGTATGATTTTGTAATTTCTTTTTTATGTGTCATCATGTGTCTTCTTTTCTTTAAGTATGGTAATGAAGCTATAGGTCTTTGTTTACTTATGTGAACGAAGTTAAAATTCCTTAAAAGAGCGCTCCTATATTAAAGTTCCTACTTCTACATTTCTTCTAAGTTACAGATAATAGTTTCTGTGAAAAACAACATATTGTCTCTAACTTTTCAAAGCATTCTTCACTCAGCATCATGTGGCATTTGGAGACTTTCATATCACCTAAATATTAAGGGTTCAAAGTCAGGTCCTTCAAGCCCTTCACACGAGGATACATCATACAAATAAGTGACATGAATAATAAAAACTAATGTCTTCAGCACAATTTCTACACAGCCAAGAAATTGGTTTCTTAAGGGACAACATTAATCAATTAATGTTGTCCCTTAAGAAACCAATTTCTTGGCTGTGTAGAAATTGTGCTGAAGACATTAATTTTTATTATTCATGTCACTTATTTGTATGATGTATCCTCGTGTTAAGGGCCTAAAGAATCTGACTTTGAACCCTTAATATTTAGGTGCTATGAAAGTCTCAGAATTCCATAGGATGCTGAATATAAATGCTGAGTGAAGAATGCTTTGAGAAGTTAGAGACAATATGTTGTTTTTCATAGAAACTATTATCTATAACTTAGAAGAAATGTATAAGTAGGAACTTTAAATATAGGAGGGCTCATTTAAGGAATTTTAAGTTCATTCATATAAGTAAACAAAGACTTGTAGCTTCATTACCATACTTAAAGAAAGGAAGACACATGATGACACATAACAAAGAAATTACGAAATCATACCCAACAATGTGTGGAAAACTCCCGATTCTTTCATTAATCATCAGTTTATCAAAAATACAATTGCATAGTCTCCAGGTTCTTCAAAATTCAGACCTTTTTCTACAACTTTTCTTCTTTTTATACATCATGGGATAGTTGGTAACTACCAAAATTGTCAAAACTGCTTAACTGCCTTCTAACTGTCTAAAGTAAAAGCCATTACAGAATATTACATTGGAGGGTTAAAAACACCTCATTCTTCTCAGGAAAATAAGATAAGAAGAAGTAACAGAAATCAAAGTATGATTGGTGATTGTTGCTCGCTGTTTGAATATGTGGCTTGAGTAGATGGTTTTGCTAACTTAGATTTGCTGAACTAGCTGCAAGGTCACTTAGTACTAAAACAAAAGACTAATACAACGGGGTTTTTCCTGTCTTTATATAGATAACATTCAAACGAGGGGAAAGACCTATAATTAATGTAACTAGTTAATGGAGTGGCAGATGAGGTGATGGGGTACAGTGAATGAGGTGGATGGTAATGAATGAGGGTGGCGGATGAAGTGGAGGAGATGAGATGGAGTGGAGCAATGGGGTTGGCTCGTTGTAGGGCTAGGGAGTGTACGGGAGGTTGTGTTATATACCTAGGGGGGATAACATGGGGTACAAGGGGAGGTATCCAAGGGAATAATGTAATAATGGGTTGGGCCATAGTAAAATAAGGTGGTTAACCCATATCATGTAAGGGACCACAAGTAGTTAGTAATAATGTAATGGGTCCATGGTATTAGATAGATGGTATTGAGGGAACCATGGTAATGACCCATGGTATTGTATGTATGAGGCCTATAAAGAGGCTAGAGACTCCACATTGAGGGATCACGAGTCATAGATTTAAGTCAGTCATGTTGACGTCAGCATCAAATGTGGGGGTTGGGCTATGAATTATAACCTGTGCTCTGTTACACTAAAAAATGTCACCTTGACTACTTACAGTTAGTATGGCTCAAATCAGCAGTCATGCTACCCTCTTAGGCAAGTCTTATGCCTCTGTTATCCATCTCAAACTCAAAGAAGAGAGAAAGTCTTGTAAAAACTATGTTTATCTCTGGGGTCGCAGGTTCTCTCTAGCCTTACCTGCGGGGACGCGGACCATGTTCACAAACTCCGCGTCCATGGACGCTCTGTATGTTAAGGGACAGGTGCGTCCCTCTGTAAAAGGCAAAATGCGCGAGTTTTATCTTGAAAAAGTTACTTGTGGTTACTTCTAGAACATTCTAGAGGTCGGTTTGATGAAATGGATGCGCCTCCAGTTGGTTCATGTATCTCTATTAAGGGGGAACTTATCCCATCAATAAGGGAGCTATCCCACCCATAGAGGGGGATGATCCCATTGATAGTGGACCTGAATAACCTCTTACAGCACTATAAATAAAGGCATTGAGCCAGAAGGAGAAGAGGTTGGAACTATACATTTTCTTTGGGTAAATGCTGCAGGATTTAGGTCTTCCATTAGAGCCTTTGTGAGGAGAGATTGTCTTCACTTGATTCTACTTGGGAGAGGGTGAGCTTTGTCAAAGTAGAGGAAAACCCTTGATGGACCCTGGGAGGAACTTGCACAACACCAAGGCCAGGTTGTAAGAGTTTCTTTGTTTCGTTATTAATACAAACTGGTTTATTTTTCTCAATAGCTTGTGTTAATGAGTTATTTCATGTGTTCCTTGGTCTGCATGTTGAATATATGTTTTATTATATGAAATGCAAGTGCTTGGTAATTGTTTGATTGTTTGTGGTTGCAGGAATTGACTTGAAGGAGGAGCTCATCCGGATCGTCAAGAACGGACTTCAACAACAGCGTTTTGGAATAAGGTAAGCCTAAACACTTGTAGTTTTCATGTTGTAAAAGGTGTATTTAGAGAAAGATCACTCCATTTTGTCTTGTTTGTCATTAGAATGTCTTAGACTTCTAGGAAGGTCAGTCGTGTCCGCACCCTTGACAGATTCCGTGTGACAAATTGGCGACTCCGCTGGGGAATCCATTAATGAGAGAGTCTTTTCCTTTATATGAACTTTGCTTTGAGAAAATCATCTTTATTTTCTGGTTTTTGACTGTGAGAATTAGTATTTGGGTGGCTTAGCTTTAGATTTAGTTAGATTTGGTTTTTCTTCATTTTTCCAGAAGGACGCACCCTCTTAGTACTGCACAGTGCGTCTTTGGACGCGCTGTTGCCGTCTGCACAGAGCGGGGCCGCACCTGTGACAACGGGTTGCCTGCGTCTTCCTGTAAAACTTAAGAAAATTCCATTTTTGCTTTAAATTGCTTTTAGATTTTGTTTTTCCTTAGTGTTTTCTGCCCAGATCCTTTAGTACCCTGTCAAGAATTTTCACCTAAACTTGTTTTGTGAGCTTTGAGTGTTTTAGTGGTTTTCAACGAAGTTTTCGACCTAGGGTTTGATTTTTTGGAAAGGCTTTGTAGTGACTTTGATAGTAGAAAGTTGTCCAGCCTTAGATCTCTCTGGTTAGTCAACCTTCTTAGAAGTCGGGCCTGTCGTAAAGTCTCCTTTTGTGAGCAACTTTCCATTTGAGTTGTTTTGGGTCAAATTTCGAATTACTTGTTTATAAAGTATTGATTTCCATTTTACAAAAAGAACAAAAAGATTAGAGTTTTGTTTTGGCTAGTTTTTGATTCTGCAATAAGCTAGTCCTTGATTTGATTGTGATCAAGTAAAACACCTTAGAAATAATCATTGTTAGTTTTGGCCTCGTTAAGATTGCTTAGAGTAAATTTGCCTTTAGTTTGTTTATGAGTGCATTTTCATAGATGGTTTTGCTAACTTAGATTTGCTGAACTAGCTGCAAGGTCACTTAGTACTAAAACAAAAGACTAATACAACGGGGTTTTTCCTGTCTTTATATAGATAACATTCAAACGAGGGGAAAGACCTATAATTAATGTAACTAGTTAATGGAGTGGCAGATGAGGTGATGGGGTACAGTGAATGAGGTGGATGGTAATGAATGAGGGTGGCGGATGAAGTGGAGGAGATGAGATGGAGTGGAGCAATGGGGTTGGCTCGTTGTAGGGCTAGGGAGTGTACGGGAGGTTGTGTTATATACCTAGGGGGGATAACATGGGGTACAAGGGGAGGTATCCAAGGGAATAATGTAATAATGGGTTGGGCCATAGTAAAATAAGGTGGTTAACCCATATCATGTAAGGGACCACAAGTAGTTAGTAATAATGTAATGGGTCCATGGTATTAGATAGATGGTATTGAGGGAACCATGGTAATGACCCATGGTATTGTATGTATGAGGCCTATAAAGAGGCTAGAGACTCCACATTGAGGGATCACGAGTCATAGATTTAAGTCAGTCATGTTGACGTCAGCATCAAATGTGGGGGTTGGGCTATGAATTATAACCTGTGCTCTGTTACACTAAAAAATGTCACCTTGACTACTTACAGTTAGTATGGCTCAAATCAGCAGTCATGCTACCCTCTTAGGCAAGTCTTATGCCTCTGTTATCCATCTCAAACTCAAAGAAGAGAGAAAGTCTTGTAAAAACTATGTTTATCTCTGGGGTCGCAGGTTCTCTCTAGCCTTACCTGCGGGGACGCGGACCATGTTCACAAACTCCGCGTCCATGGACGCTCTGTATGTTAAGGGACAGGTGCGTCCCTCTGTAAAAGGCAAAATGCGCGAGTTTTATCTTGAAAAAGTTACTTGTGGTTACTTCTAGAACATTCTAGAGGTCGGTTTGATGAAATGGATGCGCCTCCAGTTGGTTCATGTATCTCTATTAAGGGGGAACTTATCCCATCAATAAGGGAGCTATCCCACCCATAGAGGGGGATGATCCCATTGATAGTGGACCTGAATAACCTCTTACAGCACTATAAATAAAGGCATTGAGCCAGAAGGAGAAGAGGTTGGAACTATACATTTTCTTTGGGTAAATGCTGCAGGATTTAGGTCTTCCATTAGAGCCTTTGTGAGGAGAGATTGTCTTCACTTGATTCTACTTGGGAGAGGGTGAGCTTTGTCAAAGTAGAGGAAAACCCTTGATGGACCCTGGGAGGAACTTGCACAACACCAAGGCCAGGTTGTAAGAGTTTCTTTGTTTCGTTATTAATACAAACTGGTTTATTTTTCTCAATAGCTTGTGTTAATGAGTTATTTCATGTGTTCCTTGGTCTGCATGTTGAATATATGTTTTATTATATGAAATGCAAGTGCTTGGTAATTGTTTGATTGTTTGTGGTTGCAGGAATTGACTTGAAGGAGGAGCTCATCCGGATCGTCAAGAACGGACTTCAACAACAGCGTTTTGGAATAAGGTAAGCCTAAACACTTGTAGTTTTCATGTTGTAAAAGGTGTATTTAGAGAAAGATCACTCCATTTTGTCTTGTTTGTCATTAGAATGTCTTAGACTTCTAGGAAGGTCAGTCGTGTCCGCACCCTTGACAGATTCCGTGTGACAAATTGGCGACTCCGCTGGGGAATCCATTAATGAGAGAGTCTTTTCCTTTATATGAACTTTGCTTTGAGAAAATCATCTTTATTTTCTGGTTTTTGACTGTGAGAATTAGTATTTGGGTGGCTTAGCTTTAGATTTAGTTAGATTTGGTTTTTCTTCATTTTTCCAGAAGGACGCACCCTCTTAGTACTGCACAGTGCGTCTTTGGACGCGCTGTTGCCGTCTGCACAGAGCGGGGCCGCACCTGTGACAACGGGTTGCCTGCGTCTTCCTGTAAAACTTAAGAAAATTCCATTTTTGCTTTAAATTGCTTTTAGATTTTGTTTTTCCTTAGTGTTTTCTGCCCAGATCCTTTAGTACCCTGTCAAGAATTTTCACCTAAACTTGTTTTGTGAGCTTTGAGTGTTTTAGTGGTTTTCAACGAAGTTTTCGACCTAGGGTTTGATTTTTTGGAAAGGCTTTGTAGTGACTTTGATAGTAGAAAGTTGTCCAGCCTTAGATCTCTCTGGTTAGTCAACCTTCTTAGAAGTCGGGCCTGTCGTAAAGTCTCCTTTTGTGAGCAACTTTCCATTTGAGTTGTTTTGGGTCAAATTTTGAATTACTTGTTTATAAAGTATTGATTTCCATTTTACAAAAAGAACAAAAAGATTAGAGTTTTGTTTTGGCTAGTTTTTGATTCTGCAATAAGCTAGTCCTTGATTTGATTGTGATCAAGTAAAACACCTTAGAAATAATCATTGTTAGTTTTGGCCTCGTTAAGATTGCTTAGAGTAAATTTGCCTTTAGTTTGTTTATGAGTGCATTTTCATAGATGGTTTTTCTAACTTAGATTTGCTGAACTAGCTGCAAGGTCACTTAGTACTAAAACAAAAGACTAATACAACGGGGTTTTTCCTGTCTTTATATAGATAACATTCAAACGAGGGGAAAGACCTATAATTAATGTAACTAGTTAATGGAGTGGCAGATGAGGTGATGGGGTACAGTGAATGAGGTGGATGGTAATGAATGAGGGTGGCGGATGAAGTGGAGGAGATGAGATGGAGTGGAGCAATGGGGTTGGCTCGTTGTAGGGCTAGGGAGTGTACGGGAGGTTGTGTTATATACCTAGGGGGGATAACATGGGGTACAAGGGGAGGTATCCAAGGGAATAATGTAATAATGGGTTGGGCCATAGTAAAATAAGGTGGTTAACCCATATCATGTAAGGGACCACAAGTAGTTAGTAATAATGTAATGGGTCCATGGTATTAGATAGATGGTATTGAGGGAACCATGGTAATGACCCATGGTATTGTATGTATGAGGCCTATAAAGAGGCTAGAGACTCCACATTGAGGGATCACGAGTCATAGATTTAAGTCAGTCATGTTGACGTCAGCATCAAATGTGGGGGTTGGGCTATGAATTATAACCTGTGCTCTGTTACACTAAAAAATGTCACCTTGACTACTTACAGTTAGTATGGCTCAAATCAGCAGTCATGCTACCCTCTTAGGCAAGTCTTATGCCTCTGTTATCCATCTCAAACTCAAAGAAGAGAGAAAGTCTTGTAAAAACTATGTTTATCTCTGGGGTCGCAGGTTCTCTCTAGCCTTACCTGCGGGGACGCGGACCATGTTCACAAACTCCGCGTCCATGGACGCTCTGTATGTTAAGGGACAGGTGCGTCCCTCTGTAAAAGGCAAAATGCGCGAGTTTTATCTTGAAAAAGTTACTTGTGGTTACTTCTAGAACATTCTAGAGGTCGGTTTGATGAAATGGATGCGCCTCCAGTTGGTTCATGTATCTCTATTAAGGGGGAACTTATCCCATCAATAAGGGAGCTATCCCACCCATAGAGGGGGATGATCCCATTGATAGTGGACCTGAATAACCTCTTACAGCACTATAAATAAAGGCATTGAGCCAGAAGGAGAAGAGGTTGGAACTATACATTTTCTTTGGGTAAATGCTGCAGGATTTAGGTCTTCCATTAGAGCCTTTGTGAGGAGAGATTGTCTTCACTTGATTCTACTTGGGAGAGGGTGAGCTTTGTCAAAGTAGAGGAAAACCCTTGATGGACCCTGGGAGGAACTTGCACAACACCAAGGCCAGGTTGTAAGAGTTTCTTTGTTTCGTTATTAATACAAACTGGTTTATTTTTCTCAATAGCTTGTGTTAATGAGTTATTTCATGTGTTCCTTGGTCTGCATGTTGAATATATGTTTTATTATATGAAATGCAAGTGCTTGGTAATTGTTTGATTGTTTGTGGTTGCAGGAATTGACTTGAAGGAGGAGCTCATCCGGATCGTCAAGAACGGACTTCAACAACAGCGTTTTGGAATAAGGTAAGCCTAAACACTTGTAGTTTTCATGTTGTAAAAGGTGTATTTAGAGAAAGATCACTCCATTTTGTCTTGTTTGTCATTAGAATGTCTTAGACTTCTAGGAAGGTCAGTCGTGTCCGCACCCTTGACAGATTCCGTGTGACAAATTGGCGACTCCGCTGGGGAATCCATTAATGAGAGAGTCTTTTCCTTTATATGAACTTTGCTTTGAGAAAATCATCTTTATTTTCTGGTTTTTGACTGTGAGAATTAGTATTTGGGTGGCTTAGCTTTAGATTTAGTTAGATTTGGTTTTTCTTCATTTTTCCAGAAGGACGCACCCTCTTAGTACTGCACAGTGCGTCTTTGGACGCGCTGTTGCCGTCTGCACAGAGCGGGGCCGCACCTGTGACAACGGGTTGCCTGCGTCTTCCTGTAAAACTTAAGAAAATTCCATTTTTGCTTTAAATTGCTTTTAGATTTTGTTTTTCCTTAGTGTTTTCTGCCCAGATCCTTTAGTACCCTGTCAAGAATTTTCACCTAAACTTGTTTTGTGAGCTTTGAGTGTTTTAGTGGTTTTCAACGAAGTTTTCGACCTAGGGTTTGATTTTTTGGAAAGGCTTTGTAGTGACTTTGATAGTAGAAAGTTGTCCAGCCTTAGATCTCTCTGGTTAGTCAACCTTCTTAGAAGTCGGGCCTGTCGTAAAGTCTCCTTTTGTGAGCAACTTTCCATTTGAGTTGTTTTGGGTCAAATTTCGAATTACTTGTTTATAAGGTATTGATTTCCATTTTACAAAAAGAACAAAAAGATTAGAGTTTTGTTTTGGCTAGTTTTTGATTCTGCAATAAGCTAGTCCTTGATTTGATTGTGATCAAGTAAAACACCTTAGAAATAATCATTGTTAGTTTTGGCCTCGTTAAGATTGCTTAGAGTAAATTTGCCTTTAGTTTGTTTATGAGTGCATTTTCATAGATGGTTTTGCTAACTTAGATTTGCTGAACTAGCTGCAAGGTCACTTAGTACTAAAACAAAAGACTAATACAACGGGGTTTTTCCTGTCTTTATATAGATAACATTCAAACGAGGGGAAAGACCTATAATTAATGTAACTAGTTAATGGAGTGGCAGATGAGGTGATGGGGTACAGTGAATGAGGTGGATGGTAATGAATGAGGGTGGCGGATGAAGTGGAGGAGATGAGATGGAGTGGAGCAATGGGGTTGGCTCGTTGTAGGGCTAGGGAGTGTACGGGAGGTTGTGTTATATACCTAGGGGGGATAACATGGGGTACAAGGGGAGGTATCCAAGGGAATAATGTAATAATGGGTTGGGCCATAGTAAAATAAGGTGGTTAACCCATATCATGTAAGGGACCACAAGTAGTTAGTAATAATGTAATGGGTCCATGGTATTAGATAGATGGTATTGAGGGAACCATGGTAATGACCCATGGTATTGTATGTATGAGGCCTATAAAGAGGCTAGAGACTCCACATTGAGGGATCACGAGTCATAGATTTAAGTCAGTCATGTTGACGTCAGCATCAAATGTGGGGGTTGGGCTATGAATTATAACCTGTGCTCTGTTACACTAAAAAATGTCACCTTGACTACTTACAGTTAGTATGGCTCAAATCAACAGTCATGCTACCCTCTTAGGCAAGTCTTATGCCTCTGTTATCCATCTCAAACTCAAAGAAGAGAGAAAGTCTTGTAAAAACTATGTTTATCTCTGGGGTCGCAGGTTCTCTCTAGCCTTACCTGCGGGGACGCGGACCATGTTCACAAAATCCGCGTCCATGGACGCTCTGTATGTTAAGGGACAGGTGCGTCCCTCTGTAAAAGGCAAAATGCGCGAGTTTTATCTTGAAAAAGTTACTTGTGGTTACTTCTAGAACATTCTAGAGGTCGGTTTGATGAAATGGATGCGCCTCCAGTTGGTTCATGTATCTCTATTAAGGGGGAA
Organism: Pinus tabuliformis; assembly: GCA_031772625.1. Classification (NCBI taxonomy): domain Eukaryota; kingdom Viridiplantae; phylum Streptophyta; class Pinopsida; order Pinales; family Pinaceae; genus Pinus; species Pinus tabuliformis. The sequence continues at coordinate 1,333,705,241 of CM062817.1, read as the reverse complement.
CTTATCCCATCAATAAGGGAGCTATCCCACCCATAGAGGGGGATGATCCCATTGATAAAGGCATTGAGCCAGAAGGAGAAGAGGTTGGAGCTATACATTTTCTTTGGGTAAATGCTGCAGGATTTAGGTCTTCCATTAGAGCCTTTGTGAGGAGAGATTGTCTTCACTTGATTCTACTTGGGAGAGGGTGAGCTTTGTCAAAGTAGAGGAAAACCCTTGATGGACCCTGGGAGGAACTTGCACAACACCAAGGCCAGGTTGTAAGAGTTTCTTTGTTTCGTTATTAATACAAACTGGTTTATTTTTCTCAATAGCTTGTGTTAATGAGTTATTTCATGTGTTCCTTGGTCTGCATGTTGAATATATGTTTTATTATATGAAATGCAAGTGCTTGGTAATTGTTTGATTGTTTGTGGTTGCAGGAATTGACTTGAAGGAGGAGCTCATCCGGATCGTCAAGAACGGACTTCAACAACAGCGTTTTGGAATAAGGTAAGCCTAAACACTTGTAGTTTTCATGTTGTAAAAGGTGTATTTAGAGAAAGATCACTCCATTTTGTCTTGTTTGTCATTAGAATGTCTTAGACTTCTAGGAAGGTCAGTCGTGTCCGCACCCTTGACAGATTCCGTGTGACAAATTGGCGACTCCGCTGGGGAATCCATTAATGAGAGAGTCTTTTCCTTTATATGAACTTTGCTTTGAGAAAATCATTTTTATTTTCTGGTTTTTGACTGTGAGAATTAGTATTTGGGTGGCTTAGCTTTAGATTTAGTTAGATTTGGTTTTTCTTCATTTTTCCAGAAGGACGCACCCTCTTAGTACTGCACAGTGCGTCTTTGGACGCGCTGTTGCCGTCTGCACAGAGCGGGGCCGCACCTGTGACAACGGGTTGCCTGCGTCTTCCTGTAAAACTTAAGAAAATTCCATTTTTGCTTTAAATTGCTTTTAGATTTTGTTTTTCCTTAGTGTTTTCTGCCCAGATCCTTTAGTACCCTGTCAAGAATTTTCACCTGAACTTGTTTTGTGAGCTTTGAGTGTTTTAGTGGTTTTCAACGAAGTTTAGACCTAGGGTTTGATTTTTGGAAAGGCTTTGTAGTGACTTTGATAGTAGAAAGTTGTCCAGCCTTAGATCTCTCTGGTTAGTCAACCTTCTTAGAAGTCGGGCCTGTCGTAAAGTCTCCTTTTGTGAGCAACTTGCCATTTGAGTTGTTTTGGGTCAAATTTCGAATTACTTGTTTATAAAGTATTGATTTCCATTTTACAAAAAGAACAAAAAGATTAGAGTTTTGTTTTGGCTAGTTTTTGATTCTGCAATAAGCTAGTCCTTGATTTGATTGTGATCAAGTAAAACACCTTAGAAATAATCATTGTTAGTTTTGGCCTCGTTAAGATTGCTTAGAGTAAATTTGCCTTTAGTTTGCTTATGAGTGCATTTTCATAGATTTTAAGAGTTGTTAAGATTGATTTTTTGGTTACATTAGATTTACTTGCTTTATTAAAAGAAAAATACAAAAACATCTTCTTAAAAAGTCTTGTTTCAAGTAGCTTTTTGTTTTCAAAAGAAGAAAAGAGTTTTTTCGTGCATGTAAAGAGAAGTTATGTTTTTATGCTTGGAAAAGAAAAACGAATTGTTTCTTTGATTGTCTTCAATTAAGAAGTTGCTTTTATAAAGATTGCATTCTCTCAACTTTTTAGTTAAGCAATTCATCGAAAAAGTAAAGTAGTGGATAAATCATTCTAGGTGCATTTTGTAGTGGTTTCGAGTCGAGTCAACACACCACTAGTTTCACTTCCATCACCTTTTGACTTAAGAAACAACCTTAAAAGTAACGCTTAAATTAAAATCAATCTAGTAATCTTTATTTTTCTAGGGCTCTGAAGCACCAACATAGCTTAGGCTAGGGTCTTGGAGTAGGTGAGTACTTAACTCTCCAAGACTACAAAACCAAACAGATAGTCTATCTTGAGTAGAACAAATCCAATTGTTTCAGTTACATTCTGGGAAAGCTCCTCTTAAAGGAGAAGCACGAGCTCGTGTCCGAACCAGTGAGGGGATCATTCCTCCCTCGTTGGGAACGACGCCAGGCAGTACGTATTACAAACGGTAAACCTCGGATTAACCATTGTCGAGGAGCCAGGGGTCACTTATCGGTAAACCTTGGATTGTTGTCAAGGAGCCGGTAAGGGGATTGGAGCTTGCTACTCTGCCCTTGCGTGCTGTCGGAGTTTAGACTGTTCCCCCAGGTGTAATTGTTGTGATTGGTAACCTTAGTGGCCATAATATCTAGGATTCTACCCAAGGTGACGGTGGAGGGAAGGTCCCACTGTACCTGGAGCAGACGTCGGTTATACTCACTTGGATTTTCTGGGGGGTTCGCTTCACTTCGAGACGGTTAAAGTGGAGGAACTTGGTCCAGTCTATTCATTAAGCAGGTTGCCGGGGTAACTGTTCCACCCACTATTTCTGTACTGAATCCTGCGAGGTTGGGCCTAATCACCAACTAGCGTTTTTGGTCCGGAAGACTACTGTTTGTGTGTGGTTTGACGCTCTAGATTATTTAGGCGTGTGCTTCAAATTTGATTGGTTCTTTAGAAGACTTTAGGTGGTTTGATTTGAAATTTTTTACTTTGTTTTCGTGTGTTGTAGTTAAAATCTTTAATTGTGGCGGAATTACCGAGAAGGTCCCGTCGAATTGCGGGCCAGTCTCCTGAAGTTGTTTCTGTGGCCGAATTGTTGAGAAGATCCCGTAGACTTAGGGGATCCCCTCCTCGAGACGACCCAGGTAATTTAGAAGGGTTAAAGGTCCTTGTAACTCCTCCTAGTGGCAGTAGAGTAGGATCACCTGAAGAAGGAGAATCTTCCTTGGTAGTCCATCCAGATTACCAAAGTTTAGAAACAGGTTACAATCCCGAAGCTGTTACAGTTTCCGAGCTTGCTGGTAGTTTTTCATCTGCCAGTGAAACAGGCGAAGAACCTGAAATTTCAGAACCTGTTACTCCAACTCCTAGTGTTCCTGATTCACCAAGAATAGAAAGAATTATCACCGAAAATCTTCCTGTTGGATTAATTGCTATAGAAGAACTTGTTCCAGAGGAAGAAATAGGCGTTTCTGATTCTGAAGATCTAATTACCCTTGATCTAAGGGAGCGTGAATCCATCTTTTACAGTCCTCCTAGAAGTGAATCTTGGTACCTTGCATTAACCAATTTTTTAGACAACTCAGTAGGTTTTTCTACACCTCGTACTCCGGTTCCACCTAGAGGAATTCATTCTCCTGTAAATATGTCTGGTCAGTCATCTGTGTTTTCACAAAGTCCTGAATCATTTTTACATGGCGGTCCTTCTGTTCCTACTGGGTATCAATCACTTTCTGGTACCTTTGCGGGAGCATCTCCTCAACCCATTGATCATGGGTTATTAGTTGGAAACAGTGGTAATGTACCATTGAGTATAGGTGAAGTTTATATGATGTCAGGTTCAACTCCCATTAACCAACCTCAAGGTGGCCAATTACCGCCTGGGGGGCAACCTTCGTTAATGCCTGGGGGGCAACCTCAAGGTACTTCATTTGTGACTGGGGGGCAACCTCAAGGGTATCAACCCCAAGGGTATCAACCCCAGCCTCAATATGTACCCCAAAGTCAACCTCAGTATCAGTATCAACCTCAAGGATGGCAACCTCAAGGATGGCAACCCCAAGGGTATCAACCCCAAGGGTATCAACCTCAAGGATACCAACCTCAAGGTCAAGGTCAACCCCAGTATTCGTATTTACCTCAAGGTTATCAACCTACGGGTCAATACCCTGGTCAAGGTTATCAACCACCTCAAGGGCAATCATATGGGACTGCACCTTACAGTTATCAACCCTATCCTCAATACGGCTATGGATCTCAGTATCCTCAACCTGTTACGAGTCAATACCCTGGAATGTTAACATGGGATCCGTCACAGGGTCAACAGATGTCGCAACCAAGTATACAGTCGGTACCTCAAGCAGGACAACCTGCAGTTCCTGGTCCACCCCAGCAACCGCAACCTGTCCAGTCAAGTGTTCAGACCCCTGTAACTTCTGTAGTTACTCAGCCGCCAATTGCACCTGGTACTCCACCTCACACGGCTGCAGCAACTACCGCTTCATCTACCATGCTTACTTCTGGAGTATCGGCAGCTCCGGTTTCTACTGTCCCTGTAACCACTCCTCAGACATCTGTACCGTTGTCTGGACCCACGGTTCAAACCACAGTCCAGATGCCTGCAGGCCAACCTGGTACAAGTACGGTTGTTACTACTCAACCTCAATTTGTTCAACCTCCGTACCAGGGACAGTATCAACCTGGGCAAGCTGCCCAACAACCGGTTTACCAGTATCAACCGTATCCTGGGTACACTTATCAACCACCTCAGCAACCCCAGTACGGTCCGGTTAATCCTGGTTTTCCAGGAGGATATAATATCCCAAATGCGACTCCTGTTCCTAGTTATCCTGGATATCCTCCTCCTGGGGCTGGTATTGTGACTCAGAGTTTTAGAGATCCTAACCGGCAGTTACCGTTTATTGCGACTTTAGATTTACCCGACTTGACGCGCCTAACGAACGATCCAATTCAATATCTTCCGTTCTGGCCGCCAATGCCAAATAAGTTGCCCAGCGATATACCCAAGTTCGAAGGTAAGTCTGGAGAGGATCCGTCTAATCACGTGATGACTTACCACCTCTGGTGTGCATCAAATTCCATCTCAGATGATTCCATCCGCTTACGTCTTTTCCAGCGTACACTCATTGGTCTCGCAGCCAAGTGGTACATTGAGTTACCACGGGCCTCTTTTTACAACTTTAGCCAGTTAGCTACCTCGTTCTTAACTCATTTTCAGTTACCAGTCAGATACGATAATGGTACAGAATTATTAACTTCGCTAAAACAATCGACATCCACGTACATTTCTGATCACATCCATGAGTGGAGACGTCGAAGAAGATTAGTGAAAGTTTTTATCCCGGACCAAATCTTAGCTGAATGGTTTGTCAAATCATTATTACCAAGAATTACTGAAGATGTAGCTAAGGCCGGAGTAGTTACTGAGGAGCAAGTCATTGCTCAGGCACAATACCTTGACTTAGTTTACACTCAGTCGGGTACGTTACACGAGAAAATTCCGGATCTTCCAAAGTCAAACCAAATCGCTGCTGCTCCTTCGGGATCTCATGCCGCTGATGGTATGATCGGTATCGTGACTACGAAGAGTAAGAAGAAGTCTTCCAAGGCCTCCAATACTCCAATTATCACTTTGCCTGATTCTCCGACAGGAGAGTCTTCTCCTCCTGAACTTACCGCCGACATTCACGCTGTAGAGTCATCTACGGCCAAATCCAAAAACGGTGGAAAGAAGAAAGGAAAGAAGAAGGCTAAAGCAGACAAGGCTCCAAAGGAGAAAACGGAAAAGTCGGAAACCAATGACGAAAAGCGCAAACCTCGATATCCTTGTCTTATTTGTGAAGAAGATCATTTTACGAGAGACTGCCCTCATCGGGCCGAGGTAGTGAAAATAGTCAAAGGTTCTCCCACTCCTGCTGTGTTAAAAAATCCATTTCCAGAGCAGGAGAATAAGATGATAGGTTCTTCTTCGAATGCCAGTGAAGAACCCATTTTGATGATGTCTCATGTCAGGATTGCGACTCGATCGCAAGATTATGGTAGTAAGGCTCCTGTTGATGGTAAGGAAGCAGAATCTTCTCACTCTAACCCATCAACCTCAGCTCCTGGTTCCGATCCACTACAGATCGAAAAACCTAACCCAGACTTAGTGATTAAGCCGCCCGCCAAGGGTGTACTTCGAAGGTCTGCTTTCAATCCACATGCGAGAGCAGCCCAGAATTACAACATTGTTGAAGACTTAGCTGTTTCACCTTCAGCAATGTCGGCACTCGAAGTGCTGCAATCATGTCCAGCGCAACGAAAATTGCTTTTGTCGGCTATTGGAGCTGTCGATGTTCAGGACCCGAACCTAATGATCTTTGATCTAGAAAGTAGTACACCGCGTCTCCCCCATCAAATGGCTTTCCAAATTCCAGTGATAGTCAAAAACAGGCCTATTCATCGGACTGTGATTGATGAGGGAGCTTCTACGTGTATTATGTCGATTCAATGTTGGAGATCGCTTGGTTCTCCTTCGTTGAACCAATCCCCCACCATCCTTAAGGCCTTTGATGGCCGTGGGTTCCGTCCGTTTGGTATTCTACAAGAATTGCCTATAGGGGTCGAAGGTAAAACCGTTAGTCTGGATGTGGAAGTGGTTGATGCCCCTCTAGACTACAACCTTCTTTTGGGTCGAAGTTGGTCATATGCTATGACAGCGGTCGTTTCATCGGTCTTCAGAGTCATTAAGTTTCCACATAACGGTAAGATCGTGACTATTGATCAGCTGACATACTTTTCATCCGACCCAACCTCTTTAGAAACTATCCAGCATGTTGGTAAAACGACAATCCCTTATAGGGACATTGGTGTAGGTTTAGTTAAGGATTCCGGTTTACTGGGAACTTTTCCTCTCCCTCCACTCAATGCAGACCCTTCGTTCGCAACAATTCATATGATCACGTCAGAAAACATTATTTATGATGATCCTTGGTATGTTCCCTCTGACTCTGAGCTAGACTCACTCGGTGATGTTATGCCGTTGAGTCCGTATGAGATTGCTTATGAAGCTCTTATGTCTTTTACCGACTTTCATTCAACCGACCAAATGAATGTGGTCAGTGAAGAGTCACTTTTCACCTCACCCTTAGAACGGATAACGTTTCCCGAAGAAGTGTCATCTGACGAACAACTTCGCGAAATCCTAAGTGTAGATGATCTACCATGGGAAGATCTCCATCACAGATCTTCGTTTTTACCTAAGGATGATGCATTTGAAAATGATTTTTCATCTATCTTTACCGCTGAATATGTCAAAGACGCTCAGGATCCAACGAAACATTCTGATTCAGAGCTGAATTTAGGGAATATTTCTCGTACTATTCCCATTGATATTTCAGTGAAGCCCGGAATCGAGGAGAACATTCATATAGGTGCCGCATGTACTGAAGAAGAAATCCAAACTTACAAGGCCCTATTCCAAGAATTCCGCGACGTGTTTGCCTGGTCTTACGAGGAAATGCCGGGAATTGATCCTGCCATTGTTGTTCATGAAATCAAAACCTACCCGGATGCTAAACCCATTCGGCAACGGTTGCGTCAGATTCACCCTCGAAAAGCGGCTGCGATTAAAGCAGAAGTCGAAAAGCTGTTGAAAGCAGGTTTCATTTATCCGATCCCGTTAACGGATTGGGTATCGAATATTGTTCCCGTCAATAAAAAACAAGGAACAATAAGAATCTGTATCGACTATAGGGATATCAATCGAGCTTGTCCAAAAGACAACTATCCTACGCCTTATATCGATCAAATTATTGATGATTGTGCCGGAAGTGAGATGTTTTCCTTCATGGATGGTTTCTCAGGCTATAATCAAATCAATATTCTACCTGCCGATCAACCAAAAACGGCATTCATTTGTCCATGGGGGACATTTGCTTATTGCAAATTACCTTTTGGACTTAAGAATGCCGGGCCACTTTTCAACGGGCGATGTCTTATGCATTTCATGACATCAAGCACATTGTGCAACCCTATCTCGATGATTTGCCTGCTCATTCTTTACAACGAGCTGATCACCTTGTCCACCTACGAGCAATCTTTATGAGGTGTAGGCATTATCGAATTCGGTTGAATCCCCACAAGTGTGTTTTCTGTATAGAAACAGGTCGATTGCTGGGATTTGTTGTTTCAAAAGCCGGCATTCGCGTCGATCCCTCGAAAGTCGAGGCTATCATCAAATTGCCTCCTCCTTCGAGTTTGCGCCAACTCCAAAGTTTGCAAGGGAAAGCGAACTTTTTACGCCGATTCATCCCAAACTACGCCGAGGTCACTAAAGGTTTTACACGGTTGTTGAAACAGAACGCACAATTCTTTTGGGACGAGATTGCCCAACAATCTTTTGATGCACTGAAACACGCGTTGACCCATGCACCGTTATTGCATCCTCCCAACTACAACCAGGACTACTTCTTATACCTCGCAGCTTCGCATTCCACCATTGGAATGGTGTTAGTTCAAGAAGATGAATTCAAAGCAGAGCATGTGATATATTATCTTAGTAGAACCTTAAATCCCACTGAGTTAAAATATTCGCATGTGGAGAAATTGGCCCTGGCAGCCGTTCAAGCTGTCCAGCGTTTTCGTCACTACATTCTTCTCCGCAAGACTACAGTTATTTCGGATTGCAACCCTATGATTTATATTTTGACAAAACAACTGCTAGGGGGCAAGTACTCTAAATGGATTGTTATCCTGCAAGAGTTCGACTTGGAGTTCGAGAAGTCCAAGTCTAAGAAATCTTTAGTTTTTGCGGAATTGATGTGTGATTTCCCGAGTGCTGACACAGAGACTGTGGCAGAGGAGTCCATTGCGGACGAATCTTTGTTTCTTATTAGCACTTTAGATCCGTGGTATGGGGATATAATCATCTATCTCCAAACCCAAACCTTTCGGCCTGAAGCTTCCAAGGAAGACCGTCGAAAAATTCGGTTTCGATCCCAGCAATACAGAATTATTGGAGATACACTTTATCGCCGGGGGGCAGACTTAGTTTTTCGACGTTGTTTAACTCACGAAGAGGCTGAGAGAGTTTTGAATGATTGTCACTCTGGAGCATGTGGCGGTCATATGTCTGGGTATGCCACAGCTCAGAAGGTGTTGCGCGCTGGCTATTTCTGGCCGTCTATGTTTAAAGATTGTATCCTTGCTGTCAGAACATGCCACAACTGTCAAGTGTTTGATCGAAAGATGCGCGCTCCACCTGCTCCTCTCCACCCTATAATTGCCGCTGGTCCATTCGCCAAATGGGGCATTGACTTTATTACTTGTAACCCTCACTCGGCCGGGGGGCATGCGTATATCATCCTCGCGGTTGATTATTTTACAAAATGGGCCGAGGCGATGCCTACATTCGACGCAAGCGGCAAGACAGCTGCAGTTTTCGTATTCAATCATATCATAACTAGGTTTGGTGTCCCACAAGCAATCATTACTGACCATGGGAGCCATTTTCGAAACGTCATGATGACTGAGCTTACAAGCCAGCTTGGTTTGCGCCACGATAGCTCTACTCCTTATTATCCGCAAGCCAACGGTTTGGTTGAGTCAATCAACAAAGTTCTAGTCATCATGATTCGACGGATCATTGGTATCCATCGAACGAATTGGCATAACATGTTATTTTCGGCGCTATGGGCATATCGAACTTCAGTGAAAAATTCAACAGGTTTCACCCCTTTCCAGCTAGTTTATGGCTTAGAAGCTGTGTTACCTATTGAATGCGAAATCCCATCACTTCAAATGGCTGTCGAATTACTTCCAGCTACTTCCGAAGAGGAGAAACGGTTATTATACTTGGCTAAATTAGATGAGACTCGACGTGACGCTACTTTAGCTATCGAGACTCACGCGAAACGAATGAAAGCTCAGTACGATAAAAATGTAACCCCTCGAAGTTTTTCGGAAGGAGACCTAGTACTATTATATGATCAAGCTAACGATAAGCTAGGTGCCGGAAAATTCGTTCCCATGTGGCATGGGCCCTACATTGTAAAGCGAAAGCTAGCAAAAGGGGCTTATGAGTTAGTTGATTTTGATGGGGACTCTTTGGGTAAACCCAGAAATGGACTTTACCTAAAGAGGTATTATGCTTAAAATGATGGGTATGGAGAAATTTTTAGATAGGTTAGATTTTCTTTCTAGCTAGCAAGTGTGTTAGTTTAGTCAGTGTGCTTAGCTTAGCAAGTGTGGTTTTTCGTCATTATTCTGGCTTATCTTGGTTTTACTCTTGATATTGTAGATGTCGACGCCTCTCCAAACATACATTGGATTTGCTGATGGTGCTTGTCGTAATACACGGAATATCTCTTCCGCAGCTTGGGTTATCTATTCGCCCTCTGACGAGTTAGTTTCTATGCATGGGGTAAGCCTCGGTCAAACAACGAATAACATTGCAGAATACAGTGCAGTGGTTGAATTATTATCCGAATCTATTTCATTTGGAATTCGACGTTTGATAGTGAGGTTAGATTCTGAACTTGTTGTATTACAGCTTAATAGAGTTTATGCCATTAGAAATCCTGTGTTATTAAGGTTGTTTTTGAGAGTGCGTCTCTTGGAACGTGAATTTGATTACATTGAATATCAACATATTCCAAGGTCTTTGAATACATTAGCAGATGCAATTGCTTCTCGAATGTTGGACAGACATTTACAATAATCATGCAAGTAAATTTAAAAACATTTCATCACATATGTTAAACAAGATAAGCCGGTAATAGTGATATATATAGATAGAAGTGTGTCAAAAAATATATACATCGTCTTCGATCATAGGTTTAAAACACCTTATGATCGGCAAAATGATAGTACAAAAAGTCAAAAATGTCACATGTGACTACAAAAGTGACTAGTCAATCACTGGTGGTGCTCTCTGTACGACACCACTGCGCGGGCTACCTTACGCAAAAATCTCCTAAACGGTCCAGGGACCGCGACTACGAAGCGCTGAAGCCTGATAGGAATGTCGTCCATAGTAGTCTCAGGTATATCTGCCGTGAGACGCTCTAGATCATGCTCCAACTCAGCTAGTACTTCTGCTGTCGCATCCTGTGGGGCCGGTACCGGTGCAGCTGGATGTAGTCTATCATAAGGCCGGAGGTTGGCTGGACGCTGTGGACCAACATCTGCATTTTGAAAGATTTACTATTAGTTTTGAGACGATATATATAAAAAATACAAAAAATACATAACTAGAAAACTTGTGAAAATAAAAAGTACCTCTGTCGTCCCATTGTTCTCCCTGTGGAAGAACCATGTCCGGATCACCTCTGAAATCCATTCCGGCATACGGAAAGTCCTGTATCACAAAAAGCTGGCCCTCTAACCAGTCAAAATAACTATCTGAGAATCGAACTACTGTCGCGCCCTCGTCAGGATGCCGGGCCATCACCGCAACCCATCGTATCAGCTTTGGCTGCTGAGGACCCAAGATATCAACAGTGAGTTGCTGAGGGATCAGCATTGGAATTCTCTCCAAGGCAAAGCTCACGACTATAGGCCCATATCCAAAAGTCTTTAGTCGTCCGTTCTTTGCCTTGGTCAGTTGGCTCTTCATATGAGCCGACACAGCTTCACACCAGTTGAAAATGGTGCCTTGGTAACAGTCAATTGCCATCCGCATTTGGGATCCGGAAGCAATGTGTAAAGCGGCCGCGCCGCAAATTCTGGTAACCGTGAACGCTATGACTTTGAGTTCCGGTAGAGTGATGTGTTTTATCTCTATGCCTTTTGAATGGTGAGCCCCAGGTGTGCACCAATTCTCGCGGAGACTATCAAGGGATTGGCCACCCGGCCTAGTCCCCGCAAGACTGAGTTGCTCACCTCTGTTTGGCAAGCCAGTGAGAAAGTATACATCCGAGGGCTCTATCTCGAGCTGGTGCCCTCCTATGTAAAAGCATTGTTCTTGTACGTTCCATCGCTCAACCAGCCATTCCAAGAATCTTACCTGGCCCCTCATGCCCGGTATGGTCCAATATTTGTATAATCCGCATGCTCTTAGGGCATCCAGGGAAGGTTGATGATTTATTGCAGCTTCATCTTCCTCTACATGCTCTCTTTCTCTCCAGTCTAACATGATTAATGCCCTGCATATCAAAAATAGCAATTAGAAATTAATTTGGGAATTTTTGGTGGTTTTTTGAGAGAGTTGGGGTTTTGAAATGCGCGTTTCTCGGAGGACGCACCCCGGCTTTGTAGCACAGGGCGCCCGGACGCAGCTGGCCTGAAGGCGGGCTGCGTCTTCCGACCGTTTTCCCGTATGAGAAAAAGTCGGGGGACGCAGGTCACCCGAAGGGCACCTGCGTCCGCCGAGAGGCGCATTCCAAAACCAAAACCCCCCCAAAAAATGAAACTAAAACCTAAAAATTGATTCTAAACGGATAGAAATGCAGAGTAGGATGTGTAAAATACCTGGATGAGACGGCGTTCGATTCCAACGGTCAGATTTTCCGCAGCGACCACGGGAAGTTTCTTGTCAAAAGCTCCTTTTTCAACCTCAACAGTGAAACGGTAAAAATGACATGGTAAAAGGTCTTTTTATAGGTTTTTTGGATGAATTAGTTCATTTTTTACCATGAAAAGATGTTTTTGAATGTATTTTTGCCTATTTTAAACAGGTATGAGTAATGTGTCGCTTTTGTGCAGGACAAAGGGATTTCGAGGGAAATTGTAATTTTTCACAAACAAAATTTCAGAGTCATCTTTTAAGCCCTTTTCTGACTCCTAAAACATGAAAAGATCGCCGAGTGTTTCTTTTTCACTCGTTAAAACGGAATTAAAAGACGGTCCCCTTTTAGCTCTTTTCTGACCGCAAAATCAGGAAAAGATTGCCGGGTTTTTGTCGTTTCGAACTCGATAAGGAAATAAAACGACGTGTCCTTGATCGCTTTTTACTTTTCAGGTTAACGACACTATTATGAAAGTACTCCTTGGTCGCAAGATCAAGCGGTTCCCCCAGGTATTATTTTATACTTTTTCGGGCTTGAGGGACACAAATATACGAAAAAGTTCAACGTGGAGTCTCCTTTAGTTTTTTCAGACTCTCTAAAATTGAAAAACGCCGAGTTTCTCCTATACTGGGCTCGTTAAACTTTTACAGTAGAGGACCTGTTCAATTACAAACAGGAACGAACCACTCCTTCCTAGGGTTCGAATTTAAACTAGGTTGGACTCGTCCGAAGGATGAGCTTATAATCAAGCATATGTTATCCTCCTCAAGCTTGTTAAAAATAAAGAGGTACTTGCCAGAAATGGTGGGGGAAAAAAGAGAAGAATGAACCTATTTGTCACCTTTTGTCTCAGAAGAAACTTTATTACCGCTCTTGAACACGACACTTTTCATTCACCTGGGTTGGGAAATCTTTTACCTCACAGTTGACCAAATCACTTTGAAAGTCTTTAACCGGGTTCCAGGGGTTAACTTTGAGTTATTCGTCACCAAGCCATCTGTTGTGTCGTTATGTGTTCAAGAGGTCTGCAAGAAAAAACTTTCATCTGCAAAATACTTGTCATCCATTTGACCATCCCTGAGTCAGTCCTTACAGCAACATTTCTTCAACTTGAACAATGATTTCGTGTTGCGGGCTTGCCTGCAACGGGTCGCTTTCTATCGACATCGACACATTATCTAGAAAGATGACTTAGGAATCGACAGTACCTTGAAGTCTGCATGCATCAATGGCAGGTTTCTCGCCTTTGACGTCAGTTTACATCATTGACTTTCGATCAGAGGATTCCGTGAAGTGTTCGACATCAAAACATCTATTCACATTTCACGGGTTGTGCTTGGTACTTTGAGAACCATTGACATTACTGGTGGTTTCTCTCACGCTTGTTAACAGTTTACATCATTGACTGGTAATCAAGTGGTTTCTACCATGTTCGACATCGAATCATTTAATCACATGGCTAGAATCGTACCAATTCGGGAAGTAGAAGTGAAGACCCTGGATCTAGTTTCTACCATCCAGGCTGCGAGGAGTTTTGTATTCATTATCTATGTAGACTAATCATAAACAGATGGCTGCGTCCATACTGTGTCTACAAAAGTCTATAAAAATGATGTACTGCAAGATCATTCCTGTATCAGAATAGTTAGTCCATTAGTTAAAGTTTTGAATCTGAGTATGGGAATGCCTACCTCAGTGATGATATAATCTTATCCATGTATTTTGTGTTGAAAATTGCAGGTTCCAACCAGGCCATCCACAAGGCAATCCTTGAAATGATAAAGCGCTTCACCCTTCCTAGAATTACAAAACCCTATTCTATTCCAGGCTTCGCACTTTAGGGGGCAATCTGTTACACTAAAAAATGTCACCTTGACTACTTACAGTTAGTATGGCTCAAATCAACAGTCATGCTACCCTCTTAGGCAAGTCTTATGCCTCTGTTATCCATCTCAAACTCAAAGAAGAGAGAAAGTCTTGTAAAAACTATGTTTATCTCTGGGGTCGCAGGTTCTCTCTAGCCTTACCTGCGGGGACGCTGACCATGTTCACAAAATCTGCGTCCATGGACGCTCTGTATGTTAAGGGACAGGTGCGTCCCTCTGTAAAAGGCAAAATGCGCGAGTTTTATCTTGAAAAAGTTACTTGTGGTTACTTCTAGAACATTCTAGAGGTCGGTTTGATGAAATGGATGCGCCTCCAGTTGGTTCATGTATCTCTATTAAGGGGGAACTTATCCCATCAATAAGGGAGCTATCCCACCCATAGAGGGGGATGATCCCATTGATAGTGGACCTGAATAACCTCTTACAGCACTATAAATAAAGGCATTGAGCCAGAAGGAGAAGAGGTTGGAGCTATACATTTTCTTTGGGTAAATGCTGCAGGATTTAGGTCTTCCATTAGAGCCTTTGTGAGGAGAGATTGTCTTCACTTGATTCTACTTGGGAGAGGGTGAGCTTTGTCAAAGTAGAGGAAAACCCTTGATGGACCCTGGGAGGAACTTGCACAACACCAAGGCCAGGTTGTAAGAGTTTCTTTGTTTCGTTATTAATACAAACTGGTTTATTTTTCTCAATAGCTTGTGTTAATGAGTTATTTCATGTGTTCCTTGGTCTGCATGTTGAATATATGTTTTATTATATGAAATGCAAGTGCTTGGTAATTGTTTGATTGTTTATGGTTGCAGGAATTGACTTGAAGGAGGAGCTCATCCGGATCGTCAAGAACGGACTTCAACAACAGCGTTTTGGAATAAGGTAAGCCTAAACACTTGTAGTTTTCATGTTGTAAAAGGTGTATTTAGAGAAAGATCACTCCATTTTGTCTTGTTTGTCATTAGAATGTCTTAGACTTCTAGGAAGGTCAGTCGTGTCCGCACCCTTGACAGATTCCGTGTGACATGCTCCTTATTCCCTCATAGAGCTCTTAATGTGTCTCCTCTACGAACCTTTTGATCATGCTTCACGGACGTGCTCAGGCTTTAATAGATGGATCGGGCCCACTTTCATAACACCTTAAATGCCACCATTAGTGCAACTAATATTTCAAATTTTGTAATTTTCTTTTTATTTTCAAAACTATTTCATTTTTTATTTTATTTTAAATAATATTGAAAATTTAAATACATTGTAGGCTACAACAATCTCAAATACTAAACTTGCTATCAAAACTTCAAAGTTTTCACGATTCATGTGCGCCTGAGAGCTCAACACCTCAATTCTCAAAATGCCAAGTGTTTTCCACTAGGAAACCCTCTATAATTTATAGGTATTTTTGAATTCAAATCTGACCATTCCCCCCAAAATTGGTTCATTAATGTGAGATTGGCAGTAAATTTTCAAAGATCTGGTACAAACTTCTAACTTAAATGTCGCCCCCTCCCCCATTTGGATATTTTTTCATTGTCAAATCATGAACAGTGACTTTAATGGTCACTTTCCAGCTATTCTACATGGTTTTCCTTTGGTAGCGTAGTTGCCTCCATGCTACTACGGGCTCTATGAAATTTATTCATTCCACACAGTTCTCCCCTCATGCAGCTCCCCAACCCAGGCAGTGTAGTTTATAGTCCCACACCTCCTTTCAGCTGCTTGGAGTGCTAAGAATATTCTTCCCTCATATAATCACCTAGCGAGATGACTGGTGTATGCCTTCAATCGACTGCCATTCACCTTCCCTGGGAAGGGTTCTCCATTCAATTTGACTGGCTGAACTGATCCACCATTGGTAATCTCCTTGATGACATGTGGCCCTAGCCAGTGCATCCTAAATTTGGCTGGAAATTTATCAAATTTACTGTCATATAACAAGACCAGATCATTTACCTTGAAGGTGTGTAATTTGATGTGCCGATCATGCCATGCCTTTTAGCTCTCATTTTGAACTTGTTGATGAAATCCAGTTAGAAATCGGTCCTCCTGAAGCTCTTCTAGCTGCACAGGCCTCTCTTCCAGGGCTCCACGATCCTCCATTCCTATGAGTGTCGCTATGTGTAGACTAGGTACAATGTATTCCATTCGCATCACAACTTCTATGCCATACACAAGTCTGAAAGTCATTTTTTTAGTTAGCTTCTTGCAAGTCATTCTATACGCCCATAGCACCACGAGTATGCGCACATCCTGGTCATTTCTCTGAGCGTTGCAGACCTTCATCAATGTGCTCTCCAGTATCTTATTGAATTCTTCCACTGTCCCATTAGCCCAGGGATGATAAGGCATACTTTTCTGATGATACACCTAAAATTCTTCTGTGAACACATTGATTCTTTCATTAAGAAAGTGTGTACCATGATCACTCATCAAGATCTTTGGACAGCCAAATATTGTCAACACATATTCAAAAATAAACTTTGTTGTTGTCGTGCCTGTACAGTCCTTCACAGGCTGTGCCTCTGCCCACCTGGTCAAGTACTCAGTCGCGGTGATGATGTACCACACACCCGTCTTCTTTCCTTAAGGCTGAATTGGACCCACAAAGTCAATCGACCATTTCTTGGATGGTTGTAACATCACCTGCAGCATCATAGGTATTCCATCCCTCCGTGACGGCTTGCCAATCCTTTGACATGTGTCACATGCCCTACAATATGCTTTCGAATCCATATGCATGGTTGGCCACCACAACCTAGTGCGTAGAATCTTATGCGTTGTTGCTTTCACTGCATAATGTCCTCCTATAGCTCCTCCATGAGCCTCAGTGAGGATGTTGCTTCATTCAAAGTCAGGAACATAAAATTGCAATATTTCATCTGACTGCATTTTGTACAAGTGCCTTGCAATGATAGAAACGTCTACCACGTGCACTACCAGTTCCTTCTTCTGTTGACTTGTATAGCCTGCCAGAGCTGTTCCTGTCATCAGAAAGTGGATAATATCTTCAAAGTGCCTCTCCGTGATTCACACTGTAAAGAGTTGTGCATCAGGTAGCCCTTCCTCCAGATTGGTAGGCTCCTCTCAAGTTTCAATGCGCGACAGATGATCTAGTCCCACATTCAACTGTCAAGGTTTCACAATGACTTCAAAATCATACTCCTGGAACAACAACATCCATCTACATATTTTCCCCCCAATGTAGTACTTTTTACCAGGTACTTCAATGTGGAATGATCCATATACAGCTTAAAGTGTCTTCCCAACAAATAGTTCCTGAACTTTTGGAGTGCATACACCATAGCTAATCCTTCGCGCTTTGTCATGGAATATTTTTCTCTACTTTAGATAGCTTCCTACTTGCGAACGCTATAGGATGATCTAGTTCTCCCTCACCAGCCTGTGTCAGTACGACCCCTAGGGAAATACATGATGCGTCCACGTGCACATGAAATCCCTTCTTCCAATCTAAGAAGACTAGGATCGGTGCGGTGACCATTTTCTCTTTTAGCACATCCAAGCTCTTTTGAAATTCATCATTCCAACAAAACATAGCATCATTTTTCAACAATTTCTCCATAGGCACGGTGATGTGGGCATAGCTCTTGATGGAATTCCTATAGTATCCAGTATGGCCTAGAGTTACACGCAGCTATTTCACATTCCTCGGTGCCTCCAAGTTGAGTATCACCGCAATATTCACGGGGTCTACCATTAATCCTTGTCTGCATACCACATGACCCAACAAGATCCCAAAAGGGACACAAAATAGACACTTCTTCATATTGAGTGTGATCTGGTATCTCCCACATGTATCTAGCATCAAGCGCAGACTCGTCACATGGCGCTTGACCAATCCAAAAACTTTCCAATCGTCAAAGTATACCTCAAGAAATTTATGAATGAATTCTTCAAATTCCACAATGACTACGCGTGAAAATATCACTGGCACATTCTTCAGCCCAAAATGCATTACGGTGTACTGAAAACATCCCCATTTAGTCAAAAAAGTTGTCTTGCTTCTATCCTCAGGGGTGATTCTGATCTAATGGTACCCAGAGAACCCATCAATGAAAGAGTATGCTTATTGGATGCCTACATTATCCAGGACGTCATCAGTGAATGGGGTCAGGAAAGGATCATGCACACAAGCGTCATTCAATTTTTGGAGATCTATGCATATCCTTATTTCTTCCTTATTTTTCTTTTCTTGAACCACTATTGGGCGCACCCAATCAAATTCTTCCACTGGTTCAATAATACCTTCTTCGAGCATCTTATCTAACTCAGCATGGACCCTTTCCTTATACTTCAGATTAAGGTGGTAAGGTCTTTGTTTCACAGGTTTCGTGTCTGGTTTGAGGGTGATCTTCATGACACATAGGTCTCCTATTATTCCCTTCAGATCAGGAAACTCTATGGGGAAAAAATCCTGATATTCATGGAGGAGCTCAGCAACCTTATCTGCTGTTGTGTCATCCCAATAGTCCCTAATCTTCATAAATTTTGGCTCTGCCTTTGTGCCAATGTTGACCTGTCTAGTTTTTAGTGGTGCGTTATGTCAGGATCCTCTATCTGCAGTCCTTCAACCACATGGTGATCTTTAGTCTGTAGAATATTAATCTTTCTGGGATCCTCATCTTCTTCGTCAGCGGTCACATTATAGCATTCTAGTGCGTGGATCAGCTGGGTAGTCCAATTAGGTTGAATCAGGTCCAAAGGATCCTGCGGTATCATAAAGATCACTGCTTTAACCTCATGTAGAACTGCATCAATACAGTCAAACCCATCCTCAAAGCTAAACTTCATTATAAACCCCTGGTACAAGATGTCCCATTCTTCAGTGCCATGGTGGAGCTATGTTTCCAAGTACAATTTCATTGGTATGACATCCAGTGTATGACAAAATAGATGCACCCATTCAGGTTGGGCCTCTGCTCCATAAGCCTTACTCCATTTAACCAAGTGATCACACAGATCATCCCTTCCATCATACTTTTTTGTCATCCGTAATTTTAGCTATCCAAAACCTATTCTCATCATCCTCCTATATTCATGCCAATCACGAAAATTATCCTTGTGTGTACCCCACCATCTTGCGAGCGTAGCGCACAACACCCAATCCAAGGCCTGGAAGCGATGCTTCTCCAAAATTTCTCTTTAAAATGCATCTAAAAATATATCCACATCAGTCAACCCATCACAAGAAGGCAGATTCCTTACTTCAGATGACACGCAGCACAATGACTTGGTCATCATATTACAGCGCAACGTAGATACTTCATGCAGCAGGTTCTACCAGTGCTCTAGTTCTTTGTCTAAATCCGATGTGCAGGATCTCTCGTGGTCCCATGAAATATGTCTGTCTACTATTGGATTTACCCAATCCTAGTCTTGTGTCATTATCTTGTAAATCTGGTTCAAATTGTCATCACTTTCATAATTATGGACCGGTTCTGTATAGCACAGTCATTCTACAGGATCCAGTGGCAGCACTACATGGAGCGATTTCTTTTCAAATATCATCTTTCACTTCTTCAGTTTGATTACCCCACTCATGTTAGTGGACCAATCAATCCCAAGGAGCATAGTGTAGGGATTTATATCATCCAAAATCTCTATTACTTCAAAATCTGCCAGTGCACTCACGCCTTCGATGTCAACTATTACTCACTACAACCTTCCCATTGGGATAATTTTTTATTGATTCACCATTCTTAACTTGATCAGAGACCACTGGAACACAGGTCTCCCCATTCTTTCCAATGTTCTTTTTGGCAAAACATTCACGCTAGACCCCGAATCCAAGATAACATGGCCCATTTCGCATTCCCCTATCTATGCGGAGAGTCTCATCTCACGTCTAATTCTTTCCTTATGCTTACCAATATTTCTGACTATTTACAGCTCACCAGTAGTGTCATCCTTGTCAGCACACTGACTGTTGTGTGTGGAGCTTGATTATCTTTTGTATTCAAAGGTTTCAGCCAGATGTATACCCTAGGAAGTTTGTACACCCCTCCCAGGAAAATTTCCTTTTAAAAGTCTAGTAATTTCTAGTTTGTCTAGGCCGTTCATTAGGCAGATGATCTGATGGTAGAAGTTATGTTTAGTTTAGGTTTTTTTACCCTGGAAGGAAGCCCCTCACTATATATGAGGGAATTATATTGCGTCTATGTAGATCTGTATTCTAAGTGAGGAAAATAGAGGAGATTGAGAGCGAAGAGGGAGTTACAATGGATCTACTATAGGTTGTATCTCTTCAATTTGCTGGATAATATAATAAAAGAAGGACTAGTTGTTTCTCCATGGACGTAGCCCAAACTGGGTGAACCATGTATATATGTGTCTCTCTTGTTTTTATGCGTTTTCTGTGTTTATATTTATGCAATATTTTATGTGTTCCATTGCTCTATAATATATAATTTTCTAACAATTGGCATCAGAGCCGAAGGTCTATTTGGCCGATAAACTTGCAGGAGAGAAGGGTTCCTGGTTCGAGTGGGAGAAATGGTGGAATATGGTAGGTTTAGGGTCGAAAAATTCAATAGCCAAAACCACGAACTGTGGAAGATGCAGATGGAATATTATTTGTATCAGAGAGATATGTACCTACCATTGAGTGGAAAGACAAAGAAGCTGACGAGTATGATAGACACAGAATGGAATATTCTCGACAGAAAGGCACTTGGAACAATACGGCTGTGCCTAGCGGCGTCGGTAGCATTTAATATTTCAAAGGAAAAGACAACAGAGGGTTTAATGCTGACGTTGGCCAAACTATATGAAAAACCCTTGGCCTCAAATAAGGTATTTCTTATGAAGCGTTTATTTAATATGAAGATGTCAGAAGGTGGATCTATTGTAGACCATTTAAATGATTTTAATACAATTATAAGTCAGTTAAGTTCTGTAGGGGTAACTTTTGATGATGAAGTTAGGGCTCTGTTATTTCTGTGCTCATTGCCAGAATGTTGGAATGGTTTAGTTATGGCCATTAGTAACTCTGCCTCTGGATCTAGTATTTTAAAGTTTGATGATGTTGTCGGTGCAATCCTTAGCGAGGAGATGCGACGGAAAATCTCCCGTGAGACATTAGGTAATGCTTGACTACAGATACTAGGGGAAGAAAAATGAAAAGAGGAAAGAGCCCAGGATATTGCAGTAAGTCAAGAAAAGGCAGATCCAAGTCCAGATCAGGGATAGTGTGCTGGAAATGTGGGAAGAAAGGACACATGGAGAAAGACTGCAAGTCTTGGAAGGGAAAAGAAGGATATGCGGAACAAGAAACTAATCATGAAGCAAATGTAACAGGTGATGTGTTGCAAGATGCTTTGATTCTTTCATTAGAAAATATTATTGATGCCTAGGTGGTAGATTCATGGGCCTCATTCCATGCCACACTTGATACGAAACCATTTCATGATTATGTTCAAGGAGATTTTTGACAGGTTCGATTGGGTGATGATAAACCCTGTAAAATCTTTGGAATGGGTACAATTTTCATAAAACAGCAGAATGGAAATCAATGGCTATTGAAAGAGGTAAGGCATGTTCTAGATGTTAACACTCAGGTTGTCCTTCAAACTCCTGAAAGGATACGGCCGAGGTAACCACAAACGAATCTTTGGACTGCAGGTTCTAGCCCACCTGCAATCAGATAGGGCTCTCTCTTTCTGATTTAGCTTTGTTGAAGATGATTTTAGGCTAGTTATTTAGTTCAAGGGGTTTTGTTTTGATTTTGGTGGGAAGATTGATGTTTTCAAGTAGAGAGGCAGAGATAGCATGAAGGTTTTAGAACCATTGGGCATGGAGTCATGGAGTAAGACTGCTGGTGCATTTTCTTGGTCACAAGAGAGGAAAATGGAGCAAGACAATTGCATATGAAGCAACCATTCAAGGTAAAGAGATGGATTGAAAGGCTAAGGAATGAGAGGCAATTAAGAATCTCTCATTCAGGTCAGCAAGGGGAAGATAAATGAGCCCTATCTAGGAGCAACTAAGAATTCCTAGACAACATTCATTCATATGTGAAATAGATCAAACATGAGCCATAAAAGAATTCATATTTATGCCTAAATCAAGAGGAAAAACATTAAGAAGCCACAGAAACTGAGCATAAAGTGCAGTTAAGCAAATTCTAAACCAATCCTTCGTTCTGTAACTTGAGCATATATGAAATTGAAATAACAGAGGTGAGGAACACTTATTGATTCATATTGCAGCACAAGAATTCCAAATTCATTCTCTAGAAACCATTAACAACACATCAAACAGTCGCTTCTCCAAGCTTTCAAGAATCTTTGATTAAGAAAAACATATCAGATATACAGTGCGAGTCTCTCATGAGGATTATCAACCAACCAACCCTTTAAACAGTGAATTAGGGTTGTTTATATAAGCAAAATATCTACCCTAATCAGATCTCAGACAGATCTGTTGTAATAAATGTTTTAAACCTAACACATGTCTGAAATAAATGCGGGAAAATATCCTTGAGCTGCGCTGGGTGCAGCTGTAACAAAAAGGAATTAATGTGTTGTCTTTTTGGCTCGGTGCTGATCACTTAGCCATAACTATTCTTTGGGTTTTGATCCACTAATCTCATGTGGCTTTAAATGCTTTAATCACTGATCTGAGAGCTTTAAATGGCTTAGCGTCGTTTCATTGACTTTGCTGGGGGGCTCTTTAATGTTTTCCTGCTTCGGGCCGCTGACATATCTTCACTGATACACTTTGCCGCTTCTTGATACTCTTTAATGTCTTCTGAGTGCTTTAGACTGTCTCATCGACCTTTCATGGCAGCTGTTCGGCCCTCTGTTTCTTTAAAAATTGTGTTTGCCCCTTTCTGAATGCTTCGCGAAGAAATTCTGGTCATTTTGCACCTTTCGGGCTTGCTGGAGGCTGAGTCACGAAGGGGCTTTCCATTTTGGCCTATTTCCCGTAGCCATGCGTGATTAGCGCTAGGCGCTAATCGCACATGAAAAACTGCCTCAGATTTTGATTTCGGGCTTCCTAGGCTGCGATTTGCGCCTTTTGTGCTTTTTGACGGTGACGTCAGCATGACATCAGCGGTGGGTCCCAGTACGGCAGTGACGTGGCAGGATGACGTCAGCAGGGTGACGTCAGCAGTACGGTGGATGACATGGCAGTGACACGGTGGCAGGGACGTGGTAGGATGATTTGGCGATATGGTGGCAGGATGATTTGGCGGTAAGGTGGCAGGAGGCCGACGCAGTTTGATGACGTGGCAGGATGACGTCACTCGGCAGAGGCGGTATCCGGTTTCATGGTGCACCGCCTTTCCGCATAGGTGGTATTGGAGGAGGGGGCTCTGCCACAATTGAGAGGGCGACGCGTGGCGGGAGTACGACGGGAAAACCACCGATCTCCCGGGCGTTAACCCTCGTCGGCTTCGGAGATGACAAGACCCGCCCACCGTTAATCTACGGTGTGCCAGATCTCATGGTCGACGGCACAGATGAGGCAGCAGAGGGATAAAGGACGGGACCCGCGGCGCATTTGAATAATTTATTAAATGGCAGGGGGGGTTTAAACATTAGAAGAGTGGGTTTACAGGGTTATAAGTGGGTGGGGTAGATATTTACATGTAAAACTTTAGGATAAGGGCAGAATATGGGTGATGTAGGGTTGGGGTTAAGGGGGAATGGTTGTTAGCATGACCAGGTGTCAGACTAACTCCAATTAGGACACGGATAGGTTAATAGGAGCCCCATATGGACTACTGCCTCCCGAAATTAGAAAAATATGGCTATAGTGCCAAGGGGGGATTATTTAATATTTTTTGGATTTTATATATTTTTGCATAGTAGGGGATAGGAAAATGATTTAGGGAGCTAAATAATAGAATTAGTAGTTAATATGGAGATGACAAAAAGCGCTAAGTATGTGGATCTTAGGCTATCGAGGGGAGAAAAGTGACTCATAGTGGAAGAATGGAAATCCTTGAGTGAAGCAGATCTTCACCCAGGCAAATGATATGGAAAATAATGAAACTAAGAGGAATCAAGCAGATCTTGACCTCTTTAGGAAATTAGTGAGTCATTTGGGGAATAATAAGAAAGGGGAGTTAGCCATGCCTTGCTTGAGCTCCTTCAAATGAAAACTTCCTTGTACCTGTGACCTAAAGTGCAATATCACTTTGAAACACAAAATTGATCACAAATCAACATTCTGCAACCTCAAAACTACCTACCCAGCCTACTTACCTAGCATTTTTTCTCCTTTTTGGTTTGGGTGCACTTAGGCTTGCAGACCCTGCTTCTCCTTTTTTTCTTTTGACTACCCTCCTATCTAAATCTACACTTATTTCTTCCAAGGGCCCAGATTAAGCAGTTGGGCTCCTTTGATTCTCTACCTATCTACAAATCTACCAAGATTAAGCTATTTGGACAGATATTCATTCTCTATATTCTAAAGCAAGAAATTGAAACCTAGGGGAGCCAAGATTAGGCTGTTCGGACTTCCCTTAACAGAACATTCTTCAAAAATGGTTAAGTCATCAAAATTGGAATACAACAGTGGCATTTAGACTGGCACACTTTCATGGCCTCTTTCTTGACCTCTTTCTGGAAATATGGAGCATTGCAGCATGCAAAGTATGACATATTTGGCATGTAAAAATGTCAATCATGAAAGATGAACACCTCTTGCAACAGGAGGCTAACAGTGGCTCCACTTGGGGATGGATTTTCCTTGTGAAAAGCCAATAAGAGCAGGTCAGACTGCCTTGATTTTCTATTGTTGCTGTGGATTGAAAAAAATTCTTTATGCTGGCTACTAAAAGTGTGAAACTTGGAAATATAAACAACCCTCTACTCAATTGTATTGTCATAAAAATTGAAGCACTGCCTGCTTTATTTTGCGTGCTTGATATTATATACAATGTTGCTTGAGAATTGCCTTTAAAATAGATCCAAAACATGGATCAAAACTGATGCATTTCCTTAGCCTCTGATCTGGAAACAGTTGCTGATGTGAAACTAAAAAAATTGCTCCTCTCTTATTGATACTGTTTGGCTGAAGACTGCAAGCTGCAAACAATTTCTTTTTACCATGAATTTATGTGATATGACAGTGCTACTCTTGTTGTTTTGTTGAGATTAATGCTGAGACAGAGCTTTAAAAAATGGAATACTTGCATTGGTTGTGTCTTCACAAACTTTGTTGCTGCTCCTCTAACACTCAGACTGCCTATACAAAAAATAAAAACAAAGTTCTGATATATACAAATATTGATGTACAAAGAGATATATACAGAGCTGCATTGTATCCCTTAAAAGGGATCATGGTAATGTTTTAACATTCGGCCATTTACAGGGCCTTGTTCAACCGTGCTGCCCTCTACAGATTTGAGAAAATATGTTTTATTTCCCTGAACAACAAAAATAATGAATGGCCCTTTCCATAAAAAATCAAATTTTGTATGTTTTCCCTTGTCTTCTCTTCGTGAATCCCACCTTAGAACTTTGTTGCCAACAAAGAAATCTTCCGCCTTAGCTCTTTTATCAAACATCTTTTTGAGCTTCTCTTGCAAAATCTAAGCTCTATCATAAACTTGCTCTCTAGTTTGCTGAAGATGAATGGTCTGATTGTTTCTTCGTTGAATTTCGTTTGGTTCAGCCTGAATCTCCTATAACAGTTTGATAGTAGGGATGCCCAAGGATGAAGGAAATCTAGCCTCCATGCCATATACTAGCTCATAGGGGCTCATCCCAATGGATTTCTTTGTTGAAAGTCTGTCTGCCCATAGGGCATTTGTGAGTTTTCTATGCCAGTTCTTCTTCTTTTATTCTAGCACTTTCTTTATGATATTAATCAGACTCTTATTAGATGACTCAGCCAAGTCATTACCTTGGGGGTAATAGGTTGTGGAATGCCCCAAGGTGATGTGAAATTTATGGCAAAAATTGATCATTTTTTTGGATTTAAAAGCAGCGGCGTTGTCAGTAATGATCTTCTCAGGGCAGCCAAATCTAGGAAGGATATTGCACTCAAGGAACTGGATTATGATGGAGTCATTGGCCTGTCTGCATGGGATGGCTTCAACCCACTTGGTGAAATAGTCGGTGGCTGTTAGAATCCACTTGTGCTGGCCTGAGGAAGAGGGATGGATTTCTCCAATGAAGTCAAGACCCCATTGTTGAAAAGTCTTTTCAGTTGAGATGGGTTTAAGGGGCAGGGGCAACAACTTTCTTTTACCCTCAAAGATTTGGCATTTATGACATGAAATTGAAAATTTCCTTACATCTGCAAAAAGAAAGGGCCAATAGAAACTGGCCCTTAAAATTTTATCAGCAATGGACTTCCAATATAGATGTCCTCCACAGTCACCTACATGGAATTCTTTCATGACATTGTTAGTTTCATTCATGGTTAAACAATTAGGCAATATACCTTCATGATTTTTCCAAAATAATGCACCATCTATGGAACAAAACTTTGAAGCCTTCATTTTTAAAAATCTTTTCTTAGTTCTGGACAATCCTGGGGGAGAAAATAGGTTTAACAATACAAAGCATATATCAGCATACCATGGGGATTGCAAAAAGGTTTCACTGATCTGTGGAGTTGCCAGCTCCTGTTCATTGTCCAATTGGTTGATGTCTAAGGCTTGAAAGTTTGTTTCGGACATTAGTTTGGCTAAACCTTGTCCCTTTATCAGTTTGGTTGGTTTTATTTCTATGTCATACTCAAGGATGTTAGCAATCCACTTGCCTCTTTTTCCCTCTAATCCCTCTTGGGTTAATATGTCTTTTACAACAGCGTTTGGTACATAAGCAATCACATGTGAATATAAAATGTAGACTCAGAAATCTTTGATTGCTTTGACCAGGGCATAGGCCTGCTTCTCCATGATTGGGTACTTCAGAGGGGCATCTCTTAAGGCTCGGCTAAAAAATGCAATTGGCTTTTCAGCTCCCTGGTCATCCTTTTGCAAAAGGACAACAGCTATGGTGTGATCAGATGCAAAAGAAAATATGATAAAGTCCCTATCAAATTGCGGACTTGTGAGGACAGGGGCTTGGGTTAAGGCAGTTTTGATACTCTCAAAGGCTTGCTTGGTCTCAAGAGACCATTTTACCTTAGCATCCTTTTTTAACATGTTACTTAACAGTCTTATTAGCTCGGCTAGATTTGGAATGAATCTCCTCAAGAAGTTGATTTTTCCAAGGAATGCTTGCAACTCTTTTATGTTTCTTGGATATGGGACTTGGAGGATGGCTTGGATTCTTTCAGGATCAATTCTAATCCCATCCTTTGATATGATATGGCCAAGTAGTTTGCCTTCTTCAAGGCCGAAGAGGGATTTCTTGGGGTTCAAGGAAATGCCATATTTCCTACATGTCATGAATATTTGCCTCAAATGTTTTAGATGCTCTTGATCAGATTTGGAGAAAGGGGTTAATTCATCAAGGTAGACAACTAGGAAATCATGTATTTCTTTGGCAAATGCAATGTCCATTGCTCTTTGAGATGGGGAGGACCAGGGAAGGCACCCAAAAATGAAGAACCCTTATAGACTTCGGTTGAGACACTGGTGCAAGGAGTTGAATGCTCGTTGTCGGACATCGACGAGATGATGGACTTGGGGTAGGTCATAGATGTCAGCTCGTAGTAAGTCAACTGATCAATGGTAATGATCTTCCCTTCATGGGGGAAGCACATCTTCCGGAACATCACAGATGTGACAGCTGACATGGGATGTGTTTAACTACTCCCTAAGAGGACGTTCTAATCCAAATGGGCATTAATGACTTCGATATGAACATGGGCATTCTTGCCCATAAGGTTCACTCAATAGTTGTGGTACATGCCAAGGGGCTGGGAGGAGTGTCCATCCTAAGCACGCAAGGTGATGGTTGAGGGGGATAGCTGAGGTGACTTGAGTTGTTTCCAAATAGTAGCAAACATCACATAGGTGGATGCACCTTTTTCAATAATGCATTTGGAGATGATGACATTATGGACTCAAACTGGTATCTGAAAAGAAACAGATGAAGGTAATGGGGGTTGCTCTGATGTATCAACCAGAAGGACAATCAAACGATCGTCGAAAGGATCCACTACACCCACGGCAATTAGTAGAGCCTTCTTTTGGGAAGGGCATGACTGGAGGACTTGCATTATTGACATGGTGACAAGTGATTGCCCCAAGTCATCTACTATAATGTATGTATGGGAAAATTTGATAGAAGCCACATTATGTGGTAATGGTCCCTTTGGGATCTTGGGAATGGCCTCAACTTTGGGTTGAGGGATCTATAAAGGACCATTTGGTGTCATAAGAGGCTTAGCAGACACTTTGGTTTTAGACTTGGTAGCTGACGAAGTGGAGGGCTTGTCATATTGACGCGAACAAGTTTGTAGGTTGATATGGGAGGGGTAAACCTCATCAAAGTTCATCATCAAGATCTGGTAGTCACTGGGACTAGAAGGTTGGGGGAGGTGAGCTGCTTGACCTGGCTAGGGTTGAGTAGCGAAAAATCCTTCCTGGGGGAAGGATTTGTGACCACGACCGGTTGAGATGGCGTAGGATTTTGAGGCAATTGTTGACCTTGATAAACTGCTTGAGCTTCCCACATTTGGCACATCTAGGGTAAAATAGAAAACTCATGTGTATAGTGGCCATGTACACCACAAAATGCACAAGGCTTGATCATACAAATAGCCTTGTTCTTCTTGGGCTAGCCACCCCATTGCTGGTCATTGGTGTTACATTGTTTCCCCTGGGGTTCACTAGGTTGGTTACCTTGGTTACCCTATTTACCCTTCCCCTTATTATTTTTCTTCAAATTCTAGGGATTGGTAGCACTCTATTGCACAAACGCTTGTCCCTAAGGGGGAAGTGGTTGTTGGGGTTGAGGATGTATGGGAGGGTGTATTGCTAATGCTTGAGGGGATGGAGCACCAGGTTGTGCATAAGAAGGAGCAATAGTTTGGTAGATGGGTTAGGACCCTGGAAAAATGTTGCTAGAAGGAGGGGCATAAATGTTGGAGGAACTGATGCCCGCATAAATATAGCCATAACTCAGCTAAGAATATGGTGAAGAGTGTGAAAGGGATCCAACAATACCATCGACAGCATGAGATGCCCTCAGTGCATTGGCACTTCTAGGACGAGGGAGGTCTAGAATTACAGTATAGACATAACCATATTGAGCATAAATCAGATCATATCTTAAAGCGGTCTGGAGAGCTTCTTCCTTGATCTGACGAAAATGCGACGCAAAATCTTTCCCGATGGGGGATAGAAGGCTCTTGATAAACCAATCTAGATAAACATGGTCTTCGAAAGGTGGGGAACGACATGTTCTCCTCTTTCGATGCCACTCTTAAACATGGTCAGAAAGGCGAGTGGTAGAGGACTGGCAGAATGTGGTCAGTAACTCAGTACCAGTGTCGTACTAGAGAGGTAATTAGAAATATGATAAGAATTCTTTAGCAAGCGTCATGAAAACGGAATCAGAGGTGGAGGGCTAGTTTACATACCATTTTGCAGCGTCTCCAGTGAGTGTGTGTTGGAAGAGCCGAAATGAATGGAGTCATTGGTTATGGAGTTCGACGAACACCAGATGTGGAAGGATCGAACATGGTTGGTAGGATCCTCTCCAACAATACCCTCAAAATTTGGGATGCCTGAGGGAAGCTTAGTCATCATAGAGGGCCAACCAACATCATGGTGTATGGGGCTGCTTATCAACTGGTTGAAATCCAGTAGACTTAACCTAGCCTTAAATGGGAGCACGGAGGCTGCTGGAACAGTTCCTGAGATTGTTTCGCTTGATGTGATGACTGGTATAGCACCAGAGCCACCACCAGTTTGGGTTCTTGCACCAACTGTGGGTTTATACATGGTGATGATATGCGGTGAAGGAGGCTCGAAATTAGATGAGGAATCAAAAGGACTAGGAGAAGAGTCAGGATGGGGACTGGAAGGGCTATGAACTCGAACCTGATGGGGAGGAGTAATATGCCCAAGTGGAAACTGGGGGTGAAGGCCTAATAGTATCCACAACACACTCCTTGGTGACACAATGATGGAAGGACACACAGAACATAGAAATGGTGAAGGGAGATCAACAATATATCTTTTGTCTCTGATACGGTGAAATAAATTTATTATGTTAAGTCTTGGCTTGGTGGTGTAAGCCAAGTGCCCTTTGCTTAAGCTGTTCTTGTGTGTGCAAGTGTATTAATTGATTAAGCCCAGATCATGTTTTTAAAAAAGAAAAAAGTTTGCTGCAAATAAACTAAAATAAATAACAAAAAATGAACAACAAAACAATTAACTAAACCCCACCCAAACTGGGTTTACAAACATTGTACTGCTTGGTGGCTAAACCTATGGAAAATACACTTAAACAATCAAGAGATCTGAATGTTGGTGTGACTAAGATCAAGTGACTCTAAACTACTGGAAAGTGGTGTAGCAACAACAAAAAACCAGAGGGGAAGATTGTTGCAAAAAGATAGGGAGATGGGTGAAACACCTAGGGCAACTGATAGGACCCTAAGGGAATGAACAAACAAGTTTAAAGCAAAAAATTTGGATGGTAGAAACCTATCTTATCATATCTGAAACAAAATGTTACAGATTTAGAAAATGTGGCTAAAAGTGTTGTAGAAACTCAGACTTCTCACTCAGCTAAAATCCTCCTAGAAAGGTGGAAGTGTACTACAAGCCATAGGGGAAGCTAAATTCGACTTCGACAAGTAAAACAGAATGGATCAAGGCCTAAGCAAGATGAGATAGAGTTCAGACGCCCAGCAGACAGATCTCAACAAAACCTAGAAACAGATATGAGAAGAACTCTAAAACCTAGAAATCATAGGTTATGACCTGTTTTTTTATGAAAGCTCACTTTTTGGGCTGAAAGCTACATTCTAGAACCCAAATCACACATTTTGGGCTTAAAATTACGATTTCTATTCCGAGACTCTCGTCTGCAAATTTCGGAAAAAAGTGTTTCCTTTGTTGTGGCTGGTTCTTGTGACCTACGAAAAAGACCAGAAAGCTTGTGGAAGTCAGAAATTTATCTGATCTAGGGTTAAAACACTAGGAAACATTAATAGAATTAAAAAATGAAGAAACCCTAAGCTGAAAACCAGAGGTCACCCAAGTTTCTGGTTCTAAAGTATAAAACCTAGCGGAGTCACCAATTTGTTGTGGTGTTTTCTTCTCAATGATGTACAAAAGTAACCCATTTAAGATTGTGGATGACAAATAATCTAAACAATAGAAATAACTATTAAACATTGTAGATCTGCAACTATTGATAGAAACAAAACTTTCCAAAAATTTTGATCTATGCTACGATCATAGTTAAGTAGTGAAAGAAAGAGTAATAACCGCAATTATTCAATGGAATCTAGATATGTAAAGAATAATTTTATAATAACACCTTTGAAGAGAACATATAAATGTTACCAGTCCCCCTCTATGGGATGGGTTCTTGGCTATCCTCAAACATCTTCAGCTCTTGTAGAGTCTCACTCCTCTATAATGCATAAACCCAACAAAAATATGGTGTGCGACAATGAAAATAGTCAAAGTTACAATAGTGAATGCAACAATTAAAATAATCAAAATTGAACAATGAATGGAAAACCCTCCTATTTATAACAAAATATTGAGTTATCCTCCAATAATGAGAAATAATAAAATATTATTGATCTCATTCTTGGAATAATCACTTGGAATATTTTATTATATTTGTTTAGGAGGGAAAAGATATTTAAACTTTTATTTAGAAATAATAATTAAATAAATGATTTATTTATCATCTCAATTAATTAGTTAAGGAACAATAAACAAATAAGGATTTATTTAATTATTCCTAAGGGATTTAGTCAAATTTAACAAAGAATAATAATTAATTAGTGATTAATTATTTATTCTTAAACAAAAATAAGATAAATAATGGTTTATCTATTTATTTTTCATGATTGGGTCAAATTTGACAAGGAATAATAGTAAAACAATGGTTTAATTAATTATTCCTAGAAGGAAAACAAATAAATAGTGATTTATTTAATTATTCTTCACGGGTTTAACTATAAATTACTTAATATAGGTAGTTTATTAGGTAATTTCTCACAGTGAAAGCAATTTTACTAGGGTGAAATTGGCTTTACATGGTGTACTTCGATCCATCTAGTAAATTAGGCTAGATGATCATTTTTTTGGTGATAAAAACAAGCTTCAAAATCATAATATTATTGTTGGTTTCATCTCTTGGACATGATTTGGTTAATTTTGTTGGACAATATTGTGAATGAATAAATGGCTGATCATTTTTTTGGTGATAAAAACAAGCTTCAAAATCATAATATTATTGTTGGTTTCATCTCTTGGACATGATTTGGTTAATTTTGTTGGACAATATTGTGAATGAATAAATGGATTATTGTACTTTCTCTTTGCTTAATTTTTTATGAAAATCTAATAACAAGAAGAATTTTAAAGGGTTTTCCCCTTGTCTCTGACCAATCCTGGTGTCTCTATTTGTGAATGTTTCTATTCTATTGTTCCTTTATTTTCCGCTGCATTGATGATGATATTGTTCTTTCTATATAATTTCATATGTTACTAATGATATTATGATGTTGTGGGGTGAATTAAATATGTAAATAATGAAATGCAATTATCAAAGCAAAGAAAGATATAGCCCTAAAGGAAATTAACAAGAGATAAAAAATGAAAGTGTATTTCCATAGGGTATTGGTATTATAGAAATCTAATAATATCTCCTAGGTAGAGAAACAAGCCATTATGGATAAGTGGTTCTTCCATGATTGGATTTATTATTTGATTGAATTGGAACTTGAAATGATGGATGTATGGTTTATTTGGTTGCATATTAGTCCCAAATCCACCTTCCTTGTAGTTGGTCTCTTCCTAGAAGGAAATATAAAAACAATGAGCAGTATTAGTGATTAAACATAGACTAACAAAGAATTAAATTAAGTGGAAACAATTCATAAACAACAACTAAATAAAACTAAAATAAAACAACCTAAAACAAGCTTATGTAGCAAAACAAATCAATAAAGAAGTAGGAAAAGGGTCCAATTTATTGCAGAAGAGTTACAAATGAATTTCAAAAGACACTTGCAGATATTTTATTGAGAAATGGTTGTCAGTTGTTCTCAACAAGGATTTACCCTTCTCAATATCTTTTGCAAACTCTTGCTCTCTCAAAGAAGCAAAGAAAACTCTCTCAAATGGTGGAATTATCCTAGCATTGGTATGCTTGATTTCTTTGGACAAATTTCGGCAACATAAAAATACACAAATTATTTTTGTTTTTGGTTATTGGCTGGATGGGCCCTGACCCAGGTTCAGCATTAGTCAGCCAAGAAAATCCCTACACTATTGGCCCTTTTAGAATCAGTCCATGGAGCGCGAACCGAAGTCTCACCTGAAGCAGTATGGGGGGATGCATGAACCAAGTTTCCACACCTTGAGATGGTTGTGATGTCGACTTTACACCTTAAACCCTTCCTTCATGCAGATCGATATGCCTTTAGGTCTTATCAATGTACTCTCTCTTCTGTCTCTTCGAACCCTCACGAAGGTAGACGATCGTCCTTCACACAACCCTAAATGATGATTTAAGCCTTTACGCACCTTTGTAAATGTGCTACTGTATAAGTTCAAAAATTATCTCAAGTGTTCACCAACTTTATTATACAATTAAGCTTGTCTTCGTGTAAACGTATATTCTTACTTGCGTTCAAACAACAGATAGAAACATATATATTCGTGCATCAAATTAGCATTATAACATAAACCTAGAACTTAACATAACATAATCACATGCGATCCACAGACGAAAAATACACAGTAATTTCAGAATAATTCTCTTTATTGATGGTTTAGATTTTCAATACAGACTCTATCTACCCTGCGCACACAGTTGCAGGGGTCTGTGCACTCAGCTGCGGACTTCTATCCTAGGCCTCTGTGCACTCAGCTACGAGGCCTCTTCCTATGCTAAAACTCTCACTCTTAGCTATTTATAGACTCATCAAGCACTTCTACTTCAATTGTTTTCTCCTTAGACTCCTCTAAGATCTCCTTTTTATACAATCCCATGGTTTGCGGACCAAGGGTAGATCTCTAAAACCAACACAACCTATCTAGACTAAAGGCAGAAAACCATTTTTGACTCTTGATATCTTCATGCTCCGCAACCACAAAATGCAGAGACTTTACATTTCTTCATGCAAACTTTGGGCCTTTTGCCCCAAAACATGGGGTTTTAACCCCAAAATTGACCCCTAAGGAACCATTCCTAACAGGCCCCAAACACAAACATGGTGACTCACCGTCGAGTCACTCACCTAGTTCGTAGATCTTGTCGTGAAGACCTCCCAGCTTGACTTGGAAAATTGCTACCTCAGTGGTGCACTTTATTGCTTCCTGCTTCATCCCCTCGACCAACTGCTCTGTTGCTGGCCCTACGTTGTCTGACTTAATCTTTTGCTGAGTCTCCTGTAGACTAGTCAGCATGCCTTCAATAATGGCCATGATCAAGTAGGTCTCGTCCAACCAAGGCTTCAAGCGAGCCTTCAGAATAGCTTCCTTGTGTTGAGCTGCATCTACTTGCTCTTTCAACGCCTTGGCCTCGTGCAACTTGGCTAACCTCTGTGTGATGGTGATAGTGCACGCTGTCGCTTTGACTTCATCGTAATGCTGTTGCATCTCTTGCACTTTTATTTCTAGCTGCTGTAGAATAGGATCTTCTTGCAGGTAGGTGACTACCTTGAGTGACTCTTCGAAGAGTGTACTCTCTACTGCTGCTACTGCATCTTTCACAGCAGTCTCGCGCTACTCTCTGATCTCTAGTGGATTCGAAGGCTAGGCCTTCAAACACAACTCTACAATTTTAAGGTTCAGCTCTAGCTGAACCTTTGGCAATTCAGTTTGTGCATCTTGCACTCTAGCAGCTAGATTCTGAACCCTCACATCTATTGGCTCAGCCTTGGCAATGCCCAGCTCTGGGACAATCTTGCACGCCTTAGCCACGATTGTGGTAATACGATGGTTCTTGTGTGTAATTTCATTTACAATGTTAAGGGTAGAGTCTCTCTTCATAGTTAGCTGGGTGTTGTTGACCTTTTATTCATTGATCACCTGCAACGCATGTTGTTCACGGGCCTAAATTTTTGTAATCACATCATTCTATAAAAGGCGAAGCACCTCATTGGGAAGTGTGGCTAGGTTGAGTCCAACTCTCTTGAGGGCACTGACAGTGGGTATGTCAGCTTTAGTCTCTGTTGTCAGTGCTCCATTTGGTAGCACTATTGCTCAGGGATCCCTTGCGTGCAACATCCCTGCGGCCTCTGAGGTGTCAGGCGCCAAGCTGGTTAACACTGCACTGGTTTGTATTTGTGATGCATGGATATGTAACTCATGCATACCCATCTGTATAGCACCCAATGCCTACTATTGTTTCTTCTCAAACTTCTGCAGTAATTCTACGGCGACATCCCGCACCATATCACCTATGTCATTTAAGTCCCCCTCTGTTAGGGTGATCGGGTCTAGAGACATCTTGCTAGCATTGGACTTCTTCTGCGACCCTACTTTCTCTAGATCTCTGGTGTGCTTGGTGCAAAACAGAGTCATATTCAGGTCCACTCCTCCTTGCTTTGTCTGATCATCATCTTGCTCGGTCTCCAGGGAAGGTGATTTCTGAATCTAGTCAAAACTGTGGCCCTCTTCGCCTCCATGTCCACCCGACTACTGTGCAGCAGTGAGCTCTACCTTAGCCTTGTCACCAGCCTCCTTTTCCTCTTCGTGGTCAGCTGTTCCATCTTCAGCTTGGCTTCTTCCTTCTTCCGCTACTTGGTGGTCTTGCTAGATCCTGTTGTCAAATTTGTGGCATTACGCCAATCTGTCAGCCAGCAGTCAAGGAATACTGCAATTACATCATCTATGTCTAAGTATGGCAGGTCATGCCATTTCTGCTCAAGGTCCTTTCATGCCTATATTGACACATGGTGGAATTCAACCTTGAATTCCACGTACTCCTACAACTTTTCAAAATTGGTAGGTGTCAGCCGTGGCTTGTGGTTGATGGCCATATGGATTCTCATCTCCTTCAAGATACAGAAGATCTTGCTGTCCTTTATCCATTTTGGATCCTTCATCGCCCACAGTGAAGTAAACTTCGCTGCCTCTAGTAGGTCCAATGTGACTGGAGGAAATTGGATATCTTCAGTAGCTCCCATGCAACCAGTACTATGGATAGCAATAGCCATGCATAGTGGAAAGCCTTTCTGTGATCTTGTGCCTCGTGGTAGTTTGCAAGGAAATCACCGCAGAGGTAGCCTGCCCAGTTAAATTGAACTCCCTCCGCACACTGGGCTGCCCAAGATATCACTGGTGCCATAACTTCATCTGCGCGACACTTCCGCATGATCTTACCTACAAAGATTTGCATCGCCACTTTGATCATGGGATCAGAGATACTCGAAATGGTGTAGTCATGCGACTTCTTTACGAGCTTGAATTTTTCCTTCATTTCCTCGGCAAGTGCATGCTCACTAAACTTTCCACCAAATTCCATGGCCCGATTTTCTCCTATGTATGGAAGCTGTGTGATCCTATGAATCAGCATGGCAGTGATGGGTATCAGCTCCTCCATCCATAGTCACCTATCATACACCAAGCACATCAGTTTCTTGATCACTACCATCATTATAGGTGTGCGGTTGTAATGTGGTACCCATAACAGGTTTAACAAGCTTGCCTTGTCACGCCTTTCAGCAACTTCCTCGACTCCAAAGTGGTCACTCCAGTATTTTTGTGGAAGACACAATGCGTAAGTTGGTCTGTTTCTAAATGAGGGATGCACTCCATGTCAACTAAGTCCCAGTCTTCCAAGTTCAAATGGGGACATGCCCCAAGCGTGGTCCCTCAAAGACAATTTGGTTCGACAGGAGGCGTGTGTGCAGGGTGACCTTACTCTCATCAATATCTTTGGGCACCTTTGTCTTGCCCCTGCACGGAGGAATGTATTCAGGAAGCTTAGAGATGGGGTCCAACCCCTCCATTTCAATGTCCTCTGTTTCCACTGCAATATCGTTAGCATCGATGGGGATTTCTTCAACCTCTTCTTCCAGCTCTAGGTAAATGATTTTGGCCTTTTCTTGCGTGGTGGGTTTTCCCAGCCATGGGTGCTTCCTAGGTGATGCACGCATCGGTGACTGCATTTTCTACTTGTCCTTCTTTGGTTTTGGACCCTCCTGGGTCGGCGTAGGCCTTGGCCTAGGTGTCCTGGGGGATTTAGGCACTTCTCCTGGTACTTGCACCAGTGCAACTTCCGAGGCAGCTCCCTCGGCTGTCATTGTTTTAGTGCTCATAGCTTCTGCAAGCATCGACATGATGCAAAGAAAAGACTCTTGTGTATCCTTTGGAAACGTCTCTGTTGTAGCCTACATTTTCATTTAAATTTTTAGTATTATTTAAAAAAAAATGAAATAGTTTTGAAAATCAAAAGAAAATTTGAAAATTTGAAATATTAGTTGCATTAATGATGGAATTGGAGGTGTTATGAAAGTGGGCCTAATCCATCTATTAAAGCTCGAGCACATCCATGAAGCACGATCAAAATCTTGGCAGAGGAGTCACATTAAGTTCTATGCAAGGGAATAAGGAACACAAATTATAATTCATAGCCCAACCCCCATAGTTGACCCTGACAACAACACGGCTGATTGAAATCTATGGCCCATGATCACTGTGGGGGTTCAACCTTTATCAACCTCCCATACACTCCCTACCCCCACAGCAAACCACCCCCATCACTCCACTCCATCTCATCTCCTCCACATCAATCGCCATCCTGATTCATTACCGTCCACCTCATTCACCATACCCCATCACCTCATCTGCCACTCCATTAATTAGTTACATTAATTACAGATTTTCCCCCCCGTTTGAATAATATATGTTTAAAGACAGGAAAAACCTCATTGTATTAGTCTTTTGTTTTAGTATTAAGCAAAATTGTAGCCAGTTCAGCAAATATGAGTCAGCAAAACCCTCTACTCAAGCCACAGATTCAAACAGCGAGCAGTAATAAAAAAATCATACTCTGATTTCTTTTACTTCTTATTATCTTATTTTATTCAGAAGAATGAGGTGTCTTTTACCCTCCAGTGTAATATTCTGTAATGGCTTTTACTTTAGACAATTAGAAGGTAGTTAACAACTGCCCCTTGATGTATAAAAAAAGGAAAAAGTATAGAATAGAAGGTCCGAATTTTGAAGAACCTAGAGACTATGTTATTGTATTTTTGATAAACTGATGATTAATGAAAGAATTAGGAGTTTTCCACACATTGTTGGGTATGATTTTGTAATTTCACTGTTATGTGTCATCATGTGTCTTACTTTCTTTAAGTATCTTAATGAAGTTGTGGGTCTTTGTTTACTTATGTGAATGAGGTTAAAATTCCTTAAACGGGCGCTCCTATATTTAAGGTTCCTACT
Organism: Pinus tabuliformis; assembly: GCA_031772625.1. Taxonomy (NCBI): domain Eukaryota; kingdom Viridiplantae; phylum Streptophyta; class Pinopsida; order Pinales; family Pinaceae; genus Pinus; species Pinus tabuliformis. Next base: position 1,333,666,691 of record CM062817.1, on the reverse strand, counting down.
TCTACATTTCTTCTAAGTTATAGATAATAATTTCTGTGAAAAACAACATATTGTCTCTAACTTCTCAAAGCATTCTTCACTCAACATTTGTATTCAACATCCTTTGGCATTCTGAGACTTCCATATCACCTAAATATTAAGGGTTCTATTGAAGCCCTGAAAATCAAGTCTACAACAAGGGGGATACCCACCCAGTCCAGACCTTGGTTAGCAGCTCCTTTTCCATTTGGTGTAGTGGGTCTGACTAGGGATATGGGACCAGTTTCCCAATTTATGTGTGTGTTTGTGAATAATTGATATTTCCCTTCTAAAAGTTCCTAAGTGAGATGCTTTAATTCTAACTCTAATCTAATAACATGAAAATTTTATTCTAATAAACAGAAACATTTAATTCTACACTAACCCAGGGTGTAATCCTTCTGTTATGCGATCTAAAATGATTTCAAATAACAATTGGTAATAAAGATCATTCAACTGCTATGAGAAAAGAATTCAATAAAGATGAACTACTTTGTATAAAAAGTTAGACGAAACAGTTGTGAAAAACATATCGCATAATAAGCTATTCATACATCAAGCATAAATAAATAGCTATCACCATACAAAAGTGCCAAATGATAACTTAAGCATTCACACATCAATATATAAACAACCGAACTTGAATATCACTTTTGACACAAAAGGCGTAAATAGTTAAGAGATAGAATTACCATTTATAACTAGTCCTACTCATGAGCTTCAAGTGATAATGACTTATCTCTTCTTAATCCAACGTCCACTAAGAGTACAGAAGTGCAACATCAGTAGCATATATCAAATACAGATATCAATAAATCCTGTTCCATTCATTCATCAAAACCTCCTTAGAGGATACAAAAGTGCATGTTTTGGGGATAAGTTTTTGACAAATTTCAGGACCCTTCTCTAAATGCATGAGAAGGGTTTAAATACTACTTAACTAAACCTAAAAATAACTTATTACAAAAAATGTAGGATGCGGTTTAAATGACCGTCCTCACTTTGGGCAAAAATAAAACTAAACTAAAACCAAAATTACTAACTAACTGTGTATCTGATCCTTGAAATCACATGCATTCAGCATCTGTTTGAGAAGAGTCAGTTGGCCGACTTCCGATTTCAGCTGTGCTGAGAAAACAGAATCAGTGAGAGCTGGCACCATCTTCTTGGCAGAATTGATGATATACTTGAGAGTCATCCATTGGCTATGTGGTTTTACCAAGTACATCCAGTAAGAATCCCAATTCAACTTGGTTAACCTTTGGATTGATTCTGCCTTTTCTTGAGCCTTCTGTCTCCAGTCTGTCTGTAGTTGTTGTGCCTTAGGTAGATACCCTGGAGTGGTCTCTGAGATCAGGTTTTCTCTATGCAAATTTTCATTTATACAATCAATAACGTTGTTTTCTACCATGGCCGCTTCTTCTGCTACTTGTTCTGCTTCCCTGAGTTGTGCATCCCATTTATTAAAGAGCATTTCTTTGTGATTGTCGTTGATCCTTGGTGCGCCTGCTCTTTTTCCCTCCTCTGTTTCTTGCCAAGTCAAATAATCAGTAACTCGCTTATCAATTAAATCATAATCATTTCATAAATATACGACTTGATTAGTGATTTTATCGCTTATTTCGCAGTAATAGTTCCATTGTGATATCTTTTGGCACAATGCTTCCTGCTGTTGTAGTAGTTGATCATTCAAGGAAATGGATTCTGTGATGATTTCTGTAATTTTAGGGTCATCCTTGTGCATCTCCTGCATATCCAACAAATTTTTTTCTTTCTCTACCAAACTATTCTGGTAGCTTATCTGCATTTGTTGGAAGTCCTGCTGTGGTTTTTCAAATTGTTTCTGCGCTTCATTGTTGGCATTGGCTTGTTGCAACTATTGTTGAAAAACTTGTATCTAGTTTTCCCTTTCTTTTAGCAGTTGTTGTACCTCAAATTCTTTGTCAATGGTTGCAAAGGCATATGCTCCTGCGATCTGCGATAATTTGGTGAGATTCTCAATGGGATCGGTAGTAGGATCTTTCCATAGGACGTCTAATTGTTCTGCCTCATTAGCAAGCACGTTTTCAAATTTCATTTTCTTCCTTTGTCTCCTTACTACTGCCTTGTGTTGCGAACTATAGAATACATCAAGAGGAGCAATTTCTTCTATCCTGAGGATGAGTTTAGAGGATGGGGTGATGGGAATATATTCGATCTCTGGGACATTGCTAATTGTTCTTGTGATTATATCTTCTGTTGCCTGTACATCACTTGCAGGTGTCTTTGTACTTGGTCCCTCTAGATTGATCAATTCATTGAAGGTATCCCATTCTTTATCTGCTTCGGTTTTTTTTGTTGATGGCAGAACTATGAGAGGGGGAGGATCTGCTTGTGGAGAGGTAAAAGCCTGGTGCTGTGGGAGCTCTTTTGATTGGGTGGTATCCTTTATTGACCCCTCGCTTTTACCATGGTCACTTTCTGATCTTTTGGAATGTTCAGATGTTTCTTTTCCGGACTTAGATTTAGAGCTCTCTGTGCTTGAACTTCTACTGAGATTGATACTCAGATTTGGTTCCCTTTTGGGTTCCAAGCATAGATTTTCTAAAGGGATACTAGCTAATCTCCTTTCCCTGTATATCTTAAACTCTTGAAATTCTGCTGGAGAGAATTGCATTTGGGCCGAAAGTAGAATTTCTTCAAGTGCATTTTTGTGTTGGAATATGTCATCAAAAAGATCATATTTTCCAGAAAACACCTTTATCTTAAGTGCAGTAGTAAAATTCTTAGCAACATCATGAGGGTCGAACGGTCTTGCTGAAAATTTGAATAATTGTAAACATATTATGTTGTTTACTTCTATGAATGCATGGCCTACATCAAATAGTGAAAAGGCTCCATAGGCTATAGGAAATTGTGGCCAAACAACCTTCTTTTTATCTTTCAAATCTTTAGTCAAACCTCCTTCTCCGCAGGTTTGATAAGCAATTTCTTGTGCCATGAGTTTATTAGGTACATACAAAGGTAAGACATGAGGGGAAGCATAACTTCCGAATACCCTGATATATGTAAACAGTTCTTCCCCGAACCATCTCGCAATGGGGAGTATGTCTACTTCTGCTTCAGGAGAACATCTTGGAGCATTCTTATCATACAACATTCTGTACAGGGGCAACATGATTCCATGACAAATCTTGTAGAAGTGTGGAGTGAACTTAGAGTCCCACAATTCTTTATGATAGATATGAATGGGTAAGGGGTCTTGAGTCATCCATTTCCAACCCATCACAGGAAACTTAGAAACATAACATATTGCATCCATCACTAAGCAGATAAGTAAAAAGGGGGGATAAATTCTCTGAGAAACAGTTCTTTTAAACCGGTAATTTACAATGGCTGTGACTAGGTTATCAGACAATATTTTAGCCCAATCCACAATAGTAGCATCCGCGGCGGCATCTAATAATGGTAGCCATTCTGATGAAAATTTGTTAATGTCTAGCATTTTAAAAAGTCTACAGAGCATGGTAATAGCAAAGAAATACAGGGAGGTGAGAGAAACAGTACTATACATACCATGTTTATCCTTCTTTAGCAGTTCACCCCTCCTCGATTAGTCTTTGGTGGTTTCTGCCAGGTCTTGATTTTATTTTGAAAATTTCTCCATGAAATGTTTGTTATAAGTGGCCTGTGGCTCTGGCAAATGATACATGAGCCTCAAATATTGTGCAGCAAATGAGCCAATGAGTCCTTGACCCTGAGTCTTAAACTGTCTATTTTTGATATCCACATTATCCAGTATCCATTTAACCATGTCTGTGTATGGAAGAATTTTGGGCCTCGCTACTATTCAGTGTAAGAACGAACAGGCTAGCTCTGTAAGGGATGCTTCAGAGGAACTATGTGAACCTACAGTAGCCTCGACCTCCATTACTCTGGGATTCTCTTCCTCAAGTAGATTGTACATGCCTTCCAAGGTAGAAATACTAGCATCTCGGTTGCAGGCGGTGTCTGTATACAAGGGTGCCATTTCCTTCTCTTCAGAGCTCGAGGCTTTGCCTTTCTTTCCCATAGTATCCTGCGTACTGCTTTGTATCGTTCTCTGTTCTTCGTTCCTGTAATTTACAAGTGAAGTGAGAATAATGATAAGGAAAGGTGACGGGAAAGATTTAAATGCCCAAAGACATATAAAATACACCACCTTATGTGAAATAATTTTTTGATAAGCACAAAACCCTATTTCATTAATTACTGGCAACTAATTCATTAATTAGCATTAAAGTGCATAACCAGGTCTCGGTTTATGGAAACTACTTTTTTGAACAATGAGCCCGCAAGATCTGTGATTTTGCGATTTTGCGATTTGCTTCGAAATATCGCAGATCGCAACATCGCAGAATCATGAAATCGCAGAATCACGACATCGCAGAATCACGACATCTCAGAATCACGACGTCGCTTTCTTTCTATATCGCAAACTTCAATATCGCATTATCGCATAATCGTGCAATCACATTTCCACTTTTATCGCAATATCGCAGAATTGCTCTATCGCAATATCACAATATCGCGATATCGCGGGAGCGTGGCATATGACAATTTTCATTAATCTGTTTCCTGCGATTTGCGATATGCGCCGTCGCATATCGGTAGTTTAAAGTTTTTCAATGGAAGCAGTGTTTGACGCATGCGATGCAATATATGTCCATAGTCCCATATCGTGATTTCACATTTTTAGAATTTGGCTTGCAAGGGGGTATTCATGATCCTTTTGCGATGCGATATTTCCCAAGGAATAATGCTACTTTATCATAAAACTTAGGTTTTTTTTATTTTTTAAGGGTTTTCTCCTAAGTTTAAGATGGTAAGTTTTATTGAAAAAGGAAATATAAGCACTAGTTGATTTTTTTAAACTTTTGACGAAGGGTCCCCACTTATTTGTTATTAGTAATAACACCAAATAAGAAGGGGGGTTGTTGCTGGACACAACAGGTTCAAAGTCAGGTCCTTCAGGCCCTTCACATGAGGATATATCATGCAAGTAGGTGACATGAATAATAAAAATTAATGTCTTAAACAAAATTTCTACACAACCAAGAAATTGGCTTGTTAATGGACAACATTAATTGGCACCGTTGTCAACGACGAAATCAATAATATTTTGCACTAGGTTTTCAATATTTTCCTCTGGTTGTTCAGTGAGGAGGGAATATTTGGTGGTATTGAATAGAAAAAAATAACTTTGGCTTCAAAGAGGCCTCACACGAGATCAGATACCACACAACATAAAGCTAAATCTCTTTCAAACCCTGAGAGATTAGTTTCCAAGAGGGTTGGAAAGCCAAAACTCCATTTACACCAAGTCCTACACTGTCTGCACCTAGCAGCAGTTCAACACATCTTTCATCTAAACATTCACCTTTTATTAACCAAGAACTACCTTTTACATCCACTTCACTTCAAGAACCCAACTGTGAAGAACAACCTTTAGAGTCTTTTTCTTTCTCAGTATTCAAAAATATATCTGCTATAGTTGTTCAACCTAAGCCTATAACTACATTGCCACCTTTTCATACTCCATTTACTCCTCAGATAGGTTCTACATCTACTGGTACTCAAGGTTTAGTAAGTTCAGGAGCAAACATGGCAACACTTGCATTCTTGTTGAATAGGTATGCACCTATTTAGTTGTCACAATACTTGAATCCAATTCCTCAAGAATACTTAAAAATTCTTCCTCGTTTCTTAGGAGAGGATGAATAAACAACAGAGAAGCATATAACAATGTTTTGTAATTTTGCAGAAAATCTCAATGTTGAACACCTGGATGTTGTTTTAGGATTTTTTGTGCAATCCTTGGATGGTGAAGCAAGAAAGTGGTTTAAAGGGCTTCCTAATAACTCTATTCCTACATGGGAAGAGATGGAGCACCAGTTCACCCAGAGATGGGGAGAGAAAGGAGACCATGGGTATTCACTTACAGAGTTTAATGCTATTAAAAGGAAATATGATGAAAGTGTTGTTGAGTTCATAAGAAGGTTTAATAAACTTTACAATAGTCTTCTAGTGGAGATCAAGCCCCATCCTACTAGTGAAAAAATAACTTTTGCAGGAGCATTTGAATCAAATTTTGGGTTCACATTGAGGGAGAGGATCCACAACCCTTGATCAAATCCAAACTGATGCTTTAGAAATAGAAGCAAATCTGGTGGCTGAAGGTAAAGCACCAGAGGCACAGCCTACCCAAGATAAGGGAAAGGCTAAAGTGGAATTCTCTCAAAATCAAACATTAGAGGATATGAATAATGTGATTAAAATTTTTTCTAGTAAATTGATTAAATTGGAATTGGAGAGTAATGATTCTCAGAGGCAAGTACATCAAAACATAAACTTTAATCCCCAATATAGAGGACAACCTCAAATTTTGTAGAAGGAGAGAAAAGACCAAGATCGGGTTCAAGCACCACTTTACTTAGAGGCAGATCTTGATGAAGTACCAGAGCATTCCAAGGATCATGATGATCATATTTCCACATTGTATGCAAGAGATGAAGATGAACTAGGTGTTGAGGGAGAAGAATATGCTGAAATAGATGCCATGTATGATGAGAATGAAATTGAAGAATATTGGAAGTAGTTTACTGATTTTTTGTAGGTAGAATTACATCAGAAATATGACTTGAGATCAAGAAAAAGATCTAGAATTCAAGAAAATGAAGGTGAGCGGCAAGTTCCAGCTCCCCTTCAAAAGGTGACTCCACAAGAACCACAACCTGCAAAACAATTAAATAAATGAAAGCAACAGTAGAATAAAAATAGAAAAACTCAAATACTTCAAGGTGAGTCTTCTCAAGATAAAAGTGATAAAATTCATTTAGAAAAAAATGTTTCCATTCTACAAGAGATTTCAGTGATGAAGAAAAGTGAAGATGAAAATGAAAGGAATACTAAACAAGTTCATGTATTTAGTGTCACTAAAGAGATAGAAAAAATCAGAATTCAGGTGCCCCTCACAAAGTTGGTCAAAACACCAGTTTATCAAAGAGAGATTGCTAAGTTTATCAACCTATCTCAATATGTGAATATAAATGACACTGTGAACCTACAGGAAGATAAACCAGCAGTGGTTTTTGGTCCACATGTGGAGGAGGTAGATTCTTCAACACCTCCTTTCTACATTTCTTTATTGATTCATGATTTCCTCTTGCATAATTGTATGTTTGATTCAAGAGCCTCACATAACCTTATGCCACTATTAGTAATGAAACATCTAAACCTACAAGTTACTAAACCTTACAGAGACCTGTATTCCTTTTATTCAATTAAATTCAAGTGTCTCAGGGTCATTAAAGATATGGTGGTGTCATTAGCCCAGATCCTAGCTAGAAGCTTGGAAAATGATGTAGTGGTAGCAGATATCCCCGCTAGGTTTGGAATGTTGCTATCTAGGTCATGGGGGGGGAAATTGGATGGTGTTTTGAAATTGGAATTTACTTATGCTATCATACCAATTTTTGTTGGAGAAGAAAGAAGGTCGTATAGAGAAACAAGATTTGTTAACACAAGCTCAAAGAATGGAGCAATTAATTCACCTATTTATAGCCAAGAAAAAGATGACTTTTCTTGCTTCATGCTACATGTCAATGCAGAGTTGGCTGAAGATAACTAGAGGCAGCTTACTTTAGCCTGTGTAAATACAGAGCTATAAATAGAAGGGGTGTGGAAGTGCTTCTTTGATGGAGCCTATTCTAAAGAAGGAACATGTGCTAGTTTCCTTCTAATTACACCTGTAGATAATATGATCCCATTTTCTTTTAAATTGGAGTTTGAAGCATTTAATAATGTGGCGGAATATGAATCCTTGATCATTGCTTTGCAAACAACAAAACAAATGGGAGTTAAGTCAATTTCCATTTTTGGAGATTTAGAGCTGATTATAAAGAAAATTAAGAACCATTGTCAAACAAAACAACCTAGGCTCGGGGCATATAGAAATGAAGTGTGCAATTTAGTTGAGAACTACTTTGAGGCTTTCAACATATATTTCATTCCAAAAGATGGGAAGGCATTAGTAGACTCCTTGGCTGTGGCTGCCAGTACTTTTATTCCTCCTATAAATCCAAAGGTAAGATATGAGGTTGAAATGAGGAATAGGCCTTCTGTTCCAGATAATATAAAACACTGGCAGGATTTTGAGGATGATTAGTAGATTAAGGAATTCTTGACTATGATTGAAGATTTTCAAGGCACTGAGATTGATCAAGATGGACATGAAACAACAGAAGGTGCAGAAGTATGTGGTTTTAAAAATTCCATTGTTAATCAAAAAATTATTCAATTGAAAGATAATATTTTACCAAGGGGGCTTGTCCCTCTGGAAATAATTTTTAACTCCAATGATGTTGTTGTTAGTTCAGAAAATAAAATTTAACAGGATGAGCAGATTCAAGATCACAATATTGGAACCCAAAAGGAGCCCAAGTTAGTCAAATCATTTAAAGGAGTTCCACTTAATTATAAGGAGAGATATATTGAGATTTTCAAGAAGTACACTGATGTTTTTTCCTGGTCCTATGGGGATCTCAAGACATATGATGTAAGCATTATTCAGCACAAGGTCCTCTTGAAAGAAGGGATGAAACCATCTAAGCAAAAACTCAGGAAGATCAATCATTTGCTTTTACCGTTCATTGAGAAAGAAGTTAAGAAACTTCTTGATGCCAAGATAATAGTTCCACTCTGATACTCTGATTGGGTGGCTAATTTAGTACCTATAAGGAAGAAAAATGTAGAAATAAGGTTATGTGTGGATTTTAGAAATATGAATAGGGCTTCCTTGAAAGATAACTATCCATTACCAAAAATGGATCATGTACCGCAAAAGATAACTGGATCATTCAAAATGTCAATGCTGGATGGGTTCTCTAGGTATAACGAAGTGGTTGTTGATAAAGAGGACCAGAAAAACACTTCCTTCACAACTCCTTGGGGAACCTTCATGTATGCTCAAATGCCTTTTGGGTTGATGAATGCAGGTGCAAAATTTTAGAGGGCTATGGAGATTGCATTTGTGGGTGATAAGTTTGTAGTGATATACTTGGATGACATTACTATTTTCTCTAAGTCATATGAGGAGCATTTGGACCATCTTAAAAAGGCTTTTGAGAAATGTAGAAAATTTGGGCTTTCTTTGAATCCTAAGAAGTCTATTTTTGCTCTAGAAGAAGGAAAAATGTTGGGGAACATTGTTTCCAGAGATGGAGTGAAGATAGATCCAGCAAGGGTGCAAGATGTGCAGAAAATACCCTTGCCTAGGAGTAAGAAAGACATTCAAAAATTTCTGGGAAATATAATTTTTCTGAGGTTTGTGTCTAATTATGCTGAAATTGCAAAAGAGATTACCAATATGTTGAAGAAGGAAAATGAAGTACATTGGACCAAGGAAGCCAGAGATTCATTCTCTAGGATCAAAGAAGCATTACAAGAAACTCCAATTTTAATTAGCCCTGATTATCAAAAGCCCTTTCAAATTTTTCTTTCGCATCACTTAATTCAATAGCTGCTATTTTGTTATAGAAAAATGATGAAGGAAAAGAGTAGCCAGTTGCTTTCTTTAGAAAGATTCCCAGAGAAGTTGAACTCAAGTACAATATTCTTGAAAAACAGGTATATGCTTTGGTAAAAGCCCTAAAGGCCTTTAGGACTTATGTGCTATAGTCACAGATCACTGCTTATGTACCAAACGTTACAATAAAGGATGTCTTAGTCCAGAGTGATGTGGAAGGCAATAGAGGAAAATGGATAGCCAAGATCCAAGAGTATGATTTGGACATAAAGCCCACAACGTTGGTGAAAGGGCAGGGAATTGAAAAGGTGTTGATAGAGTCAAATTTTTAGGCATTGGGAATCAGCCTTCTAACACTTTTAAATGAGGAAAACATTGAAGAAGGTGAAGAAAAATCAAACCCATGTATGAAGATCCGATATAAATTTTATGTTCAGAATGGTACAAGAACATAGTTCATTATTTATGTTTTCTCTCTTATCCCCAATCATTGGATAGAACAACATATAGAGCATTAAAAATCAAAGCACAACCATATGTGATTGTAGAGGACAGATTATATTGGAAGGATCCTCTGGGAATTTTATTGTTATGTTTAACAGAAGATGAATCTATAAAGACCATTAAAGATTATCATGAGAAGTTATGTGGTAGGAATTATAGTTGGAAAGATACTGCACACAAAATCCTCTAGGCAGGATTTCATTGTCCCACCCCATTTTGTGATATATATAAGTTTGTCAGAAGATGTTAGAAGTGTCAACTTTTTTCCGAGAAGAAGAGGTTAGCTCCTTTGCAATTGATCCCAGTCTTCATAGAAAAACCATTCAGACAATGGGGGCTAGACTTTGTTGGACAAATTAGCCCACCTTCAAGTGGACAACATAAGTGAGTTCTTATAGCTACTGATTATTTCACCAAGTGGGTAGAAGCTATGCCTACAAAGAGTGCAAATGACCAGGTGGTGATGAAGTTCTTAGAGGAAAAAAATTTCAGCAGATTTGGATGCCCTGTCAAAATCATAACTGACAATGCTAAATTGTTCAATTCAAGTAAGTTTGTTGCTTTTTGTCAAAAGTATAATGCCAGTTTATCTCATTCAACAACTTATCATCCCCAGGAAAATGGACTGGCTGAATCCACAAATAAAACATTGATGAAAATTCATAGAAAAACTATTGGAGAGAATCAAGAAGACCCAGATTCGAAATTAAAGTTTTCCCTTTGGGTTGTCCAAGTGACTACAAAAAGATCTATAGGCAAATCACCTTTTGAGTTAGTGTATGGAACTCAAGCTCTGTTTCCTAGTCAGCTTATGAAGCCTGTGATTGCAATGATTCAGGAGGCAAAAGAAGAGCCCAATGCTCTAATAAGAAGGATGCATAAGGTAGTGGAGTTGAGTGAAAGCAGAGATGAGGTAAGAGATAATTTGATTATGTGTCAATAAAAAATGAAGGGTATTTTTGACAAAAAATCCAAATAAAATGATTTTAAAATTGGAGACCTGGTGTTCAGGTAGGATACGAGGAGAGAAGATAAGGTAAAACATTGGAAGTTTGATCCTCTCTAGTATGGCCCATTTAGGATTATAGAAGTAAGGGAAAATAATGCATTCTTCCTAGAGAATCTTGATGGTGGAACTTTACAGTTGCTTGTCAATGGATAGTACCTCAAACATTATTTCCAATTCTGAAGCACAAGCATCCTATCATTGTATATACCAGAGTGAATTCATTGTACAAATTCCATAGAATTAAATTTGGCAAAGCAATACATGACTCCATGCCCGAAGTGAAGGCACTGATCTACGGTTCTTAGTGCTTCTGTAGAAAAATCACTATCCCCAGGTGGAGCCAGGTGTTGTAGCCTACACTGTCATTTAAATTTTCAATATTATTTAAAATTAAAAAAAAATGAAATAGTTTTGAAAATCAAAAGAAAATTTGAAAATTTGAAATATTAGTTGCACTAACGATGACATTGAAGGTGTTATGAAAGTGGGCCTGATCCATCTATTAAAGCCCGAGCACGTCCATGAAGCGCGATCAAAAGGTTGGAAGAGGAGACACGTTAAGTGCTCTATGGGGGAATAAGGAGCACGGGTTATAATTCATAGCCCAACCCCCGCAGTTGACCCTGATGTCAACACGGCTAACTAAAATTTACGGCCCATGATTGGGGTTCAACCTTGATTAACTTCCCGTACACTCCATACCCCCACAGCGGGCCACCCCCATCGCTCCACTCCATATCATCTCCTCCACGTCATCTGCCACCCTCATTCAGTACCATCCACCTCATTCACCGTACCCCGTCACCTCATCTACCAATCCATTAATTAGTTACATTAATTACAGGTCTTCCCTCCCGTTTGAATATTATATGCATAAATACAGGCAAAACCCCATTGTGTTAGTATTTCATTTTAGTACTAAGCAAGGTTGCATCCAGTTCAACAAATCTGAGTCAGCAGAACCATCTACTCAAGCCACAGATTCAAATAGCTAGCAGCAATCACCAATCATACTCTAATTTATGTCACTTCTTCTTATCTTATTTTTTTGAGAAGAATGAGGTGTCTTTTACCCTCCAATGTAATATTCTATAATGGCTTTTACTTTAGTTAGTTAGAAGGTAGTTAAGCAGTTTTGACAGTTTTGGTAGTTACCAATTGTCCCATGATGTATAAAAAGAGGAAAAATTATAGAAAAAACGTCCGAATTTTGAAGAACCTGGAGACTATGCTATTGTATTTTTGATAAATTGATGATTAATGAAAGAATCAGGAGTTTTCCACACATTGTTGGGTATGATTTTGTAATTTCTTTTTTATGTGTCATCATGTGTCTTCTTTTCTTTAAGTATGGTAATGAAGCTATAGGTCTTTGTTTACTTATGTGAATGAAGTTAAAATTCCTTAAAAGAGCGCTCCTATATTTAAAGTTCCTACTTCTACATTTCTTCTAAGTTACAGATAATAGTTTCTGTGAAAAACAACATATTGTCTCTAACTTCTCAAAGCATTCTTCACTCAGCATCATATGGCATTTTGAGACTTTCATATCACCTAAATATTAAGGGTTCAAAGTCAGGTCCTTCAAGCCCTTCACATGAGGATACATCATACAAATAAGTGACATGAATAATAAAAATTAATGTCTTAAGCACAATTTCTACACAGCCAAGAAATTGGTTTCTTAAGGGACAACATTAATCAATTAATGTTGTCCCTTAAGAAACCAATTTCTTGGCTGTGTAGAAATTGTGCTGAAGACATTAATTTTTATTATTCATGTCACTTATTTGTATGATGTATCCTCGTGTGAAGGGCCTAAAGAATCTGACTTTGAACCCTTAATATTTAGGTGCTATGAAAGTCTCAGAATTCCATAGGATGCTGAATATAAATGCTGAGTGAAGAATGCTTTGAGAAGTTAGAGACAATATGTTGTTTTTCATAGAAACTATTATCTATAACTTAGAAGAAATGTATAAGTAGGAACTTTAAATATAGGAGGGCTCATTTAAGGAATTTTAAGTTCATTCATATAAGTAAACAAAGACTTGTAGCTTCATTACCATACTTAAAGAAAGGAAGACACATGATGACACATAACAGAGAAATTACGAAATCATACCCAACAATGTGTGGAAAACTCCCGATTCTTTCATTAATCATCAGTTTATCAAAAATACAATTGCATAGTCTCCAGGTTCTTCAAAATTCAGACCTTTTTCTACAACTTTTCCTCTTTTTATACATCATGGGATAGTTGGTAACTACCAAAATTGTCAAAACTGCTTAACTGCCTTCTAACTGTCTAAAGTAAAAGCCATTACAGAATATTACATTGGAGGGTTAAAAACACCTCATTCTTCTCAGGAAAATAAGATAAGAAGAAGTAACAGAAATCAAAGTATGATTGGTGATTGTTGCTCGCTGTTTGAATATGTGGCTTGAGTAGATGGTTCTGCTAACTTAGATTTGCTGAACTAGCTGCAAGGTCACTTAGTACTAAAACAAAAGACTAATACAACGGGGTTTTTCCTGTCTTTATATAGATAACATTCAAACGAGGGGAAAGACCTGTAATTAATGTAACTAGTAAATGGAGTGGCAGATGAGGTGATGGGGTACAGTGAATGAGGTGGATGGTAATGAATGAGGGTGGCGGATGAAGTGGAGGAGATGAGATGGAGTGGAGCAATGTGGTTGGCTCGTTGTAGGGCTAGGGAGTGTACGGGAGGTTGTGTTATATACCTAGGGGGGATAACATGGGGTACAAGGGGAGGTATCCAAGGGAATAATGTAATAATGGGTTGGGCCATAGTAAAATAAGGCGGTTAACCCATATCATGTAAGGGACCACAAGTAGTTAGTAATAATGTAATGGGTCCATGGTATTAGATAGATGGTATTGAGGGAACCATGGTAATGACCCATGGTATTGTATGTATGAGGCCTATAAAGAGGCTAGAGACTCCACATTGAGAGATCATGAGTCATAGATTTAAGTCAGTCATGTTGACGTCAGCATCAAATGTGGGGGTTGGGCTATGAATTATAACCTGTGCTCCTTATTCCCTCATAGAGCTCTTAATGTGTCTCCTCTACGAACCTTTTGATCATGCTTCACGGACGTGCTCAGGATTTAATAGATGGATCGGGCCCACTTTCATAACACCTTAAATGCCACCATTAGTGCAACTAATATTTCAAATTTTGTAATTTTCTTTTTATTTTCAAAACTATTTCATTTTTTATTTTATTTTAAATAATATTGAAAATTTAAATACATTGTAGGCTACAACAATCTCAAATACTAAACTTGCTATCAAAACTTCAAAGTTTTCACGATTCATGTGCGCCTGAGAGCTCAACACCTCAATTCTCAAAATGCCAAGTGTTTTCCACTAGGAAACCCTCTATAATTTATAGGTATTTTTGAATTCAAATCTGACCATTCCCCCCAAAATTGGTTCATTAATGTGAGATTGGCAGTAAATTTTCAAAGATCTGGTACAAAATTCTAACTTAAATGTCGCCCCCTCCCCCATTTGGATATTTTTTCATTGTCAAATCATGAACAGTGACTTTAATGGTCACTTTCCAGCTATTCTACATGGTTTTCCTTTGGTAGCGTAGTTGCCTCCATGCTACTACGGGCTCTATGAAATTTATTCATTCCACACAGTTCTCCCCTCATGCAGCTCCCCAACCTAGGCAGTGTAGTTTATAGTCCCACACCTCCTTTCAGCTGCTTGGAGCGCTAAGAATATTCTTCCCTCATATAATCACCTAGCGAGATGACTGGTGTATGCCTTTAATCGACTGCCATTCACCTTCCCTGGGAAGGGTTCTCCATTCAATTTGACTGGCTGAACTGATCCACCATTGGTAATCTCCTTGATGACATGTGGCCCTAGCCAGTGCATCCTAAATTTCGCTGGAAATTTATCAAATTTACTGTCATATAACAAGACCAGATCATTTACCTTGAAGGTGTGTAATTTGATGTGCCGATCATGCCATGCCTTTTAGCTCTCATTTTGAACTTGTTGATGAAATCCAGTTAGAAATCGGTCCTCCTGAAGCTCTTCTAGCTGCACAGGCCTCTCTTCCAGGGCTCCACGATCCTCCATTCCTATGAGTGTTGCTATGTGTAGACTAGGTACAATGTATTCCATTCGCATCACAACTTCTATGCCATACACAAGTCTGAAAGTCATTTTTTTAGTTAGCTTCTTGCAAGTCATTCTATAGGCCCATAGCACCACGAGTATGCACACATCCTGGTCATTTCTCTGAGCGTTGCAGACCTTGATCAATGTGCTCTCCAGTATCTTATTGAATTCTTCCACTGTCCCATTAGCCCAGGGATGATAAGGCATACTTTTCTGATGATACACCTAAAATTCTTCTGTGAACACATTGATTCTTTCATTAAGAAAGTGTGTACCATGATCACTCATCAAGATCTTTGGACAGCCAAATATTGTCAACACATATTCAAAAATAAACTTTGTTGTTGTCGTGCCTGTACAATCCTTCACTGGCTGTGCCTCTGCCCACCTGGTCAAGTACTCAGTCGCGGTAATGATGTACCACACACCCGTCTTCTTTCCTTAAGGCTGAATTGGACCCACAAAGTCAATCGACCATTTCTTGGATGGTTGTAACATCACCTGCAGCATCATAGGTAGTCCATCCCTCCGTGACGGCTTGCCAATCCTTTGACATGTGTCACATGCCCTACAATATGCTTTCGAATCCATATGCATGGTTGGCCACCACAACCTAGCGCGTAGAATCTTATGCATTGTTGCTTTCACTGCATAATGTCCTCCTATAGCTCCTCCATGAGCCTCAGTGAGGATGTTGCTTCATTCAAAGTCAGGAACATAAAATTGCAATATTTCATCTAACTGCATTTCGTACAAGTGCCTTGCAATGATAGAAACGTCTACCACGTGCACTACCAGTTCCTTCTTCTGTTGACTTGTATAGCCTGCCAGAGCTGTTCTTGTCATCAGAAAGTGGATAATATCTTCAAAGTGCCTCTCCGTGATTCACACTGTAAAGAGTTGTGCATCAGGTAGCCCTTCCTCCAGATTGGTAGGCTCCTCTCTAGTTTCGATGCGCGACAGATGATCTAGTCCCACATTCAACTGTCAAGGTTTCACAATGACTTCAAAATCATACTCCTGGAACAACAACATCCATCTACATATTTTCCCCCCAATGTAGTACTTTTTACCAGGTACTTCAATGTGGAATGATCCATATACAGCTTAAAGTGTCTTCCCAACAAATAGTTCCTGAACTTTTGGAGTGCATACACCATAGCTAATCCTTCGCGCTTTGTCATGGAATATTTTTCTCTACTTTAGATAGCTTCCTACTTGCGAACGCTATAGGATGATCTAGTTCTCCCTCACCAGCCTGTGTCAGTACGACCCCTAGGGAAATACATGATGCGTCCACGTGCACATGAAATCCCTTCTTCCAATCTAAGAAGACTAGGATCGGCGCAGTGACCATTTTCTCTTTTAGCACATCCAAGCTCTTTTGACATTCATCATTCCAACAAAACATAGCATCATTTTTCAACAATTTCTCCATAGGCACGGTGATGTGGGCATAGCTCTTGATGGAATTCCTATAGTATCCAGTATGGCCTAGAGTTACACGCAGCTATTTCACATTCCTCGGCGCCTCCAAGTTGAGTATCACCGCAATATTCACGGGGTCTACCATTAATCCTTGTCTGCATACCACATGACCCAACAAGATCCCAAAAGGGACACAAAATAGACACTTCTTCATATTGAGTGTGATCTGGTATCTCCCACATGTATCTAGCATCAAGCGCAGACTCGTCACATGGCGCTTGACCAATCCAAAAACTTTCCAATCGTCAAAGTATACCTCAAGAAATTTATGAATGAATTCTTCAAATTCCATAATGACTACGCGTGAAATATCACTGGCACATTCTTCAGCCCAAAATGCATTACGGTGTACTGAAAACATCCCCATTTAGTCAAAAAAGTTGTCTTGCTTCTATCCTCAGGGGTGATTCTGATCTAATGGTACCCAGAGAACCCATCAATGAAAGAGTATGCTTATTGGATGCCTACATTATCCAGGACGTCATCAGTGAATGGGGTCAGGAAAGGATCATGCACACAAGCGTCATTCAATTTTTGGAGATCTATGCATATCCTTATTTCTTCCTTATTTTTCTTTTCTTGAACCACTATTGGGCGCACCCAATCAAATTCTTCCACTGGTTCAATAATACCTTCTTCGAGCATCTTATCTAACTCAGCATGGACCCTTTCCTTATACTTCAGATTAAGGTGGTAAGGTCTTTGTTTCACAGGTTTCGTGTCTGGTTTGAGGGTGATCTTCATGACACATAGGTCTCCTATTATTCCCTTCAGATCAGGAAACTTTATGGGGAAAAAATCCTGATATTCATGGAGGAGCTCAGCAACCTTATCTGTTGTTGTGTCATCCCAATAGTCCCTAATCTTCATAAATTTTGGCTCTGCCTTTGTGCCAATGTTGACCTGTCTAGTTTTTAGTGGTGCGTTATGTTAGGATCCTCTATCTGCAGTCCTTCAACCACATGGTGATCTTTAGTCTCTAGAATATTAATCTTTCTGGGATCCTCATCTTCTTCGTCAGCGGTAACATTATAGCATTCTAGTGCGTGGCTCAGCTGGGTAGTCCAATTAGGTTGAATCAGGTCCAAAGGATCCTGCGGTATCGTAAAGATCACTGCTTTAACCTCATGTAGCACTGCATCAATACAGTCAAACCCATCCTCAAAGCTAAACTTCATTATAAACCCCTGGCACAAGATGTCCCATTCTTCAGTGCCATGGTGGAGCTATGTTTCCAAGTACAATTTCATTGGTATGACATCCAGTGTATGACAAAATAGATGCACCCATTCAGGTTGGGCCTCTGCTCCATAAGCCTTACTCCATTTAACCAGGTGATCACACAGATCATCCCTTCCATCATACT
This sequence comes from Pinus tabuliformis, assembly GCA_031772625.1. Lineage (NCBI taxonomy): Eukaryota > Viridiplantae > Streptophyta > Pinopsida > Pinales > Pinaceae > Pinus > Pinus tabuliformis. Next base: position 1,333,648,590 of record CM062817.1, on the reverse strand, counting down.
TTTTTGTCATCCGTAATTTTAGCTATCCAAAACCTATTCTCATCATCCTCCTATATTCATGCCAATCACGAAAATTATCCTTGTGCGTACCCCACCATCTTGCGAGCGTAGCACACAACACCCAATCCAAGGCCTGGAAGCGATGCTTCTCCAAAATTTCTCTTTAAAATGCATCTAAAAATATATCCACATCAGTCAACCCATCACAAGAAGGCAGATTCCTTACTTCAGATGACACGCAGCACAATGACTTGGTCATCATATTACAGTGCAACGTAGATACTTCATGCAGCAGGTTCTACCAGTGCTCTAGTTCTTTGTCTAAATCCGATGTGCAGGATCTCTCGTGGTCCCATGAAATATGTCTGTCTACTATTGGATTTACCCAATCCTAGTCTTGTGTCATTATCTTGTAAATCTGGTTCAAATTGTCATCACTTTCATAATTATGGACCGGTTCTGTATAGCACAGTCATTCTACAGGATCCAGTGGCACCACTACATGGAGCGATTTCTTTTCAAATATCATCTTTCACTTCTTCAGTTTGATTACCCCACTCATGTTAGTGGCCCAATCAATCCCAAGGAGCATAGTGTAGGGATTTATATCATCCAAAATCTCTATTACTTCAAAATCTGCCAGTGCACTCGCGCCTTCGATGTCAACTATTACTCACTACAACCTTCCCATTGGGATAATTTTTTATTGATTCACCATTCTTAACTTGATCAGAGACCACTGGAACACAGGTCTCCCCATTCTTTCCAATGTTTTTTTTGGCAAAACATTCACGCTAGACCCCGAATCCAAGATAACATGGCCCATTTCGCATTCCCCTATCTATGCGGAGAGTCTCATCTCACGTCTAATTCTTTCCTTATGCTTACCAATATTTCTGACTATGTACAGCTCACCAGTAGTGTCATCCTTGTCAGCACACTGACTGTTGTGTGTGGAGCTTGGTTATCTTTTGTATTCAAAGGTTTCAACCAGATGTATACCCTAGGAAGTTTGTACACCCCTCCCAGGAAAATTTCCTTTTAAAAGTCTAGTAATTTCTAGTTTGTCTAGGCCGTTCATTAGGCAGATGATCTGATGGTAGAAGTTATGTTTAGTTTAGGTTTTTTTACCCTGGAAGGAAGCCCCTCACTATATATGAGGGAATTATATTGCGTCTATGTAGATCTGTATTCTAAGTGAGGAAAATAGAGGAGATTGAGAGCGAAGAGGGAGTTACAATGGATCTACTATAGGTTGTATCTCTTCAATTTGCTGGATAATATAATAAAAGAAGGACTAGTTGTTTCTCCATGGACGTAGCCCAAACTGGGTGAACCATGTATATATGTGTCTCTCTTGTTTTTATGTGTTTTCTTTGTTTATATTTATGCAATATTTTATGTGTTCCATTGCTCTATAATATATAATTTTCTAACAATTGGCATCAGAGCCGAAGGTCTATTTGGCCGATAAACTTGCAGGAGAGAAGGGTTCCTGGTTCGAGTGGGAGAAATGGTGGAATATGGTAGGTTTAGGGTCGAAAAATTCAATAGCCAAAACTACCAACTGTGGAAGATGCAGATGGAAGATTATTTGTATCAGAGAGATATGTACCTACCATTGAGTGGAAAGACAAAGAAGCTGACGAGTATGATAGACACAGAATGGAATATTCTCGACAGAAAGGCACTTGGAACAATACGGCTGTGCCTAGCGGCGTCGGTAGCATTTAATATTTCAAAGGAAAAGACAACAGAGGGTTTAATGCTGACGTTGGCCAAACTATATGAAAAACCCTTGGCCTCAAATAAGGTATTTCTTATGAAGCGTTTATTTAATATGAAGATGTCAGAAGGTGGATCTATTGTAGACCATTTAAATGATTTTAATACAATTATAAGTCAGTTAAGTTCTGTAGGGGTAACTTTTGATGATGAAGTTAGGGCTCTGTTATTTCTGTGCTCATTGCCAGAAAGTTGGAATGGTTTAGTTATGGCCATTAGTAACTCTGTCTCTGGATCTAGTATTTTAAAGTTTGATGATGTTGTTGGTGCAATCCTTAGCGAGGAGATGCGACGGAAAAGCTCCCGTGAGACATTAGGTAATGCTTGACTACAGATACTAGGGGAAGAAAAATGAAAAGAGGAAAGAGCCTAGGATATTGCAGTAAGTCAAGAAAAGGCAGATCCAAGTCCAGATCAGGGATAGTGTGCTGGAAATGTGGGAAGAAAGGACACATGGAGAAAGACTGCAAGTCTTGGAAGGGAAAAGAAGGATATGCGCAACAAGAAACTAATCATGAAGCAAATGTAACAGGTGATGTGTTGCAAGATGCTTTGATTCTTTCATTAGAAAATATTATTGATGCCTAGGTGGTAGATTCATGGGCCTCATTCCATGCCACACTTGATACGAAACCATTTCATGATTATGTTCAAGGAGATTTTTGACAGGCTCGATTGGGTGATGATAAACCCTGTAAAATCTTTGGAATGGGTACAATTTTCATAAAACAGCAGAATGGAAATCAATGGCTATTGAAAGAGGTAAGGCATGTTCTAGATGTTAACACTCAGGTTGTCCTTCAAACTCCTGAAAGGATACGGCCGAGGTAACCACAAACCAATCTTTGGACTGCAGGTTCTAGCCCACCTGCAATCAGAGAGGGCTCTCTCTTTCTGATTTAGCTTTGTTGAAGATGATTTTAGGCTAGTTATTTAGTTCAAGGGGTTTTGTTTTGATTTTGGTGGGAAGATTGATGTTTTCAAGTAGAGAGGCAGAGATAGCATGAAGGTTTTAGAACCATTGGGCATGGAGTCATGGAGTAAGACTGCTGGTGCATTTTCTTGGTCACAAGAGAGGAAAATGGAGCAAGACAATTGCATATGAAGCAACCATTCAAGGTAAAGAGATGGATTGAAAGGCTAAGGAATGAGAGGCAATTAAGAATCTCTCATTCAGGTCAGCAAGGGGAAGATAAATGAGCCCTATCTAGGAGCAGCTAAGAATTCCTAGACAACATTCATTCATATGTGAAATAGATCAAACATGAGCCATAAAAGAATTCATATTTATGCCTAAATCAAGAGGAAAAACATTAAGAAGCCACAGAAACTGAGCATAAAGTGCAGTTAAGCAAATTCTAAACCAATCCTTCGTTCTGTAACTTGAGCATATATGAAATTGAAATAACAGAGGTGAGGAACACTTATTGATTCATATTGCAGCACAAGAATTCCAAATTCATTCTCTAGAAACCATTAACAACACATCAAACAGTCGCTTCTCCAAGCTTTCAAGAATCTTTGATTAAGAAAAACATATCAGATATACAGTGCGAGTCTCTCATGAGGATTATCAACCAACCAACCCTTTAAACAGTGAATTAGGGTTGTTTATATAAGCAAAATATCTACCCTAATCAGATCTCAGACAGATCTGTTGTAATAAATGTTTTAAACCTAACACATGTCTGAAATAAATGCGGGAAAATATCCTTGAGCTGCGCTGGGTGCAGCTGTAACAAAAAGGAATTAATGTGTTGCCTTTTTGCCTCTGTGCTGATCACTTAGCCATAACTATGCTTTGGGTTTTGATCCACTAATCTCATGTGGCTTTAAATGCTTTAATCACTGATCTGAGAGCTTTAAATGGCTTAGCGTCGTTTCATTGACTTTGCTGGGGGGCTCTTTAATGTTTTCCTGCTTCGGGCCGCTGACATATCTTCACTGATACACTTTGCCGCTTCTTGATACTCTTTAATGTCTTCTGAGTGCTTTAGACTGTCTCATCGACCTTTCATGGCAACTGTTCGGCCCTCTGTTTCTTTAAAAATTGTGTTTGCCCCTTTCTGAATGCTTCGCGAAGAAATTCTGGTCATTATGCACCTTTCGGGCTTGCTGGAGGCTGAGTCACGAAGGGGCTTTCCATTTTGGCCTATTTCCCGTAGCCATGCGCGATTAGCGCTAGGCGCTAATCGCACATGAAAAACTGCCTCAGATTTTGATTTCGGGCTTCCTAGGCTGCGATTTGCGCCTTTTGTGCTTTTTCACAGTGACGTCAGCATGACATCATCATGACATCAGCGGTGGGTCCCAGTACGGCAGTGACGTGGCAGGATGACGTCAGCAGTACGGTGGATGACATGGCAGTGACACGGTGGCAGGGACGTGGTAGGATGATTTGGCGATATGGTGGCAGGATGATTTGGCGGTAAGGTGGCAGGAGGCCGACGCAGTTTGATGACGTGGCAGGATGACGTCACTCCGCAGAGACGGTATCCGGTTTCATGGTGCACCGCCTTTCCGCATAGGTGGTATTGGAGGAGGGGGCTCTGCCACAATCGAGAGGGCGACGCGTGGCGGGAGTACGACGGGAAAACCACCGATCTCCCGGGCGTTAACCCTCGTCGGCTTCGGAGATGACAAGACCCGCCCACCGTTAATCTACGGTGTGCCAGATCTCATGGTCGACGGCACAGATGAGGCAGCAGAGGGATAAAGGACGGGACCCGCGGCGCATTTGAATAATTTATTAAATGGCAGGGGGGGTTTAAACATTAGAAGAGTGGGTTTACAGGGTTATAAGTGGGTGGGGTAGATATTTACATGTAAAACTTTAGGATAAGGGCAGAATATGGGTGATGTAGGGTTGGGGTTAAGGGGGAATGGTTGTTAGCATGACCAGGTGTCAGACTAACTCCAATTAGGACACGGATAGGTTAATAGGAGCCCCATATGGACTATTGCCTCCCGGAATTAGAAAAATATGGCTATAGTGCCAAGGGGGGGATTATTTAATATTTTTTGGATTTTATATATTTTTGCATAGTAGGGGATAGGAAAATGATTTAGGGAGCTAAATAATAGAATTAGTAGTTAATATGGAGATGACAAAAAGCGCTAAGTATGTGGATCTTAGGCTATCGAGGGGGGAAAAGTGACTCATAGTGGAAGAATGGAAATCCTTGAGTGAAGCAGATCTTCACCCAGGCAAATGATATGGAAAATAATGAAACTAAGAGGAATCAAGCAGATCTTGACCTCTTTAGGAAATTAGTGAGTCATTTGGGGAATAATAAGAAAGGGGAGTTAGCCATGCCTTGCTTGAGCTCCTTCAAATGAAAACTTCCTTGTACCTGTGACCTAAAGTGCAATATCACTTTGAAACACAAAATTGATCACAAATCAACATTCTGCAACCTCAAAACTACCTACCCAGCCTACTTACCTAGCATTTTTTCTCCTTTTTGGTTTGGGTGCACTTAGGCTTGCAGACCCTGCTTATCCTTTTTTTCTTTTGACTACCCTCCTATCTAAATCTACACTTATTTCTTCCAAGGGCCCAGATTAAGCAGTTGGGCTCCTTTGATTCTCTACCTATCTACAAATCTGCCAAGATTAAGCTATTTGGACAGATATTCATTCTCTATATTCTAAAGCAAGAAATTGAAACCTAGGGGAGCCAAGATTAGGCTGTTCGGACTTCCCTTAACAGAACATTCTTCAAAAATGGTTAAGTCATCAAAATTGGAATACAACAGTGGCATTTAGACTGGCACACTTTCATGGCCTCTTTCTTGACCTCTTTCTGGAAATATGGAGCATTGCAGCATGCAAAGTATGACATATTTGGCATGTAAAAATGTCAATCATGAAAGATGAACACCTCTTGCAACAGGAGGCTAACAGTGGCTCCACTTGGGGATGGATTTTCCTTGTGAAAAGCCAATAAGAGCAGGTCAGACTGCCTTGATTTTCTATTGTTGCTGTGGATTGAAAAAAATTCTTTATGCTGGCTACTAAAAGTGTGAAACTTGGAAATATAAACAACCCTCTACTCAATTGTATTGTCATAAAAAGTGAAGCACTGCCTGCTTTCTTCTGCGTGCTTGATATTATATACAATGTTGCTTGAGCATTGCCTTTAAAATAGATCCAAAACATGGATCAAAACTGATGCATTTCCTTAGCCTCTGATCTGGAAACAGTTGCTGATGTGAAACTAAAAAAATTGCTCCTCTCTTATTGATACTGTTTGACTGAAGACTGCAAGCTGCAAACAATTTCTTTTTACCATGAATTTCTGTGATATGACAGTGCTACTCTTGCTGTTTTGCTGAGATTAATGCCGAGACAGAGCTTTAAAAAATGGAATACTTGCATTGGTTGTGTCTTCACAAACTTTGTTGCTGCTCCTCTAACACTCAGACTGCCTATACAAAAAATAAAAACAAAGTTCTGATATATACAAATATTGATGTACAAAGAGATATATACAGAGCTGCATTGTATCCCTTAAAAGGGATCATGGTAATGTTTTAACATTCGGCCATTTACAGGGCCTTCTTCAACCGTGCTGCCCTCTACAGATTTGAGAAAATATGTTTTATTTCCCTGAACAACAAAAATAATGAATGGCCCTTTCCATAAAAAATCAAATTTTGTATGTTTTCCCTTGTCTTCTCTTCGTGAATCCCACCTTAGAACTTTGTTGCCAACAAAGAAATCTTCCGCCTTAGCTCTTTTATCAAACATCTTTTTGATCTTCTCTTGCAAAATCTAAGCTCTATCATAAACTTGCTCTCTGGTTTGCTGAAGATGAATGGTCTGATTGTTTCTTCGTTGAATTTCGTTTGGTTCAGCCTCAATCTCCTATAACAGTTTGATAGTAGGGATGCCCAAGGATGAAGGAAATCTAGCCTCCATGCCATATACTAGCTCATAGGGGCTCATCCCAATGGATTTCTTTGTTGAAAGTCTGTCTGCCCATAGGGCATTTGTGAGTTTTCTATGCCAGTTCTTCTTCTTTTATTCTAGCACTTTCTTTATGATATTAATCAGACTCTTATTAGATGACTCAGCCAAGTCATTACCTTGGGGGTAATAGGTTGTGGAATGCCCCAAGGTGATGTGAAATTTATGGCAAAAATTGATCATTTTTTTGGATTTAAAAGCAGCGGCATTGTCAGTAATGATCTTCTCAGGGCAGCCAAATCTAGGAAGGATATTGCACTCAAGGAACTGGATTATGATGGAGTCATTGGCCTGTCTGCATGGGATGGCTTCAACCCACTTGGTCAAATAGTCGGTGGCTGTTAGAATCCACTTGTGCTGGCCTGAGGAAGAGGGATGGATTTCTCCAATGAAGTCAAGACCCCATTGTTGAAAAGTCTTTTCAGTTGAGATGGGTTTAAGGGGCAGGGGCAACAACTTTCTTTTACCCTCAAAGATTTGGCATTTATGACATGAAATGGAAAATTTCCTTACATCTGCAAAAAGAGAGGGCCAATAGAAACCGGCCCTTAAAATTTTATCAGCAATGGACTTCCAATATAGATGTCCTCCACAGTCACCTCCACGGAATTCTTTCATGACATTGTTAGTTTCATTCATGGTTAAACAATTAGGCAATATACCTTCATGATTTTTCCAAAATAATGCACCATCTATGGAACAAAACTTTGAAGCCTTCATTTTTAAAAATCTTTTCTTAGTTCTGGACAATCCTGGGGGAGAAAATAGGTTTAACAATACAAAGCATATATCAGCATACCATGGGGATTGCAAAAAGGTTTCACTGATCTGTGGAGTTGCCAGCTCCTGTTCATTGTCCAATTGGTTGATGTCTAAGGCTTGAAAATTTGTTTCGGACATTAGTTTGGCTAAACCTTGTCCCTTTATTAGTTTGGTTGGTTTTATTTCTATGTCATACTCAAGGATGTTAGCAATCCACTTGCCTCTTTTTCCCTCTAATCCCTCTTCGGTTAATATGTCTTTTACAATAGTGTTTGGTACATAAGCAATCACATGTGAATATAAAATGTAGACTCAGAAATCTTTGATTGCTTTGACCAGGGCATAGGCCTGCTTCTCCATGATTGGGTACTTCAGAGGGGCATCTCTTAAGGCTTGGCTAAAAAATGCAATTGGCTTTTCAGCTCCCTGGTCATCCCTTTGCAAAAGGACAACAGCTATGGTGTGATCAGATGCAAAAGAAAATATGATAAAGTCCCTATCAAATTGCGGACTTGTGAGGACAGGGGCTTGGGTTAAGGCAGTTTTGATACTCTCAAAGGCTTGCTTGGTCTCAAGAGACCATTTTACCTTAGCATCCTTTTTTAACATGTTACTTAATAGTCTTATTAGCTCGGCTAGATTTGGAATGAATCTCCTCAAGAAGTTGATTTTTCCAAGGAATGCTTGCACCTCTTTTATGTTTCTTGGATATGGGACTTGGAGGATGGCTTGGATTCTTTCAGGATCAATTCTAATCCCATCCTTTGATATGATATGGCCAAGTAGTTTGCCTTCTTCAAGGCCGAAGAGGGATTTCTTGGGGTTCAAGGAAATGCCATATTTCCTACATGTCATGAATATTTGCCTCAAATGTTTTAGGTGCTCTTGATCAGATTTGGAGAAAGGGGTTAAGTCATCAAGGTAGACAACTAGGAAATCATGTATTTCTTTGGCAAATGCAATGTCCATTGCTCTTTGAAAGGTAGCACCAGTGTTTTTAAGTCCGAATGGCATCTTCACATACTTAAATGTTCCCCACGGTGTGGTAAAGGCTGTCTTGTCTTGGTCATCCGGGTGAACCAGTATTTGATCGAAACCTGAAAAGCCATCTAGCAAAGAAATTCTAGATGACCCCACTACTCTTTGTAGAATATGATCCATTTTGGGCAATGGGTAGTGGTCTTTTAGGGAGACTTGGTTTAAATTTCTTAGGTCTACACATAGCCTACTCTCACCTGTCTTTTTTCTTGTGGGAACAAGATTGGATACCCATTTAGAAAATCTAATGGGTGCTATGATACTTGCTTCAAACATTCTTTTCACTTCCTTTTCAATCAAAGGGAGAAGCATAGGATTGATTCTCCTCAGTTTCTGTTTGAAGGGATTTTGGTTTGGTTTTAAGGGAATGGTGTGTTGGATTATTGAGGTGTCATGGGACTTCAAGTTCTCATAACTCCAAGCAAATACATCTTGGAATTCTTTGAAAAAATCAACATATTTAGGCTTTTGATCGGGTGGCAAATTTTTTGATAATTTGATCATTTTGGGCTTCTCTGTTGTCCTGATGTTATGTTCTTCTATAGCAGTGTTTAAGGGTTTCATTTTTGGCTTCTTGGGAACATCATTTGCATCAAACATATCTTGTAACGGAGTGAGGCCAGCAGGGAGCCTGCAAGATGGTGGGGTACACATTAGAGTAGTTTTAAAGACTAGCACGGATGCAAGAGGATGATGAGCCTACGTTTGAAAAACCCTAGCTAAGGATGAGAGCGAGTTATCAGGGATAGAAAAACTTGCGCACCCACCTTTCCCGATGGGTACAAACATATGATATGTAGCTCACACAAGGACACACCACTCCCAAAATAGAGAATCAGAACAAAACACATCAGTAGGAAATGCAAAGCGCGCAAAGAATAATCCACATAGAAGCATTCGATAGGGTGTGTGAGGTGCTGAACAGAGTTCACCAGCTGAGATGCACTGACTTGGACGTGCCGTACCAGTGATTCAATGGGCCTATAGGACCATGTGAGAAACCCTGACTGCAAAAACAATTCTAAGGTTGAGGAACAAGGTATGGACCATAGTTTCTGAGGGGCATGGAACGATGAATCCACACATAATAGCACCTGCAAGTGTGATAGTGCACAAAGCCCAGGATGAAGAAATAACATAGCTATGCGAGGTAGAACACATAAGGCTTCAAGAAGCCATTTGGCAAGGGAACCATAGACTTTGCGAACTCGAAAAGGACTGGGTACGACTAAGGAAGAAAAGCATTTTGATGGACACAAAGGTTAAGGGGTTAGAAAATGAGATCAAGAAAGCATGTCTCATCGATAAACCAAGGATGGCAAGGTAAGGTGTGGATGAGCATACCAATGAATTAGAAGACTATCGCCAAGAATTGATTAGTCTGCTACCATGGCTCGGACCATATATCACCAAATGCAGTAACTAGGGGAATGCATTACATATATTAGAGCGTGTGACGCTGACTATCGCGAGGGCAATTGAGGATTTTCCACGGACTATATTGGAAGCCGAAATGGAGCCCTGCATGGGTGGTGTGACCACCTGAATAGCCGTCAAAAGAATAGTCTCAGCGCTCTAGGCAGTTGAAAGGGAGCGCAGGATTATAAAAGAGTCTGCGTGGGAGGTGCGCGATGAGGGAGGTGCACACAAATTCGGCATGTCATGAGGTTCGCGCCCATGCACGAAGGGCTGCGCTACCATGTAGGTAGGCTGGGAAGTGACCATTGGTCTCACTGTTCATGAAAGGATGTCCAGTTTGAGGCCAAATGATGCGCGTGATAGACATTTAAGACAACAATTATGGGCAAGATTTTAGAAAATTTTCTGCCAAGCAAGCATTGATGGCCTAGAATTGGGGGGAACAGTCGAATTTGAATTCAGTAGGTGATATAAAACTCTAGGGGCTAGTCATGCAACAACACTTGTTCACTTGAGACTTGAGCAGTTGAATAGAGCAAAGAGTGTTGAGCGTCGAGTGATATTTGAGCCCCTAAGTTTGCAAAAGACTGCATACACTACAGAAAATATGACGAATACCAGGACAGGCTTGGGCTTTGAAGAAGGAATCGCCGGCAAGGCTGCACTGACCCATACAATACACAATGTTCCTGAAGGTACTGGGGTTGCACCAAAAATCTCGAAATCACCTCGAATGCTAAGACTGAAAAAAGATAAGCAGGAAATGGGACAAGTCCACATGTCCCTGAGGAATTCACGGTTTGGTAAGCTATCAATCGAGGAAAAGGGCAAGGCTGTCACCATTGAGATAAATGAAGAAGAGGATGACTTACAAGCTCTAATTGTAGAGGTAGAGGAAGAAGAAGACGTGGAGGCAGACATCCAATCAATGTGCTCTGTAGCAAAATTTCTCGAGTATGTCCCTCCGCGAAAAGGGAAAACTAAGGTACCAAAGGATGTGGATGCAATGAAGATTGCACTCCAGACCCCACTCCTCCCCAATGGAATTACCTTTGAGGGTCGGCTCCTAGGACATGTGCCTACCATGAAATTTGAAGACTGGGACCTCGCGGACAGCGAGAAGTTCCCACACTTAGAGTCAAAGAGTCTAATTAGACAGAATACAGAGGGGTTGGTGATCACATTACAACCATGAAAATGGTTGCGTGGTGTGGAGAAGGCCAGGTTGCTTCATTTACTCTGGATTCCATACTTTCACCGCACGCCCATCACCATTTTCATCATCATGCAACTGCATTTCCTGGTGCATGATGGGTACTTATGGTTGGAGGATCCTATTCCCATCATGGAAGATCTCATCCACAAAATTTGTTGGCTTCCCTGTAAGGGAAAGAACCCTGCAATGATAGTAGGAAAAAGTGATGATTTGTCTCTCATGGAAGCCGTGAAGAAAAGATATAAGCTCGAGAAGAAAAAGAGGGGTTACACCATCAGCAATATCAAGGATCAAGGTGTGCACGTAGCCACCCAACTCCTAGCCAGTAAAGTAATGAGAAAATGTCGTGGTGATGAAGTACCATCACTGGTAGTTGCGTTGGCCAAACAGTGTGTGGAAGGGGTCTAGTTCAACTAGGCCAAGTTCCTCTGTGAAGAATTTTTGCTCAACTACAAGGAGGCCCAGGAGCAGGGTAAGACCTTCCACTACGCATGGTTGCTCTTGTCCTTTTTTCTGGTAGTGGAAGAACTGCCAGAGGACAGTCAATTCCTGAGCATTAAGCATGACTTATCAGAGGCTGCAAAGTACGCTTTGCTCTGGGCTACTAAGAACGCAAAGCGGATTCATGATACAAAGACTTTTTGGGTGGTCATGGAGGTGAGCATCGAGATGTGGATTAATAGGAGGCCACACTTGTCCCCCATAGTGCACAACAATCTTTGGACTTTTGTAGACTTCATGGCAAACATGCACAATATTTACATCAGGGCATGAAGGGATATGACGTAGTAGTGGACAAAGCTCTCATTCATAGCCATTGATGACGTTATCTTTACAGTGTTAGAAACATGACCTCCTGAGTGGCATGCCTTGGATTTGGCTGAATTGGAGAAGACAATAATGTAGAAAAGGAAGGAGGATGCCAAGCTACATGTCTCCCAACTAGTCGAGAAAAGGCACAACGAAAAAGCGGTAGCCAAGGTCAGGGCAGCCCTCGAAGCAGCACAGGTAGCCACAGAGTAAAAGAAGGTCACCGAAGCAACAAAAAAAATGCAGATAACAAAGGCCGCAACAGTGCAAGCAGAGGAGGGCCAGGAAGTGTCTGCAGGAGAGGAGGCAGAGGACACAGACCTTGCAGAAGAGGACATGGACCCAGGAAACACTTCAATCCAACTTAAACGACCGCGTGTCCAAGAGAGATTGGGTTCATGTAAAAAGGTAAAGGCCTCGAAGCTGGCCGTTGACCTGATCACATTAACTGAAGGAGACCTCTATGACATCGACAAGATGGTTCGCGATGTCACCAAGGAAGCACTGCAAGAAGTTATAACGGAGCAGTAGACTGTGTTGGGGGCCCTAAGGAAATAGCTGTAGGAATTACATGTGCGGCCCCCACAGGAAGGAACCTTGTCCACCTATGTCGCAACAGGTAAATCATCAGCAGAATAGATGCTACGTGCAAGGATGGCCAATACCATAGTGTTACCAGAAGGAGCACTAGCAGCAGCAAATGAGATCGACAAAGCTGTGGCTGGCAGGATCAAAGGACTTGGCCTCAATTTGGCTGCCCTTGTGCGAGAAACACTGTACCAACTTCAGGATGAAATAACAACAGAACTCTGTACCAGGGAGGGCTGTGTGATACAGGTTCTGAGTGAGCAAAATATAAACATCGAACAGCTTAGCCTACAACATGATGAACTAGTATCATAAACTCAGTGGTTGGAACAAGTGGTAGATAATGCTTGCAAATGTGTCCCGGAGCTGGCCATCCCAGTAGATCTACCAGCAGCAGAGTGGATCCACAGGTTGGTGACCTGTGTCTTTGAAGCCAAAACAAAAATGAAAAAGGTTCAGTTGGAGCCGAATCCTCAAATCACCAAGCTACAGTTGAAGGCGCAACCTTCCACTCCCTCAAAATTCAGAGAAGAGCATGCTAATGCTATCCAAACAGGGTTGGAAGAAATTGGATGTGAAGTACAAGATTGTACTGGTATGTTGGAACAAGAATTTGCGGTCCTCGCATCTTTGAAAGAGGACCCCAACATATAGTGCTTGGAAACAGAGGCACGTGAACTTCGAGAGTAGTATGACAGTGTCTAAGGAACTACATAGACAGTAGTCCTCACTAAATGGCTTGCAAAGATGCAGCAAGTTAAGGCACTAAAGGAGTAGGTGGATGCAGCATGACAGAAAGAGGCAGTTCTCAAAGCACACGTCCAACCATGGATTGACAAGGCCTTCACCATCATGGCAGATATCGAAGGTAAGCTCACACATATGCAGGGGATGTACACACTAAGGTAGGGATTTTCTCCTAACAAAGATGCTTCAAAAGAGCACATGAAGTAGGTCCAGTAAACTGTAGAGCAGTGCGTTGCGGACCTCTGAGCAGTACAGGACCAGTTGGAGGGACTCCACGCCAAGATCGTCACGCAGATAGAGTGACTCGAGCATGAGTCATGATGTTTGTGTTGGGGGCTTGTTGGGCTTGGAATCCCCCCACAACATGTTTTGGGGCTCAAAACCCAAGTTTTGGTCAAATAATGTTGTAAGACTCCGCGAATTGCGGGCACGGAGCGCCAAATACAGGTTGAGTCATAGGGTTGTCCACCCTATGTTGTGTAATGTAATGTAATGTCATGTCGGCCTACCCATGGTTTGCGAACCATGGGATTGTATAAATAAGAATGAGGTTCTAAGTTGTAAGGATAGGAATCGATGGATGATGTAATGATCTAGTAGCATATAGAGAATAAGTCTAAGTGTCTTGGGTCGTAGTAGTAGGAAGAGGCTCTACAACTGAGTGTGCAGAGGCCTAGTAGAGTCCATAGCTAAGTCCTCAGACCCCCGCAGATGAGTGCACAGGGAGGAGTTGAGCCTGTAAACCAAGAAGAAGAATAATTTTGATTTCAAATATTGTTTATCTACTTTTGTATTACTTTCTATGCATTTATATTGTTTTGTTTATCACGCACACTTATATGAATACTAAACACTATTAAGTATAATTGGGCTCATACATATAAGTTAAGTAATCGAATAATATTGGGTTAATAGTATGGAACTTGGGTAATAACATGGATTGTGCCTCGAGCAGGGCTGTGTGAAGGCAACATTGTAGGCTGTGTTAACACTCAGGTTGTCCTTAAGCTCATGAAAGGATACAACCGAGGTAACCACAAACCAATCTTTGGATTGCAGGTTCTAGCCCACCTGCAATCAGAGAGGGCTCTCTCTTTCTGATTTAGCTTTGTTGATGATAAGTTTAGGCTCGCTATTGGGTTCAGGGGTTTTGTTTAAGTTTGGTGGGAAGGATGATGCTTTCAAGTGGAGAGGCAATGCATAGCGTAACAAGTTTCAAACCATTGGGCATGGAGTCATGGAGTAAGACTGCTGGTGCGTTTTCTTGGTCACAGAAAAAAAGGAGCAAGGTAGCTGCTCATGAACAATATTTAAGCTTGAAAGGATGGAATGAATGCTAAGGAAAGAGAGGCAACAAAGAATCTCTCAAACAAGTTAGCAGAAGGAAGATGAATGAACTCTATCTAGGAGCAGCTAAGAATTCCTAGATAACAGTCATTCATATGTGAAATAGATCAAACATGAGCCATAACAGAATTCATATTTATGTCTAGATCAAGAGGAAAACATAAAGAAACCACAGAACCTGGGCATAGAGTGTAGCTAAGCAAATTCTAAACCAATCCTTTGTTCTGTGATTTGAGCATATATGAAATTGAAATAACAGAGGTAAGGAAAACTTATTGATTCATATAGCAGCACAAGAATTCCACACTCAATTCTTCAGACCATTAGACACAGAGTAGACAGTCATTTTTCCAAGCTTGTAAGTAGTATTTGATTGTAGAAAAAGTATCAGACATACAGTGCAAGTCTCTCTTGGAAAACGTTAGCCGACCAACCCTTTTAACAATGAAGAGGCTGGTATATATAAAAAAATTGGATACAAAAATATCTAGATGAGAAGTTAATAGCTCATAACTTGTTTACCAACTCCTAAGGAGCAGTTGATGAGAAAGTAAATGCTGAAATAAAGACAAATGTAACAGTTGCCCTTTCTGTTAGTGAATATTGACTTTTGAGTACAATTGAGTCGGCTGGGGCTGTGCTTTCAAAAATTTGCGCTCTTAGGCCTACCATCTCAGCGCTTTGCTTTGTAACTGATCCGACCTGTCCTGCACGTTCCTTAATTGCTCTGTCCGGTGCTTTCGTGCCTTATCTTGCATTTGCTGCTGACTTGTGGCTGACCGAGATTTTGAAATAACCAAAAAGGGGCAAAAACTGAAATTACCTGGGAAAAACGGCCAGCATTGCCTGCCACCAATCCTCGGGAGGTAACTGATGCTTTTGTATTTTGACAAGTGTCTCATCGGCCTCTGTGTACTTGTAATAGTTGGGCGGCATTTCAAACAGGTGATTAATTTCATGCTCCATGTAAAATAAGCTTTCCAGCCTGTCATAGAGAGTTTGTCCTGAAGGCGGCCCTGCCTCTGCTGTAGAACTTGATGCGGCAGTAAGCTGATTTGTGACATAATTATTAAGCCTGGTTGCATATTGGTCACGTGTCAATAACTTTCCAGCGCTGGTCAATAGGCTGGGCAGTCCTCTAGTCTGCAGTGCTGCAAGTTTTATTTCAAAATTATCCACATCCTTTTGTATTTCTCGACACCTTGCTTCCAGAGTTTGCACCAAGCTTCTCAATGTGGGCACTCTCTTTACTGTCAATATAGCATCTGTTCTGTTCATGATATGCAGTGCTGCCAGTTCTTCCTTAGTCTGATGATTCAAAAAATTGATCATTCTGTTGGCCTGCTCAGGCATGTTTCCCAATGCTGCTTTGGCTCTCTGAACTTCAAACTGAGCAAGGCCAATTAGTTCTACCTGTTCATACATTGCTTGAATTGACCTCCATTGGCCAGTGATTGACTGATTAATTTTGGCCCACAGAATTCTTTTTATTTCAGCCAGGGTCTTGTCCAAAGACAACTCTTTTTCCAAAGTTTTAACTTTGTCCTTCAGGGCCTTAATTTCCCTTGTCTGCTCAGCCACTGTCATTTTGGACTTATCATATCTTTCTTCCAGTTTGGCCAGCTTTTCTTTGGCCTCTTTTATTTCTGTTGCCTGAAGCTTTAGCTCATTGACAGCTCTTGTCAATTCATCCATGCTCATGCTTGTTTCAGGTGCTGCTGTTGTTGCCGCTGTAGCATCTGTAGCTGTTGTGGTTGCCGGAATAATGGGAGGGGTCACCGTTGCTTGTGCAGGTGGAATAGCAGCAACAGTTGGGACTGTTTGAGGTAGCTGGGAGGTCGACTCTCCCTGCTTTCCTTGTAGTGCTCTCTCCAACTCCCCTTCCAAATCAATTACTCTTTGGTTCAATTTCATCATCAAATCCAATTGATCCTCAGCTTCTTTCTCTTTCTGCAGTTCTCCTGTTTGAGGGTGCTCAGTAGGAAGCAATCTCAATCTCTTTTTCAATGCAGCAATATCATCATCCTTCTTCTTCATAAGGGCCCTCACACCCTTAGGATCCTTAGGATCATGTCCTAAGTCCACAATAATGTCCTCCAATCTTTTGATTCTATTGTCTTTGGTTGTGGAGGACAGCCTTTCGAAATCTAGCTGAGTGTTAGTATTCTTCAATGATTCCTTCAACTCATGGGCCAATGTGGCCTTCTCTGCAAGGGTGGCATAGACCATTTCCCCTGTTTGCTTATGTAGCTCTATTTGATCCATGGGGTGAATGTCCTTGGCTAGGACCTCTAACCTTGTCTTAACAAAATCTGCAGCTGACTGTGGCTGCCGAACCTTGGGCTTGAAGTGGCTGAGAATCATCTTTTCTTGTTTGATGTCAAATGTTGCCATCAATCTTTCCTGCTTGGTAGGTGTTGCTTTAAGAAATTGATCATATAGTTGCACTCTAAGTAGCTCATTTTGAGCTTTGATTTCTTTGAAGCTGGCTTTGACGCTAGCTGGTCTCTTGCTTTTTTGTGTGGAGGAAGACACCTCCATGCCGTGCTGTCTGTCTTGCTCTTGCTGTAAAGAGCTTGTAGGTGTATGCTGGCTTACTTCCCTTCTCGGGCTTTCTATGACCTCTTCACTGACCTCCTCCTCGATTGGAGGTTCAACTCTTTGCCTCTTAGATTCAGGCTGCTATGTAGACCCACTAGCAGGTGTGGAGTCTTCTCGGTCTCGCTTTCTGCCTCTTTCTTCATTTACAGGAGTTTGCAGAGGTGGCACTTGTAGTTTTTCTGTTTGTTGAGGAGGGACTTGCCCTTGAGTTTCTTCCATTGAAGTGACAGGCTGTTCTGTGACCATTTCTTGCTTTGTCTCCATTGGCTCTTTTCCTTTAGCTGTACCTGTTGCTGATGTAGATGCTCCTTGGGCAGCTTGTGCAGCTGCAGCTGTGGATGTGCCCTCTTCAACTTGGTATGGCAGTTTGAGAGTTACCTGGCCAGCAGAATCCAAGTCAAGAGTTTTTTCAAGATCTTTAGCAGTTTGCTCCAAAATTTCCTCTTGAGTGAATTCTTCAACTAAAGTGCCTTGTGCCCATGCATCTTGATTAGCATATTTTTCGATGTGTGGGTTTTTACAGTGGTCATAGGGTGTCAATCTGTATTTGACCCTTCTGGCATTAATAAAGCCTAGCGGGTCATAAGGGACCCACCAGAAAGTTCTTTTCAATTTGAGTTGATCTTTTAGTATCAGGTCAGCATCTTACCAACCTTCCTTCTTGTTCATGATGAAGGGCCCTAGGTGGTCTTTGAACTTCAGTTGAGCCTTCTTCTTGGTGTTGTGAAAATGAGTCAAATCTGAATTTATAAGCTGCCTGTAATATTCCAAGGCAAAGAGTCTCATTGGCACATATCTTGGGAGCCTGTAAGGACAAAGCTCACAGCCATAGATTCTAATCACATTGTGCTTATGATATAGGTACCAATCACCTACTTTGTAGCTCTTAGATAGCTGCAATAACTTCTGCATCTCATAAGTTAGTCTGGGAGGGGGAGCTTTCATTAAGAGGCAGGAGACTAGATATACGAACTGGTCAATGAACTCACAGTACGAGTAAGGAGAATACTGGACTTGGTGGAATATTGATGACCAGAAAACTACAGATCTCCTTTCTCCCTTTGAATCCAGTTTCTTGATGGGACACTGGAAACTTTCAGACTGATAATACATGAGCAGATGATAGATGTATGAGGAATATTTGAAAACTCCTTGCCTATCTAGCTTAATGAGCTGGTCATGGATTTTATTTGCTATGAACTTGGCATAATTATATTTGACAGCAGGAGGTTGTCCTTGGCTAAATGAAGACAACAGAACCAATACTGTCTCATCCACATGCTCACTGGTCGTGAAACCCAACACATAAGACATCATGTCTATAAGTAACTTTCCCACCTCATTGAAATGGTCGTATAGGAATGGAGGTGGCTCCTTAGGTTGGCAATCTGCCCTCATAAATATCTTAGCAATTTTCTCAATCTTGGGGCCAGGGAGCCAGGGGGCCTCTTCCAGCAAGTTGTTCATGGATAAGGGCAACAGTCTCTGAGTTTGTTTGAAATTCAACATCTGGTTGATGGAGTCAGGTGTGATATGAAAAAGTATGCTCCCAGATGGAGACTTAACAACCCTCTGACTTGGCTCATAATTTGCAGCACACAGGTGAATAATCTCAGGAAAAATATTGACAGAAGGGAGGAAATAATGTGGCAGGTTGGACTCCCATATGCCATACATGTCAGATTTGTTTATGAAACTATTTCTCAGCTGGTAGTAGGTCTGTAAATGATTTCTATTTCCAACTAGATCTTGAATAAGATAGTCTGTATCAGCCAAGGCCATTGACTCAAGTTCTTTGCTTGGTGGATTTATGGGAGTGATGTTCAGAGCTGAAGGAGTGCCCATTATGCAACTTTTGAATTCTTGAGCTTGCGGAGTTCTGGGTCAACTTCGCTTCCCTTAGTGAATTCTCTGGAGTTGAAGACTGCGAGGAACAATCCCAAGGGGCAGAGGACAATTACAGTTTCAATGGACTGATTTAAGCAGTGGAATAAGGTAAAACAAGGCGATGCTGAGGTACTGCGAGAATTTTCCTGGGGGCCGAGTTCTAAACGGTACTTGCCAGTGCAATTATAAATGGGCACAAGGTTTATGAGGCTTTTCCTGAAGTAAAGAGTTTCCAGTGGGTTTTAATGGAGTTTTATGCGCGACAGAGCTGCCAATTGGGGAAATTTGCAGGTTTGCAGTATGTGTAGTGGATGAAATGAAGAACATGAGAAAAAAGGGGAAGATATGACAAATACCTGGTTCAACAGTGCCGAGAGTGGACAAGTTGGTGCAAAGGTAAGCTATGAAGCCGAATTTGCAGGCCGTGGCAGCTCAGTTGCTCAATTTCAAGCTTTGGGAAATGAGGAAACGAATAAAACAGTGAACCGAAGCCTTCAAATGAACCAATAAAAATGAACTACAATGGTCGTTTGCGCGCTCTTTCTAAGCAAAAATTGACATTTGGGTGCTTTTGGCGCTTTTTTAGAATGATGTCAGTGTGATGTCATTGGCGGGTCCTAGGTACAGATGGATGATGGGGCGGTGACATGGCAATGACACGGTGGCAGGGTTCGGGCACGAAAGGGATGAGGTGGCGGCAACGTGGCACTGATGTCATGATACAGGTGAGAGCAGTTTGTTGTTTCGGGCGCACCGCCTTTGTATTGAAGTGGTTTGGGAGGAGGGGGCTTCGCCACACCCGGGAGGATGACGCGTGGCGGGAGTACGACGGGAAAACTGCTGAACTCCCGGACGCTAACCCTCGGCGTTTTGGCGTGTGAAAAGACCCGCCCACCGTAGATCTTGGGCGGGCCAGATCTAACGGTCGACGGGATGGGTAAGTCGGTGGAAGGTTAGGGCGGGGACCTGCCGGCTATTTTATTTAATTATTCATGTGGTGGGGGGGGAACTTTAATAAAGACGAGCTTTTATGGGTTATACGCCAACGGCAAAACTTAGGAAACATGGGTTTTGTGGGTTAGGCTTAAGTGGGGGAATGAGAGCTTAATGTTTAATAAAGCATTTTAAACATTAATTTTGGGAAATGACTACGAAGGGGAATAAATGGCTATCAGTTCAACCAGAGGTTAACTGATCCCAAGGGACAAACGAGGAAAGGTTAAATATAAGTCCCAGATGGACTTAATATTTCCCCAATTTTTAGAACATATGGCTATAGTGCCAAGGGGGGGGGTTATTTAATATTTTTTGGGATTTTATATAGTTTTAGTAGTAAATGGGGATGGGGAATAGTTAGGGAGCTATATAGTAGAATCAGGGGTTAATATGATCTGGTAGAGTGGAAAGGAAAGGGACCAATGATAAGTCTATGAAGTGATGATAGACATAGAGATTGTGTAGAAGATGAAAACATGACTTTTACACAAGAAATGTGGCTTCTTTTAATGAAGAAAGCCAAAACTTTGACTTAATGTTTCACAAAAATGAAATGGACTCGGGACTTGTTGAGAAGATCCCAAGGTCCTTTAGGGATGTTAGTAAGAAACTTGGAGGGGGAGTGAGAGGAAATTAGACATGCTTCTAGAACTCTGCCATTAAAACACTGTGTTGGTACCTCTTCCACTGATGAGATGAGCTTTCTTTGCCAAGGCCAACACTGAAGATGATCTTACTTCTACAACCCCAAGCTACCTACCCAACCTAATACACCTAGCATCTTTTGTTACTTCAGGAAAGGTGCACTTAGACTTGCAAACCCTGATTGCGTTTTTTTTCTTTTTTAACTGCTCTCCTATCTAAAAACTACCCTTATTGCTTCCAAGGACCCAGATTAAACGATTGGGCTCCTTTATTCTCTACCTAGCTACTAACCTGCCAAGCTTAAACTGTTTGGACAGATTTTCTCTTTCTATCTTCTAAGACAAGCAATTTAAACCTAAGGAAGCCAAGCTTAGGTTGTTTGGCTTTCCCTTAGCTAAGAAATCTTTCAAAAATGGAACTTTGGCAGCAGGAAAAGATGAACATTTTTGGCACTTCCACTGTCGATCATGAAATATGAAACCTGTTGCAACAGGAGGCTAACAGGCTGCGAGGGACCGATAGATGTGCATAGTGATGTATGCACGGGGTCAAATATGCAAACCACTAAAAACCATCAGACATCTCTAGGGTAAGGAAACCTGGTTCTAGCACCCTCCCATACTACTTCGGATGAGACCTTAGTTTGCACTCCACGGACTATTGCTGAAAGGGCCAATAGTACCAGGATTTGTTTGGCTAAATCATCTATGAGCCTGGGTGGGGCCCATACAAGCCAACACTTTAATGCCACTATCACTACCCAGGAAAATATTGCAGGTGTGTTCTATAATCCGAATGGCATAATTGTATATTGGAAGCAACCCCACTCCATCACGAATGTTGTTTTTCTTTGATACTCCAGTGTGATCTTTCTTTGATGATAACTCAAAATCCATCAGTGAATGAATATGCCTCCTCTCTACCAACATTCTCTAATACTTTATCAGTAAACGGTGTCGGAAATAGGCATGCACACAAGCATCGTTCAGCTTCCTTAGATCTACAGATATGTGAATTTTGCCCTTTTGTTTCTTTTCTTGGACCACCATTTGGCTTACCCAATTGGATTCTTCTATAGGCTCAATAATACCAGCTTCCAGTATATTATCTAGTTCTAGGTGCACCTTTTCCTTATACTTTGGATTCAATCGATAAGGTCGCTACTTAATAGGCTTCGCATCTAGTTTCAATGTAATATTCATAATGCCTAATCTCTGACAATCCCTTTCAAATATGAAAACTTCGTGGGAAATATGTCCTAGTATGTAACTCAGCTACCTTATCAACCGTATCTTCGTCCCAATAATCTCCTATCTTCACGAACTTGGGTTCTTCTTTAGACCCAATGTTTACTTGTCGAGTTTTTAGAGGCTATGATATATCTGGGTTTTCTACCTTCAGTCATTCAATGGCACGTTGTCCTTCAGTCTTAGGGATCGTAATATTCATGGGTCATTCTTTTCTTCAAAAGGAAAATTATAGCATTCCAGCGCATGGTGGAGCTGTGTACTCCAATTTGGCAGAGTCCACTCTACTGGTTCCTTTAGCATCTTAAATATAGTTGCGTTTATTTCTTGCAGGGCTTCATCAATGATCTCAAACCCATCGTCGAAGTTGAACATTAATAGAAAACTCTCTCTCAAAATGTCCCATTCAACAGTCCCATGGTGAAGCTCTTTTTCCAAATACCAGTTCATTGGGATTTTATCTAGCTATGACATAATATATGCACCCACTGTGGTTGTGGTTCTATTCCCCAAGCCTTAGTCCATCATGCTAAATGATCATGTGAATCATCATTCCCACTATATTTTTTTGTCATTCTAGTAATAGCATAGTCGAACCTTAACTTCATCATTTTGTAGTATTCTCTCCATCCACCAAATCTTTCCTTGTGTACCCCACCAATAGGCAACCATAGCACACAACACCAATTCTAATGCCTAGAATTGATACACTTATGGTACTTCTCATTCAAACTCATCTAAAAAAAATTCCACATCAGTCAACCCGTCATAATGCAGAAGGTTTCTTACCTCAGTCAAAACACATCTTAGCGAATGGGTCATAATGTTGTAGTGAAGTATAGATACTTGATGTAGCTTATTCTACTAATTTTCAAGCTTTCCATCTGAATCTGAGGTGCAGGAGCTATCCCTCTCCCACTTGATTCATCCATTTGTTGTAGGATTGATCCAATCATCATCTCGCATTGTTATCTTGTATATCTAATTGAGATCATCATCACTTTCTACATAATCACGCATAGGTTCAGTGTAACATGTTCCGTCTGTAGGGTCTAATGGTACTACTACCCTGAGTGACTTCTTTTCAAATGACATCTTACGCTTCTTCAACTTGATTACTTTGTTCATATCAATAGCCCAGTCAATTCCCAGCAGTGTGGGGTATGGGTTACTGTCATCTACTATCTCAATGACTTCAGAGTCATCCAATGCACTCACACCCTCAATGTCCACCATTACTCTACATAAGTGCCCCATTGGAATAATTTTCTACTAATTTTCCATGCGCAACTAAATAGGAGACCACTGCAGCGCATGTCTCCCCATCTTTTCCCATGTTTTTTTAGGAGAGACATTCACATCAAACGCTAGATCTAAGATTACCTGGTCCATTTCATATTCTCCTATTTGCATGGTTAGCCTCATGTCACGCCCCGTTTGTGCCTTATGCTTACAAATATTCCCTAGTCTATGTTGTTCAGCAGGAGTCTTTTCCTTGTTGGTGCACTTGTCTATTATGTCTTGCAATCCTTCGATAGCTTTTTGATCACGTAGAAGCTTCATACAAGTCTTCAGAAAGGTGGCTAGTATTGAAGGATCTACTTCTTGTGATGCATTAGTCTCCAATATTTTCTCCTGACTTACTGAGGTGGAGGTGTGAGGAAGCTCTTCTTTGCTTCTAAGAAAGTTTCTTTAGTGCAATTCAGATCAAAGTCGACTTCCTTCTCAGCAGCCTTGCGTACCCATCCATCTTCCTCAGGATGCTTACCTTTATTTTCACCAGTCGTTATACCACTTCTCAACATGATATTTATGTTTTGATCCTCTTCATGTGGCTCAACCCTCATCATCTAAATGCTTTGCGTAGGCTGCTGGGGCTGCGCCTTCTTTTATTGCATTTTTACCATAAGTACCAAGCATTCCTCTGTGACATGATCAAACTATCAACAATACTGACATGAGGGATGCATGGGGTTCGTACAATCACGCATGAAGTGCCCTGCATCAACACAGTTATAGCAGATTATCTATCCATGCCCTCGACCTAGTCCAGCACCTCTTCAATGTCCTCAGCCTTGGAATCCTTCGTAAACTACTCCCACACCCTAATCCTGAGGCTGGTTCTCTTCTAGCATTATGTAAGTAGGGATTTTATCCATTATCAACTCATAACTCCTACAATGGCATTCATTGTGCCCTATTGACTTAAATAAACTACAAAATAATTGCTAAGGAGTCTATATAAAATTTTGCAATAGATGGCAGTTATCAGTATAACCTGACAAGTAGTGCACCAAAGCATAGCTCCCATGCTCGTCCCAACATTAGTCTCTGGTTTCAGGGATACATGCCCTCCCCCTATAATATAATTCTTAAAGACTAGAAAATGATCCTTATAATGTCCATGGATCTTACATTTCAGACACCATATCATAGCGTTCACCTCCAGCTGAGATTCCCTTCCTTTCTTCAATCTTTGCAACTCCAAGTGTAGAATTTCCAGCTGCGAATGAATCTATTGAACTCCAAGCTTCATATCCTGAATAGGTGATGCATCTAGTCTCATCATGATATCCAAGGCTTCCACTTGCGTTGCTATTTTCTTCTATGATAGAGATATTCTTAAATGTGGCAAGAGCAATGCTATAAACCAGTCACGATGTTGGGTATATGAGATTTGCATATTAGCCTTCCTGATCAAGAATTTCAACCTCTAATAAAAGTCCCAAGGTGTCTCATTGACCTTCTGTCAGATTTCCTTAAATTCAATTACTAACTGCACCTTTGACTTAGGCTTATTGAACTCCTTGTTCAAAGCTAGCTGGGTATTTTCCAATGATACATTGGGGTTATCAATGAAATACTTGATATACCATGTTAATGCACGATATTGTAAAGCTATAAACAACTATTATTTCTAATTAATATTATTTTCTGTGATCTGTTGTGATGTCCAAACAACATCTACAACAAACCAAAACTATTTTGGATCTTCGGTCCCTATTCCTTTAAAAATTGGCATATTCATTGTGTTTGCCATGTTGAATGGTGGGGGTGGAGGTGGAGGCATAGGCGAAGGTGTATGAGGTGGAGGCGGAGGTGGAGGTTGAGTGGATGGATGAGATATCCTCGAGATACCATGAGTTATTAACTGAACTTCACTTCAAAGCGTAGTCAACGCTATCCCTTCATCATCACTCGAAGGGGGTATAACGAGCAGACTATATTCTGGGCTAGATCCTCTGTTTCTTCTAAGGAATATCACACTTTGCAAAGCCCCAAACATCAAGGTGATTGCATAACCCTCTTTTCACATAAAAACATTTTAATCCAAGTCTTTAGTTATTTCAAGTACTTTACTTGCGGTCCTTTAAAGATCCTTCACTCTGCTTCACTCCACTTCGCTATAACTAATATTTCTATCGATTGCAAAATATGTCATAGAAATTTCCAACGTGCGATCAACCTAGTAATCCATAGCCCACGTGATATTTCTTTTTGGCGTCTCCAGACATTGCACTAGTTCAGGAGTCCACACTATAGGGCCTTCAAGCCTCCACACCCCTTGACTATCAGTCAATTTCAACAAGCACTCGTATAGTTCTTTAGGGAAGAAACAAAATAATGTGTCGGTCTCATCTATATACAAAAATCTCTGCAACCACTACTCCTTGGATAATTTAGGGCTCCTATTCTCCTGAGATGTGAATGCATGCAATTTTCAATCAATCCACTTATCAAGATCTTTTTTCATAGGAAACAATTTATTGCACATCTCTTAGATAGATCTCGATCCTGGCAACGAAACCATTTGTTGGCTTAAGGGAATCTGACCTAGGTTCAAAATTGTTTGCACCAAGCAAGAAAACCCTAACTACTGGTCCCTTCAGAAACAACTTGCATAGCATAGGTTGCAGTCTCACCCAAAGCAGTATTGGGGGATGTTAGAACTAGGTTTCTGCATCCAGTGACATGTGATAAATGGTTCTTAGGCTCTGACAGTTTAGATCTATCTTCATGGGGATCGGTATCTTTCTAGGGATCGTCACTGTAACTTAGTTAAAATGGATCCCAAACCTTCGTGAAGGTCTACGATTAGTCTTTGCGGACCTTAAACAAACAATTTATCTATTTTCACGCATCAATAAACAACCCTAGATCCGAGTTCATGTAGATCTATCCAATTCATCATAAAACAGAACATAAATAGATTTTAACTTCACAAAAGTTGATAAATACTCATATCATGCATCAATAAGATAGATTCATTGATTTCTTTATGTATCGATTCATTATTTCATAAAACCATATCATTAAGAGACACAATATAACATAAACAGATTCAACAGAAATGTATAGTAATTCTTCAAAATCATTCTTTATTGATCTTCAATGTTCAGATTACAAACTCTTGTAACCTACGCACTCAACTATAGGGGTTCGAGCACTCAGCTGCAGACTTACCAAGGCCTCCTACACACTTAGCTAGAGGAGCCTTCCCCTTCTCTCCTAAGTATAGGAAGAAGAGCCTTCTTGCCTTAGCACTCACTCAAAACAGTTCCTATCTTGACTTAGCTTACTTCTCTGTCATTAAGTTACCTCTAAGACTCACTATGAATCTATATAGACTTTCAATACAATACCATGGTCCATGGACCATGGGTGAGTCTCAAAACCGACTTGGCTATCTATCCAAAAGAGGGGCTAAGTCCCCTTTGACTTCTATCTATCTACATGCTCCACACCCCATTTTGTGGAGACTTTACATCTTTTACAAAAACTTATACAAAATTTGGGTTAAATAACCCCAAAATGGACCCTATCCGAACACAAGTCATCAACAAGTTTCATATTGAACTCAATCCTCTGGTTCACTAATTGAGAGTTAAGGTATCATTCTTCAGTAGCATGATAGGTTTCCCTAGAAGATTTACATATCCTCACATCATTTCTATGAAATTAATCATAAGTTCCATCATCTTGGCTATGTTTACTATCACCTTCCACTTGCACTTGGTAAAATTTCACTTTGGTCGATAGAGCTTTCTCCCTCATGGATTACCCCATTTTATAGTTCCCATGACACTATTAGTATCCATGACCATTTTCTTAGGCTCAAGAGCCATTTCATTTTCACGATTTAAAGACAAGCCTCATCTCTCTTCTTCACTTTCCTTCTTACCACCCTCCTCCATGGCCACCATTCTATTTAGATCATTATGAATGCACAACCACATTTCGCACTTGGTCTACCATCCATCCATATTGCATTAGATGATCTACATTATCACCTATGTTCCACCCACCTCACACTAAGACCAACCAATGGGGCACCCACTCTTTATAGATACCCCCCCCCCCACATCATTACACAAACCACCATACTCTTGGGGCACTCATCTCCGTGTTTGTACATCAAAAAGAACTTTTAAATTATTTTGGCAAGTGTACAAAGATAATTTTTTTTGGAAAAGGGAAATCACTCATATATTTGTGTCAATTACATAGTGACAATCTGTATTCACCGTTGGTTTGAGCTCTCTTTTACGTATCTCATACGCACATCATTGATCACCATTTTTTCATTCACCCACCACAACCATCAGAATATACATATACCTTGTAATTCCATCCTCCCACATTTACCCAAGTTAACTAGTCTGGTAGGGTAAACATGTGACGAGAGGGTACTATGATCTAATTAAACTCCCCATGTATAGTTAAGGAAGTGGAATTTACACAACACAACCAATTTGACCTTCTACACATGTCACAGAACCTCCAGGAGCTGATCAATCCGTGAGGAAACTTATCATTTTATTGACCTAGAGCCTCAATGGCCCCCATGACATGGGCATGCATGTGACTGGGACCCTCCAATCACTTTCACAACATAGGCATGTAAGTGACTGGGAACCTTTTCAGGTAGTTTAGAGCCTGCGACCCCAGATTATTTGCCAGTTTTTTAGATCCAGGACTCAAGAAACTCCCCAGAACTCCATGAAACTTCCAGAAATCAAAAGTAACATCGAAACAATGATATAAATGCAAATACTTAAACAATGACTTGTCTAGAACCCTAGTAGCCATGACATACATTTCATCAAACATGTCATAAATAACCATTATACAAGTCATAACAAAAGATATAAGCATAGGGGTCTCATACTTATCTTAGAATCAGTAAGAAGCATTGATGCCTTATCACATTAGATGCATTATCATCTATTAGGTCATATATTCATTGTTCATTCATTTACAAATCAAAAAATGATGAGGTCCATACATCATCAATTTCATAAAACATACTCATAACTATCATATAGACAACATAAATAATAACGATACAACAACCATAGAATCCACATATAAACGAGCACATTTACACATGAAATACCAAGGAGAAGGATCTCTTATTAATGATTGCAAAATGAAACTAGGTTTGGGACTTCAACGAACCACCTAACCATTTATTGGCTAAACGAAATATTAATTTCATCCAATCAACCTTGTGCCATATTCCAAGCATGAATGGAGGACACATAACTAAAAAAATCAACTAGCGCTTCCCGAGGCTACACCACCTCACTCTCATTAATAGAAAAAGGGCCTTGAAAATCCATTTTGGGATTCGAAACATCAACAAGATGTATATAATACTATGGAAAATCTGATCTATCATTTTCCAAAAGAAATCCATAGAAGTTTAAAATCTAACAACTAGGATTTTTCCCAATCCTCACCAAATCACTTGGTCCCAGAAAAACATGGATGCCACCAGATTTTTGCACCTACACTGTAAGGAATTTTATTGTCTCCTAGTTTCTAGGATTTACTACAATCCATAGTTTGATTCAAGGATCATTAGGCCATAATCGAGACTCCACCCTCTAGGATTTACCATATATCATGTCATTCATCATCCAAGGATTCCTAGGCCTAACTGAGGGCACCCACCTCTAGGATTTACCATATATTCTTCCATTCACTGGTCCTAGGCCCACCAAGGCAACACAAAATTTCGCTTTACTGCAACCCACAGTCTAGTTCAGGGGTTACTAGGCCAAGGATTTATCGAAATCCACAGTCTAGTTTAGGGATCACTAGGCCACGTGTTATTTCTTTCATAGATCCACCTCACTCAATTTAGAATCCATCTACCAATCCAAATAGAACCAAAAACACATATGCATAATGATGCATGCTAAATCGAGCAATCAAATCACACATGCACATCGATACCTGTAAGTAATCTCATTGTAGTTGGTTGATCCTACTCTTTCTTTCTTGATATTTACTTCCTCTTACCTTATTTTCTCTTCTTGATCCAATGCTGAAGTGCTCCAAGAAAACTCTAAGTGTCTAAGAGTGTGTGAGAGAGAGAGAGAATAGAGAGATAGCTCCAAAATTGAATTGACAAAAATACAAACTAGAAAAAGCTACCAACTGATCCTCATAAGCCTTTTTATCAATGACGCCTCTATTTTCTTCATTTTCCATTATTTTCCTTCATTTTACTCCTCACATGCAACTTGTGACCTTTCACCTTCCTTTTCTCTTAATTTCCATTATTTTCTTAAATAAAATTCCAATTAATGCCTCATTGCTTTCCAAATCGTTTTCCATTGTCCTTGCCAATTTCCCTAGCTATAATAAACCAAATGAACACCCACACTCGGAATACGTGCCCCATGACCTTGGTCTTATATTTTTCTTACATGAATTTTTAACCAGGGTTGTTACAAATCCTCCCCCCCCACCTTGAGGGAACATCATCCTCGGTGTTCAATAAAACCTATAAGCCAACAAATTACTGAAAATAAAAAAATACTACCCATGGGGCTTTATAACCCATCTTATTGGAGTATTTACAATTACCACCTGCCAAAAACATGACAAACATATTGTTTACTCGATATTTATAACACAACTCATTATGGTATTTTCTCAACCAAAAAATAACCATACTATCTATGGAGATTTATAAATCTAGCTCGATAAAGTATTTACAATAATATATGCATATACACATATGCACATTTTCTTGACCAACAAATAAAAGAATAGGATGCCTACATCCACAACAAGGGGAATCCAGAGGCTCACACCTCCAACCTCAAAGTAGTACCAGGATTCACCTCCCTCTAAGGAAGTCTAGAATCCACTACCAAAGTCAAATATGTATCCAATGTCTGGTGCTACAATCTGGTGCCATTTGTTCTCTCAGTGAACTAATACCGACTGATTCTTCTAGGGTACACTCCTAATCTACATATGATTCCGTTTAGCAATTCTAATGACCAAAACAAATTCATCGCTGACCTTCTCTTCTCTGCTACATAGACCCTCAAGAAATACAATCACCCTCTTCCATGCAGTCACACACCTTCCAAGTTCCGTAGGAATCCACTTCTATGCTACATAGTCCCTCGGGCGACCCCTCCCTTGGCAAGGTTTTCTCGAATCAGTATTCCAAAAAACCAAGGCATATCCTTACCTCAAAACCATCATACTAGTTAGAGAATTCTCATGGTAATCAATTGACACTATTGGGTACTAGTGTCCCATAATGGCCCTGCTCCTGAAGTACTTTCCCAATATACTAATGCTCATTCCAATTCATTTCACTGATGCTACTAATTCTTACTATCGGTTTCAACCATTCCGAACCAGGCATTGCATGACTTCCTGTACCAAGCACATAATTTCCATTAGATTCAAAATAAATTCAAATCATACCTCATTGGTGGGTTTTAATTAAGTTATACCTACAATTTTGTTCACTTCATGTGACAAAAAGTCAAATTAGTTATATGATTAAATCATCATGTATAAGCATATCACATCCAGTTATCTCAAAACACAAACATCATAAATTAAAATCATGAATAACATGAAATCATCATAAACTGTAATAATAAATCACATGTACCTATCATAAGTCAGAATCATACATCACATGCACAATAAAACTGAAATAAAATACCAATACTTATCCTTCATCTGTCCTTACTTCCTCCTTTGTTCTTTTTGTAGACACACTATATCAGTTTCCACACCCGGAAAGAACCCAGTGCCTTTGCTTCTCTTTAATCATGTACACATACACAATGTAAATCACAACACATACATCCACACACAATGTATGACACCACATAATACATACACCTACACTTGATATACATCATGACACATACACCTATAACTGGTGTACAAATCAAGACAATACATATTCCTACATCGGGTGTACAACATAATACATATATGTACACATAGTACAACACAATGAATACACATCACAATACCACGACTACACAATGCACATACCTAGTACTGCATGCCCGCAACACACCCAGTATGGCATGCACACAATACTACATGTACACTAGTACCATATGTAGAACATCTACACAGTACCACATATACATAGCATCACCTAAACAATGTGTGCACAACATCAAATGTACATGACACCACCTTCAAAATGTGTACATAGTGCCACATGTACACTGCACCACTTATACAATGTGTAAACAATACAACATGTACATAGCACCACGTACAACATGCACACAACACCAAATGTACATAGCACTTAATATACAACATGTACATAGCACCATATGTATATAACATTGCATATCCAACATGTGCACAACACCATATGCACACAACACCACATATCCATCATGTGCACAGTACAATATGTACACAACACCTCCTATCCAACATGTACATAGCACCATCTTCACCCAACACTACATATGTAATATGCACACAACATCATATATAAAATAGGTACACAACACCATAGGTACAATCACTGAATGTGCAATATGCACAACATATACACAATAGTAGCACAACATATCCAAAGCCACATTATCTCTACCAAACAACCTTGCTTCTAGTGTCTTTCCACAATCCATGCTTTTCCTAACATGCCACAAATTACATTGCTTTCATTTTGTTGATGTACCCCTCAGTATTACTTATCCAAAACATAGGCATAATATAAACAAATAATATCAACTCATATCCACATCATACTGACATCATAATTTTCTTAGAGCTGCTCTTCCCACTTGATTCCTCATAAGACCAGGAACCTCTTCATTCCATTCACTTCCATAAGAAATCTTTCCTCCATAAGAATGATCCTTGACAAACTTGTCAAATAGTGACATAGATACATAGATACACAAATACATATATATAAACATCAACATAATCATTATCACAACATAGTTACCAGATAACATAAGGCCAAGGATAAGAGAACACCCTTTATCCATGCACACATCCACAACATTAAGAATAACAATTCCCAACATTTCCAAGGCATATGATGCCTCCAATCCATTTACTTCACTTTTCTGGTTACCTTTCTCATTCCTCTACTTCCATTGTCCGTTTACCAAAATGGACCCAACCAGTCCAACCGAATGTAATATTCTTACCTTCAACTTCCCTTACTCATGAACTGAGCTTCATTTGGGCCTTACATTTACTGTTGGGTTTCATTCATCTCTCCCCGTGCTCCATTAAATTTCCTCCTACCCAAATAATTTCGAAGACCCTCAAAACATAAAAGGTAAGAACAAGAAACAAACAAGAATAAAACCATGAAACACCAATAGTAACACAACACAATAAACAAAGTGGCATGATTATGCATAGACACAATCAAGACCGTAAATCAAGTGTAACAAATCAAAGAATACCAAAAGCACAAGACTAAAAACAAATACCATGACTCAATCCCAAGGTTCTCAGTGCTTCCAAAAGAAAACTCAACCCAATCCTTCTTCAAGATTTCATGGCAGTCTCTTTCCATGCAATCCCCTACATCATACTGCCAGAAACATGTAACTGTCAGTGAATAAATAAATATAAAATATATCAGTTACCTTATCTTGTCATGACAAGAACACTTCCTTGTAAATTAAAAAATCCATTCCATTTCTCAATGGACTCCAATTCCCTTGACAATTCTAGCCACAACTAGAACAAGCTAATATACATGTCAAATATATGTTCATGAATCTAACACATATCCATGTAATGTCAAACAAAATCAAGGTTAAGAAGACTTCCTGTATAAAACGCACTCATTCGTTTGGAATTGTGGTTTCCAAACATAGCCATAGGAGTTTTCACCCAATTCCTTTCTTTTACCTTTTCCTTACTACAACTAAGTCTTACTATCCACTGTCACATTACCCAACTGTTAATTATATAAAAAAAATCAACTATTACCTTGTTACACTAATTCCAAGCATTTTTCCCTGCAACTCGTCACACATGTTCCAAACATCAATACCTCATATCTAGTAATTGAAATTAACCTTTACTGATACTATCAACCATGTCATAATCAACAATCAACTTATAATCATAAATCATAACACTACAACTAGTACTCACTTGCACTCAAGTACATACCAGCAGTCTCAGCACATAATGTGTTAGTACAACCATCTTAAAACAAAATCATTCTTTCATGCAATCTGATAGACACATACTCATATCATGCAATTAATCAAACATTTAATCAACTTCTAAACATACCATGGTATATAAACCGAATTGATGACATATGCAAACTCATACCTCAATGTACCTCAGGGGAGGCTATCACATCTGCACAAGTCAATCCAGATTAATATTAAACAACATAACAAGTATATCATCTCATACCTGAATGTCACAACCATAACCATCTACACAGACTAATATATATCAACAAAATACATATAACATCAAGATCTTAATGTAATAACCATAATCATAAAGTTAACTAACATATAACAACAACAAGATAACATAAAACATACTCATTAAAAACATATAACATAATCATCAAGTTAACTATAACATAAAATCGACAAGTTAACATATAACATACTTATCAATAACATATAACATAATCATGAAGTTAACTAACATAAAACAACAACATAAATTCATATAACAACACATTACTATCATTCATGACTATTCAACACATGTGGATATGAAACAACTGATTCACTAGAATCTACCATGCATGTAACCACAACAATAATAAAGTGACAAACATCTATATAAGTAACCCTAATTATTATAATAACCATTAACCACATACCTAAATGCCAAAAATACAAACCTATATTACGATCTTCTCTTACCCCGAAGTCCATTGCTGCAACCTCACTCTAATGATCTACATATCTTGCTTTATCTTAGCCAACACAACAACATCATATCTTATCAACAACATCATGATGACATAACTACATACAATGACCCCACAATGCATATATAACCTATTATGCATGCATAACCATAACCATAACCATAAAAATGCATGCACAACAACTTATAGACACTGACATGAATAACAAATGCATAATTGACATACACTCTGATAACCACACCTAATCAGCAACACTATCAACTTTCACATGGCGACACCACTGCAACTATGACCAATGCCATGCATATGTAACAAACACATATCCCATAAGCATAAGGAACACATATGAAATCAACATGAATACATGACCAACACACACCACCCATCTATTAGAATGGGTGAACCTTGCTTCGATACCACTCTTTGGTATCAAATATCACACAAAGAGAAAAAAAACAAGACACCACCTAGAGAGAACGAAGCCCTATCTGATACCACTATATAACACCCTCCTACTACATTTTCCCAAGTTAATCGGCCCACTGGGGTAAACATGTGATGAGAGGCTACTATGACCTGATTCAACTCCCCATGTACAGTTAAGGAAGTGGAACTGACACAACAAAACCAATCTGACCTTCTACATATGTCACAGATACTCCAGGAGCCAACCAACATTTCTACATGACCAACCCCTGAGGCCACTTAGAATTTTACTGACCTAGAGCCTCATTCACTCCCATGACATGGGAATGCATGCAACTGAGACCCTCCACTCACTCTGACAACATATGCATGAAAATAATTAGGGACATTTTAGGTAGTTTAGAGCTTGTGACCCCGGCTTCTGTGCCAATTTTTTAGGGCCAGGACTCACGCCACTGCCTATAACTCCATAAAACTTCCATAAATGAAAAGTAAAATCGAAACGATGACACAAATGTAAATACTTGAAAAAATACTTGACTGGACCCCTACTATCGATGAAAACCATTTCGTCAAACATGTCACAAATATGCATTCTACATCTCACAACATATTTGAGCATAGGGGTCTCCTACTTATCTGAGAATTTCTAAGAAGCATTGATGCCTTATCACATTAGCTACATTATCATCTATTAGGTCATATATTCATTTTTCATTCATTTAAAAATCAAAACATGATGAGAGCCATACATCATCACTATCATAAAACATACTCATAACCAGCATATAAACAACATAAATAATAAGGATACAACAACCATAAAGTCCACATATAAACTAGTACATTTACACATGAAATACCAAGGAGAAGGAAATCTTATTAATGAAGGCAAACGCCAACCAGGTTTGGGACTTACACAAACCAACCAAACATAGATTGGATGCATCAAACCTTTCTTTCATCTAATCACCCTTGTGCCATATTCCAAGCATGGATGTGGGACTCATAACCAAAATAATCAACCAGGGTTTCTTGAGGTTAAACCAGCTCACCCTCATCAATATAACGAAGCTTTACTATAATCCTCACTAGATCATTAAGCCTCAAACAAGCATCGATTCCATCGTTTTTATCCACCTACACCATGTGGAATTTCACTGTCCTAGTCTTTAGGATTTACCGCAATCCACAGTCTGATTTACGGATCACTAGGCTATAATCGAGACTCCACCCTCCAGAATTTACCATATATCCCGCCATTCACCAGCTAAGGATTCTTAGGCATTATCGAGGGAATCCACCTCTAGTATTTTCCATATATCCTACCATTCACCGGTCAAGGATTTCTA
Source organism: Pinus tabuliformis (assembly GCA_031772625.1). Classification (NCBI taxonomy): domain Eukaryota; kingdom Viridiplantae; phylum Streptophyta; class Pinopsida; order Pinales; family Pinaceae; genus Pinus; species Pinus tabuliformis. The sequence continues at coordinate 1,333,612,575 of CM062817.1, read as the reverse complement.
GGCCCACCGAATCAACACAAAATATAGCTTTACCATAACCCATAATCTAGTTTAGGGGTTACTAGGCCAAGGCTTTACTGCAATCCACAATCTAGTTACAGGATCACTAGGCCATGAATTCTTTCTTTCACAGACCCACCTCTCTCAATTTCAAATCCATTTGAACATACAGCTCAACCAAAACATGAGAGCCCCATCACAACATGGCTATCCAAAAATGGCAAGGCTAGGCTGAAAAATACTATCACACTTGGAAAAACCCATGCCCATGACAATAAGAGAACCAATAACACACATTCATAACCATGCATAACAAATCTAGCAAGGAAATCACACATGCATATCGATTCCTACAAGTAATCTCATTGTCATTGCTTGATCCTATGCTTCCTTGCTTGATCTTTGCTTCCTGTTTCCTTATTTTCTCTTCTTGATCCAATGTTGAAGTGATCTAAGAAAAATCTAAGTGTCCAAGGGTCTAGGAGGGAGAGGGAGAATATAGAGAGAGCTCCAAAAATGCACTGACAAAAAGTCTAAACTAGCAAAAGCTAACAACTGATCCTCATAATCCTTTTTACTAATGAGGCCTCTATTTTATTCATTTTGCATTATTTTCTTTCATTTTCCTCCTCACATGCAACTTGTGACCTTTCACCTTCATTTTCTCCTAATTTCCATTTTTCATAAATAAAATTCCAATTAATGGCTCACGCCTTTCCAAAGCCTTTGCCATTGCCTTAGCCATAATAAACCAAATGAGCACCCACACTAGGATGTTTTTCCCACCATTTAGCTTGGAATATATGTCCCATGACCTTGGTCTTATATTTTTTATACATGAATTTTTAACCAGGGTTGTTACATACCTCCCTTTGGTGTCCTCCTGACCCAAAGTCCTATCCCTTAGAATTGTTATTTTGAGTACTTGCACTTGCATTATAGCTTGAATTGCATGTATTTTTCCATATCCCTAATATGTAGTGTCAACCTTAATTATCATGACTTTGACCCATCATGTTACAACATCTACCTTGACTTCATATGGATATCTCAAAATCATTTTTCGGATGGTTGGCACTCATTTTATCTTGGCATCAACACTTATCTTCTACAATTGAAGTAGTTCCTTTGTTTCTCCCCACATTTTTTGGGATAGCCTCAAATGGAACATTGGGAACCCTCATTTCTAATTGATTTCACCCCAGCCTTTGATGCTTGAAACCAATATAATTTTCCATGTCAAGGGTTTATTGTACTTTATGACCATTGTAGTTCTCTCATTTAGTCAAAGACCCAAGAATCCATATCACACCTCCTTCAACAATGCTTTGTATCTAATGCATGGTGGCACCTAGTTTATTCTATTTTTTAGAGATGCCCATGATGGAAAACACAATTATCATCTTCAGCAAGTAGCACATCAGTTAGTTCAATGCTAATTTGACAGGCTTTTCCTATTTGTTTATAATATTTCATTCATAGTCATTATAACAATCATGGGACATGCCCGCTTCATATAAACACTTTTGTATCATTATTTGTTCAGAGCATGGGTTTCTTTTAGTTTTTAGTCAAGTTCATTTCCCCTAATCATCTCCACATCAAGTTTCTTTCTCTCAAAAAGTAAGCACGACCCATCCTCAAGAACAACAAAACATGATGTATTTCATCTATATGCTTGCTCCTAACCTCACACCTCAGGGGGAAACTATTATTATAAAAAAATGATACACTCATTTATACGTAGTAGAAGGAACTTAGAGTCAGTAAGAATCATGTACAAAGGACACATTTTGAGTTAGAAACATTATGAAAATAAAAAATAAAAAGGTTTTCCTAAAGTTGACTTAAAAAATAAACCCTTGCAAGTGCTCCAAAGACATTTAATTGCACCGTCGCAGATTTTTATTGGATAGCCACAAGGGTCATGAGAAGCCTATTAAACACCTTGAGAGGCACACTTTCTTGGAGAACATTCAAACTCTTGACATGATGGGATGAACATTCAAGCCTTGATCCTAAAAAATCCTTAATGGTAGGAGGATGGTAGATTTCATCTCATTTATGAGCCAAAGGAGGGAGAGAGTGTTCAATAATTATATAAATGCAAGAGTATGGAGAGCCAATGTTGTGAACAGGTCCCCTGGGGGTCAATTTTGGGGTTAAATGGGGTAGAAGGCTCGAAATTTGTATAAATAAATGTAAAGTCATTTCATTTTTTGGTCACGGAGCATGAAGATATCAAGAGTCAAAAATGGTTTTCCGCCCTTAGTCTAGATAGGTTGTGTCAATTTTAGAGATATACCCTTGGTCCATGGACCATGGGATTGTACAAGAGGGTATAGGAGTCTAAGGAGAAAAGAAGTGAAGTAGAAGTGCTTGATGAGTTTGTAAGGAGCTAAGAGCAAGAGTATTAGCGTAGGAAGAGGCTTTGGGGCTGAGTGCATAGAGGCTTAGGGTAGAAGTCTACAGCTGAGTGCTCAGACCACTACAGCTATGTGAGAAGGGCATATAGAGTCTATATTGAAAATCTGAATCATCAATAAAGAGAAGTATTATGAAATTACTGTGTATTTTTCCTTTGTGGATCAGATATGATTATGTTATGTTAAGTTATGGGTTTATGTTTCTTAAGTGTATGATAAAGTTGGTGAACACTTGAGATAATTTGGGAACTCATACAGTAGCATATTTACAAAGGCGCGTAAATACTTGAATCATCATTTAGGGTTGCATGAAGGATGATCATCTACCTTTGCGAGGGTTCTAAGAGACGAAAGAGAAAGTACATCGATAAGCCCTAAAGGCTTATCGATCTGCATGAAGGAAGGGTTTAAGGTATAAATGCGACATCACAACCATCTCAGGGTGCGGAAACTTGGTTCCTACATCTCCCCATATTACTTCGAGTGAGACTTCAGTCCGAACTCCGCTGACTAGTGCCAAAAGGGCTAGTAGTGTAGGGATTTTCTTGGCTAAATAATGTTGAACCTGGGTCAGGGCCCATTAAGCCAACAAATGGTTCCACTTCCAGGATATGGATCTACATAATGAGATGTGTGATGTAGCATCACTCAAATCAAACTAAGTAAGAGATCGAATACTGGTTGGATAGAAATATCCACGAATTCGTGGCGCAAGAGAATAGGAATCCATGATTAATGAAAGAATAGTGGTTGGATAGAGATATGTACACATAAATACACAAAATATTCTTATGTTCCTTCCCAGTTGAATTATACGAGTGGATCATGAAGTTGGAAGATGACCAAGGGAGGTGGAGTCTTGATAATCAGATTGTCTGGAACCCAGAGTTAAGGCAAAGATTGGAAGCCTCTAAATATAATATCAATTGTGCTCTTGACCAGTGGCTCAACTAGATCATAGGAGGGTTTGTGATAGAGTTTGTGATCTATACTTCTATCAGTTATAGCGAAGCAGAGTGCTGCTTCTTCAAAGGACCGTGAGGTAAGTATTTGAAATCACTAAATACTGGGATTAAGATGCTCTTGTGTGAAAAACAGGTCATGCATTTACCTTCATTTTTGGAGCTACGTGAAGTGGAAGGTACTTTAGGGATGACGGAAGAAAAGGTCTTGAGTATACCCTGTTGATTGAGCCTCCTTTGAGTGACGACGAAGGAGCAACATAGGCTTCTCCACTGAGCGTTATTCAGTTGATAAGACAAGGGTTCCCATGAATACCTACATGCCTCCATCCTCATCCCATCCATCCACACCACCCCCATCCTCACCTCCACCACTTACCCCATCCCCCACACCACCTCCACCTCCACCACTATTCAACATGGTGAACTCCATAAATCTACCTGTATTCAAGGGCGTAGGAAATGAAGATCCGAACTAGTTTTCATTTGTCAAAAAGGTTGTATGGGAAGCTCAAGGTATCATGAAAGACCAAATTAATAAATCCACATGGGTTAGTGCTTTGTAGGACTGTGCACTAACGTGGTACATTAAGTTCAATATTGATAACCCAACGTCCGCATTGGAAAATATCTAGAATGCGCTAAATAGAGAATTCAGGAGACCTAAGTCTCGAGCATAATAAATTGTGGGATTCGAGGAGATCATGATGAAGCCTAGGGAGACACCCTAAGGTTTGGATCAAATATTGAACTGTACAACCCATGAAGCCAACATGAACCTAACTGATGGGCAGCACCGCAAATGGTTCATGGCCTCACTCCTGCCCCACTTAAGGGTTATGCTATCATAATAAAAGATTGGGACCCAGGCAGAAGCTCTGGAAATCGCTATGAGACTGCATGAGACACTAATGCAGGATGCTAATATGGGGGTTCAACAGATTCACACGTAGTTGCAAAACCTTTGACTCGAAATGTAAATTCTGAAGAAAGACATAACAACTCGGCCGAAGGCATGTGAAGAAGTTTGGTGCCTGAAATGCAAATGTTAGGGGAATGAAAAGGATCATTTTCCAGTGTTTGAGAACTATGTTGCAACAGGGGGACCAATGCCTCTAAGGTTGGAGGCTACGATAGGGCCAAGTGCAGGGACCGAACTATGGTGCGTTATATGCCAGGTAGCTAGGAAACATGCAACCAAAAATTTCCATTTGTTGTAGAAATTCGTACATACACCACAACAACTCTTCTACAATTTCTCTCAATCAGTAGGTCATGATGAGCACAATTTTTGTAGTTATGAATTAATGATGGATAGGACACATGCATACAGGGTGTAGGTAGAAATGTGACCTCTGTTATACAGGAAAATGACCTCCTCATCAGCTCAGAGGGCAAAGACACGATGACAAAAGCAATGACCAAGCTCACAAGCCTTGTTTCCAAGATAATGTTGCCTATACACTAGCAACCTACTTTATAAAGCTTCTAATCAAGCCTAAGAGTGCATTAGTAACCTAGGTAACTCTACTTGCTACCTCGGGAACAACATTAGTAAAACCTAATGAGGATCTAGGGGTCAAAGGAGCGGATTGACTAAGAAATATCCCTATATTCTCTCCTAAATCAACTCAGAAAAGCCAGGAAGAATCAAAGTTTGACATATTTGGGGGATTACTAATCCTGATGGAGTATGCAAATGGGAAAGAGCTCAAAAGAATGGAAACATCATTTCTTTTATCTAAAGAAACGCATGGAGAAACTTGGCAACCCTAACCTCACATGCTACATAAGCAGAGTTAGGACTATTGTGAAAGGGGTTAGATCATTTGAAAGGATAACTTACTTGTTTGTCGAGCAGAGTCTCAAAATAAAGCATAATAAGTGGGTAAGAAGGGAGAGAGAGAGGGGAGCTAGAGCAATAAGGGAAGGCTAATGCAACCGATGGTTGTAATCACTCTTTCGACATTAATATAGAACTACATTTTTATTTTCCACTCCATGATGTTGGTACTATAATTCATTTATATGTTTATTCAATGTATTTTAGCATGAGTGGCATAGTTATGTGCAACTAGATGTCTTTTGCATATTCATGCATTGATTATCAAGGTTTTATGTTGTGATTACGTTTGTCTTTTCTATGTGCAGGACTTAATCAGGAGCCAGCTCAAGGGACTTCTGCCTAGCTGAGGCCTTTCCCTCAGGAAGTTAGGAGAAACTAGTTGAATAAATGGACCCATCCATGATTACCACGTTCTTAGATACTTGCATGAAACTACTCCGCTATAATAAGGCTATGAAGGGACGACAGGAACTGATCAATCGGTGTTAGAAAATTATATATTACAGAGCAATGGAACACATCAAATATTGTAGAAATATAAACACACAAAATGCATAAAAACAAGAGAGACACAGATATACGTGGTTCACCCAGTTTGGGCTACGTCCACAGAGAAACAACCAGTCCTTCCTTTATTATATTATCCAGCAAACTGAAGAGATACAACCTACAGCAGATCCACTGTAACTCCCTCTTCACTCTCAATCCCATCTCTTTTCCTCACTCAGAATACAGATCTACATAGACACAATACAATTCCCTCATATATAGTGAGGGGTTGCCTTCTAGGGAAAAAAAAACCCTAAACTAAACATAACTTCTACTGTCAGATCATCCACCTAATGAATGACCTATATTGACTAGAAATTACTATACTTTTACAAGACAATTTTCCTGGGAGGGGTGTACAATCTTCCTGGGGTATAAATCCAGCTAAAACCTTTGAATATAGAAGATAATTAGGCTCCACACCCAACAATATCCCACTTGGAGACTGGTTATAGCAACTCCACTACTGCTTCATTTGCTAGACAATGACTCCCCTTTGGACCTGGCTGTTTCTCATCTTGTTCATCATACTTGAAGACCAATTGAAACTGAGCAGATTCTCAGTTTCTCCCTGGTTACAACTTTTGTTAGCATATCTGCAGGATTCTGGCTATTGTGTATCTTTTCCAGCTTCAACTATCCATCTTCCAATGTTGACCATATGAAATGGTACTTGAGATGTATATTTTTGGTCTTGAAATGAAATGTAGAGTTCTTTGCAAGATGTATGGCACTTTGGTTGTCACTATATAACCTGCCCAACTCCTACTTCTTACCCAATTCATCCAGAAAGCATTGTAACAAAATCATTTCCTTACTAGCCTTTGTAGCAACAACATACTCTTCTTCTATTGTTGAGAGTGTAACAACACTGGATTTTTGAAACCCAACTGACAGTTGTTCCACCTACAGTAGATACATATCCTGTAGTGCTCCTCCTGTTATCTTTGTCACCTGCCATATCTACATCAACATATCCCTGTAGAGCAATGTTTGAACCACCAAAGCATAATGCTTGATTTGTGGTACCTCTAAAATACCTGAGAATCCACTTCACTACCATCCAATGTTCTTTTCTTGGATTGTTCATGTACTTGCTTACAACTCCCACTGCATGTGCAATATCAGGCCTTGTGCAGACCATTGCATATATTAAGCTTCCAACTGCTAATGCATATGGAACTTTAGACATATGAGCCATTTCTTCTTGAGTCTTGGGACACACCTCCTTACTTAATTTGAAATGGCTAGCCAAAGGTATACTAACTAGTTTTGCATTCTACATATTAAACCTTTTCAACACCTTTACTATGTTCTCAATTTGAGACAATGTTAATTTGTGATTCCTCCTGTCTCTAGTTATTCTCATACTAAGGATTTGTTTTTCAACACCCAAATCCTTCATTGCAAATGAGTTTGCCAATTTCCTTTTGAGCACATTTATTTCCTGCATGTTAGAACCTACAACAAGCATGTCATCTACATACAATAACAATATAATATAGCTGCCATCATTTTGCCTTTTGAGATAAACACAGTGATCAGAGTGACATCTAGTATAACCTTGTCCAGACATAAACCTGTCAAATTTTAGATACCACTACCTTGTAGCTTGTTTTAAGCCATACAAGCTCTTCTTCAACCTGCACGCTAGTTTCTCCTTCCAATTTACCTCATATCCTTGTGGTTGTTGCATATATATCTCTTCCTCCAAATCCCCATGGAGAAAGGTTTTCTTTACATCTAACTACCCAAGATGCCAATCTTCAGCTGCTACTAGACTTAAAATAGTTCTGATTGAAGTCATTTTAACAACAATAGAAAATATTTCATCAAAATCAATACCTTTCTTCTGTGCAAACCCCTTCACCACAAGTCTAGCTTTGTACCTTTGTTTTCCTCCATCTTCTTCCTTCAACTTGTAAACCCATTTATTCTGCAATGTTGTTTTACCTGCAGGAAAATTGACTAAGTATTAAGTCTGGTTATGTGCTAAGGAGTCCATCTCTTCTTTCATGGCTTGCTCCCACTTCTTCCTGGTTTCTACCTGCACTCCTTCTTCATAACATTCTAGTTCACCAGAATCAATCAACAATACATAATATAATGAAGGAGAGTATCGTTCAAGGGGTCTACTCATCGTGGTAGATCTTCTAACACCACCTTCAGGTGTTTGAAGTGCTTGTTGCTGTTGTGGTTGTTGTTCTAGCTGTTGATCATTATCATTTTTAGGCACCATCACTTTTTCTATGTTCTTTTCAAGCACTGTGTATTCTCTATTTTCTTTTTCTTGTTTCTTTTCCTGCAACTAATCCTTATACAGAACATTTTCATTGAGTATGACATCTTTGCTCCTAATGATTTTATGTTTTTCATAATCATAAAAGTGATAACCAAAATCATTAACACCATATCCAATAAAGGTAAATTTCTTTGATTTTTCCTCAAGCTTTGTTCTATTTTCTTTGTTAATGTGGACAAAGGCCTCACAACCAAAAGTCTTTAAAAAAGAGTAGTTTACCTTTTTACCTGTCCATGCCTCCTCTGGAATACCACCATCCAAGGAACTTGAAGGCCCTCTGTTTATTATATAGAAAACAGTATCTACAACATCTGCCCAAAATTGTAAAGGCAATCCTGCATGCAATCTCATGCACCTTGCACTCTCCATGATTGTCCTGTTCATCCTTTTCGACACGCCATTTTCTGTGGTGTTCTTGGAACTGTCTTCTCTCTACGAATTCCATTCTCTGAAGAGTACCTATCAAACTCTTTGTTGCAATATTCACCTCCATTATCTGATTTCAGACACTTCAACCTTTTTCCTGTCTCATTTTCAATGAAAGATTTCCATTTCTTGAAAGTATCAAATATATCAGATTTATTTTGAATAAAATAAACCTAGGTTTTTCTGGTTGCATGATCAATAAAAGCAACATAATAATGAGAGCCACTAAGAGATGATACCTAATCAAGTCCCCATATATCTGTCTGCAAAAGCTCTAATATTTCACTCTTCTTTTCTTTCCCAACTCTAAGGAATTTGACTCTCTTCTATTTTCCATAAACACAATTCTCATAGAATTTTAAATCAACATGCTTCAAACTTGGTAACAAATTTCTTGAGTGAAGAATCTACATCCCCTTGTCACTCATGTGCCTGAGCCTATGATGCCACAATTCCGTATCTTCTCCTGTAGAGGTTAAAGCATTAACAAAATTAGAAATACCATTGCATAAATACAACGTACCAACCTTTCCTCCTTTCGCTATTACCAGGGATCCTTTAGTGACCTTCCAGGTTTTATTTGTGAAAGTAGTTACACAACCTTCACCTCCCAACTGCCCTGTTGAAATCAGATTTTTCTTCAGATCTAGTGTTAGCCTCCTATTGCAACAGGTGTTCATCTTTCATGATTAACATTTTTACATGCCAAATATGTCATACTTTGCATGCTGCAATGCTCCATATTTCCAGAAAGAGGTCAAGAAAGAGGCCATGAAAGTGTGCCAGACTAAATGCCACTGTTGTATTCCAATTTTGATTACTTAACCATTTTTGAAGAATGTTTTGTTAAGGGAAGTCCGAACAGCCTAATCTTGGCTTCCCTAGGTTTCAATTTCTTGCTTTAGAATATAGAGAATGAATATCTGTCCAAACAGCTTAATCTTGGCAGATTTGTAGATAGGTAGAGAATCAAAGGAGCCCAACTGCTTAATTTGGGCCCTTGGAAGAAATAAGTGTAGATTTAGATAGGAGGGCAGTCAAAAGAAAAAAAGGATAAGCAGGGTTTGCAAGCCTAAGTGCACCCGAACCAAAAAGGAGAAAAAATGCTAGGTAAGTAGGCTGGGTAGGTAGTTTTGATGTTGCAGAATGTTGATTTGTGATCAATTTTGTGTTTCAAAGTGATATTGCACTTTAGATCACAGGTACAAGGAAGTTTTCATTTGAAGGAGCTCAAGCGAGGCATGGCTAACTCCCATTTCTTCTTATTCCCCAAACCACTCACTAATTTCCTAAAGAGGTCAAGATCTGCTTGATTCCTCTTAGTTTCATTATTTTCCATATCGTTTGCCTGGGTGAAGATCTACTTCACTCAAGGATTTCCATTCTTCCTCTATGAGTCACTTTTCCCCCCTTGATAGCCTACGATCCACATACTTAGCGCTTTTTTTCATCTCCATATTAACTACTAACTCTATTATTTAGCTCCCTAAATCATTTTCCTATCCCCTACTATGCAAAAATATATAAAATCCCAAAAATATTAAATAATCCCCCCCTTGGCACTATAGCCATATTTTTCTAAGTCCAAGAAGCAGTAGTCCATCTGGGGCTCCTATTAACCCATCCGTGTCCTAACTGGAGTTAGTCTGACACCTGGTCATGCTAACAACCATCCCCCTTAACCCCAACCCTACAGCACCCATATTCTGCCCTTATCCTAAAGTTTTACATGTAAATATCTTACCCGCCCACTTATAACCCCGTAAACCCACTCTTCTAATGTTTAAACCCCCCCACCATTTAATAAATTATTCAAATGCGCCGCGGGCCCCGTCCTTTATCCCTCTGTCGCCTCATCTGTGCCGCCAACTATCAGATCTGGCGCGCCACAGATCAACGGTGGGCGGGTCTTGTCATCTCCGAAGCCGCCGAGGGTTAACGCCTGGGAGATCGGCGGTTTTCCTGTCGTACTCCCGCCATGCGTCGCCCTCTTGACTGTGGCGGAGCCCCCTCCTCCAATACCACCTATGCGGAAAGGCGGTGTGCCATGAAACCGGATACTGCCTCCACCGAGTGACATCATCCTGCCACGTCATCAAACTACATCGGCCTCCTGCCACCGTACTGCCAAATCATCCTGCCACCGTACCGCCAAATCATCCTGCCACGTCCCTGCCACCGTGTCACTACCATGTCATCCACCGTACTGCTGACGTCACCCTGCTGACGTCATCCTGCCATGTCACTGCCGTACTGGGACCCACCGCTGACGTCATGCTGATGTCACCGTCAAAAAGCACGAAAGGCGCAAATCGCAGCCTAGGAAGCATGGAATCAAAATCTGAGGCATTTTTTCATGCGCGATTAGCGCCTGATGCTAATCACGCATGGCTATGGGAAATAGGCCAAAATGGAAAGCCCCTTCGTGACTCGGCCTCTAGCAAGCCTGAAAGGCGCATAATGACCAGAATTTCTTCACGAAGCATTTAGAAAGGGGCAAACACAGTTTTTAAAGAAATAGAGGGCCGAACAGCTGCCATGAAAGGTTGATGAGACAGTCTAAAGCACTCAGAAGACATTAAAGAGTATCAGGAAGTGGCAAAGTGTATCAGTGAAGATATGTCAGCGGCTCGAAGCAGGAAAACATTAAAGAGCCCCCCAGCAAAGTCAACGAAATGACGCTAAGCCATTTAAAGCTCTCAGATCAGTGATTAAAGCATTTAAAGCCACATGAGATCGGTGGATCAAAACCCAAAGCATAGTTATGGCTAAGTGATCAGCACAGAGCCAAAAAGACAACACATTAATTCCTTTTTGTTACAGCTCCACCCAGCTCAGCTCGAGGATATTTTCCTGCATTTATTTCAGACATGTGTTAGGTATAAAACATTTATTACAGCAGATCTGTCTGAGATCTGATTAGGGTAGATATTTTGCTTATATAAACAACCCTAATTCACTGTTTAAAGGGTTGGTTGGTTGATAATCCTCATGAGAGACTCACACTGTACATCTGATATGTTTTTCTTAATCAAATATTGCTGAAAGCTTGGAGAATCGACTATTTGATGTGTTGTTAATGGTTTCTGGAGGATGAATTTGGAATTCTTGTGCTGCAATACCAATCAATAAGTGTTCCTCACCTCTGTTATTTCAATTTCATATATGCTCAAGTTACAGAACGAAGGATTGGTTTAGAATTTTCTAAACTGCACTTTATGCTCAGTTTCTGTGGCTTCTTAATGTTTTTCCTCTTGATTTAGGCATAAATATGAATTCTTTTATGGCTCATGTTTGATCTATTTCACATATAAATGACTGTTGTCTAGGAATTCTTAGCTGCTCCTAGATAGGGCTCATTTATCTTCCCCTTGCTGACTTGAATGAGAGATTCTTAATTGCCTCTCATTCCTTAGCCTTTCAATCCATCTCTTTACCTTGAATGATTGCTTAATATGCAGCTGTCTTGCTCCATTTTCCTCTCTTGTTACCAAGAAAACACACCAGCAGTCTTACTCCATGACTCCACGCCCAATGGTTCTAAAACCTTCATGCTATCTCTTCCTCTCTACTTGGAAACATCAATCTTCCCACCAAAATCAAAACAAAACCCCTTGAACTCAATAACTAGCCTAAAATCATCTTCAACAAAGCTAAATCAGAAAGAGAGCCCTCTCTGATTGCAGGTGGGCTAGAACCTGCAGTACAAAGATTGGTTTGTGGTTACCTCGGCCGTATACTTTCAAGAGTTTGAAGGACAACCTGAGTGTTAACATAATGGCGACTCCAATGGGGACCATCCTCAGTTAATTTCACAAATCAAGTTGGAAAAGTCCATGGGAACAAAAATCAGTTGTTCAAGTGTTGTCTATTCATTAAAACTACAGATGAAGTCTGAATCTCAGCCAGGAAGCCTTTGAAACCATTCTTGCTTTGCATTTATAGGAGTAAATAAATGCTGCTTCAGGCAATCTTCATGCTAGTTTTAAACTGTAGATAGCTATCCCAAAAATTTGATCATTTCCTTGCCAATTCTAAAGAAACATTCACAGAAAATACCAAAGAAAATTCAGAATCTGGCTCCCAAAAAGAATTCTCATTATACAAGGACAAATCCAGACCCAAATCCCCCAACTACTTTTGAAAATCTGAACTTAATCCCAAAGATCCTTAGGAAGCAAGAACAAAGAAAAGATTTTGCTGATAATAGTCTTGAAGCAGTTCACCCAAGCAGTGTTCCAACCCCTGTCAAAGTTTTATTTCATTCAACCCCTGTTTCCCCTTGTTCATCATCCACATCTCAAAGCACTCCTTCCACACCTCCATTCACTGCACACACTACCACCACTGTTGTTACAACTGTTCCCGCCATCCCCATTGTCCCAGTTGTTCCACTTATCCCTGTAAACATGGCTAATAGATATGCACCCCTGCAATTACCTGCAAATCCTGGGGCTATGCCTCAGGATTATCAAACTAAAATCACATATTTTGATGGAACTGGTTCTTGCACAGCCCTTCAGCATACAAACAAAATGCAAGACTATTTTGAGAACTATGAAATAGATGATGATAGCATAAGAATGAAAATTTTTGTCCAAAGTTTAACAGGTGATGTAAGAACTTGGTTCCGAGCACTTGCTGCAAATTCCATAACCAATCCAAATGAGCTTTACCAATCCTTTACCAACAGATGGGAGAAAAAGAAAAACCCTTTGCACATACTAGCTAAATACGATACAATAAAAAGAGGCCCCCAAGAGTCTGTCCTAGATTACTGTGCAAGATTCAACAATGTCTATAATGCAATACCACAGAACATAAGACCTCCACCTGACCTTGCCTTGTATAAATTCCCTGATGAATTTGACCCAGATATGGCCTACCAGTTCCTTGCAGACATGCAAAATGTTGCTGTTAGTGTAGAGGCCAACCTAATTTCCAAAAGAAACAGAGCTAGAATGGAGAGAAGAACCACCTTCAAAGAAGAACCCTCAGCCTTAGATCAGAAACTTGATGCTATTATCAATGGAATGCAAAGGTTGGGAGACAGAGTAGAAAGTGTTGAGAGGAAATCATCATGGGAAGGACAACAGTCCAATAGCATAAGGAACCCAAATTTTAGGAAAACGCAGAACACACATGCTGGAAGGTCTAGCCTAGACCATGATATAAGACCCCCTTTTCATGAAAATTATGCGGAAGCATCTACATCTAGTGAGCCCACAGAGGACACTCACATGAACTTGGTGGATTTGAGGGCTGAGCAACAAATTTTCCTAACTCAACAAGACCAAGATGAGCATGACTTCAATCAATTTCAGACTAAGTCTGGTGAGTCTTTTGATTTTAAACAAGGCTATGATGTTGTTGTGTATGAGGTCCACAAACAATATAAGCTGAGAACTAGGACCATTGAAATTTCTGAACCTAGCAAACCAAAGGATGGCAAACAGCTCAACAAGATTAAAAGCAAGGTTGTCATAACAAAACCAACTAATATACCTGTCCCAAACCTGCATCAAGTGACTGTAGAGGACATAACATAAATGCATCCTTCTATAGATCAGCCTCTGCCACCCCTTTCCTCAAAAGAGAATTTGAACAGCGTTCTAAAAAGCCCTCCTAAAACTAAAAAACCACAAGCAGTCACTTCCCATAACACTGATAAACAAGACCAAATTGCTGATACTCCAATGGAAAAAGGGAAGCTTGCCTCTCAAAATACTAAGACCCAATCTGAAAAATCATTTGACTTAGAGGCAGAAATAGGTAAACTGAAGATATCCATCCCCTTATCTGAACTTGCCAAACATGATGTGTATAGGCAACAAATTCAAAGGTCACTTCAAATGCCAGAGCTCAAGGATGATGTCAATGTTCTTGATGATCAGCCTGAACTACTGTTTGGTCCAGAAGTTAATGGAAAATCAACATATGGATCTGTTCTACCTTTTTATGTCAGTTTGCACATACATGACAAAGTCTTACACAATGCCATGTTTGACTCAGGTGCCTCACACAACCTTATGCCCAAAGCTGTAATGGAAAAGCTGAACCTTGATGTTACAAGACCCTACAAAGATCTATTCTCCTTTGACTCAAGTCAAGTCAAGTGTTTAGGCCTCATCAAAGACCTGTGTGTCTCCTTAGTCCAATATCCCAACAAGACAATCCTCATGGATGTGGTGGTTGCTGACATTCCACCAAAGTATGGCATGCTATTGTCGAGATCTTGGGGAGCAAAACTCCAAGGATCCCTCCAATTAGATCTCCCTTACGCTACTATATCTGTCTTTGGGCAACCAAAGAGACTGTATAGAGAAACATTGATGAAATATGTGGTAACTAGTGAGAGCAAGCCTGAAAATTTTCCCATTTACTCAATCCATTCTGATATGGATTCTTTTATTTTATTTAATGATGAAATAAGTCCTCCCATTGATGACAAGCCGTTGGCTTTAGAACTGAACACACACATCAATGAAGAACCAGTTGCCCATACTGATGAAACTGTCCAAACAATAGATGCAACCAGCATACAAAAAGAACCTCCTCAAATAAAATTTTCAAATTTGTCCACTACAAAAGTAACTGAAACCCTTGATATTAACACAAGCAAGAAATCACACATGGTATCTAGAGTTTGATGGCTCTGTTAACAAGTTAGGAGCAGGGGCAAGTGTCTGGATTCACAATACACATAACAATCATGCAGAAGGCCATGCCTATAGACTGAACTTTAAATGCACCAACAACATGGCAGAGTATGAGGCTCTCCTTTTAGGCCTTAAACTGCTCAAAGCTTTAGGAGCTGCAAAGGTGTCCATCCTAGGTGACTCCGATTTAATCATACAACAAATGAAAGGCAATTTTGTTACCAATGATAAAGAATGAGGGCCTATAGGATTGCTGCCACTAATATACTCAATGCATTCACTGAATCCAAGCTTGCCAAGATTTCAAGAGAGCATAACATTCATGCACACAGCCTAGCTACTTTTGCTAGTACATGCAAGCTCCCTTTTGAGCCAAATCACCATTTTACTGCTGAGATAAAACATAGGCCTACTATCCAAAATAATGTTAAAGATTGGCAAGTGTTTGAAAAAGATGCCCAGATTAACGACTTCCTCACTCTTGAGCATGAGTTTTCAAATATTAACATTGACATGGATGCCATGATAGAGGAGCAACAACAAACGAATGAAAGTCAACAGGGTGTAACTGTTGTAGCAGCCAAATAAATGTTAAACCCAACTGTTTTTGACAAAACCAGTATAGAAGAGCTGAGACAAATGCATTTGGAGGAAATAGCCGAAACAGAGGCCGAGGTCGTCGATCTAAATGATAACTTTCTCCCTGCTGGCCTCACTCCGTTACAAGATATGTTTGATGCAAATGATGTTCTCAAGAAGCCAAAAATGAAACCTTAAACACTGCTATAGAAGAACATAACATCGGACAACAGAGAAGCCCAAAATGATCAAATTATCAAAAAATTTGCCACCGATCAAAAGCCTAAATATGTTGATTTTTTCAAAGAATTCCAAGATGTATTTGCTTGGAGTTATGAGAACTTGAAGTCCCATGAACCTCAGTAATCCAACTACCTTCCTTAAACCAAACCAAAAGCCCTTCAAACAGAAACTGAGGAGAATCAATCCTATGCTTCTCCCTTTGATTGAAAAGGAAGTGAAAAGAATGTTTGAAGCAGTATCATAGCACCATTAGATTTTCTGAATGGGTATCCAATCTTGTTCCCACAAGAAAAAAGACAGGTGAGAGTAGGCTATGTGTAGACCTAAGAAATTTAAACCAAGTCTCCTAAAAGACCACTACCCATTGCCCAAATGGATCATATTCTAAAAGAGTAGTGGGGTCATCTAGAATTTCTTTGCTAGATGGCTTTTCAGGTTTCGATCAAATACTGGTTCACCCAGATGACCAAGACAAGACAACCTTTACCACACCCTGTTGACTTTCGTTCGTTTGTTGTTGCTCCTCTGTCATGGCATCCATGTCAATGTTAATATTTGAAAACTCATGCTCAAGAGTGAGGAAGTCATTAATCTGGGCATCTTTTTCGAACACTTGCCAATCCTTAACATTATTTTGGATAGCAGGCCTATGTTTTATCTCAGCAGTAAAATGGTGATTTGGCTCAAAAGGGAGCTTGCATGTACTAGCAAAAGTAGCTAGGCTGTGTGCATGAATGTTATTCTCTCTTGAAATCTTGGCAAGCTTGGATTCAGTGAATGCATTGAGTATATTAGTGGCAGCAGTCCTATAGGCCCTCATTCTATTATCATTGGTAACAAAGTTACCTTTCATTTGTTGTATGATTAAATCGGAGTCACCTAGGATGGACACCTTTGCAGCTCCTAAAGCTTTGAGCAGTTTAAGGCCTAAAAGGAGAGCCTCATACTCTGCCATGTTGTTGGTGCATTTAAAGTTCAGTCTATAGGCATGGCCTTCTGCATGATTGTTATGTGTATTGTGAATCCAGACACTTGCCCCTGCTCCTAACTTGTTAACAGAGCCATCAAACTCTAGATACCATGTGATTTCTTGCTTGTGGTTAATATCAAGGGTTTCAGTTACTTTTGTAGTGGACAGATTTGAAAATTTTATTTGAGGAGGTTCTTTTTGTATGCTGGTTGCATCTATTGTTTGGACAGTTTCATCAGTATGGGCAACTGGTTCTTCATTGATGTGTGTGTTCAGTTCTAAAGCCAACGGCTTGTCATCAATGGGAGGACTTATTTCATCATTAAATAAAATAAAAGAATCCATATCAGAATGGATTGAGTAAATGGGAAAATTTTCAGGCTTGCTCTCACTAGTTACCACATATTTCATCAATGTTTCTCTATACAGTCTCTTTGGTTGCCCAAAGACAGATATAGTAGCGTAAGGGAGATCTAATTGGAGGGATCCTTGGAGTTTTTCTCCCCAAGATCTCGATAATAGCATGCCATACTTTGGTGGAATGTCAGCAACCACCACATCCATGAGGATTGTCTTGTTGGGATATTGGACTAAGGAGACACGCAGGTCTTTGATGAGGCCTAAACACTTGACTTGACTTGAGTCAAAGGAGAATAGATCTTTGTAGGGTCTTGTAACATCAAGGTTCAGATTTTCCATTACAGCTTTGGGCATAAGGTTGTGTGAGGCACCTGAGTCAAACATGGCATTGTGTAAGACTTTGTCATGTATGTGCAAACTGACATAAAAAGGTAGAACAGATCTAATGTTGATTTTCCATTAACTTCTGGACCAAACAGTAGTTCAGGCTGATCATCAAGAACATTGACATCATCCTTGAGCTCTGGCATTTGAAGTGACCTTTGAATTTGTTGCCTATACACATCATGTTTGGCAAGTTCAGATAAGGGGATGGATATCTTCAGTTTACCTATTTCTGCCTCTAAGTCAAATGATTTTTCAGATTGGGTCTTAGTATTTGAGAGGCAAGCTTCCCTTTTTCCATTGGAGTATCAGCAATTTGGTCTTGTTTATCAGTGTTTGGGAAGTGACTGCTTGTGGTTTTTTAGTTTTAGGAGGGCTTTTTAGAACGCTGTTCAAATTCTCTTTTGAGGAAAGGGGTGGCAGAGGCTGATCTATAGAAGGATGCATTTATGTTATGTCACCTACAGTCACTTGACGCAGGTTTGGGACAGGTATATTAGTTGGTTTTGTTATGACAACCTTGCTTTTAATCTTGTTGAGTTGTTTGCCATCCTTTGGTTTGCTAGGTTCAGAAATTTCAATGGTCCTAGTTCTCAGCTTATATTGTTTGTGGACCTCATACACAACAACATCATAGCCTTGTTTAAAATCAAAAGACTCACCAGACTTAGTCTGAAATTGATTGAAGTCATGCTCATCTTGGTCTTGTTGAGTTAGGAAAATTTGTTGCTCAGCCCTCAAATCCACCAAGTTCATGTGAGTGTCCTCTGTGGGCTCACTAGATGTAGATGCTTCCGCATAATTTTCATGAAAAGGGGGTCTTATATCATGGTCTGGGCTAGACCTTCCAGCATGTGTGTTTTGCGTTTTCCTAAAATTTGGGTTCCTTATGCTATTGGACTGTTGTCCTTCCCATGATGATTTCCTCTCAACACTTTCTACTCTGTCTCCCAACCTTTGCATGCCATTGATAATAGCATCAAGTTTCTGATCTAAGGCTGAGGGTTCTTCTTTGAAGGTGGTTCTTCTCTCCATTCTAGCTCTGTTTCTTTTGGAAATTAGGTTGGCCTCTACACTAACAGCAACATTTTGCATGTCTGCAAGGAACTGGTAGGCCATATCTGGGTCAAATTCATCAGGGAATTTATATAAGGCAGGTCAGGTGGAGGTCTTATGTTCTGTGGTATTGCATTATAGACATTGTTGAATCTTGCACAGTAATCTAGGACAGACTCTTGGGGGCCTCTTTTTATTATATCGTATTTAGCTAGTATGTGCAAAGGGTCTTTCTTTTTCTCCCATCTGTTGGTAAAGGATTGGTAAAGCTCATTCGGATTAGTTATGGAATTTGCAGCAAGTGCTCGGAACCAAGTTCTTACATCACCTGTTAAACTTTGACAAAAATTTTCATTCTTATGCTTCATCATCTATTTCATAGTTCTCAAAATAGTCTTGAATTTTTTTGTATGCTGAAGGGCTGTGCAAGAACCAGTTCCATCAAAATATGTGATTTTAGTTTGATAATCCTGAGGCATAGCCCAGGATTTGCAGGTAATTGTAGGGGTGCATATTATTAGCCATGTTTACAGGGATAAGTGGAACAACTGGGACAATGGGGATGGCGGGGAACAGCTGTAACAACAGTGGTGGTAGTGTGTGCAGTGAATGGAGGTGTGGAAGGAGTGCTTTGAGATGTGGATGATGAACAAGGGGAAACAGGGGTTGAATGAAATAAAACTTTGACAGGGGTTGGAACACTGCTTGGGTGAACTGCTTCAAGACTATTTCAACAAAATCTTTTCTTTGTTCTTGCTTCCTAAGGATCTTTGCGATTAAGTTCAGATTTTCAAAAGTAGTTGGGGAATTTGGGTCTAGATTTGTCCTTGTATAATGAGAATTCTTTTTGGGAGCCAGATTTGAAATTTGCTTTGGTTTTTCTGTGAATGTTTCTTTAGAATTTGCAAGGAAATGATCAAATTTTTGGATAGCTATCTACAGTTTAAAACTAGCATGAAGATTGCCTGAAGCAGTAACAATTATTTACTCCTATAAATGCAAAGCAAGAACGGTTTCAAAGGCTTCCTGGCTGAGATTCAGACTTCATCTGTAGTTTTAATGAATAGACAACACTTGAACAACTGATTTTTGTTCCCATGGACTTTTCCAACTTGATTTGTGAAATTAACTGAGGATGGTCCCCAGTGGAGTCGCCATTATGTTAACACTCAGGTTGTCCTTCAAACTCTTGAAAGGATACGGCCGAGGTAACCACAAACGAATCTTTCTACTGCAGGTTCTAGCCCACCTGCAATCAGAGAGGGCTCTCTTTCTGATTTAGCTTTGTTGAAGATGATTTTAGGCTAGTTATTGAGTTCAAGGGGTTTTGTTTTGATTTTGGTGGGAAGATTGATGTTTCCAAGTAGAGAGGAAGAGATAGCATGAAGGTTTTAGAAACCATTGGGCGTGGGAGTCATGGAGTAAGACTGCTGGTGTGTTTTCTTGGTAACAAGAGAGGAAAATGGAGCAAGACAACTGCATATTAAGCAATCATTCAAGGTTATGAGCGGATTGAAAGGCTAAGAATGGAGGCAATTAAGAATCTCTCATTCAAGTCAGCAAGGGGAAGATAAATGAGCCTATCTAGGAGCAGCTAAGATTCCTAGACAACAGTATTTATATGTGAAATAGATCAAACATGAGCCCATAAAAGAATTAATTTATGCCTAAATCAAGAGGAAAAACATTAAGAAGCCACAGAAACTGAGCATAAAGTGCAGTTT